>CM044959.1:16129621-16729621 GCA_024516035.1 Bactericera cockerelli | reverse complement strand
CCTTATAGGGATAGAAAAAACGTCTCTGCATACCAGTCTAAATTTTTCAGATCAGTCTCTCTTATCAGTGTAATTCTATCATTAGACAGTTTGCGCAGATTTGCGATACGATACGATATTTGAATTGAATTGAACTTTTTGAACGTATCTGACGAAAATCAATTCTGCACATGCTCACATTTCCTTAATTGAACTAGCTTTCCGTAGAAAATTACGTAAGTATATCGTCATTGTGCAACTTCACAATTAAAAAGGCTCCAACTGTTTTGAGACCGGTTTGGTGCTGTACAATTTTATACTACATAATTATATTATAATCTCATCTCGTACCTATTAACAATTCAAAGTACCCACAGTATAATAATATTTACTATGTAAACTTAGGTCAAAATCACGATCATCCAAAGAAAACCTCTTGATTTTTTTCTTCTCTGTTGCAAATATAGTTTTAAATTGGCAACACTGCTTCAAGGTTATTTTTCATTTCATCGTGTTTCACAACTCCTCCATCTTGAATTTCAGATTTTTCATCATTTTTAAAAATTTCGAAAGTTTTTAAGTCATGAAACAATTACATTAAAAAGTTGAATTCTATTGTTCAGTTAAGTATAGGTAGTTTTAATCTTAATGTTAAGGTAAAATGGGTAAAGAAACCCGAGAAAAGACAAGGAATCAACGAAATAGTGCACCGTATAACGCATCAAACGTAAGTACAGAAAGCCAGTGAAATCCTTGGATCGCGCCAAACTCTTTGGCTTGGCTCAAAAGAGCCCTCCTGAACCATTACAAGTACCGGGATAGATCAGTGATTATAAATATAATTTTCTGTAAATATTGATTGTTTATAATCCTCAATAAATATTAATTTATAAAATGCCAATGAAAATTAAACACAAGCTTATTCGCTGTTACCAAGAAGTCACACTCATGATTTAATATTTCATATGTGCACTTGTCAATGGCAATAAGTAAGCTAGGTTATTATTACTCCCTCAGTCTCCCTAAGCTATGACATAGTTCTTAATTATTCACTTTTCTAATGGCATTTGATATTCACATATCCTATCAATTTTTGAGAAGCATTTAAAACATCGGTCCAATCTTTGATTGCTCAACATTGCACCAAAATTGTAAGATAGGGTGTTAGAACCAAGCCCATTGATTAGTGTCGTGCCTTGATCTCATTTCATGTGTACTTCTCATTTCTTACTATGTGGATTTGAATTAAATGGGATGCACAGTTATCAGTTCCCTTTTCCTGTTTAATCTAATGGTACCTACCAGTATTAGCTCAAGAGCTATTTATAGTCCTTTCTCAAAAAATATTTACCTTAGACTAGGGCCCTAGTGCTAAGTCAAAATCCTTACAGCCTAATGGAAAAATTAACTGTCCAATGAAAAAGAGAAATTTAATTTTATTGAAAAGAAGGGTTCTTGTTATGTAGAACTTCTGACCTGAGGTGAATATAATATAAATATTTCTAGAGAAAGTGTTTGATTTCACTGTCACAATATCAAATTAATGCAGAAGATTACTCCTATTCTTATTTTCATTTAAGAAACACTGGACTTTTATTATATTAAACTGTATAAATAATGTTGTTGTAGTAGCTGTTCCCCCCTGCTCAAGATGGCCATGTTTGTTGATGTAAACATCTCCATAGTGAGAAGGAACTGAGCAACTGCCATTGGGTTCTAACAGGTCATTGAGTGTCAGGGTGGTTAGATTGACTGGACAGCTGAATAGATTCACAGTGTCATGAAGCTTCCGTGACAGAGTGGGCATTTGTCCTCAATGTTGGGTTCATCCTGTTCATGTAGGCATTCAGTGTCCTGGACCAACTAGAGCATAGTTGGGCTAGCATTGTTTGTGTCTGTCTTGGTAGTTTCTGCTCTATGGATATGTTGGGTGTTTTGCATTTCAGTGCTAACAACAAGTCCAAAATAACTACCTACTTATTATATTATGTTAATTTTATAATTGTGTTTATTGTTTCAGTCATCTTTTGCCAAAAGATTTACATCAAAATTAGGAGAGTATATTCCATCCAATTGGGCGACAGGATGGTTTGATAACACCAATAATGAAGAAGGCACAACAACCGAAAACCCAAACTCTATTCAAGTGGCAGTTGAAATCAACCACTTTGAAAATGCCTCTTCAATTTCCAAAAGAACAAGTTTACCGAATAATAATAAGCTAGCATCCAATTCAAACAATAGAACTATTTATACTTCTAAATCTAATGGTAAGTTTAGTACGTAGCATATCTCTTAGACTGGTAAGAACTTATGAAGTGAAATTTGAGTTCAATTCCATAGAATCTTTGGGACATAATTACTTTCTATACCGATCTATATTATTTTTTATTGAAATAAAAATAAAACTGAGTAGTTGAAAACATTTAATTCTTGTCAACATTTGGTAATTACATCAATTATTATTATTATTTTAAATATTCAGCTATGCTTAAAACAAAACATGCCTACAGTGCTTTGTCTCATTTGCTAATTTTCTTTTTTTAACATGTTTTTTTCCACCAGCTCTAGGTAATGAAACATGCAGTCCCATTTTAAATTCAGATAGACATCCTAGAGATTACCAATCTGCTGGACCAAGTGGCTATAGTCAGCCAAATAAACCAACTCACAACCTGTTTGTTGCATCCACACCTGCATTCAATGTCAATAAACCCCCCAATGGTAATATTATTATTTTTGTTTGTAATTTTTAATATTTCTCTTTAGAAAAATCTTCATTGTCTACATTCAAATGTTCATAAATAGTTAAAACACAATACTTCTTATGTATCTTAAGTTTGAAGTAATTTAATAAAATAGGTATTTTAAACAAGGAAAAAGTTGAAGCATCACAACACTTTGTAAAGAAGAAGAAGAAGAAAAAAAAAACAGTGCTCTTGCTTGGCCTTAGCAAATTGCAGTGACATTCTGCTATCTTTGAATAGTATTTTTACAATATTTATTACCAATTTCCATAGAAAAACATATTAAGAAGAGAAAAAAAAGTATAAGAAAAACATTTTATTATTATTTTTATAAAGAAGGTATCTGAATGAAGATTAAATACTAAGTAAAGAGCAGACATATTTAAATTTACTAATGAAGTTGGTCTCACAAATTAAATAATAATAAGAAAAATCTATTGATGTTTCACAGGTGAGAATGGGTCAGAAAGTGGTGAATCTACCAGTGGCTGCTCATCACTAGTATCCCAATCAAACAAAATTAGAACAGGTGCAGATATGGGCAAATCAAAGTCTTTGTTTCCAAACCGACAAATCCCACAGAGGATATCACAAAGAGTCACAACAAGAGCACTGGGCCCCAGTTTGATACATCTCTGTTCAATTCCAGCTCTCCTAGCTTGAATAAAGTGAGTATTCCAGAACTAAAACAAGTTATTAATTTAATCAACCTATCTCTGTTTTCTCTTTGAAACACTTCTATAATTGGAACAAGGAGAGAGAAAAAAAGCTCTAATTTCTCTCTTTTTTTAAAATTTTTTTTGGGTAGCCGCCTTGATCAATTTTTTCTAAAATTAATTATTATGTTTACATGTTATGTTCCTTATTTGTACCAAAAACTTGATTGAACTAAATAAATTTAGATCCTGTAATGCTTTCCACTGATCCCAATTTTTTATTTTGGGTTTAATGTCACTTGTGACTGCATTGTCATATCACAAGAGGGTGTTACCCTCCATTGCAGCAACTACCCACATTAACTTAACCCATTTTGGGTGGGCTGGAATGAGAGCATCACAAAGTCTTGTAATGCTCTCAACATTGACAAATGTTGGGATCGTAATGACTTAAAGTAGATAGTCTAGTGTGATTATTGAACTGTCATAGGTAAATATTGTGACCTTAGACTGAGTCATTTTTTATTATTATAATTATTATTATTAAAGATAATTCTGTTCTATTTTCAGTCGGTCAATTTATCTCCATTCTATCCCGGACGCACAATGTATGGAGGTGCCTCTACATATAGGAAATACTCAATAGGATCTAACAAGTCAACAACTTCCCCTAGTATATTTCAACCCTCCCTTCGCCGAGCTTCCCAGTGTAATCAATCCAAGGTCAACCCTAGCCCCACTACTCTACCAAAAATGTCTGTTGTTGCGGAAAACATTCTCAAGACTATCAATGCCATGACACCTGTCACTAGATTGATGACAATGCCTACCCCTGAAGAAGTGAATAATTCCCCTGCATCTCTCAGAGGCACAGGACTTGGCAATGGAGTAAAAGGAAACTTAAAGAGCTTCAGATCCCTACTGTAGTCAATACTAACCTAATTCAACTTAAAGGAAGTGAAAGGAAGAATGCCTTGTCTCAGAGTATTCAAGAAGCACTATCTTCATGTAGTTCTTCATCAGATGAAGAATTGGACTATTCCATTGTTAGTAACAATGCCAAGCGTAGTTTAAAAGAGAAAATGAAGCGATTGAGAAGAGGCAAGAGTAGAAATGAAGAGGTACAGACTGAGGTGAACTTACCCAATGTTGTCCTTGATGTACCTAGCCTACCTGTCATAGATATTCATCTGGCAAAACCAAGTCTGGATGACGTGTCCTTCTCTGAACCTATTGAATGTCAGAATTTCAATATCAGTAGTGAATCCTCACTGCTCTCAGTGAGTAGTAACCAAGACAGTGATGTAAATGTAAATAATAGCAGTTTAAATTTTGTGTACAATAGTGAATCAAGCAAACCCAAACCACGGAAAAGTATTACTCTAAGTCCTGTGGAAGCTAAACCTCAACCCAACATAGTGACACCTAATAAAGAACCTCCTAAGTTAGGAAAAACTTGGGACTTGTGATATCTGCTTGAACAAGTTCAATCCAAGTGAAAGTGTTTGCAAAGCTTGTGGTATGCCTCAGAACACAAATAACAAATTGGAAAGCATCACTAATGTAACCAAGCCAAGCTCGTCACTGGTTGAAAAGTTCAAGCCATCATCTGATACATGGGAATGCAATGCATGTTGGTCAGAAACAAAGCTGATGCTGTTGCTTGTGTATGCTGCACAACACCTAAGCCCGGGGCTAAGACATCTGCCCCTACCCCCACTCCCATATCTACCACCACCTCTAGTAGTACAGGAGGCTTTGGTGATCTCTTCAAGAAACCAAGTGGTAACTGGGAATGTCCTGCTTGCATGATTTCCAACAAGTCCACTGAGGAGAAGTGTGTTGCTTGTGAGACAGCAAAGCCTGGTACTAAACCTGCTGCCAAACCAGCATCATCTAATATTATGTCAGGACCCAAGTTTCCATTTGCTACATCTTCAGACTCAACAACCAGTTTCAAGTTTGGTGTTGACAAGGTGGATGCCAAGAGCCCCACACCTGAAGTGGCCAAGCCTCCTGTTACTACTAGTGCTGCTGCTGCTGCCCCCGCATTTTCATTTGGAATACCACCTGCATCTACTGCTCAATCTGCAACTCTTCCTGCATTTTCATTTGGAATGCCCAAAGCTCAAGACACTGGTACCGAAAAGAAAGATTCTAGTGTTGCTCTAACTAGTGTTAGTAACTCTATTATTAATAGCACCAGCAACTCAACAGTGATTTCCCCTACTTCCACCTCTACCTCCACCCTATCTACTTCATCTACTTTTATGTTCAAGTCAAATAGTTCTGTATCTACAGCAGCAGACATTAAAACACCAGCAGCACTATCTAGCCCTGTAGTTACAGTAGCTGCAGAAGTCAAGACCAATACCATCTCCACCCCTAGTTTTAGTTTTGGAAGTACCAATGGTCCCATTGTGAAACCCGAGACAACAGTTCTTTCACCAAAAACGGTTGAAGTTAAACCAGATGTGAAGGAGTCACCCACACCCAAAATGTCTCTGTTTGGAGCTACTCCTTCCTTCTTGACCAACAATACAAGTGATGCTCAGAAACCACTTGGCTCTCTGTTTGGGCAGACCACAATAGTTAACAACTCGGAGCCAAACAAGGCTCTCAATTCTTTTGATGCAAAAAAAGTCCAGTTCAACTTGGCTCCTACAAGTAATGGTGAACAACCCCCTAGCAAGATGATAGACTTTGGGAAGCCAGCAACAGCTTCTAAACCACCCAAAGCCTCAATCTTTGGGGCAGCTGTGTTTGATAAACCCAAGGAGAACAGTATATTCCCCAGCAGCAACAGTAATGCAGCCCCCCCTCCTGCATTCCCTAGTAAACCAGAAGCTAATGTTTTTGCATTTGGGTCTACCAGTAAGCCCGTGAACAATGCTTTCTCTGCTGCAGCACCCAGCTCTGCCCCGGTGTTCACTTTTGGTAGTGCCACGTCTACCCCACAGCCACCTCAAGCAGCAGCCAGTACTCAGCCAGGCCTCAGCTTTGCCTCCCCCACCCCGGCCCCTGCGTTCTCATTCAATGCCACAGCTACCAACAGTAACTTCAACTCTGTGCCACAGCCAGCACCCCCTGCTCAGCAGCCAGTGCCTCTGTTTGGGGGAGGCAACAGTATGTTTGGCAACACTGCAGCCCCCGCTACCGCTGCACCCATGTTCAGTGCAGGGTTCAACCCACCCACCAACCCCTCGCCCTCCCCTGCACCCTTCACTTTTGGAGCCCCTGCACCCAGTAACAATGCCTCAGCTGGGTTTTCCTTTGGAGCT
The DNA here is from genome assembly GCA_024516035.1 of Bactericera cockerelli. Classification (NCBI taxonomy): domain Eukaryota; kingdom Metazoa; phylum Arthropoda; class Insecta; order Hemiptera; family Triozidae; genus Bactericera; species Bactericera cockerelli. The sequence continues at coordinate 16,722,958 of CM044959.1, read as the reverse complement.
CAGGTAATATTCTCTAATTATTGTTCATCTTCCAAAATATACTTTCATTAGAATTATTTTGAAAATAACCCCCCAAATCTGGTCTGGTCTATTCGATTTCCATGGCCAAAAAACTTTTACTATTTAGTTCCACAGGGTGCATATTATTTAGTTTTATACAGAGACAGACAGCATCTTAGAATCAATCAGTATTTTCTTTTGAACATATCTTCCACAAAGAAGCCAATAAGTTCTCCTTAGTATTCCATTCAATAGTTTGCTTCAGATGTCCTGTCTAGGCAGTTTGATAAACTAATTTAAAGAATAAAGATAAGTGAAATATAATAAAAAGGATGACCCCTTTTTATCTTATTTCATTCTGCTTGGCCATGAAAAGTAAATGCATATGAGCGCGCGATTAGCTCAGTGGTTAAGCACTCGCTTGCCATGCGGAAGGTCCCGGGTTCGATCCCCCGTGCCGACAAAAAATTGAATTCTTAATTTGATTACAATTGTTTGTAAGGTATACCTTCCGGTGCGTTCGTGTTGACCCAGCACCTAAATGGGAAGTATTGTGTCACTTCTCGTCCATCAGAGGGGAGGCATACTACGGAATGGGTAAGCTACAACACAGACCATAAGCGTCTACGGTAGCCCCTGTTTCATGGCTACAAAATAAAAAAAGGCTGTGAAACACTCATCTTTTACAAAAAAAATAATAAAAAAATACTTCATGTAATTATTTATTATGTATTATGCTCTCTGGTTATGACGGAAAAAAACCGGTTTGATTGATGTATTATGATCTCTTGTTTCAGAACACAGCCCCAGTTCCAAGTGCTGGATTTTCGTTTGGTGCACCGTCTGCAGCCCCTCCAGCTTTTGATCCTAAGATGAGGCCCTCATTCAACTTCACCAGTGGGGCTGCTCCCACATTTAAGTGAGTACTGTAGTGATTGTTACACCCTACAATCCTGGCAATTAATTTTTCGGTTTACTTGACTTTCCATGTCCATTATATCTCTCTTGCCCTTATTCTATTAGCTTATGTTGCTATTAGTTGCGGAGGACCAACTTGAAATTTTTAAATGGAATGACCCACTTTTAATTTCGTTTATTGATCAACCCCTTTATTTAGAAGTACATGATATCATCACCAGTAAAAATAAAAAGAGATTCCACCAAGAAAGAACTTTACCTCTGATCCATGGATGGTTGGTTCTAAATCTAGTGAAACAGAAACTTATTATTGTTTACCAGTGATGATATCACATAATACAGCTCTAGAATAGATGAAAAGTCAAAGCAGAATAACATTATCATTTACCATTTTGGATAAAACTGGACTAAAATACTATTTTGGACATTAACAACTTTTGGAAGCCATGGTTTTTTGTTGTTGTTGGTAAAAGATATTTTGGATAAAACTGGTCTGAAATACTATTTTGGACATTTACAACTATTGGAAGCCATGGTTTTTTGTTGTTGTTGGTAAAAAATAAAAATCTTTAGATTTCACCAAAAAGAAGTTGATCAATAAACTAATTCAAAAGTGATGACCCACTTTTTTTAAAGTAGACCGCCCTCCGCCGCCCATGGGCATCAAACCCACATTTTGAGTACCCTGTTTATAGGACATAGATCTGTAGCCTTTGGATATTGAGATTGTTGTTAGAGGGGATTCAAGATTCAAAAATGTGAAGCTTAAATGCTAAAGGAAACCAAAGAAGATATTTATTTTTTTCTTTTTAAGACGAGTATTCCACAGCCTCTTTTATTTTGTAACCATGAAACAGCAGCTACATTAGACGCTTGTGGTCTGTGTTGTAGCTTGCCCATCCCGTAGTATGCCTCCTCTATGACGGGCGCTAAGTGACGCAATACTTCCCCTATAGGTGCTATGTCACTATGAATGTACTGCCAGAATCCTTGCAAAAAAACTAACCAAATTTTGAATACATTTTTCTGTCGGCCCTGGGGTTCGAACCTGAAACCTTCCGCATGGCAAGGAGTTATCTGACCACTGAGATAATCATGCACTCATTAAAATTGTCAATTGATATCTTTGATTCCAGTGCTCAACCCGGTCTTACTGCATCATCTAGCATAGGAGCACGCAGAATCAAGAAAGCTGTGCGAAGAAAATGAAGCTCTTTGTGATGTATGACTGGTAAATAGGTAAATCATACATAAACCTTGGTCAGTTGACATCGCCAGAATAAATCACAGGCTTTTTTAGTTGTGCTTTAATATTACTCAATTAAATTATGCAAAATTGACAGACTTTTAGTTCTGTTACCTAATGACACAGGTGAGGTAGATCGATTGTGCAAGGAACTACTTTGCGGTGAATAACCTCTCAAGCCAAGCCATTTGAAAAGTCAAGCACATAGTTATAATAATAATAACACTCTTTATTGGAAGGGTAGCCACCAGGCGAGGTTAATGCTCAAAGCATTTTCTACCACCTAACCCTCAAAATCTTATTATTATGTGGTCACAAATTCAAATTAATGAGGAAAAATTCATGCACTGGGTGGGATTCGAACCAACGGATCCCTACGCTACGTAGATCACCAGACTAGCGCCTTAACCACTTGACTACCAGTCATAAGAATGACCATAAGGAATCGAACCCAAAACCCCCTGGGTGCAAGTTCCATGATGGGATTTTGTGGATTGCGCTCATTCAATTTCACGTTTGTTCTAGTGATTTCGAACGTGGTTGTGTGACTCCGAACATCGACATGTCTCTGCGACTTCCCTCCGTGTCGTACAGAAGAAGTTTTCACGCTCGCTCTGGGACTCCTACGCAAAGAGTACTTCTTATACATGGAGGAAAACGAACACAAGATGGTGGTTCATTCACCTCCAGAAGGGTACTCATGTACCTATCCACTACTTTAGGATTGGGAACGGCAAATACTTCTGAAGAGAGAAAAAAAAGAAATGTTCATGATGAAGTCAGGTTCAAGTTAGTTGGGATGGTGTGATCTTAGTTAGGATAGTTTTCATGTATGATTCTCGATGTCGTTTAAAATGTTAAATGTTTCTTTAATCCTTGTGGACACTCATTTTCTGTGAATTTCTTATTGACATTGTCCTTCGTAACATGAAACCGACCTCAGTTTTATCCATAAGGCGGCGGACTTGTAATCTGCAGGTCGGTGGTTCAAGTCCCAAGTTGAGCCAATGTTTTTTAGTAAAGCTAGTTTCAGGAATTGTAATATCTCTCACTATTGTGATTAATACAAGCATGATCACTTTATTGTCAATTATTAGCCTCCTTGTAAAGACAGTTGTAGAAGTGCTGAGCCATTCCTCCACTGTCTGGCTACCATCGTTCATGATGACGCCACCCTATGATGAATATGCTCTACTGGATAATTGGTCCAGTACACTGGCCTGGTGAACGGGCTAATCTAATAATGTTGGGTTCAATTACCATCCAGAACAGAGAATTGTATTTGTTTTTAAATAATTTTTTGAGTGAGATTTATTACGTGTTTGGCGGTAGAAAATGCTTTTGAGCATTCACTTCGTCTAGTGGGTTTTTTTTTAGAAGAAAAAGTAATTAAAATTGTGATTGTCATTTTCTCGGACTCAATATGTAGTTTAGTATATGAACTCACTTGCTTTACAGAAGAGCACACGTTTAATTTTCAGAAACATCTCAAATTTCTTGTGAATGTTTGATTTAAGAAAATATCTGTTTGATACAATGATAATACACTCTCTCTAACCATTTTACTGCATGAGGACTTCAGAATTCTATCTTGATGAAATATGATTATTTTTCATTCAAGTGAATTGGGCTTGTTGAAGTTGAAAATAAAAATTAATTGAGGTTTTTTTCAATCAAAACAATTCAAGGGAAAAACAAGGCTTGAATATTAGTTTATCTACATACTCGCGTGTAACCAAGCACTGTGTCAGTAATGCTGTTAGATTCTGTTCCTATACCCGAGTGTGCAAGTACCCCCGCCAGTTTATATTTTTTATAATCCCTATGATAGATTAAACTGTACAGTTAATCTAGTTTTTGTCAAATATGGAGGTCAAGATTGTGGTCAGCTAAATTTGAATTAAAAATTTTATGAACTAGGCAGCGGACTAATAAAATCCATTATTATTGTAGTGTAAGTATTTTGTATATCTAATAATTATTTATTGATTAAGTAAAATAATTTAAATTTGACAGTGTCAATATTTTGACATGGTTGGTACATTTATCTTGCATAACCAGTAAGTTTGTACACTTTGTATAGGATAGTATTAAATCTTTAATTTGTAAATATTTTATTTTTGTAAGTGTCCAAATACATATAAGTAAATTAAAAAATAAAAAACAGGTTTGCTCGTTACTTGAATATCATCTATCTAACCTTGTTATGAGGGAATAGATTCAATAAGAGTTATTTACTGGAAACAATATTTTTTTTACGAATTGTTTGTTTGCCTTCGCAAAGATAAAAATCCACGTAACAAACTTCGATTAGTTAAAAAAAAAAAATTACAAGATAAAGAAAGTTACGAGCATACCTTTAAATGTTATTTCTCAATGTTTTTCTTTCAATAAGTTACGGTGTCTGTGACAGTTTTAATGTTCACCAGTAAAATATTAGCCCTGTAGTTCACATAAGCACAACGTTTCCTCATAGAATCATTGGAATTATTGCTTCAGAATGACCGGGAACTAGTATATTGTTTTTAATATCTGTTCTCATTACTAGAGAAGTGCTATTGTGTATTCTAGTTATAATCCTATATGAGTTGGGTTCTATTTATTCTAATCCTGAGTGGTTGCAAAGTATAAATATTATTAAAGTGATTTCATATATTTATTTCTGTAGGAGCTACCGTGGCCGAATGAGTTAGCGCACCAGGCACTGCACGCATGGTGACCTTGGTTCGATCCCCAGTAGGACAAAAAAAAAATCAGTTTGGATTAGTCTAGGAATAGCCAATATCACGAATTTTTGAACATGGGGTTCACCCACCAGATCTTTACCTCGCTGGACGTCGCTTAACTTCAGCAATATGAAGAGAGCTGTGTTATCAACGTGCTATCTATCCACCCCGACGTGACGCTGGCTTCTCTTCATATCTGTTGGTATTTTTTGTAATGACTTCATGAGCATCAACCATCTCCAACAACTTCTTTCAAACCAGCTCCAACACCTTATCGGTTTCCTTCTAATACATGAATAACTCGCTTATGACTGCCGATGTGAACTCAGGGTATACCTAGGTACCTTTTACAACACCTTGCATAATTAACAAATAAATTGCTTGATTTCTGTATTGAAGATTTCCTTCTAAATATTGTCTACTGTACACTCAATGTATTTATTATTTAAATAGCTCATTTCAGCTGCTTGATTCGTTTTAAAACATGTAAATAATTTAATTATATCAACATGGAAAAAAATCCTGGCCCTAACAAGAATTTTTTAATTAAATTAAGATGTATTTTTTCTTTGAAATGATGTTTCAATTTGTTTATGTTATAAATTTAATTAATATTGTTGATGTAATTTCTAAGTATTCTAAGTTGTTGCCTTTTTAATTTGACCCAGTTCCGACCCTTATACCCCATTCATCCCCTTTCAAAGTGTTTATTACTGATGCAACATACAGGGCCTCATTTGTAGGATATTAAATTTACTGCTAGTGAACACTTTGGTTTTTTGTCTACATCAAAATGTACCCCAGACTCAGTGGATTCGAGTTTTCTCCTAATATCCATGAAATAATATGAATTTCCTGGTAAATGCATTTTACGTTTTTTTTTCTCCGTGGACTGTATTTTATATTTTGGCTTTTTTCACTTTCTCTTCCACTTAATTTTGTTCTCCCAGTGATAGAAATATTATTTTGGGGTTTTCAAGTTTTTTGATTCAAAATCATGGAACAACGTAATAAAGTAAGCACTGTGTGAAGAAGTTTTTTTATATTATTATTCTTAGTTGTATTCCTTAATCTTGAAGTTATATCTCCAAAGGAGGAAATAATTAAGACGATTATTTTTTCTCTAATTCGCTATGATTTGGTGTGATGTATTTTTTGGATTCAGACTCGTTTTCGAAGAGCGTGATTAATTTCTCACGGCTTGTAAAAAGTGTAAAAACGTCATGCCATATCACAGTGAATTCTTAACGAAAAAAAGACCGTTTGCTCTTGGTTGAGCACTTTTAATCTGTGATATTCTATCGGGCCAGGAATTTTTGTATTGTAAACTAGTTTATTTTTTATTTAATTTAGTTTTTTTCTTCTCTAATGTGTAAATTTTTTTTTTTAATAAAAACTATTTGGTGTAAAATTAAACAAAACAATATACATACATAATTTCTGTTCTTGTTGAAAAATAAATAAAATGAAAATTTGTGGATAAAAATTACTTGAATTTTGTTCATTCATTTTCTTTATATTAATTTACTGTGGGGTATGAAAAATTACTGGATCAAAAAAATGCCATTACGTCGGTATTTGAACCCGGGCCCCTGAATGTCAAGCTCTGCTCACTAAGCCACGGTTATTTCACTGATGAACTCTATTATGAAATTATGAATACGTACATTTCTAAAGAATATTAACATACAAAATTTAACTAGTAGTTCTGTGAACTGTAGTAAACCTCACACTCTATTATCGTATTCTAAATTTCAAATCAAGCATTAGGACATCGAGACCTTTCATTCAATACCCCACTGGATGAGTTTTAATTTAAAAATATGGACACCGGCCCCTTTTTCGATTTTTTTTAAACCTCAAATGCATCTCATTTTCATCGAAACTGCCCCCATATTGCCCCGAGTGGCCTATAACGCCTTAAAAACCGGTCGGCAGTTACCGCGGAACAGACAGACAAACGAAAGCCATATCGTCCAATACCCGAGGTTAATCAACATTGGATACAGTGGGCTTTGAGTGGAAAGCTAGCTAGATCTCTTTTTTCAAGATTCGCAGGTTTGAATATTTCACATTGGTGTACCCCTTTTACACAGACAATGACTGCACCAATCACAGAAGTCCTTGCCTCTTTTAGTTATTAACCAGGCTCCCCAAAAAAGCACACAAGGCAAAGGAAAAGCCTTCGGTGCTGTCAGCCAATTCTGCAGCACCAAATCTCCAATTAATGTTCATTATTTCCGCAATGTATGCCAATCAGACTAAAATAGAAAAAAATAAGAGCGCCTAAAACGAGCAACACGTCTGGAAAACACTTAAAAACCCGACCGAAAACAATACTTTCTATACCATAGGTAATAGAAAATAAAAATCTCAAATTATAGCACTCCTTCAACAATATTCTCGAACTTAAACCAGGAGTTTCCTCGAGCTGTGAATAAAAGCCAAATGAGTATTACCATTCTTCTCAATTGAATTTGATGTTTTTGTTTTAATTTAAATAAGAATTTTATTTTATTTTACAAGATCATTATTAGTTTATAATTTTTGTACAGATAACTATTTACAATACTCTAGGGCGGGCATAAGACCAGTAGTTATGATAAAAGCAAACACTAAACAAATGGTATGAACAGTAAGAATACTTTAATACCCATGAGATGGGATAAATGTGAACTAAGATAAAAAATTCAAGTCTTAATTTTGAAATTAACTGTTCATGTGTCATAGTATTTGTAAAACTTTCGTACGACAAGATTTTTATTATTCTATCAAGCCATGAATTTTGCTTAAGTTACGAGCACTTGAACAAACATTTTCAAGTGATTCTTAATTATCTAAAGCTATTTAAATTTTTAATTCTCACCATAATTAGTTTTTATTATTCAATACTCACTGGACCATTTTATTATGAAGTGTCATAACCATTACCATCTGGAGTAAGAGTTTTTAGTATAACGAGTTTACGTAAGGTGGCTATAGGTAATATTACATGCTAACCTGACTTGCACAAATATAAATATCACAAATTCCAAAGGAAGAAGAAAAAAAATCCATATTATGTATTTATAATTACTGTGCGTAATTTTTATTTGTAACAAGCGCACAAAATTGGTTTTTCGGATGGCTAATCTATATTCCAAAGGTTGATAACAACTGTTATTTGACATAGAGGTATATTTCATGACGGCAAGCAACCGAAAATTTGTTGCACTAACTTGATGCCGAAATATAAAACAGGATTAAAAACTTTTGAAAAACCGAGAGAATAACTCATTAATATATTTTTTATAACTAATTAAAGATCCAACAGCTGAATATCCAGATTACATTTCCATATGTAAAGGTACAATATAAGATTTTTCAATCTCAAGTATGTATATAGTATAAGTACCATGAGGCTGGTGTGAAAAAGAATGCCTTAGATGCACCACCCTTGATCAACACTAGTTTTAATAAGTTCAATTAGTAGGTACTTTGGTAAATATATTTGTTAAATATGAAACTATAATTTTGCCGAAAATATTCTTTTGGCTGTTGTGTCAGTAGACAGTTTGCGTAGATTTGCGATACGTTACGCCAATTGAATTGAACTTTATTTTGATGAAAACTGGTTCCTTCACATGAGCACTCCCATGAAACCATTCACTTAATATTTATATGATTCATTCATTAATCACAATTTTGAGAACACTCATTACGACGTCAACAAGAAAAAAAAAAAATCAATTTTAGATCTCCTGACGAAGTAAGGATCAGTGAGAGAGCTAGATAGTGCTAGAATATTAGGTAATATTTTGTACCACAAATGAGAAAAACTTAAATGCAGTAAAGGAAACAAGAAAATCGATTAATTGTAAAAAAAAAACAATATTATACTAATGTTCTTTATTTAAGTTCCAAACTATTTTGCAAATAACATTTACAATTTTTGTAGGTCGTCAAAGAGGAATTGAAAAATATCAAGTTCTTAAGCAAAAACTTTAAAAAAATCGAGTTTTTTTACAACCTTCTCATTTCTTAGAATTCTTAGCCATGAAACAGCAGCCATTGTAGTAGACGTTTCTGGTCTGTGTTGTAGGTTGTCCATTCCTTACCCTGCACTATGACTATCTATGATGGTGAGAAGAATACAACACTTGCGATAATCACTGCAGCTTTCTATTATCTAAGCCAATTCAATATGAATTTTTCTAGAATCTCTCAGCTCAAAATACTCAATTCAGAAGAAAAATAACCGTGGTCTGGTATGTTAAATCCCAATAGCAAGGAATATGACTAAATGACCATATGAATTTTTTTGGGAGTAGGACAAACAATACGGCAAAAAAAAAAAAAAAAAAACAACAACAAACAATCATGTGTGTCTTCTTCTTTTAAATTTCCGACTGTTAATTTAAATTTCTTTTCCTGCTCAAGTTGGTTTACAGCTTACTCTATACAGTAGGATCTAGATACAAGAGAACAATTTCCAAGTCAAATGTACCTCTTTCGTAAGGGGGGGGGGTCACAATAGATCTCACTAGGTCGCAGTGTTAATTGCATGGTGTTTCAGCTGAAACCCTGCAACCAGGTTTTATAATAATAAGGGGGGGAAAAAATTCCGGTTCCTTGAGTTCTTTATATCCAGGTTTAATTACTGTATCAGGAAAGGTAGAGAACCTAACAATAACTGATGAGATATTTTAAAGCTGCAAGTTCCTGCTTGATAATAGTCAACTTAGCTATCCAACACGAAAATATGATAATTAAGCATTAAGAGCTACAATATTATTTTCATAGCAACCCACTGAGGTCCTGAGGTTTTAATGAATTGAAATGAACTTTCACCAAGGATTTATTCATGTTATTCCGTGAATATTGTGGAGATTTAATGTGGGATCAAAACCGAATTTAATTGTATTTCTTAATCCTTAGATTTCACAAGACTTGAAACATCGAGGAAAACAACATTACTTCAAAAATTACGTAAATTACTTTTTCTGCAAGATTTACGTCCAATTGTACATAGATCCTGCAGATCAAGCTAAACATAAAATATGCCAATATTTAACATGTGGTACACCAATCAATCAGATTACATTTCACATTTACCTACTCACTACTTACTAGCGTGGAAACAGAAGTGTATTAGAAGAGTAAAATAATTTACGTTGATCTATGTATAGGAGAGTATTAATAAATAGTAAATAATAAAATTCTATTCTTACAACGCGATTCACAATCAAGAAATATAAATACAGATTATGTACACTTTGTATAAACTTAATAGAGAAATGAAAAAATACATTAAAATTCTAAAAAAAATATTTGCTGGTTCATTGTTAGAGGACACAAACACTAAGTGAGGAGTCTGCTGCAGATTTCAAGGGCAGAATTGACAAACTGACCATTGAATTACCATTTGACATAATATTAAATTTGTTGTTTTCTCTAAGGAGCGCTACCTCGTCGGCTAAGGTACTGACTACTCTATCCAATAAGAAGTATGTATAAGAGGACCATCAGTTCCACGCCATCACTTGAAATTCATGTATACCTCCACGATTTGTCATAGTAACATTGAAATTAATGTTTAAGTTGTAATGTTATGCACTATTTGCATAGTTTTTATTTCGTAAAAAAACACGAATAAAATTACTGTATGTCAAAGTTCGTCACTCTGGAGATATCTAAAATGTAAACAAGAAATTCATATGCACGTATATCTAACAAGAGAAGACTGAAATGTTATTGCAGCATGCTCTCATCATACTTATCATTACATTAATATAATATATCACAAGGCTGTTGATTCTCCACTAAGAAAAAGTTACGATGTAAATCCTCCTACTCTGAGAAAAAATCATCATGTCACAGATTTTTTTAAGTGAGCTCTCATCTCAAGATTTATATTTTAACATAGTAAAGTCAAATTTTATTTATGAAAAAGTTGAGTGAAGAAATAAAGATGATCTAAAGTATTCTAAAGAAACAAGAACGGCGAAAAATATTTTTCTTTTCAAAACCCTGAGGTTTGGTAAGAAGTGTTCAAAGTGTGTGAGTTCAATAGTTTAAATCTTGAATCTTTTCGCAGAAATTCGTAAATAGTAAATTTGAAAATCACATATCTCGGCATCAATACAATTAGGTATTAAAGCAGACCTGTATGAAATCTCTGTTCTTAATAAGGTCCCAAACTTGGGACCTGATACAGGCCCTAAACCTCGGACCTATTCAACACTTGAAAATAAAAAATTGTGGTGATAGTTCTTACCAATTCACCTAAAGTTGACCCTTAAAAACACAATGACTGTGTAGTATTGACTGTTGGAGAAATCGCCTTTTTCTCTGTTTTATATCCTTAATGCAGGAGAAACTATGTGCAGAGCCATGAAATCCTGACAGTAAAAGATTGAAACAGTCCTGACTGAAGTACGAGAATCATCTACCCAATTCCGCAGGAGTAATCACCTGCAGTAGCGTGGGAGAGAGGAGAGAGAAAATCATTTCTTGACTCGGGTCACTGTGGATGGCAGAACTGCAGGGAGACTGAAACAAAACGAAGAGAAACATTATTTCCTATTTATTAATACTCAAGAAAAAGAACGGCAAGGACTTCGATTGTTACAGACCTTTCAAAAAAAAAAAAAAAAAAAAAAAAAAAAAAAACAAAAAAACAAAAAGGTCAAGATGATATTTTTTAAACTCCAATAATTACATATTTCGAGCATAATCTAACATCAGGGTAATTAACTTCCGAGAAGTTTCTAATATTAGAAATCGGATGTATTGTGTTGGTTTTTTTCTTTAAATATTTTTTCCCTCTGATTTCATTTTTTTTTTTTACTTCCGAGACATTTCTAATATTAGAAATCGGAAGTATTGTGTTCGTCTCAGAAACTACTCAAAATAGCCAAGTGTATAGAATGTAAACCCATCAAGAGGAAGTATTGTGTCCATAATTGACAGTGTACTTAATAGGTTCTTTCCACAACCCCTTGAAATTATCTTTGCTTCTAGTATACTCACTTTTCTTCCGTAGCTGACATGTAAGAGTTCTGTGACTTCATTTCTTCTAAACGTAAAATTTGCTGACGTAAAAACATTATCCTGAAATACAACACAGAAAAAAAAATATATAGAAAATTTAATTTCAAATTAGATGGATATACAAAACATATCTCTGTATTGCACTTGTTCTTCTTTTATGGGATAAAGTGAAATCAGTATGGGAAGAGGGAGAGAGAGAGAAAAAAAGAGAAAGAAAAAGAGAGAAAAAAGAGAAAGAAAGACAGAGAAAATGGAAACATGGAAAAAAAAGTTTTTTTTAAAACATAAAATTACTGGACCAATGTAAATGTACGTACCCAACCACAATCTATCACAGTTTCTTCTTGTTATTGATGTACCTCAAATATATTGCTATAATCTGAAGAAAACTTTTCAGTTCCAAAAAACTTTTCAAATGAATATTTTAGGTGAAATGAAATGTTCACTGAGGAAACGTGTATAACATACCTTAAGGCCCTAGTATTTCACTATCCCTGACAAGTTATTCTCCCATTTGGGATTTTTACCACATAAGAATACTTCTTGGGCTTACTTACTGCTGGAATAATGGGACTTAACACGTTGAACACCATGAAACCCACCGGTGGGTTTCATAGTGTTTTACTGATCAGTATCAGTATAATCACTAATCAGTATAAACAGAATAACCAGTATGTTCCGTGAAAGTCACCGGTGGGTTTCATCCAGATTTTTCAGAGCACACAATGATACTCAGACATGAAACCCACCAGCAACTTAAAGGGGACATAATTGAAATCCCAATGTTGTCCCATGTACCTGGGAAAAAACTAGAAAAAAGCCTCGGTGCTCAACGTGGTAATAGTAATAATCAGGCAGTATAAATAAGGCAATATTATAATTATTAATAATAAAATCTTGTATTATAACCGTTATACATGCCTTTGTTCTTGTTTACTTGTTCAGAACCTTGTATTTCACTATTCCTGACAATGAATGAATTCTTTTATAACTGTTATCCAAGTTATCCATACCTTTGTTCTTGTATAGTAGCTTGTATTTCACTATTCCTGACTATGGCTCGCGCTGACTTAAGCTCGGCAGATACTCGACATAGATGCATGCTGCTATGATTTGACTCTTCAGCCATTTTAGCTGCCTGTGAACACAGAAATTGATATAATTTCATCAAAATCAAGTGTACCATTGACGAGATATAAGCGTTTAAGTAAAAAGTTGGGGGTACCCGTCCAAAATCTGCTGGTTTGAAGCAATTTTTTTTTTAACTGTTAGAAAGATATATAAATTAACTTTATTTTTTTTCTCAATGAAACATTTGGTTGAAAACTTTTACCAATGCTGCAATACAGTTCCAAGGGAGCAAAATCATAAAGGTGAGAGAAAACTCTCACACCGTATTGATAGTGTTACAAAAGGGAAATTGTACTGAGTGTGGGTTAAAAAGTAAGCCAGTTTGACAAGTCATACCAGAGCTGGTTTCAAATCTGTATCTCGTGAACTGTAAATCATACTCTTGAAACATTAAATTTCTCGAGTAAAAAATTCTTGGTTCCCCTTTTGTACAATATAAATATCTTCTGGTGACTTTTGAGGTCCCGAAAAATGTTTTCACAAGTATTTTTGGCCCACATTGAAGGTGAACACTCTGTATACTTTACATATATTTTTCTTTGTCCTGTCAACAAATCTTTCTTAAGTTTTGACAAGAGTAATCAATTTTTTTTATTATAAAATTTGAGAATGTTACGAAACAAATATAAATTAGGAAATGAAAGAAGAAGAAAATCACGAGGATGAGATTATTATCAAGAAAAATCGTGTTGCTCTCTATTTGCGGCCCAACTCAGGATGGGATGAGGCTAATGTGGGTACCTGGTTTGTAACTTTCCGGCAAATAGAGGGTAAAACTTTTGTTTTGATATGACCTGAGTCACTGAGCAGTTGAAAGGGAGATGTTTGACCAAAAAGAGCGCGCCATTAGCTCAGTGGTTAAGCACTTGCTTGCCATGCGGAAGGTCCTGGGTTCAATCCCCCGTGCCGACAAAAATTTGTATTCTTAATTTGGTTACAATTGTTTGTAAGGGATACCTTCTGGTGCGCTCGTGTTGACCCAGCACCTAAATGGGAAGAATTGTGTCACTTCTCGCCCATCAGAGGGCAGGCATACTACGGGATGGGCAGGCTACAACACAGACCACAAACGTCTACAGTAGCTCCTGTTTCATGGCTACGATATAAAAAAGGCTGTGAAACACTCATCTTCTGAAAATAAAAGAAAAGTATCCTACCTGCTTCTCGCACACATCGGCAGGCCAGCCCCGCACATGCGCGGTGAGGTCCTCCCGGTAGTGATTGGCTAGGGCCGGGTTCACACTGGACGCGGCGGGGCGCACGCTGGAGGTGAGCAGACAGCTGAGGCTGCTGCTGGCCGGAGCTGTGGTCACCACTGCAGACACCGAGGCGCCCGGTGAACTTGTCACTGAAGAGAGATAGACGAACAATTGATGTAATTGTGAACTTGTCACTGAAGAGAGATAGACGAACAGTTGATGTAATTGTGAACTTGTCACTGAAGAGAGATAGACGAACAATTGATGTAATGGTGAACTTGTCACTGAAGAGAGATAGACGAACAATTGATGTAATTGTGAACTTGTCACTGAAGAGAGATAGACGAACAGTTGATGTAATTGTGAACTTGTCACTGAAGAGAGATAGACGAACAGTTGATGTAATTGTGAACTTGTCACTGAAGAGAGATAGACGAACAGTTGATGTAATTGTGAACTTGTCACTGAAGAGAGATAGACGAACAGTTGATGTAATTGTGAACTTGTCACTGAAGAGAGATAGACGAACAGTTGATGTAATTGTGAACTTGTCACTGAAGAGAGATAGACGAACAGTTGATGTAATTGTGAACTTGTCACTGAAGAGAGATAGACGAACAGTTGATGTAATTGTGAACTTGTCACTGAAGAGAGATAGACGAACAGTTGATGTAATTGTGAACTTGTCACTGAAGAGAGATAGACGAACAGTTGATGTAATTGTGAACTTGTCACTGAAGAGAGATAGACGAACAGTTGATGTAATTGTGAACTTGTCACTGAAGAGAGATAGACGAACAGTTGATGTAATTGTGAACTTGTCACTGAAGAGAGATAGACGAACAATTGATGTAATTGTGAACTTGTCACTGAAGAGAGATAGACGAACAGTTGACGTAATTGTGAACTTGTCACTGAAGAGAGATAGACGAACAGTTGATGTAATTGTGAACTTGTCACTGAAGAGAGATAGACGAACAGTTGATGTAATTGTGAACTTGTCACTGAAGAGAGATAGACGAACAGTTGATGTAATTGTGAACTTGTCACTGAAGAGAGATAGACGAACAGTTGATGTAATTGTGAACTTGTCACTGAAGAGAGATAGACGAAGAGTTGATGTAATTGTGAACTTGTCACTGAAGAGAGATAGACGAACAGTTGATGTAATTGTGAACTTGTCACTGAAGAGAGATAGACGAACAGTTGATGTAATTATGAGCTTGTCACTGAAGAGAGATAGACGAACAGTTGATGTAATTGTGAACTTGTCACTGAAGAGAGATAGACGAAGAGTTGATGTAATTGTGAACTTGTCACTGAAGAGAGATAGACGAACAATTGATGTAATTGTGAACTTGTCACTGAAGAGAGATAGACGAACAGTTGATGTAATTGTGAACTTGTCACTGAAGAGAGATAGACGAACAGTTGATGTAATTGTGAACTTGTCACTGAAGAGAGATAGACAAACAGTTGATGTAATTGTGAACTTGTCACTGAAGAGAGATAGACGAACAGTTGATGTAATTGTGAACTTGTCACTGAAGAGAGATAGACGAACAGTTGATGTAATTGTGAACTTGTCACTGAAGAGAGATAGACGAACAGTTGATGTAATTGTGAACTTGTCACTGAAGAGAGATAGACGAACAGTTGATGTAATTGTGAACTTGTCACTGAAGAGAGATAGACGAACAGTTGATGTAATTGTGAACTTGTCACTGAAGAGAGATAGACGAACAGTTGATGTAATTGTGAACTTGTCACTGAAGAGAGATAGACGAACAGTTGATGTAATTGTGAACTTGTCACTGAAGAGAGATAGACGAACAGTTGATGTAATTGTGAACTTGTCACTGAAGAGAGATAGACAAACAGTTGATGTAATTTTAATTTTATTTTCACAATGATAAACTTGGGGTAGACCAGCAGTCTGGCTGCGGGACTGTAAACAGAGAGTAGACCAGCATTGACTTGGTTCTGGGGGCCCTTGTCAATTATTAGCCTCCTTGTGAAGACAAAGGTAGAAGTGCTTTCCTCCACTGTCATTCCTCCTCTGTCTGGCTACCATCATTCACGTTGACGCCACCCTATGATGATGATGAATATTTATTTGGTGGGAATTATTTATTTTATATTTTAAAATATAGATAATTGTGTATTATTTTATTCAATGTTACCTCAGTATTTTATTAAGTATTTTTTTTCCTTTTCTTTTATTTAATATCACATACAATTATATTTATTTTATTATGGTCTATAAAACATGTGCTCAATGTATGTACATATTTTTTGAATCGCCCTGTATACAACAAAACTACCACATAATTTCTAGGGAACACAACTCACAACTGCCAGTGCATTGCCTCTCTTCATCACATTTTACTACCTTTTTGCTGATTCCACCTTCAGCCTCTATTTGTAAACAAATCAGTCCCTCTGTAAATTTACCTTTTAATATTTATAGTAGAACCTCATTATTATGAACCCCAATATTATGAACTTCGGATAAAATGAACTTTTTTTCCCGCATTTTTTTTTTAAAGGAAATTTTCTCTAATTTCTCAAGCATTACTGACTGCATTACAATGTACATACATATTTTATATTTATATGCCTAATCTGTACTTAAATTAACATGTACGGCCGTTCATAATTATGTCTAAAATTTGCCTAATTTCCCTTTTTTTTACTTATGATTATATGGAACCCCCATATTATGAACTTTTACATTGAACCCCGCTATTATGAACTACCCCTGGTCCCAATTAGTTCATAATAACGGGGTTCTACTGTACTTGAAAGCTATCAACTTACGTTTCCTCATATCTTGCATGTGTTGCTGCAGAGGTATAGGGGCGGAGGGTGCCATCAGGGGAGTAGTGCTGGGGGTAGTTTCTGAATGAGTGGGGGTGGGGGGACCTGGATCCGCCCCCATGGAGCCGACACTCGTGTCTACTCGTAGTTCACTGCTCGCTCCGCCAGGGGGAGCAATATTGGCTGAGCTCAGAGGTTTCAGTGTGGGGGATTGTTGATGCTGACTGGGGGAGGGTTGTTGAGAGACGAGGGGACTGTTGCTGTCCAGCACACCGCTACCACTGCTATTTCCCAGCTTGTTCTGAAACAAAAGAAAACAAAATGTGATGAATCTTTATTTATATAGTTAAATAAATCAACCTAAGTTATGTATCAAAAAAAATAAAAAAAATTGATTACAGCAAATCCAGGCAGTCCTAGCCTACAAAACCCATGTTGTTTTGTTTCCATGTTCATGATGGTTGTGTCATGGTGGTGGAAGGATTCATGGTGCATTAATCCTTGTGGATGCCCAGAAGCAATTTTCTGGGCTCCTTCCATATATTTTGTAATGTTGTTTGTGTATTCACTAGCTAACTAGAACAAATATTTTATCTTGGATTATTGATGGTAATACTGTGTCTTTTGGCAACTCTCTATTATGAAAGAAGTCTCCTAGAATATATTTATTTTAATGTCTCTCTCTTTCTTAAAATTTAGAATAAAATTGGGAGCTCTCAATTTTGTTGTCTGCTTTAAATCTAACCAAAAATGGCCATCCATTGATAGTAAAAAAAAACCCCATAAATCTGATAGGCCAACAATCACACAGAAGGTATCTATGCATTTTTATTCTAATAGTTTACTTTCAGTAAATATTTTCAAGCTACATATAATGATCCTCTGACACTTTTTGGGACACAGAGCAATGTTCAATTCACCACTTTCAATTCATGATGTTCTCTTAACGTTTTCCCAATAACATCACACAATTCTTCAATATTATTTACAATACAAAAAATAGTTGTAAAAATAAAAATAGCAAGATAATAGAAAAAAGTACAAAACTTATTGTACTTCCAGGGGGTTTGAAATCAAATGTGAAATGAAAAATAAAAGTCCTTCCTTCCTTCAGAAAGAAAAATAAAGCATACCTACACATAAGAATTTAATTGTTTAGTATTTCAGGGTAAAGTTAATTGCTTAGACGAAGATGTCTTAGAAATTAACTTTAACCTGTCACATAAACTAAACTGATTAAATTATATAAATTCTAACCTGTGCCAGCAAGGACATAGGACCTCCTGCCCGCAGTACACTCGTGCTGTTGGTGGGCTGTTCGCAGTGGTTTGGGACTGACTCTGGTGTACTATTGCTTGCCTCGGAGTCTGGCTGATTACTCCCACTTGCTGAGGGTAGTGTTTTCTCTTCTGTTCCCGAGCTGGGTGCATGATTCCAGTAGGAGGCAGGCCTAGAGGGGGTGGTTTTACTGTGAAGGTCATTGTTGCTACTGGTGGAGGGAGTGGTCCGGTTGAGAAGCACCCGTGAAGATGACGAGGCGGTGGATGATGACAGTGCCGGCGATGGGGTGGAATGTTTTTCATGAGGGTGTGCTGAAGGGAGAGGGAAGCAGTGCGTTATTGAGATAATTAGCTTAGCACAAAATAAAAAGGAAAAACAGAATTAAGAGGAGAAAAATATGAACAATATCTCCAGAAAATACTTGAAGCCATTTTGTGCTACAGAAGAGAAAAAAAGATCAGATCAGTTTCACAAGCTCAAAATTTTCCAAAAAAATTACTTTGCTAGGTCAATTACTCCTATATCCAAAGCTCATGTTGCATATATTTCACTAAAGTAGCCCTTATAAAAGTCTAAATTAACTCCTAATAATCATAAATATTTTATTCCAAAGCTTTGTTAATTAATTTCTTAGAAAGAAAATGAGTAATAATATTAAGCTAGGATGCTCTATTAAGTTTTACTTATGAAATAAATCAACATCAGAAGTACCCAAGGTCCTTGGGCAGTAGTCCAGGTGATGATGAAAAAGAATAATTGATGGTAAATAATCATGAACAAATTTTTTTTGAAAAGAGTTATACAGTCATATATTGAGGGGCCCACTGCAATTACTGTCAGCCTCTCTGTAATGAACACTGGAGATTTCTTAGCTCTTCAAATGAAGGCACTGAACAATGAATACCTAATGCTATCAAGCAAGTTCCAAATTTACTCTGTTATCACACCATAGTAAATTAATAATGATAATATCATTAATCATTTTTAACTCTTTGATAACAGTAATTTGAAAATAGCCTTATCATGTTTAACCCATGAAGTTGAAGCCCTTAAAAATGGTTAATGCAAATGCTACCTACATCATGGCATAGAAAAAAGTTAAGGTACAATTTCCATAGGATAAAGTTAAAAGGGCTGTTTGAGAAAAAAAATCTTTGAATACTTCATTAATAATATGATCACTTACCACTTGAATTTTTATTAGGTGTGCTATATGACATGTGATGTGAGAGACGAATGATCCACTCCTTTGGTTTCTCCCATTGTGATACTTCCGTTTTACAATTATAATAATATTTCTTTCCCGATGAGGATATATGCTCTGACCAGTCACCTATTCGAGTGACCCGTTCCTCACCTAGGGGGAGAAAACAAAGTAATAATTTTAAAAATATTAAAGCTACTCTCCTACATTAAAAAAAACACCAAAAACAAAGTTAGGGGGAAAAAAAATAAGAGGGAGAAGAACAGACACTCTCAAGTATTCTAAAATGATTCATTAGGCCCAGATAATTAAAAAACAGTCACTGTGGCAGAGCGAGTTAGCGCGCTAGGCATTGCACACATGGTGACCTGGGTTTGATTCCCAGTGGGGGAGGATTTTTTCTGCTCTGTACTTGGATGTTCGGGGTCCACTCATACCTCGTGAGGAAAAATGAGTAGCTGCTTTAATGTGAAGCAGCAACCAGTGGCAGAATCTTAGGCAAAAAAATAACACAAGATATTGTAAATTAAAGTGGTAAAGTCCTATGATTCCGCGCTACCCACTAAAATTGTGACATAATAACACATAGAAAAAACATTATTATTATTAATTAAAAATTGCAATACATTTTACTAATGCTATATTTGTTCTATGACAATAAAGCTCCAAAGGAGTGTACGAGGTTTGGCTATTAAGTTCGTAGACGCGAGCCGCTACGCAAAAGCTATCCGTGCTAGGAAGATATGATAAACATATTTAGACAGCTTCAAGTCTTGTGTTTTCATTGATAGCTGTCACATGTCTGTACTGTAATTAGTTCTGTTGTGACAGCCCGACGCGCAAGACACCTTTTTTAATTTTGCCGGAATTATAATTCATACAAACGTTGAGCAACGAGTGATTTTTGAATTTTACGTAAAATATGCTGGTGAAACATTTTCTTTGTTAAAGACAGTGTACCAGGAGTCATGTTTGAAAAGATCAACGCTTTATAAGTGGTTTAAACGGTTTCAAGATGGCCAGGAAGATGTTGAGGACGATCCACGTCCTGGTCGCCCCCAAAGCTCAAAAACTGACGAAAACATTGAAAAAATTGGTGTTATGATTCGTTCTGACCGTAGATTAACTCTTAGACTAATGGCTGATACACTTAAAATTAATAAAGAATGTGTGAGACAAATTTTGTACAAAAATTTCAACATGACAAAAGTTTGCGCAAAAAATGGTGCCATGCGCCAGCCCACAGTGCCTTCTCCGTGAAGACGTTCCTGGCCAAGTACAACATCCCAGTGTTGAAACACCCTCCTTACTTACCCGACCTGGCCTCGTGCGACTTTTACTTATTCCCAAAAATCAAATCTGCCCTGAAAGGTACAGATTTGACAGCGTAGATGCCGTTAAGAAAAAACCGGCAGAAGTCTTGAAAGGCCTCACACAAAATGACCTCCACCATTATATCGATCAATGGAAAATTTGCTTAGAAAGTTGTAGGGATAGAGGAGGGAAGTACATTGAAGGGGATAACTACTAAAGTTGTATAAGTTTAACACACATCGTTTTATGGGAAGAGTCTACGAATTTAATAGCCAAACCTCGTATATTAGGCTTTATTAATTACTGATAAGATAAACATCACAGTTTTACTTACCACTTGTCCTTTGCTTATCACAGGAGGATGTTGATGAAGAGTTGACACATTTATTGTTACGGGATTGTTGACTATCTCGCTCTCGATCCCGTGAGTTTTGAGAACATAGAAGTTTAGGATGAGTTGCTAATGTCTGTTAACAAAACAGTTTAAAGACAGTTTATAAGAATTTTGACCAGAAGATTAAGACTTAAAAACACTTACTCAAAAGGTTGAACTGTTTTTTTTTTACTGTATAAAATAAAGTAAAAAAGCATATTCTAAAAGGTAAAATAGAAAATCAAGAAATAAAATTGCACTAGTAAATCAGGACAATGGGCTGTAATCAATAGACTTGTAAGGTCATCCTATATCTATGTAGTAGGTACCTCAAGTCCTTTAGAACAAAAGACATGATCAGAATTGCTGGAAAGGGGTGAAATGGGGGAAAAAAGACTTATTGTTAGAAGAGCTTATCAGGAATAATTTTCACTGTCATCCTATATAAAATGAACTCCAGGATTACTTTACCACATTTGTGAGTTTGTTAAATTGGTCTTCTCTTTTATTGAGTTCCTCCTTTTCCATACACCAAGTCACCTTTTCAGATCTCTCATCATAACATACCAACTGATTCCACTGATAATAGATGATTTGCTATAACACAATGAGCCTATTTAGAAAAACCGTAAACATTGATTGCTATGAAACAAACAACATTATTTGTTAAGCAAGGTATTTTAAGGAACAAAACTTACCTCTGGACCATCCCTTTCATGATTTATCCTATGATCAGTTTCCCTCCTTCTCTGATCCTTTGGAGATCTATTAACACAGTCAGTAGAATATTTGTCTCGGAGTCTGTTGTTCTCTCTCTCTTTATGTACATAGCTGTTGTGTTTCTGATAAGCTCTATCTCTGTCCCGGGGACTTTGAGAATCTGGACTATCTGATCTGAAGGAGTTGCCATTAGGGGAGTCCCGCATTCTGTCATGACCATACCGTTCTGAATAGTTTCCTTTTGAAGAAGAGTTGTTGTATTTGGCGTTCTAGACAAAGAATAATATAAAAGATTAATGGTGAAATTAATAGGCAAACAACTTGGCATTAGTTTTCCGCATGTATACATGCGGAAAATCATGACTTAACACAAGGTATTACAAAATGTCCAATGCCCCCCCCCCCCCCCCCCCTAATTATTACTATTATGATTCATAAGTGTTTTTTTTTTATTTCTTATTATTATTAGTTAACAGATAACATGAACTTGTGATTTTATAGGGATCCCTTGATAATATGTTTTTATCACTATCTCTAACAATCACTAGATGACCAATAATATGATGAATAATAGAACAAACCAGTAGTCACTGTGGCAGAGTGAGTTAGCGCGCTATGCATTGCACACATGGTGACCTGGGTTCGATTCCCAGCGGGGAGGATTTTTTCTGCTCTGTACTTGGATGTTCGGGGTCCACTCATACCTCGTGAGGAAAAATGAGTAGCTGCTTTGATGTGAAGCAGCGACCAGTGGTAGAATCATAGGCAAAAATAATAATACAAGATATTGTAAATTAAAGTGGTAAAGTCCTATGATTCTGCGCTACCCACTAAAATTGTGACATAATAACACAAAGAAAAAGCATTATATATATATAATAGAACAAACCAATATCACTGCTTTTATTAACGATTTTTATGATAATAGTTCCCATTATTCCAGCTAGAGTCCTCCATTTCCAGCAGTTGTTTTGGAGCTACTGTTAAATGAGGAAAAATTCATGCATGAAGTGGGATTCAAACCTCATACCACCTGGATCACTATATTATTATTATATAAATCTTTATAGGAGGACAAAGTCATGTGTAATATTTACAGTATACAATCAAGAAGAACCAAAAAGAACTGAAATAAATTGAAGAAGAAAAAACAGAAGAAAAAGGCAGGGTTAATACCAACAGCAATATCTTCAACCCAACCCTTTTTTGGGTGCAAGAGATTGAATTACCTTAAGCACTAAGAACACCAATATTTTCATTGTTCTTTCATCATATTTGTGTTAATCACTTTTGTGATACCACAATTACACACTCATGCTGCTGAATTTTTACCATAACTCAAACTACAAAGCACCAGGTTACAAGGCTTCCTCCACCTTATTGATCAAGCTCCTGAGATCTCTCATATGATAAGATATGTTAGCCTTAAAAACTTTATAGTTCAACAATATTTTCAAAAGCCAAAGAAAATAGCCTAATGATCATTTAATGATAATTCATAATAGTTGTTTGAGAGACAGCATTAATGATAAAAAAATAAAATATTACCCTATCTATACATATTAACTTCATTTTGTACCACAACATGATTTTATTGTCATTAAAATAAATAATAAAAGAAAACTATTCTAATTCCATCTTTATTTTCAAAGAATTTGAAACTGAGATTATAGAATTTTCCTTAACATTTTTAGGGAACAATGAATTTTTTAACTGCCTTGATTGATAAGGCAGCATAGTTGTAACCTGGAGTTTGGTGGTTCAAGTTTCAGTAGTAGTGATATCATGAAAGTGATTAACACAAATAATAATAAAATGAGCTTTTAACAATGAATGTTGTCCTAGCTGTCCTAGCATCTTCCTAAACACATAAAATACAATACTCTGTTTATCCTAAAAGAATAAGCTTAAAGAGTTCCTTTACTCTCAGTAATACATCAGAATTTAAATGAAGAACATTTAATAAAAATCCACTATTTGATTCATTTATAAGGTTAGAGTACAAGGTCAATTAACTATATAATTGAATATTTAGAAGAACTAAAAAAATAACCTGTTATCTGTCCACAAATGTATTTGACAACATTATCTAGTTCTTTTTAATGGTAGATATGATATGCAATGTTGAAGATAAGTAAACTCTAAAATGTGTATTCCAACGGTGCCCTAACAGACCTATAGCAACCAGAAAATATTAAGTTGTGTTAATGAATCACAACAAAATTAATACATGGTACCAATCGGAAAATTGGACATTCCTACAGGAATAGTTCATTCTTAATTAAAACTGATGGATAAAAGAACATTTAAATTTCAGAAGATAGGGTGGGGGGGAAATTGAGGGTAGGGCAAACCAACATTGAATCCTGAATTGCTGGAATCCAATCAATACAAAAACTGGTCCATTGACATTATAAGATTTATAGACAACAATTATTATTAAAGATATACATAGGTATTATCTTTGTGAAAATATCAGTTTAGAAACTTAGAAAGTTCAAGTACCTAAACCCTTTTCATACTTAGCCTTCTACCTGTGCAGTATCAGTGACTGCTTTCCTCCAAATTACCTGGTATGGATGGGTTTGATGTTTCTCAAAGTACCTGAAACATAGATCATATCAATTAACAATGCATCTTAAAAATTATACAATATTGACAAAAATACTCAAAATATGGCATAAAATAACATGAAAATTTTCATCGACGGTAGTTGATTTTTTCCCTGGAAAAAAATTGATTTGTGCAAAACGTACCCATCGCTAATTCTGTGAGATTTCCTCGCATGCATTACCATCGGCAATGGTCTCGGTAGTTTCTTATTTTCCTCCAGTGAAAAATGAAACTCTTCTTAAGGAATAGACGGTTAATTAATTTTCTTTCTTCATTAATTGATTGATTTTTCAGGAAATCCTATCACGAAAAAGTCCTTACGACGGACGCCATGTCACATTCATTCAAGAATGAAATAATTTGAATGCAAGTTTGCAGATCAAACTTATGAAAAAATAAAAGTTTATAAAAAGAAAGTGAAGTTTAAAGACAGGATATTTTTTCAAAAAGGCTACATGGAATACATTAATAAGGAATTTAAAAATACTAGAAATCAAGATAATTTAATATAAATCGCTAAAAGCTTCAAAATTAAACGTGATAATTTAAATAAATATTTGAATTTTTTGTTTCAAAGTTTCCAGCTTGCTTGCGCTGTTGCCAAGCCACTTTATCCTGAAGCATCTTTTTTTATCCATGTCTTCCTATCCCATAAATATGTTTTTTTTTTCTCAAATGAACATAATTTCTATTTGCAATTTACAAATGGATAAAAATTCAATCAGGTTTTTTTCAGATTTCTTTTCTTACTAACTTAAGTTGTATCTATGCTATTTGCTCCAAAATGGTTGAACCTTAATTTTTTTGTCCCAGGCCGGTAAATTCGAACGCCAGGGGGTCATGCAACACTGGTATTTTTCTTTTCCTGGATGATCATTAAATTTTGTCTAGCAAAAATGCGAAATAGCTTTCCTTCCATTTTCCCGTCGTGACGTTAAAGCCAAAATAAAAAATAAATCCTTATCATATAAATATAGCTTTATAAAAAAAAAGAGAGAGAGAGAAGAGCAGGCTCGACCGTGAGACGTATCCGTCCCTTGACTATACAGTCCGGTTTTTTTAATTTGGTCTTGATGTAAATGGTTTACCTTTATGGGGAAGACTGGTTTATGAAGGTTTTGGGCCCTTGCGACCTGTTGCAACCCATCAGTAAGTAAGTAAATTAGTTTAGTTTGATTAATCTTAAAATTAATAATAATATTACATACAAATTTAATCGAAGGGAAAAAATCTAGCACAATTACTTATAGCCGATTTTATCATCCAAGATTCACCCCGGATTCACTCGAACTCCGGATTGGCTCGACGAATCGGGTTTTATCATCTCCAATCTCTGATTCGCAGGTGATTCGGAGCACTCAATTTGAGGAAGTAACCTTGATTCACGAATCAGTGATTCGAGGACCGATTGGCTTCCCAAAGAGAAAAAAATATTGAAAATACTATAGAATTTCTTCTTTGGAATTTTTAAATCGTAAACAAAGATAAAATTATCTTTTTCAAAATTCAAATACTTGTTTATCTTCATGACATCTTTATTTTTTTGCCCATTATTTAATTATCCTTGTCCTTGTTCTTCATAAACCTGTCATCTTATCCTGATGTGCTAAGTTTATAAAAGTTTTGTAATAAAGACTGAAATAAATTTGAATTATTCCTAAAAAAATACTTGAAATTTTTTCAATCTGGCCATTATCACGCGATTGCTATTAAAATCAATTAATTAATACTTATTTTTGTGATATTACATCTTAACCAAAAGGCCGAGAAGCGATTTGTGAGTAGTCACCGTTGCCCAATGATTTAGCGCTAGGCATTGCACGCATGGTGACCTTGGTTCGATCCCCAGCGGGGCAGGAATTTTTCTGCTCTGTGCTTCACCTGTGCTTTTTCTGCTTGTGCTTCACCACAATTTGAATTTCTAAGTCTATATGATATTTCCTGAAAACGAGCTAATCCCAGGAAGATAAAAGCTCATTCGGGAACATTCTGAATTTGTCCGAATCTCAGTTCCTACAAGATTTAGGGCGGAATTAATAGACAACATCAATAACTTAAGTCGTTGGTAAGTGTCGGTTTTCCCTATCTTACACAGTACGCAATCCGTGACTTAGCGCCACAGAGGTATTACAAAAACGTCTATTAATTCCGCCTTTAGACTTTAAAACACATGTACTAAAACTTCTTGGTGACTCTGGGTATGAGTGCAGGTCCTATATCATCTCTCCACACCAGTATGTACAAACTCCTGCTGAAAACCTCGCTGGCTGAAAGTACATGAAATGCATGGGAACTATGTTTTCCGTAACCTTACACTCTGCCGGGCTGTCTCTTTCTTTGTATTGGCGTTCTTCACACCTCGGCCGAGGTGTTTGATAATATTTAGAATTCTTAAACAGCTAGGTATGAGAATTATAATTATAATTCTAGTACACAACATTAATGAAAACGTGATGGAAATACAGTGGACATAGGGTAGAAAAATTTCTTCCCTGCTGGGAATAAAACCGAGATCACCATCTGTCCCAATATCTTATTTTGACCATAATTCCATCCCTGATAGTCACATTGAAACAGCATTCTTACTCATAAGGTAATTTATAATATCTTGCCCTGCTGAGAATAGAACCCAAGTCACACAAAATGATCATTGATCAATATGAAACTTATGAAATGACCATGTGAACGACACAAAAAAAAAAAACGTTCAAAATGCTTTCAGAAATGTTAGCATTCAAAATGTAAAAAGTTAACAAAACAACATCGCAATTTTCGAAAAATCAGAGGCTTTTATGAGAGTTTTCGTATAATTGCGATGTTGCCGTAACGCCAATCATGATTCGCGAACTCGAGCTTGAATTTTTGTGATAAAACCCGATTGGTGGATTCGTGAACCCTCGAGATTCGAGGGTGGTTGGCGAATCAGTGATTGGTGGAGTTGTGATAAACTCGGCTATTATAGCAACATCCCAAATTATTTAGCACTATTTTGCTCAAAAGAAGCATCAAACCTTTCAAAACGTCTGGCAACACTGCTTGAAAATCTTGATTCTTGATTCCTCGAATCTCTTCTCTTGACTCTTCAATCTTATGATTCTTATGAATCTCTCATCTCAATCTCATAAGATATCATATCAGTTATCATAATTATCAGTCTCATCTCTCATCGTCTCTTCCAACGAAGTAACGACTCAAACTCAGCCAACTTTGTAAATTAATTCCGTTACGTAGGTACAGTTAAATTATTAAAACACAGAAGTTGTATCGTTGTATGGTATTCACAGTATATTGAACTAATTGAAGTGAAATAACTTGTCTTATATTTCAGTTGGCCTTTGAAGTCTGATAGTTCTACAGTTATTTCAATATCATCTAACAGGGATAACCAAGAATTCTTCAAGTGGACAGTAAGGTATGTTGACAGCTCTGGTTCAGTTTCTGTATTAGGTAAAATCCCCTCCCAAACTGGAGGAATCTACCTAAAGTTAATCAGAATTTGGAATTGGCTGGGAATCAATATTTCTGAAGATCTTGCAAGATAAAAATGTTTTCTTCTCACCTAGATTAACTGACTTAAATGTTTACCAATTAATTTATTGACTCAAATTCTAAGACACTTCCAGTATAAGCAATTGTTGAGATGGCAACGCTGAAAGACACTGGGTCACTTCCAGAAGGAGTAACCTTGCATACCATGGCTCTAGGGATGGCTTCAGTGGAAAGCACAATGTGTTATACCATAGATGCCCAATCCATAGCTGAACCTACAATACAGGGTCAAAGTGAAAGTGGGATGAGTAGTGGCATTACAACACAGTCAGAAACACTTCATGACCCTGTAACTGATGGCACAAATAGCACTTGGTCTGCAAACCCATCTGAAAATGTGGAGTGTACATCTACAATCATTAAAAAAAATAGATGCCCCAAATTGTCAGGAGCTCAGAGGCGCAAACGGGCAATCAAGGCAGCTCTAGAAAGAGGAGAAGTAATCCAGCCCAGGAAGAAGGCTGTTAAAAAAAAACCTAAGACTACTTTTTCCTCCTGCATTTCAAAATCTGAAGGAGAGTCTCCATCCAAACAAGAAGGTAACACCCAACTAAAAAAAAGTCTAAACCTGAACACCATAAGTCAACCATTGTTCAACTCAGGGAACACTAATAGTCAGGCAACATTGGCAGGTCATAGTAGTGGTACAGGTGAATTTAGTACTTCCTCCTATGCAGAAAGATATGAGGAAGAGTATCCTATGGAGAGTTATACCCAGATCAAGAGTAGTAAGAACCAGGATACCATCAGTTCCCCAATGGACATGTTAGGTCATGGGAGTGGTACAAGTGAATTTAGTACTTCCTCCTATACAAAAAGATATGAGGAAGAGTATCATATGGAGAGTTATACCCAGATCAAGAGTAGTAAGAACCAGGATACCGTCAGTTCCCCAATGGACATGTTAGGTCATGGGACTGGTACAAGTGACTTTAGTACTTCCTCCTATACAAAAAGATATGAGGAAGAGTATCCTATGGATAGTTATACCCAGATCAAGAGAAGTAAGAACCAGGATACCAACAGTTGTCCAATGAACATGTTAGGACATGGTAGTGGTACAAGTGAATTTAGTAATTCCTCCTATACAAGAAGATATGAGGAAGAGTATCCTATGGAGAGTTATACCCAGATCAAGAGAAGTAAGAATGAGGATACTATCAGTTGTCCAATGGAGATGTTAGGACGTGGTAGTGGTACAAGTGAATTTAGTAATTCCTCCTATACAAGAAGATATGAGGAAGAGTATCCTATGGAGAGTTATACCCAGATCAAGAGAAGTAAAAATCAGAATACCATCAGTTTTCCAACAGAGTCAGATGGCTTGGTTAGTCAGGTAACAACACCAGTAAAGATGGCTGTTGTCTTGAAGTCCTATCCAGTCAACAACCTCTCTGATGAGATGATTAAAACTCTGAAATTGAATCTTACAAAAGAAATCTTTAAATGTAATCCTGGTGAATTACCTAAGTTCACCAACTATTATAGTGAAATTTCCCAAGAGTGGTTGGTTCAAAAGATATCTGGTGATCTAAATAAGTGTGTTGGAGCCCCCCTTAAAGTTGGTACTAGTGAAGAGATCATGAATACAACAAAAATGTCAGTATGGGTGCCCTTGGAACTTATTGAACTGTTGGGAGTGAAGGACCCCAAGAGGATTATTTCTCTTGTGAGTACTCAGAACCCAACAGTTTCATCCAAAGACATAGTTATTGACCACAGCAGTACTGATAAATTTGGTACCTACATCGTTCTATATGTTGGGCATTCTGCCTTGAAGGCATTGGAAGATTTGAAATTCAAAGTCCATCTGGGTCTGTCTCAAATACCCTTTGGAAAATTTGAAAAAAAATTCAAACCCAAAACATCTAACTTCACAAAACTTAGGTATTAAGGGTTCCTTAGAGAGATATTTATTTTTACATTTCTTATATTTATTTTTATACAGGGTGTCCCATATACAGTTGCATTTATTTTAAGGGTAGGTTCATCTCACCATGGACTATTATACAGGGTGTCCCGTATATAGATGCAAATATTTTGAGGGTAGGTTCAGCCCACCGTGGACTATCATATGAGCGAAACTTGCAGTGGGGCATTTTGCTTCGTTAAAGACTTATGGGCAAATCCCTGTTTTTCCCACAGGTCTAGAGGTCACTTGGATCGATGCACATTTTTAAAGAAATGATAGCCAGTAAGTAATTTTTGACTTTATGTATGGATAGTCATGCATATTTCCCTTCGAATGCAGTTGGTTGCATAAATAAATATTGAAAGACCAGAGAGATATTTAATCATAAGTTCAATATTTTTCTAAAATTCCCTTTTTTCCCTTTCGTAAATTTAGAGTACTTCTACAATTGCAATTCTGCGTATCACTAGTTAAAAAAATACCCTATTATGTTTAGTTTTAGAAAAAAGAAAGCTCATTTATATCACTTTAAAGATCATGGAACGCAGTGCACACAAAGCTCAAAAAACACTTCTGAATCATGATGGAAAATTCAAAGTTGGCTGAATTTTAACAGAATTGGCGCGTAATTTGAGGTATAAATACACTGCTCTGGGATGTTTAACAGAGGGAAATTGATCATTCACAGTGGTCAGTCGGTGTGAACTTTTATGTGAAAGGGGTTACGGGGTCACAGGATTATCGTGAGGAAAAATGAGAGAGGCTGCAACGAAAGCAGCAACCAGTGGTGTAATTATGGACAAAGAATACATATGGAGAAAGACTCTGTGCTAACAACAAAAATTGTCATTTTATTTTTAGAAGTAAAATTAAAAATATCATTTTTGTGTTTATCACAATCACGATATCAAAAACAAAACAAATAGTGCCGAAAATTAACCTTGGGTAAAACTCGAACATCCAACCTTAAGGTTACTATTATTATTAATACTTTATTGATAAACTACAAACATAATACATTCTGCAACAGGGTGTCCCATATACAGTTGCATTTATTTTAAGGGTAGGTTCATCTCACCATGGACTATTATATAAGCTAAAGTTGCAGTTGGGCATTTTGGTTCATTAAAAGAGTTAGACCTGTGGGAAAAACAGGGATTTGGCCATAACTCTTTAACAAATCAAAATGTCCCACTGCAACTTTAGCTTATAATGTGATAGTCTATGGTGGGCTGAACCTTCCTTTAAAATATATGCATCTGTATGTGAGACACCCTGTATAATAAATGATTAATAACCTTCTCATTCTCATTTTTACTTTATACCTCAAAGGTATAGCAAATATTGTTTTTGTACAGTTTTTCAAAATTAAGCTAATAACATTTCTGGACCAAAGACTCCTGATTCTTAAAAAAATGAATTTATTTTCATCAAAGCATCTGTCTATTTGTTTGTGTGTGCATACAAACTCAAGAAGAGTAAATCATAGAGCAATGAAATTTGGCATGAAATTGCATGGCTTTAACAGAACACACACAAATACATTCTGAGAAATTTGGCCTTGTTTTTTTGCTCATATCTTGAAAAAAAAGAAAATTCAAATATCCATAAATGAAAAGATATTTTTATTTTTTTATATAAATATAATAAAGTTGTCTCCTTTGGTGATCTAAACATTTTACATATTTAGAATATCAATTGCTGACATTTTTGATATTTTTTTATTAGGCCAGTGGGTTAATTTTTTTTTTATTACAATAATGGAATATGTTCAAATATCTTGTAAACAATAAGAGATATAGAACAATAAAATTGTTTTTAATGGTTTACTCACTCCAAAATTTAATGCATTATTTTTTATTTCCAACATTTTTAAAATTTATTTTCATTTATTTTTACAAAGTTTATTTCCAACATTTTCCTCATTTGTAAAAAAAAGTTATGTGATGTTCACACCAGTTTTTTTTTTTTTTTCTTAATGTAAATTGTTCACCATTGTTTCTTTATATTTAATGTTTTTGTAACATTTATACCCCCAAAAAACACTTCGTGTAAAAATAGTCGTCAAGTGTTGGAATAGTTAAAAAGAACTGATATCAAAAACGTCAATTTTCTATGTGTTCAAGGAATTATTTTTCACGTAATTAGTCACACAACAAAATAATACTCTTGAAAGAACCATGTTGTATAGTTACAGAACCACGTGCTTGACTACTGCACACTGTTTTGTTCTGAAATTTATGTGTAGTAATCTGCTAACAAACAGTGTGCAGTAGTCAAGGACGTGGTTCTGTAACTACAACATGGTTCTTTCAAGAGTATTATTTTGTTGTGTGACTAATTACGTGAAAAATAATTCCTTGAACACATAGAAAATTGACGTTTTTGATATCAGTTCTTTTTAACTATTCCAACACTTGACGACTATTTTTACACGAAGTGTTTTTTGGGGGATATCACTACTTTTTGATTTAATTGATTTTCCTCAATCAGTGATGCAAAAATGGCGTAAATCGACTTACACCCTTTTTCCATCAAGCCCCGCAAACAAAAAAGAAACTTTAGAAAGATGCTGAGAGAAAATTTTATAGTACTTTCTGAAGAGAGGAGAAATCTTGAGATAACAAGTGTGATCCTTATTGAGTGGCACTAGATAGCGCTCAGCAATTTTGTTGATCTTTTCAAATTTTGAAACCCACTGCTAGATTCATTAACAGAAAAGTACCGAGTATTTCATAGAACCGGTACTTCAGTAATCGATTACATAAAAGTACTGAGTATTTACCGAGGTTCTTTTGTACTTGGTTTTTGAGATTCTGCGAGCGGATGTAAATAGAATAGTGGATTCGAGTAATCACTCAAGAACCAAGTACAAAAGCACCGTACACTAACTAAATCTCACAATTTTGCATTCAGAATGTTTACAGGAGACGAATCTCGATTCACAAAATTTGTTGGGTGTTTTAGTTTCAAGTGTTTCAATAGATTAGAAGCTCCACCTCCTATTTTATAACCTGAATTAAATAATGTACATTTCCCTAAACCGTCCAATTGTTTGACAAAGAAGTTTCAAATAGAAGACTTGTTTCTACGAGACAAAAAGAAAAATATTAGGACACCGACAGCCTGAATATTATTCATAGATAATATCGGAATAATGAAGTACCTCTCTCTGCTGTACCCAGTTCTAGAGATGGGTATTTGGGTATTATTGTAATACCGATTATTTCATAGAACCGGTACCCGGTATGGTACCCGGCCCCGGCGTGTAATACCAAGTATTTAATAAAAACGGTACCCGCCTACTACGTACGATACGTCGGTACTCGGTCCCAACGTGTAATACCGAGTATTTCATAAAATCGGTACCCAGTACGGTATGCGGATCCAGTGTGTTATACCGTCACCAGTGTTGTACCCGGTACGGGTACAGGTACCTAGCAAAATTTTGTACCCGGTATGGGTACGGGTACCTGATTTTATTATGTACCCGGTGCGGGTACTTTTGTAAATGTACCCGGTATTTTTTTGGGTACTTTTCGGGTACGTTATCCTTATCTACAGGGTGGGGCAAAAGTCTGGAAACCCCTGAATAACTTTCGAATGGCTTCTTCGGTAAAATTGAAATTTTGTACGGTAAACCGGGCTAATAAGACCTTCTTTTAGAGTTGGGTCGATTTTTGTTACCGGCCCCCATGTCGGGGCCAGGGGGGCCAACTTCATTTTTTTAAATACGAACCCCCACCTTGCGATACATTTTTGAAAAGGTCTTTAGATAACAAATACATTGGTGCAAAAAAAATTTTTATTAATATTAACTGTTTGCAAATGGCGTCCAACTTTCTGTGTGCAGTAAAGTCTGGAAACCCCTGAATATCTTTCGAAATGGCTTTCTCAGTAAATTTAAAATTGTGTACGGTAATCCTTGGTAATTAGACCTTATATTAGAATGGGACCGATTTTTTTTTACCGGCCCCCATGTCGGTGCCAGGGAGGCCAACTTCATTTTTTTAAATACAAAACCCCACCTTGCGATACATTTTTGGAAAGGTCTAATTACCCCGACTTACCGTGCACAATTTTAAATTTACTGAGAAATCCCTTTCAAAAGATATTCAGGGGTTTCCAGACTTTACTGCATACACAAAGTTGGACGCCATTTGCAAACAGTTAATATTAAAAAAATAAAATTTGCACTAATGTATTTCTTATTTAAAGACCTTTCCAAAAATGTATCGCAAGGTGGGGGTTCGTATTTAAAAAAATGAAGTTGGCCCCCCTGGCCCCGACATGGGGGCCGGTAACAAAAATCGACCCCACTCTAAAAGTAGGTCTTATTAGCCCGGTTTACTTTACAAAATTTTAATTTTACCGAAGAAGACATTCGAAAGTTATTCAGGGGTTTCCAGACTTTTGCCCCACCCTGTATAGTAAGTATAGTAATAAGATTTGTCTAAATTATTTTAACTGTGGAGGACAAAGTCTTGTCATTAGAATACCACCTAACAACCAAACTAAATAAAATACCAAATTGATGGTTAGCCTTTAATGAGGTCTTGAACTCCAAGTTCCAGGTTAAAAGTCTAGTAAGGTAGATTTTATTTTATTTAAAATTATTATTAATGTTAATGTATTATTTGTATTAAAACAAATTTGAAGAAAATCGGTTATGCGGTTTTGAAGATACAAGTGATTTAGTCGAAAAAAATCAAAATTGCCAGGTGTATACAATGTGAAACAATCGCGAGGAAGTATTGTGTCCATAATTAGCAGTGTTTTTTTATTTATATTTATAATGTAGGTACATATTTGTAAATTTTGAATGAGATCTGTGTAATTTACGATTCATAATACAAAAGCATTGATCAAAATAAATGCTTTATTTAGACTGTCAGTTGTCAGTGGCCAGCCTCCGTGGCGTAATGGTTGTAACTACTGCCGTAGTTCAGACATTTCGAGTTCGATTCCCAGTTGTTCCAGACTTTTCTAATATTTTTTTCCCCTCTAAACACCTCAGTCTGGAATCTACCCAGGCTGGGCGAGTTAAATGTAGGTAGCTGGAACGATTCCCAGCGAATGCAGGGTAAAACCCCCCGTCCTGACTAGTTCAAATCAGGACGTTAAAACCAAATACAATCAACTGGTCACAATCGTTTTAAAATGAGGTTGGTGTGATAATTGGTGCTTCTTTTGTGGAACTTCAACCAGTAATAATGAAGAAAAAAACATACCTATTTAATCTTAAAATCCATTAACAATAATTCATTAATAATCAACTAGTGTTTTAACCTTGTATTGAAAAATTAGTTATGAACTCGTTAAATAACGGACAACTTTGTTTAGTGGTTTTGTTTACAGTACAATTTGAATTATAATATGTACCTAAGTACATGGTAGGTAGATGGAAATTCGATCTTGGTAAAATAAAGAGGGAAATGAAAGTGCCGAGTATTATTGTATGTTCCGAAATTGCCTCTTACTATGGCTCTAAGAAATGTTGACCCATATATTTGCCTAACTTCGAGTTACTAAACATGGTGTCAATTCAGCATAATCAGTTGGTAGGTATAAACAGAAGAAGTGAGACATTATACTAGATAATACATTTAATAATTATAAATTAATAAGCAAGCATATATCCATATACCCTGAAAATTTCAGCTCGATTGGACAAAAAATGCAAATTATATCATGTTACAATGTTACATACATAGGTAGATGGATAATTAGATTGTGACAAATCAATATTGATCGAGTTAAACCATACTCACTTCGTTCGAAATTAAACGATCATAGGAGGTTGACGCAAACTACCAACTACTGTTTTTTTTCTCACGAGAAAACCGGACATCCAAAGTACAGAGTAAAAAAAAAATTATACCTAGCCGGGATTCGAACCCAGGTCACCTTGCAAACTTTGTGTTTTACCTACACCAGTCGACGACCATAGAGACTGCTCAATAGGTACATAATATAATTTATCATTGTTTTGATCTATTTTAATCAATATTTTTCCTCTTACTGGCCAATACTTTATACACTTCTCATAATATAGACCTAGTTTACCTCTTGATGTAGAAATCTCTGAATGAAGTTATAAAACGTTATTATTTCCTGACTGATACCTCAGTCTGCTGGCAGCTTGGGTGAAGCAAAGATGATTGGATTCCACCCATATTTTAAGTTCTATGTGAGGCGAAGATTTTTTGTTACTCTCATAAATCTTATTTCAGTTTTTTATTTTTATGTCTCACACTGTCGCTGATTTTTCTAACATTTTATTTACATCGTAGTATATTTCTGCGTAATTAGACCTTTAGAAAGAACCTTCAGTCATCAACTTGGGATAAATAGGCGTGGCTCCTGGGTTCATTTTAGATATTCCTTTAGATGGCTTTAAATACTTTTCTACTTGTTTCAACCATCTGAAATTAAGTGATCTCATTCCCTTTGACTAGACCTTTCTAAAAACACCAGAAATACAACTCTAGGATAATAATAGACGGCTCTGGGCTCCATAATAAGTATTCCTTTCAAAGGGTATAACTCAAGTTTGGTCCAGTGTAATACTTTAGTTATATTTTTATATTTTTTCCTATGATAAGGCCTTTCGAAAAATACCACAATCGCAGCTCCAAGATAACCAGGGGCGGCTCTGTGCAACTTTCCCGTTTTATTTGAGAAGGCTATATCTCCTATCCTATAAAAAATAAATACTTGAAACTATAAAAGGTATGCAGAGATGAAAATTCCCTTTTCAAAAACGTATCTCACGTCTTGCCACGATAAGCACACGTTGCTGTACCCTTGACAGAAAATTGGTCTGAAAAAAAAAAAAAAAAAAAAAAAAAAAACCCGTATGAATAATTTCATGAAATTCAAGATTTTCGGCGTGGCCAGTAAACGACTTTAACTGTACGTAGGAACCTCGCGCTTTCGTGAAACACAATCTATTTTCGCGTCTCATTACGAATTTGAAATAAAAATTGATAAAAGTTAGCGTTAAGTGGGCGAAAACAATAAAACAAAATACATATAAACTCTGTTTCGTGTTAATATAGGCCGGGTGGCTGGCGCTACTTGACGAGCGCTCGCCTCCCGGCGAGCTTGATATTTTGTACATATAGGTAAAGGTATTGTTCTGTTAATAAATATACCCATGTACTGGGGATTTCTATTATTATTATATCCTGAATGTACCTCTTTTCACTGTACAAACCTAGATAATATTTGTAAAAAATAAATGTCCTGATGAAATATTACAATTATAAATGTCCCTATGAAATATTACTTGTTGAAAGTAGAGTTTTCGAGTTGATAAAATCAGGAGGAAGGTATGTAGAACCAAGACTCCATCAAAGTAAGAACCTGTACTGTTATTTGCAAGGGTAAATCGCATGCCTTTTCTGTACATGTACAGTTCCAATTAGTATCAGAGAGCCACCAGGTTAAAACAGCTTATTGGGTTTGTGACTTCAACCTAGTACTGACTCATCAATAACCTAAGCTTCAGTTATTGGGTTGGTGAAATCAGGAGGAAGGGTATTCTTTATCCAAGACTCCATTGAAATAAGAAGCTCTATAGTTGACATTTTCTGGATCATTTCAATGAAAACTATGCAACTATCAGGTTGAAATACAGGAATTTCCATCACTGCTTGAGACCTGGTTGTATCTACTGTCTTCTGATGCAGTCAGTCTACCCTCCTTGTGGAGGAAGTGTTAACCTTTGCAGGAAGACCGTGTTTAGATTGCATTAACTTTAGTGCTAATCTTAGAAAAATTCCTCAAAACAGCTGCATACACAGCCATAACACACGCTCTAACCAACTTCATCGCAATACATTTAAAACTAAAACTGGTTACAACCCTCCAATTAACATTGGAATATAGGGATAAATCAGAACATTTAATATTTAATCAACAGACTGACATCACTATGAAGAAGAAATAATGAAACATACATATTAACTGTGATCACTGTGATTTAGATTAATAAATTACCAGAGTTTCTAAGAGATCTGGCCTACTCTAGATCATTCAGAATTAAACTTAAAGAATACCTTATTTCGAAATCTTTGTATTCAATTAATGAGCTGTAAGTTCAGGTCTCTTATAATGTGCCCTGAAGTAACGCGAAAGTGGTACGGGGGCACAATTACCTTAAAAAAGAAGGTATAAATTTAATGAACAACTTAGTCAGACATACAGAGTGTACTTTTTAATATACCATAGGAAATTAACCTGTAAATCACGGATTCGCGTCTATTTTCTGTCCGTAAGGGTTCCCTGTTAGATTATCTTTCTAGTAAAAGGGTGTTTATTAAGGGCTAAAACTCCTCAGAAAAGCGATTGAACTGGTTTCAACCAAATCCGCTGAAGCATTATGGAGCTACGGCGCTTGCGACAATATTTCGGCTTTCTCAAATGAATTTTAACTATTTCTTAGTTTTAAGTATCTTTCAACTGCAAAGAACAGATCAAGATGATGTTTCATGTTCCTTTGGTTGGTACCTAACTCAATTATGACACCTAAAATTAACGTCACTCTGCCTCATTCAGGTTGGAAATTCAATGTAGCACAGGAAAATAAGCTGTAAATCACGTTTTTGTGTCTATTCGTTCTTTGTTACGGTTCCCTGTTAGATAATAGTTAAGGGGGTTCTAGCATTAAACTAAGAAATAGGTAAAAGACATTCGAGAAAGCCGAAATATTGCTGCAAGTGCCGTCAATCACCAATGCTTTAGCAGATTTACATAGCTTCTTTGTGGAGTTAGTTTGAAAGATTGTCAGGGAACCCTTACGGATAGCAAATAGTCGTAAATCCGTGGTTTACGGGTTAATTTCCTATGATACACTAGCGGGCTGTCGCCCGCTTTGCGGGCCGAGGCATGGCCGTGAAAGCAAAAAATCCTTTTTCGCCAATGGCAGGTGTTGTAGTGGGAATTTCGAAAAATCCCGTCTTATTGCACATCTAGACTATAAGACAAAGCTACCTACCAAATTTCAGCTTCCTAGGACTTACGGTTTGGGCTGTAGAGCGATGATCAGTCAGTCAGTGGTCAGTCAGTGACTTTGACATTTATATAATATTAAGATTTAAAAAGAAAAAACACTATGAAATTATTGGGGGAAAAAGACAAATGTAAGCAGTGCAGTGTAGGAGAAATGTCTCGCGCACTCAAGGTACCCAACTTGGTGTGTCAAATATTCAAATAAGTCTAATGATAAATTTACCAGACAGAAGAGATCACATATCTTATCCCTTCATGAAGGTAATGAAGGAATTCTCTTTCAATCCCATCATTTTTTAAAATATAGTTAGGGTACAAAAAATGAAAATGAGAGTTTTCTCTCACACCTGTACAAATTATAGGATAAAGAAGAAGAAGAAAAAAAATCAGTTGACATCAGATAACAGAAGTATAGCAATATATAATAATAAAATTTATTGTTTTATTTACATCTATCAAGATCTTATGTTCCACTAGTATTTGTGTAGTTTTCTCTCTTTTCTGGAACCTTCAAGTATCTACATTGTACCTATACATTTATAATAATTTGATTTGATTTATATTATAGAATTTAATATACATTTTTGTATGTCTGCTAGTTACAGGTACATGATATATCAAGA
Source organism: Bactericera cockerelli (assembly GCA_024516035.1). Classification (NCBI taxonomy): domain Eukaryota; kingdom Metazoa; phylum Arthropoda; class Insecta; order Hemiptera; family Triozidae; genus Bactericera; species Bactericera cockerelli. The sequence continues at coordinate 16,683,282 of CM044959.1, read as the reverse complement.
GAGAGTTAAAAGATATAAAAATTACATTGATAAAATCAGGTGGTAGATAAAGGTAACTGATATATTTTCAGGACTAGTGGATAAAAAAATAAAATATACAAAAAAAGTAAAATAAAAATAAAAATGGTATAGAAAAACTTGGTATTAGATTGGATAAAATAGGTACTTAGATATGATTAGATGTTATATTTGGACTGTGATTCTCCAGGCTATCCTGGAATTCATTTAGACTGTACGGAGCAAGGTTCAGTAGTTTATCTTTTAGGGTGTTTTTGAATAATTCTTCCCTCATTTCCCTGATTACTGGAGGTAGTTTATTGTAAAGGGAGACCCCTTGTTTAAGAAAAATATAAAAGCAAACAGCATGAGAGAGGATTGTATGTTTGAAAGTATATCCCTGATCATGTGGTATTATTATTAAATTCTTTATTAAAAGGAGATATGTACACACAAATAATGGTTAACATTAAAATACAAAATTGACAATATAAATGTAAACAAGAAAAAAATAAACAACATAGATAGAAATAATATGTACATTGTACAGATGTACTAACTAAAGGGCGGGGTTATTGCCTATGGCAATCTCTTCCACCAAACCCTTATTATTTCATTATTTATTTATTCTATTTCAGAATTGTTTCCTTATTAAATATCATACAGAACTGTGCAGCTCTTGATGAAAGAGATTAATGTTTCATTTTACAACTCCTGATTTTATCACCTTGATAGAGAATGTCTGAATTAAATCACATGAACATGCCTCCAGGATGGGACACAAAAGCTGATGTGAAGACTGGTAAAAGGTGAGTAGCTACCTAATTTCTGGACCTGTACACATGGACTTCTACAAAACTCTGTAACCTTTATCTATTTATTATTAAAAATATTTACGTCTAGGATTCAATTTTGATGTAACCTACTTTCCCGACAAGTTCCCTTGATAATGTTTATGAAATAGACGACTTGGTATGGTAAGTTTTTTTTGAGAAAGAGATAGGGGAAAAATCTTTTAAAGACACCCAGAGAACATCGGGAGTGGGATTTCCACCTACTAAAAACCTATCTCTTTCATTTAAAGACAGTGCATCCGGAACCGTTACTTGAACATTACTTCAGACACACTGCTTCTTGGGCTCACCTTGGGATAACGTCAAGGGCCCGACTGCTCTGATTTCTTGCTCTCTCATCTCTTGCTTTCTCTCTCATAATCTCTCTATCCTCAAAAACTTATTCTCACTTTCTAACATTTTATTCACTATATTCTCCACACATAGTTCTTGGTATGGTAAGTTACGTCAAAATTCAAATCCTAGACATATATAAGTATTTTAATAATAAATTTACATTAGGATGACAAATATGAATAACATGTACAAAAAAAAAAAAATGTAATATAATATTATTTTCATGGTGAAGCTGATATTTCACACAGAAGTTTTTGGTGTCTTGATATGCTACAAGTATTGTGCTGTAAGCAAAATGCACTGGTGGTCATAGTGGTTAAGTTGGTGATCTGTTTATTAAGTTGGTGGTCTGGTGATTCAGGTAATGTAGGGATTCATTAGTTTGAATCCCACCTACTCCATGAATTTCTCCTGATACGTAATCCTATTCATATTTTTTCATCATTAATTATTATCAGAGTAACACATTTTTCAAGATTTTAGTTTACGTATAATAAGATAGTTTACGTTTTTCAATACATAATATATAAATTCAATTTTTTATCATGATTTCAGCTATTTCTTCAATCACATTACCAAAAATGTCAGTCTTGATGATCCAAGAATCAGACTCAAACAAATCCAGAGTGAAGACATTCCTTTACATAATATGCAGGTAGGTATTTATTTTTATTTTTTGCAAGAAATAAAAAATAACAAACAGAAACTGACCTACAGACATTTTAAAATAGTTTCTTCGAATGGCGATGTACAATATGTCTGCAAAAATTACACTTCATGTAGATAAAAAGGGAGAACGCGAAATTTTTCCTAAATAGAAGTGATATCTTTAGTAATAAACAGCTAAATTGTTTCTTGTTTCATTGCTGTAAAATGAATAAGTTTGTAAAACTCTTATCATAAACATTATAAAAAAAGAAAGAAAATTTTAAGGCACATACACTCGCAAGAAGTATTTATTCATAAGGCACCAGTTATTAATATTTTTGTACACATTAGTATGTATTTTTAAATTCTTGGTACATCTGTCTTTCAAAAGTCTCACCTTCTGTGTCTGTCCGTTTCCTTTCTGTTTTCTTCTTGATAATTAGAAATCAGGAGCAAGTAAATTTTCGCGAGCATCTCCACTCTGTCACATAAATCAGGTAAGTGCCATAAGCTGCACGGTTATGATGTATTTTCTCATTTCTTCCTGTTCTTATCTTTAAACTATTTTTGTTAAACATTCGTTTTTTTTGTTGAACCATTTTACCTCCGAAAAATTCTGATATTAGAAATCAGAAGTATTGTTCGTTTTTGTAAAAAAAAATATTTTTTTGTTGCGAATTTTTTTTCATTCCACTTTTATTACTCATTTTACGACGGTCAGTCACAAAATCATCAGGACAGTGACAATTTTCCTATTCCGCCTTAAAATTGTTTTATTTTATTTTTTTCTAAATCCTCTATGATTTCCCCCTTGCAAATTTTTTTTGAGCAACATTTTTTGACACTAGAAAATCTTCTTTTTTTAAAGTTAGTTTTTGTTACCAAGTTATTTCGTGTTCTTTTGTTTTATATGTTCTATCATTCATGTTAACGTGCCATGGTATCACACTTGGTTTATACTAATATGTCGCTGCGCTGTGAAGAGAAATTTTTAATACATTTTCTGTATGTATAGAGCGCGTGATTTAAAACCAGAAGGTCCCGGGTCCGAATCCCATAGCCGACAAAAAAATCACGTCCAAATTTAGTTACAGTTGTTTGTAAAGGATACCTTCCAGTGCGCTCGTGTTGACCCAGTACCTAAATGGGAAGTATTTTGTCATTTCTCACCCATCAGAGGGGAGGCACACTAGAGGATGGGCAATGTACAACACAGAGCACAAGTGTCTAGAGCTGTTAGCCTGTTGTTTCATGGCTACAAAACAAAAGGTTGGAAACACTAATCTTACAAATAAAAATAAATTGAATAAGATAACTTTATTTACATAAATTGAATATACAAATTAAACGCCTCCTAAGCTAATGATAACTTATTGGGAGGTGTCTTAAACTCTCTTAAATATTATAAAATCTATGTGATATACAATTTTTTTTTAAAATAAATTATTTAAACATTGTAAAAGGAACAACAGACATAACCCTTATCTCCCATTATCAGGAATACACCACGAGCAGTGGACGCGCCAGCCCCGCGCCCAGCTATCGGTCCTTCGGTCACTCCCCGGCCCACAGTCAAAGGTCCTACAGTCCCACCTCGGGCTCCAACTCAATATACCGGTCCTCCAGTCCGACTCTGGGGGGCTCCCACGCAATGTACCGGGACTATTCCGCCTCCACGTATAATCTGGATGACTCAGCGCTCAAGATCAGTCTCCTCTTTCCCACTGTCGACGAGTCTCATATCCGCGCGTTGCTCATAAAGTAAGGCTTGTACTTTTATCCGCGCCTTATTTATTTATTTACACTTTATTAGGTAATAGGACATATTATATACAATACAAATAATTACAAATGAAAATACAATATACAATATAATAGTAGAAATAAATAAAGAAAAAATAAATAAATATATACATAATATATGTCCTAACTAAAGGGCGGGGTTATTGCCTTAGGCAATCTCTTCCACCCAACCCTTGCTCATAAAGTAAGGCTTGTACTTTTATCCGCGCCTTGCTCATAAAGTAAGGCTTGCACTTTATCCGCGCCTTGCTCATAAAATAAGGCTTGCACTTTTATCCGCGCCTTATTTATTTATTTACACTTTATTAGGTAATAGGACATATTATATACAATACAAATAAGTACAAATGAAAATACAATATACAATATAATAGTAGAAATAAATAAAGAAAAAATAAATAAATATATACATAATATATGTCCTAACTAAAGGGCGGGGTCATTGCCTTAGGCAATCTCTTCCACTCAACCCTTGCTCATAAAGTAAGGCTTGTACTTTTACCCGCGCCTTGCTCATAAAGTAAGGCTTGTGTACTTTTATCCGCGCCTTGCTCATAAAGTAAGGCTTGTGTACTTTTATCCGCGCCTTCCTCATAAAGTAAGGCTTGTACTTTTATCCGCGCCTTGCTCATAAAGTAAGGCTTGCACTTTTATCCGCGCCTTGCTCATAAAGTAAGGCTTGTACTTTTAAACACCTTGCTCATAAAGTAAGGCTTGCACTTTTATCCGCGCCTTGCTCATAAAGTAAGGCTTGCACTTTTATCCGCGCCTTGCTCATAAAGTAAGGCTTGCACTTTTATCCGCGCCTTGCTCATAAAGTAAGGCTTGTACTTTTCTTTCTCTCGAACAAGTTTCTTTTTTAAAAGACATTTCGCGCGCCGTTCATGATTTTTTTGTAATAAAAATAAAATAAAATAAATACAGTCAAAGGTCCTACAGTCCCACCTCGGGCTCCAACTCAATCTACCGGTCCTCCAGTCCGACTCTGGGGGGCTCCCACGCAATGTACCGGGACTATTCCCTCTCCACGTATAACCTGGACGACTCAGCGCTCAAGATCAGTCTCCTCTTTCCCACTGTCGACGAGTCTCATATCCGCGCCTTGCTCATAAAGTAAGGCTTGTACTTTTATCCGCGCCTTGCTCATAAAGTAAAGCTTGTACTTTTATCCGCGCCTTGCTCATAAAGTAAGGCTTGTACTTTTAGTAAGGCTTGTACTTTTCTTTCTCTTCCGCGCCTTGCTCATAAAGTAAGGCTTCCACTTTTATCCGCGCCTTGCTCATAAAGTAAGGCTTGTACTTTTAGTAAGGCTTGTACTTTTTTTTCTCTTCCGCGCCTTGCTCATAAATTAAGGCTTGTCCTTTTTTTTAAAAACATTTCGCGCGCCGTTCACGATCTTGTTTGCAATTAAAATAAAAATACTTTTTAATGGATGGTTTTGTCTTTAATGCTCAGAGCATTTTCTACCACCTAACTCAAATTAGATACAAAGTAGGCTCAATTTAGATAGGAATATTCTATTTTCCACCGTCGACGAGTCTCATATCCGCGCCTTGCTCATAAAGTAAGGCTTGTACTTTTATCCGCGCCTTGCTCATAAAGTAAGGCTTGTACTTTTATCCGCGCCTTGCTCATAAAGTAAGGCTTGTACTTTTATCCGCGCCTTGCTCATAAAGTAAGGCTTGTACTTTTATCCGCGCCTTGCTCATAAAGTAAGGCTTGTACTTTTATCCGCGCCTTGCTCATAAAGTAAGGCTTGTGTACTTTTATCCGCGCCTTGCTCATAAAGTAAGGCTTGTAATTTTATCCGCGCCTTGCTCATAAAGTAAGGCTTGTACTTTTATTTATTTATTTAGAAACTCTTTATTAGTAGAACATATATACAGACAAATAATGGTAAAAATTAAATATAAAAATTGACATTATTAATGATATAAACAAGGAAAAAAAAACAAAATACACATGTCCTAACTAAAGGGCGGGGTTATTGCCTATGGCAATCTTTTCCACCCAACCCTTGTTCTTTTCTTTCTCTCGAACAAGTTTTTTTTTTTTTAAACATTTCGCGCGCCGTTCACGATTTTATTTGCAATTAAAATAAAAATACTCTTTAATGAATGGATGGTTTTGTCTTTAATGCTCAGAGCATTTTCTACCACCTAACTCAATTTAGATACAAAGTAGGCTCAATTTAGATAGGAATATTCTATTTGCGTAATCGCAACATTAATTGTTGCGTGCAAACGGAATTAAAAAAAAACCCCCTAGTAAATATCTGTCTGAACAAAAACTGAATAAAACAGGCGCTGATTCGGACTTTTCGCCAGTAATTTCAATTTCCAAACAGGAATCAGCATCTAAATGGGAAGTATTGTGTCACTTCTCGCCCATCAGAAGGTAGGCATACTACGGAATGGGCAGGCTAAAACACAGACCACAAGCGTCTACAGTAGCTCCTGTTTCATGGCTACGAAATAAAAAAGGCTGTGAAACACTCATCTTTAAAAAAAAAAAAAATCTTATGTTTGAACGTTGTGTGTCGCAGGTATCACAACCGCGAGGCCCTGGTGGTAAGTGCCCTGCAGGTGGAGAAGCACCCCCTCTGCACCCCCGGGCCCTACACCCCGCCGCCCCTAAGGCTGCGTCGCCCCATGGCCCCCTCCTCCATTATCAGCACCCCCTCCAGTAGTCCCAGACCTACGGGGGGTCCCGGGATCTGGCGCGCTTCCCCTCACTCACCCAAAATGAAACTCAGGTCAGTTGTAATGAATTTTCTTCAATGAAGTCAAACATGTTCATTGTTCATGTAGTTTAGTGTGGTGTAATTGTGTATGCAAAAAAAATCATGTAGGAAATCTTAGTGCGCAATTAATAGACGTTTTTGTAATACCACTGTGGCGCTAAGTCACGCTTTGCGTACTGTGTAAGATAGGGAAAACCTATGCTAAGCAATGACAAGTTATCGATTTTGTCTATTAATTTCGCCCTTAGTCTTAAAGTAAATTATTAAGGCTAGCCTTGACCAGTAAGAAACCGATTTTATTATTAGATCACCAAAAATTGATTTGTATTCTAAAGTAATTTTAAGACAAGTCGTAGACACTCAAATTCGGAAGAAGTCATGTTAACTCAAGCTGTGAATTTTAATTGATTAACAAAAAAATATTTCACTAAAATATTAGCTTTCATTTTTGTGCTTTTAAAGTATGATTTAATTCTGTACCACCATTTTTATTTATTTGATAAATATTCTCTCTGAAATCTTTTACTCTTTAACTACCTACCTAGTTAGATATTTTTATTTGTAGTTATTAATATTGTCGCATTAAGTATCAACTCCTTTGTGTATTTTGCATGTGTTTTCTATTTTATTATTTCAAATGTATTTTTCTTTCTTTCACTTTTCAGAATAAACCTGGTAGTTGTTCTATTAACCTAGTGTTTTCAGTTCTCGTAGCTTTGACATTTGATGGTCAATTTTATCAGAGATTTCTGTTATAAATGGTAAGTAATTTGATGGGCTAAGAGAGTGAAGTTGCATGTTTCCATTTGAAGTACTCGTAGTTTTTATTTTTGTCGAGACAGAGTTTCCGAATTGCAGAGAATATATTATTACCCTAAAAGTCAGCCATTCGGCAGTAAAATGTCGACAGTAGTATTTACCTCTGCAGGATATTGAGCCTGTGGCTTAACGGTTGTGACTACTGCCCGTAGTCCAGAGATCCTGAGTTCGATCCCCGGTCGGAGCAGATTTTTCACACAGAAAATTCTGTTCCCTCCGTACATGTGAGGCTGGCATTTCCGGCCCTACCCAGGCTGGGTGAGGTTAATGTGGGTAGTTGGTACGATTCCCAGCGAATGGAGGGTAAAACCCCCGTCCTAATCCAGGATGTTTAATCAAACAGAATCGTTGGCGTTAGGAAGGGCATCCAGCCGTAAAAAAATGTGGCAAAACCAACCAACCTCAACCATGAGGTTGAACAACGTCGACCCTGCTCAAGCGGGATAAGACAGAGTAAAAGAAGAAGAAGAAGAATAAGAAAAGGAAAATGAGACTAATAATAATAATATCGCCTTATTTATGCTGCCCGATTAGGACTATTAAAGTCCCATTATTCCAGCAGTAAGCCCAAGACATATTATTATGTGGTAAAAATCCCAAATGGGAGGATAACTTGTCATGTCCCGGCTGGGTTTCGAACCCACGATCTCTGGAATCTCTGGATTCACAGAGTGCCGCCTTTACCACTGAGCTACCGGGACAGACTGACAGCCGTATTTATGAACAGAAAACGCTGTTTGAGCATGGTCTGAAGTGTGATTTCCTTTAATATTATTGGCCAATACCTTGCTTGAGACATTGCTCAGACAAAATTCGCTGTTCATAAATACGGGTGTAAGACTAATAATCGATGAAATGGTGTTGCAGATATCTGAAGAGCGTATTCCCCGTGGCGGACGACACTCTACTGCTGGACACGCTAAGCGACTCGGAGAACAACGTTGTCATGGCAACGGAGGCGTTGCTGAAACAAGGATTCAGGAAGAAGTCCATGCAAGCCCCGCCCACCCCTCCTCCCCCGCGCATCGTACTCAGCGCATCAGAGGACAAGGAGGAGACTGAGAGTCTGCCGAGGATGAAAACGTTGGAGGAAAAGGATGCCAGTAAGACCTCTTTTCTTATTATTACTTACTTCTATTAGGTGGAAGAGATTGCCATAGGCAATAACCCCGCCCTTTAGTTAGGACATATATATATATTTTTAATAATAATATCGCCTTATTTATACTACCCGATTAAGACTATTAAAGTCCCATTATTCCAGCAGTAAGCCCAAGCCGTATTATTATGTGGTAAAAATCCCAAAAAAAGTGGTAATTTTTTTTTTCTTGTTTTTATTAATGTTGTCAACTTTGTATTTTAATTTTTACCATTATTTGTTGAATATATGTTCTACTAATAAAGAGTTTCTAAATAAATAAATACATTAGCTCTTGACTAGGGCGAAATTGATAGACTTTTTCCTTATACCTTTGTGGACTTCAGGCTAGATTTTGTATATTATTTTAAATGGGGAAATGTAAGTTTGGACTCAAACTTGTGATGTCTTTTGTCTTGATTTTCCCTTAGAAATTTCAAAATTAAGGATTGACTAGTTTCACAATCATTTTACAACTTAGGTAGTAATAATTTATTCATAAAGTTGTATGATGTAGTATGAATCTTCTTCTTCTTTTACTTTGCCTCTCTCAAATCCATTTGGGGTAGGTTTGGGGGGTCGGTGCTGAGAACAAAGTATCATGTAGTAAGAATGAAAAAGTAAAATAAATTTTTGTGATATTCTGTACTTTTGTGCCGAAATAATTTTCTTAGAAGCTTTAGCTTAGGAAAAATACCTTTGTATATGTTATCCTGTTATTAAATAAATTAATAAATTAAAAAAATAAGTATTTATCTTAATATATAAATGTCAAAGTCACTGACTGACTGATCATCGCTCTACAGCCCAAACCGTAATACCTAGCGAGCTGAAATTTGGTAGGTAGCTTTGTCTTATAGTCCAGATGTGAAATAAGACTTTTTTTTTTTTTTTCGAAATTCCCACTACAACACCTGCCATTGGCGAATAAGGATTTTTTGCTTTCACGGCCATGCCTCGGCCCGCAAAGCGGGCGACAGCCCGCTAGTACATAACGTTTATTATGTTCCAGTGAAGAGTAGACTACAGACCTTATTTCCGAGTATCCCCGAGCAGGTGATCCGCCTGGCTCTGGAGGTCGTGGATTATCGGGAAACCATGGCGGCTCACATTCTGGAGGTCACGAGCAAGAATAATGGAGGCGACAAGAAGACTGAGAATAATAGGTGAGACAATCTTCAGCCGGCCTCCGTGGTGTAATGGTTGTGCCTACTGTCCGTAGTCCAGAGGTCTCGAGTTCGATCCACGGTTTGTGGCAGTATTTTCTGGCTGAAAATTCTGTTCCCTCCGAACGCGTGAGGCTGGCATTCCACCAACTAGAATTGCAGTAGTAATTTTAAGGGTTTCAGTGAAAACCCTACAAAGTAAGTCAGATAATAATAATCGTCCTCAAGGATCAGAATAGTATAATTATGCAATATGCATAGATAGAGTTGAATAAAAGGAAGAATGTCTTCACTGTCGCTAATACTTAAGTGGTTAAGTGTTAAGCCGGGGTTAAGTGGCAGAGAATGCCTAAGGCATTAACTTCGCCCCGGATTACAATACATTGTACATTTAAATTTATTTTTCTATATCTTATTTTGTAAATACCTATTGTTAATTTTTTATCTTTGTTAATAATTTATTGTTGTATGTATTGTATAAAAAATAAAGTGTAAATAAATAAATACTTTTTTCTGTTAGTAAGATATTTTTAAAAAATGTCTGAAGATATCTTTATTCTGATGCCACTAGTCTTGCAAGTAAAAGAGAGCATTCTAGCTTATACAGGGTGTCCCGTTTTAAACGAGGCATTTAAATACCTCGAGAACTAATTAAGATAGAAAATGTGATTGGTTCAAAACCTTGAGGGCGTGCCTGGCTTAGCTTAACTCTAATCCTGTTTCATAATTTTACCCTAAGTGTCTATCAAGTGTTACCCCAAGTGTCAAAAAAACAGGATCAAGTGCTGCTGCAACTTATTTTATTCAAAGAACCCAGATTGAAATTCAGAGGAGTAATGGGGCAAGCGTGATTGGCGCTTGTCCCATTTCAGAAGATCTAGAAGAAGTGTATGTTTAATATTTCGTCGTATAAGTGGTTGGCTCAGTGGTTAAGCACTTGCTTGCCATGCGGAAGGTCCCGGGTTCGATGCCCCGTGCCGACAAATATTTGTATTCTTAATTTGGTTACAATATTGTTTGTAAGGGATACCTTCCGGTGCGCTCGTGTTGACCTAGAGCACCTAATTGGGAAGTATCGTGTCACTTCTTGCCCATCAGAGGGGAGGCATACTACGGGATGGGCGAATTACAACACAGACTACAAGAGTCTACAGTAGCTCCTTTTTTATGGCTATGAAAAAAAAAAACGGCTGTGAAACACTACTCATCTTTATAAAAAAAATAATGAATATATTGTCTATAAATGAATAGTTGTCTAGAAGAACCACCTATGTGAAAATTTCGATTTTTTTTATTTATTTATTTCAAAAATGGAACCTATGTGTAAGTCTTGAATCACTAGAGAAGTCAGCATACAAAATTTTTGTTCCTACTCGTTTTTATTTGTATTTTTTGGTCAAAACAGAGCAGAAGAAATCTCATGTAAAACCACCTATGTGCACTTGTTGAACTTAAATCAGTCTCGCCACGTTGGGGCATAGGATAAGAAGGTAGTTGCGCGTGATGATATTACTAAAAGTACCCTACTGAAAAGTGTATTACTATAAGTGCTGCATTAAAGGTATTACTAAAAGTACCCTACTGAAAAGTGCCCTATTACATCTTCTAGACAACTATTCAAATATTATTCCTTTCAGAGTAACTGATCAGGTTGACGCCAGCGTTGAGATCGGGGTCGAGGCGCCGTCTCATTCTAGCGCCGTCACAGGTGCCCCCCTATCTAGCGTTGTCATAGCTCCTCCGCAGTCCAGCGTGGTGATTCCTCCCCCCCAGTCTAGCGTGGTCATACCTCCCCCCCAGTCCAGCGTGGTGATTCCTCCCCCCCAGTCCAGCGTGGTGATTCCTCCCCCCCAGTCCAGCGTGGTGATTCCTCCCCCCATGAGACCTGGCCTGCTGCTGCCGCCTGCAGAGAGTAAGGAGGGGAAGACGTCCCTCATCACGGTGTGTAGCCAGACGCAGGGGAAGCGACCCAAGGGCAAGGGCACGGCCAAGTGAGTGGAGATTATCTTTATTCATCACAGGGTGGCGTCATTGTGAACGATGGTAGCCAGACAGTGGAGGAATGACTTAGCACTTCTACCACTGTTTTTACAAGGAGGCTAATAATTGACAAGGGCCCCCAGAACCAAGCCAATGCTGACCTACTCCCTGTTTTTAGTCCCCCAGCCTGACTGCTGGTCTACTCTCTGTTTATAGTCCGCCAGCCAGACTATCTTTATTAGTTTTAATTTAATTTAAAAAAAAATATAAAAAAACGTTACCATATTTGTGTTAATATAATCGTGATATTACAATTACTCGAACTCGCTTTAATAATTTTTTGCTTAACCTGTGAATTGAACCACCGACCTCCAGATTTTCTCGACAATGCAACTCTCTATCCTTTAAATTTAATATTAATCTTAGGGCGGAATTAATAGACGTTTTTGTTATACCTCTGTGGCGCTAAGTCACGGATTGCGTTCTGTGTAAGATAGGGAAAACCGACACTTACCAACGACTTAAGTTATTAATATTGTCTATTGATTCCGCCCTTAATTTTATTTTTGTTAGGGACACTATTTAAATGGGTGAACCCCGTAAATTAGATAAATAAATTACAAGTCCGCCGCTCTATCTATCATGCTACTGAGGTCGATGATTATCTTTATTACCAAAAAATGTCCAGGAATGGACCAAAAATTTTAAGGACAAAAGTTTATTGACAAAATTGAGATCACAAGTTCAAGTCAAAACTTAAATTTGTCCATTAAAAAAATATTGAAAATCTAGGGCGAAATTAATAGACAAAATTGAGTTTTTAAGGGTGAAATTTAATATAAGAAACCAACAACTTAAGCAACCAACGCGTTGGTTAAAATTAACCCTCACTTTGTTATACTTTGTCAAATTTAAGTCATAAAACAAAAGAAGTTGTAATATGCATTATTATTTTTTATTATTATTAAAAAAACGAATCACTATTTTCAGAATTTCTCGCGGTACCTGCACAGCCGAAGACAAGAACTACAAGTCCAGTCTAGTGAGTTCTCCCCAAGGAGCAAACCTAAATTACCTATGGGTCCCCAGGATGAAAATATTTTGTAAGTGTGAACTTTTCTTCAATTATTTTTATCATAAAAAATTAAGTACTATTTTTTTCTAAATAGGTTAGAAATAAATTTCATGTATTCCATTTTCAGTTGAAGGAGGAACAAAGAAAAGGTTGACACTTTTTTCAACCTCAAGAGCGGAATTGATAGACGTTTTTGTAATACCTCTGTAGCGCTAAGTCAAGGATCACAATCCGTGACTTAGCTAAGATAGGGAAAACCGACCCTTATCAACGACTTGTGATATAGAATTTGTCTATTAATTTCGCCCCTAATGTCACTTTCGGTGGGAAACAGTCAGCCTAAGCATGGGTAAACCCCGTTGATTTGAAGGGAAAAAATAAAAATCACCAGGGTTCAAACCTAGGTGGTCATCCATCAAGTCCTAACCTCACCGGACGGTCTCAACCATTAATACTGGACTCAACCACTAATAGTGGACTCAACCACTAATAGTGGACTCAACCACTAATACTTGTAAATAATTTAATAACAAAGTGTCTTTTGCAATTCTCAGACCTGGCTACGTACCCTGGAATGGGCCCAACAAGGATTTGCTGTTTGGGGCCCGCATTTCACCGGCTGGGCCTAATCGGCTTCTGCTCAGCTTGAAAACCATATTCGCTCGCGGCCCCACTAAAGGCCTTGCAAAAGGGCCTCGCATTGGTTTGGCCAAAGGCAGCATGTACTCCCAGCCGCATGAACCCATTCACTGTCATTAAATAAAGGAAGCCGCATGAACCCTTCCATCCAAATGTGGTTGGATGGAAGTCAAAAATTGAGAATCCTGCTACATTAAATAAATCCAAAAAAGAAAAAAAAAAAAAAGAAAAAAAAAAAAAAGAAAAGAAAAGCCTAGTAGAAGATAAAGTCATGGACTTTGTACACCATTATAGTGAATAATAGTAATGTCGCCTTATTTATTCTGCCCAATTAAGATTCTAGTAGTTCCACTATTCCAGCAGTAAGCCCAAGACGTATTATTATGTTGTAATAATCCCAAATGAGAGGATAACTTGTCATGTCCTGGCTGGGTTTTGAATCCGCGACCTCTGGAATCTCTGGATTCACAGAGTGCCGCCTTTACCCCAGAGCCCCATGAATACTGAATGACCAAGAATCCCTGGATTAATAAAAGCAACTACTGTCTATTTCAATTCGGAGAAGACTACTGTCCCTGCTACTACAGCAAAATCTGTTCATTCTATACAAACATATTTTTCACGTTCATGTATGAATCTCTCAACGTAGAATGGAGCTTTTAGTGTCATCTTTTAAGCAAGATTAAATCTTCTTCTTCTTCTTCTTCTTTGTCTTAATCCTTATGCCGCTAAGCAGCGTCGGATACCTCAGTCCATTCCTTGAATCTTCTCCTATCCTGGGCAAGCCTCTTTGCCTCCGCTATTGTTTTACCCTTCCTTTTAGAGATATCGCTCACCATATCCTCGTATGTCGTTCTCGGTCTTCCCTGTCCTCTTCTTCCTTGTGGTTTACATTCCAATATCTTCTTTGGTATTCGCTCATTCGGCATCCTACTCACATGTCCAAACCATTTCAACTGCTTTTCTTCTATCTGTTTATTTAGTTCAATTTGTCCTGTTTCTTCTCTTATTCTGGTATTTCTTATTTTGTCTCTTCTAGTTTTACCAATGGCTCTTCTGAGATATTTCATTTCCGATGTTTGTATCATTTGTTTTTCTCGTGATGTGAGTACTGCACTTTCTAATCCGTATGTGAGTGTGGGGGTGTATACTGTTTTGTACATAAGGATCTTTGTTTTCAAGTTGACTTCTCTTTTACTTATGATTGCTTGATTTAGACTGTAGTATATCTGCCCTGTTTTTGTTACTCTATTTTTTATTTCAGTTGTTATTTTTCCATCTCTGTATATTTTGGTGCCCAGGTAAGTGTAAGTGTCTATCCATTCCAAAGTTTCATTGTTTATTTTTATGATTTTGTTCGTTTGTTCTGAATTTGTTCTAATATGCATGACTTTACTCTTTTCAGCGTTTATCTCCATTTCCTTTTGGTTCAGATTGTTTGTCCAACTATTGATTAATCTTTGTAGTTTTTCAGGTGTATCTGCAATTAATACCAAATCATCGGCAAAGAGCAGGTCTGATATATAAATGGGTTGCATGTTCCAGTATCCGATTAAGGTTTTGATTTGGTTTTCGTTGCACCTTTTGGCTATCTCATTCATGAATATGATGAATAGGAGTGGGCTAAGTGAATCTCCTTGTTTTATACCTCTATTTATCTCAAATAAGTCGGATTCTTCTCCTTGTATCCTCACTTTAGCCATTACTCGGTTGTATACACTTTTGGTAGCTTGTAGGAGTTTGTTTGGTATTTCACTATCTTTAAGGGCTTCCCACAAGTATTTTTTCTTGACCATATCAAAAGCGGCTCGAAGATCAATAAAAGCCATAAATAAGTCTTTTTGTCTTTCTATCATTTTCTCCATGACAAGTCTTATAGTGAAAATGTGGTCTTGTGTTTGTCTTCCTGGTCTAAATGCTGCCTGATTGTCTATTAGTTTGTTTTCTGTTACTTTTCTTATTCTTTTCTCTAGTATTCTCGTATAGATTTTGAGTATTATTTGTGATAGGCAAATGGCTCTGTAGTTTTCACATTTATTTGAACTCCCTTTTTTGTAGATAGGTATTATGATGTTATGTTCCCATTCTTCGGCTATTTCATTCTTTTCCCAGCATAGTTGAAAAATGTCTCTCAGTTCCTTTATCAGGTTTTCTCCTCCATATTTGATGAATTCAGGATTTACATCATCGCTGCCTGGGGCTTTTCCACATCTGATGTTTTTTAGAGCTTCGGTTACTTCTTCAGTTCGGATTGGGTCGTTTGTGTCTTCTTGAGTTGGTGCTGTGTGGTCTTCAGTTTCTTCAATTGTATCTCTGAATTTTTCTTGGTAGAACTTTTTCCATTCTTCTAGTATTTCCTTGTTTTCGGATATAAGTGTTCCATTTTCATTGATCAGGCTTCTTAGTTCTTGAGTTTTTCTTCCTCTTGTTCTCTTCATGATCGACCAGAATTTCCTTTTATCTGTTTTAAAACTATTCTCTATTTCTATTCCGAAGTCTTCCCAGGCCTTCCTTTTTGCTTCCCTTAGTTTATTCTTTGTTTCATTTCTTTTTTCGATGTATATTTTTCTATCTTCTTCTCTTTTACTGTTCTTGTATTTTTTCCACGCCTGTTTCTTCTCTCTGATTAGGTTTTTGATACTGTCATTCCACCATTTTGTTCTTTTCTTGTCTGATTTTACATTTCTTGTCCCACACACCTTTTCTGCTGCTTGTATAATACTTTTCTTTAGTATTGCCCATCTAGTATTGATATTGTTAGGGTCAATATTTTCATCCCGGGTGTATTTTTCCATATTAGTATTTAGTGTTTCTTGGTATTGTCTTCTAACTTCTTCATCTTTTAGAGTTTCCGTCTTTATTCGTTGGTATTGTTTCTTTTTCAGGACGTCTTTTTTTGTGTAGAATTTGGTGTCCATAACTAATAAATAGTGGTCTGTACCGAGTTCTGCATTTCGGATTACCTTCACATCGTTAATGGCGTACTTGGTGTGCATTGTGTAGGTCATGTAATCTATGATGCTTTTAACATGTCTTCTTTCTTCCTCAAATGTAATTTTCTCCTTTTCCTTATGTTTGAAAAATGTGTTCCCGATTTTCATTTGGTTCTGTATGCAGAATTCTATCATTAGTTCTCCATTTGTGTTTACTTGTTCTTCTCCAGCATGTTTTCCAATAATTTTGTCTATTTCAATGTTGCCAGTTCTTGCATTCCAGTCCCCCATTATAATAACATGTCGGCTTCGTTGCTGAGCATTATTTAGTTCTTGGTCCAGTTTTGTGTAGAATTCTTCTTTCTCTGTCATGGTTGAGTTTTCAGTTGGAGCGTATATCTGTATAAGTGTTACTTTTTCTTCTAGTTGTAGGTCTGCTGTTATGATTCTATGGTCCACTGCTTCCCAGCTGAGGCATCTTCGTTCTATTTCTTCTGTCCATACAAATGCTACTCCTTGTGCTGCATTATGCCCAGTAGGTACTCCCGAGTATTTCAATTTATATCTCTCATGTAAGGTTGCTTCTCCTTTTCCTTTCCTTCTGGTTTCACTGAGTCCTATGATCTGTACTTTATACTTTTGCATCTCCTCCACCAACTCCTCCTCCTTCCCATTTAACGTCTTAATGTTCCATGTCCCAATTCTAGTCCGAGTTCGAGTCCGAGGGCGTCCGGTAGAATCAGTCCTGGTTCCGAGGCGAGTGTTGGTTCTCTGAATCATTTTAGAATTAGAGTGGTGATTGGCCAATCTCTAAAGCTTTCGCAGTTGGTTATTCGTGTATTCATTGTTTGTTTTTGATACAACTACTACCTGGGACGTCGCGGTTTTTCGACCATCCAGTCTACACCTCCTACTTGCTCGGGACCCCGGGATTGCCAATTCCCGTATAACCGTGTTCGGTCACCCCTGGGGGGCAGTTTTTGTAATACCTCTGTAGCGCTAAGTCAAGGATCACAATCCGTGACTTAGCTAAGATAGGGAAAACCGACCCTTATCAACGACTTGTGATATAGAATTTGTCTATTAATTTCGCCCCTAATGTCACTTTCGGTGGGAAACAGTCAGCCTAAGCATGGGTAAACCCCGTTGATTTGAAGGGAAAAAATAAAAATCACCAGGGTTCAAACCTAGGTGGTCATCCATCAAGTCCTAACCTCACCGGACGGTCTCAACCATTAATACTGGACTCAACCACTAATAGTGGACTCAACCACTAATAGTGGACTCAACCACTAATACTTGTAAATAATTTAATAACAAAGTGTCTTTTGCAATTCTCAGACCTGGCTACGTACCCTGGAATGGGCCCAACAAGGATTTGCTGTTTGGGGCCCGCATTTCACCGGCTGGGCCTAATCGGCTTCTGCTCAGCTTGAAAACCATATTCGCTCGCGGCCCCACTAAAGGCCTTGCAAAAGGGCCTCGCATTGGTTTGGCCAAAGGCAGCATGTACTCCCAGCCGCATGAACCCATTCACTGTCATTAAATAAAGGAAGCCGCATGAACCCTTCCATCCAAATGTGGTTGGATGGAAGTCAAAAATTGAGAATCCTGCTACATTAAATAAATCCAAAAAAGAAAAAAAAAAAAAAAGAAAAAAAAAAAAAAGAAAAGAAAAGCCTAGTAGAAGATAAAGTCATGGACTTTGTACACCATTATAGTGAATAATAGTAATGTCGCCTTATTTATTCTGCCCAATTAAGATTCTAGTAGTTCCACTATTCCAGCAGTAAGCCCAAGACGTATTATTATGTTGTAATAATCCCAAATGAGAGGATAACTTGTCATGTCCTGGCTGGGTTTTGAATCCGCGACCTCTGGAATCTCTGGATTCACAGAGTGCCGCCTTTACCCCAGAGCCCCATGAATACTGAATGACCAAGAATCCCTGGATTAATAAAAGCAACTACTGTCTATTTCAATTCGGAGAAGACTACTGTCCCTGCTACTACAGCAAAATCTGTTCATTCTATACAAACATATTTTTCACGTTCATGTATGAATCTCTCAACGTAGAATGGAGCTTTTAGTGTCATCTTTTAAGCAAGATTAAATCTATAGTCTTTAATTGTCCATCTGAGAGAACATATGCCTCTAATTAGCACGGCATTTTGTAAACAGTCATTGTGAACTACATATTACGTCAATCATCTTGAGAACGCTTGGCTTGGAAAATTTAGAAAGGCATACAACATGAACTTTTTAATAAACTAATTAAACCAAATGAAATATTTTTGTTTAAGCTTTTATATAAAAAGAGGACATATCGAATTTCCTCTAAAGCAGCGGTAGGCAACCTTTTGAACTACGCGGACCCCTAGCTTATCTCTAAATTTTTTAAGGTACCCCCACATTACAAAAGCGTGTGGGGGGGGGGTGTATGAACGTAAAGTAGGTAGATATGTAAATGGTTATTAAGATTCTTAATGGATTTGGTTCTTTATTGAAACAAGAAAACGAAAATAAAAACAAAAAGAAAATTAATCACTGACCTACCACCTACCACCTACCTAACGCACTAATCAAGGAGAACTAAACTTAATAAACATTCACTATGAATTGGGATTATTGGGATTCCCGAGACTCGGAAGAAACAAGAGAAAATTCACGTTTGGACTTCTTTTTTAAATCCTGAAATGGCTTCGCGGACCCCCAATTTAGCTCTCGCGGACCCCCGGGGGTCCGCGGACCCCAGGTTGCCGACCGCTGCTCTAAAGTACCTCTTGACAAATTTCACTTGAAGCGTACTTAATGAGGGATTTATAGATTTATTTCTTTTTTCCCCCTGTGATAAATGTCTGATGAGGGAGTATTCCAATACACATCGACCCAATGATGTAAATTGTTTGAGGGACTTTTTATTCAGATTACTCAGTGATGACAATTTATTGAGGGATTTTTTATGTGTATGAGCCCAATGAATTAGAGATATTTTGAGGGGCTGCAGAGAGAATTGCCCAATGATTTAATACGTTTGAAGTAAAGTATTGTTCAATTTAGGTATCTAGCTACAAAATTTGACTGACCGATTGCATAAGTCACATATTTATTCAAATAATTTCTTTCTTTTACCTATTCAGTAGGTATAAACAGAAATTGAGGTAGGTATGGAAAGTATTGCATTTATAAAAAGAGGAGATAAAGAGCTAGTTTTTTGTGTTATATTATGTCACACTTTTAGTGGGTAGCATCGACATTATGAGAACTAATGCTTATGTATCATATCTCCAACCAACCATCATCTTCCAATATCAATCTCGTAATGCCGCCACTGGTCGTTACCCACTCTACAACTACCCCAATTGTCCTCACGAGGCTAGAATAGGCCCCGAGTACAGAGCCGAAAAAATCCGACCCTGCCGGGATTCGAACCCGGGTCACCTTGAGGCCAAGGTGACTACTTCTAAAAAAGTATTGCTAGAGAGAAGTTTCTTTTTCCCTTCTCCTTCTTCTGAGGATGTTTCTGTATCTCAGCTTATAATGACTCATTGAAGACTGTAGTTTTTCCGGTTAAATGAAGCCCTAGTTCGTGGGTTCGATTCTCATCCAGTCCAAATATTTGTTCTCAGACAGGCTGTTTTTTTCCACTCTTTCGTTTCGGGATATAATCAGAAGTTGAAAGTCCCACTATTGAAAAAAAAAGGTGCAGATCTGAAAACTTTTAATGTGATGATAGCCGTTTTACGTTACAGAGTAGAAGTTTAAGATTACATTATTTTTCTCACTGAATGAACGTGTTATTACAGCTAGAATTGTGATATCACAAGACATATTTTTGGTCTATTTTATTCATTCCATTTTAGTTGTAAGTTATGATTTCTTTTTGTTTAGTAATGGAAAGTTTAACATTTTTCATCTTGAATGAAAATGTGAAGTATATTAGGAACTGTTCATACGAAGTTTGAGTGCATATCAGTATTTTTTACGGTTTTAGGATGGAATTGATTTTTGTCCCTCTTGACGTGTTTGCAATACCTATAGAATATATTAATGGCCGGGTCGAGACTCGACTGCTGGGTCCCAGCTCATGTAGATTTAGGGTGGAATTAATAGACGTTTTTGTAATCCTCTGTGGCGCTAAGTCACGGATTGCGTACTGTGTAAGATAGGGAAAACTGACACTTACCAACGACTTAAGTTATTGATGTTGTCTATTAATTCCGCCCTTAGTGTCTCGTGATCAATTTGGAGCTCTGTGATTGGTGGAGATCGATCACGTGACGCTAAATCTGCATGAGCTGGGACCCAGCAGTCGAGTCTTGACCCAGCCATAACTGAATATGTATTGAATTTAATGATCTCGATTTTTAATTTATTTTAAATATTTTTAATAATTTTATTCCTCGATTTTTTAGGTTTAGCAATTTTACTATAATTTTATTGTTGTTCTTCCACGAAAAACCCTCCTCTTTTAGAAACTCCATTGGCAATGTTTCAAATTCTTTTAGTGCTCAATAATTGAATAGATTACTTACTGTGTGTTATGTATCAGATTGTATTGATGAAATAGTAAAATTATTTATATTAGTGTGTTTTTCTTTTTCAATATAAAATATAATATACTTATTCGATTCAATATAACAATATACTTGATATCGTTTCATAATTATGAAGTTTTAGAGTATATTGGACTTTGTTTTAATTTTTATAGCATTGACTTTAAGATAGAAGTTGAACAATTTTTTTTTTCTTCAGGACGCTTGTGGTCCGTGCTGTAGCTTGCCCAGTCCGTAGTATCCCTCCCTCTGATGGGTGAGAATTGACACAATACTTCCCATTTAGGTGCTGGGTCAACACGAACGCACCGAAAGGTATCCCTTACAAATAACTGTAACCAAATAAATTAAGAATACAATTTTTTTCGGCACAGGCGGTCGAACCCGGGATCTTCCGCATGGCAAGCGAGTGCTTAACCACTGAGCTAATCGCGTGCTCAATTTGAAACAATGGAACTTTCATAAGTGCTTGATCACAACTCCAGAAAGGCGTCTTCTGTTAAGTAAAAGTTGCAACTATCTTTGACTTTTTTGCAGCTATACCACATGTCTGGATGATATCAATCTCTTCAGAGTGTCATTCGGAGTACATCACGCTAACCATTCAACTACTAGTTGGTTAGGTATAATCTTTTTAGGTAGATATAAAGAAAAAACTCAAAACAAAAAATATTTTCTGGGTTTTTAAAAGATCATGTATGTAATTGGTATAATAGTATTTTAGTTTTTCTAGTTTAAAACTATAATCTTATCTACTCTTATAATCTATTATAAATTCGTTCGTTGCCTTAATTAATAACAAAGTAAGATAAATTCGTTCGTAACTATTACATATTAAAATGAAAAATTCAAACTGAAATAAATAAATATTGTAAAATTTTGCATTTTTTTTTAAAACAATGTTTAAAGGTGTTACTTTTTTTACTGATTGTACCGAGGTATTCATTTCATTTCGTAAAAATAAATAACGAAATAATTAATTGGATATTGAGATCAAGTGATACTGTCATTTCGCGGAAAACGCCTTCTACAGATGACATTGCTTAAATACTGCGGAAATAACAAGAGAAAAAAAGAGACTTTTCTAAGAGTTTTTTTGATAAAACGAGTAACTCACCCTAACAGGCATTGAGATCGAAAGTTTTTTTTACCTAACTAGGATGAAAAGAAAAGAAAGATCTAATGATCAGGTGGAGTTGGAGTGACAGCTCTGGCTCCGTCAACAGAAGGTGACGGGGTTCTATCGTCATCCTCCGTGTTAATATGCATGGTGTCCGTCAACATGTGCGTCAAATTCTCAACCGTTTCCTCTCGCGCGTGGATTTTCTTCAGGGCGTTCCTCACGATGCAAAGGTCGCCTCGCAACTCCGACACCAGGGCGGCAATCTTCTCCGAGTTGCTCAGGACTTCGACACTCTGCGTGTACGGGTTGTACCGAACGCCAAATGGGCGTTGAATGCTGCCCGCGAATTCTCTGCAAAAATTACGAGAAACTTCTGGAGACTTTTTTTCTTATAATGTGAAAGACACCTAAATTAACCGTATAACAGAGGCGTGGCGTAAGCTAGCCTATTGTGTTTTAATGGTCTCTAATAGGGTTAGTATAAAATTAACAGTTTTATGTCATATCCTTTCCTATTTTGTACCCATGAAATACTTAAGACCTGGTTGACTGCTGTGGGAAAGAACTTTTTCGTTTTACCTCGGCAGTATAAAGAAGGTATCTATATTCTGTTTTATTTTATTCTATTCTTTTTTTAAGATTCGCCAAAAAAAAAAAAAAAAAATTATGCCCAGTTCGTCTTGGTCCATATATTTTTCTGAGCGATTAATGGCCCAATAAATGATTCAATAGCCGAATAGGATTACAAATTACAATACAACAAAAATATAGAAAAAATCGTCCTTTATCCAGAATATGGTGTACTATGATTGGTGTACTATGATACGTCTTGAAGAAAGGCTCATCTTCTCCTAATCCAGAAAGAATCATGGATTTTATTTTATTTATTTACACTTTAATTTTTTTATACACAAAACAATCAACAATAAATTATTAACAGAGATAAAAAAAATTAACAATATTTACAAAATAATCTTCTTCTTCTTCTTTCACTTTGCCTTTTCCCAAACCTACTTGGGGTCGGCATTATTTACAAAATAATATATAGAAAAAAATTGGGGTTGGCATTCCTACTTGGGGTCGGCATTATTTACAAAATAATATATAGAAAAAAATTGGGGTCGGCATTATTTACAAAATAATATATAGAAAAAAATTGGGGTCGGCATTCCTACTTGGGGTCGGCAATATTTACAAAATAATATATAGAAAAAAAAATATTTAAATTTACAATTGTCTTGTAATCCGGGGCGAAGTGTCTTGGATCCTCACCTCATTTTCTGGCCCTACCCAGGCTGGGTGAGGTTAATTTGGGTAGCTGGTACGATTCCCAGCGAATGGAGGGTAAAACCCCCGTCCTGTCTACCTCAAGTCTGGACGTTAAAACTAAATAGAATTAATGGACATGAAAGGAGCCTAGACATTGGATCTGGGCGTCCATATAATCCTCTCAACACCGTGATTTAGGTATCAATACCTATCTCACGGACACGGAATTATTATTATACCTCATTTTCTCCTTAGCCTCCTCAAACGTGTCCGTATAGTAGTACGCATTCTGATAGGCCGTGATGATGCACTCCTCGTTCACCGTGACGGCGGGGTCGAACCTGCGAATCTTGTCTCCGGCGGTGGTGACGGCGTGGGTAAGCTCCGCCACGGAGGACAGTAGTCCCGCCCCGTATACCTTCAGCTCCCCGTCCTGCTTGCACAGGCCGAACTCTACCGTGAAGAAGTAGAGCTGAAATCGTGAAAACAATTTATTTATTTAGAAACTCTTTATTAGTAGAACATACGAGGTTTGGCTATTAAGTTCGTAGACTCTTTCCATAAAACGATGTGTGTTTAACTTACCCAACTTTAGTAGTTATCTCCTTCAATGTACTCCTCTCCTCTATCCCTACAACGTTCCAGGCGAATTTTCCATTGATCGAAACAGTGGTGGAGGTCATTTTGTGTGAGGCCTTTCAAGACTTCTGCCGGTTTTTTCTTAACGTCATTTACGCTGTCAAATCTGGTACCTTTCAGGGTAGATTTGATTTTTGGGAATAAGTAAAAGTCGCACGGGGCCAGGTCGGGTGATTAAGGAGGGTGTTCCAACACTGGGATGTTGTACTTGGATAAGAACGTCTTCACGGAGAAGGCACTGTGGACTGGCGCATGGCACCATTTTTGCGCAAACTTTTGTCATGTTGAAATTTTCGTGCAAAATTTGTCTCACACATTATCTATTAATTTTAAGTGTATCAGCCATTAGTCCTAGAGTTAATCTACGGTCAGAACAAATCATAACACCAATTTTTTCAATGTTTTCGTCAGTTTTTGAGGTTTTGGGGCGACCAGAACGTGGATCGTCCTCAACAGCTTCCTGACCACCTTGAAACCGTTTAAAACCACTTATAAAGCGTTGATCTATTCAAACATGACTCCTGGTACATTGTCTTTAACAAAGAAAAAGTTTCACAAGCAAGTTTTACGTAAAATTTGGGGGCGACCAGAACGTGGACAGGCATGTGACAGCTATCAATCAAAACACAAGACTTGAAGCTTTCTAAACATGTTCATCATATCTTCCTAGCATGGACAGCTTTTACGTAGCGGCTCGCGTCTACGAACTTAATAGCCAAACTTGCTGGTAAAACTTTTTCTTTGTTAAAGACAGTGTACCAGGAGTCATGTTTGAAAAGATCAACGCTTTATAAGTGGTTTAACGGTTTCAAGGTGGTCAGGAAGCTGTTGAGGACGATCCACGTCCTGGTCGCCCCAAAACCTCAAAAACTGACGAAAACATTGAAAAAATTGGTGTTATGATTCGTTCTGACCGTAGATTAACTCTAGGACTAATGACTGATACACTTAAAATTAATAGATAATGTGTGAGACAAATTTTGCACGAATATTTCAACATGACAAAAGTTTGCGCAAAAATGGTGCCATGCGCCAGCCCACAATGCCTTCTCCGTGAAGACGTTCCTGGCCAAGTACAACATCCCAGTGTTGGAACACCCTCCTTAATCACCCGACCTGGCCCCGTGCGACTTTTACTTATTCCCAAAAATCAAATCTACCCTGAAAGGTACCAGATTTGACAGCGTAAATGACGTTAAGAAAAAACCGGCAGAAGTCTTGAAAGGCCTCACACAAAATGACCTCCACCACTGTTTCGATCAATGGAAATTTTGCTTAGAACGTTGTAGGGATAGAGAAGGGGAGTACATTGAAGGGGATAACTACTAAAGTTGGGTAAGTTAAACACACATCGTTTTATGGAAAGAGTCTACGAACTTAATGGCCAAACCTCGTATACATATGTCCTAACTAAAGGGCGGGGTTATTACCTATGGTAATCTCTTCCATCCAACCCTTATTATGTTTAACTTTATTATGTTTTCACTCTGTGTGACAGTGGCAAGCCACATCAACTGAGCTGTCCAATGACGTAAATCCGCTGCCAAGATGTACACGTACAGTACACACGGATGGGCAGTTCAGAATAGCGAGAACGAGAGATGAGCTAAATGTGTACAATTGTACATAACGGCAGATAAGATTGGTATCCGTGATGATGCAGTCATTACCGCTTTAAAGGGAAACCCAGGTGCGGGGTTCTGATGGCTCTGACCCGTTCTTATCTGTGTGACATGAACTGAATTGCATGTGAAAAAATAAATAAACATATTATTTGATAAGCATACCACTTTATTATTGCATAAATTAACTAATAATAATTCTGGCCCAACCCATACTGGCTCAGGCAAAATCTCCGTATCGAATGACTTAGATGGTAAAGAGACGTTAGGTAAGCAAAAAAAAAATCAATAATTCTAGGAAAAATACCTGTAGGGTTTAAATAATTATTACGGGCGTATTCAAGAAAAAAAAGACCACGAATATTCTACTAAATTTTTGACTTTACTTGAACTAAAACACTGTTAGAAGGCTTTCCCGTTATCAATATTTAGTCAGGCGGGAGAAAGCAATTTAGTTAGAGAAAGGGAGAAGGAACCCTAGTGAAAAATTGAGGGCACTAAGAGCGAGTCCTTGGTTGAGTTCAGCCTGCTTATTCAAAAAATTTTAGCTCCTCTCGAAAAATCCTTAGCTTAAATTGTTAAACAGTTATGCAGACGCGGCACGGTGTACAGAACACTATTAAATTCGTAGCAGAGTACACCTCGGTTCGAATCCCACATATTTATATTGTGAAGAGGCATTGAGTTTCACCACAAATAAACAATACTTTAAACTTTCACTTTTTTAGGCCCTAAACCCTAAACAGATCAACTAGAAAGCACTATCTCAGTCTCATAATTCCCAATTCTTCTTTTCAAACGTCACACAATGCACTCTGATTAGTTAATTTGAACGAACTAACCAATCAGAGTGCGTTGTGTGACGTTTGAAAAGGAGATTTAGGGATTATGTGAGTGAGAGTGGTTTTTGGAACAAGGGCCTAGAGACGTCTCGCAGATTCCTTCATGCTGGTATAAGTGGTTAGTATTTGGTCCCCCCAGCAGTCTGGCTGGGGGACTTTAAAAAGGGAGTAGACCAGCATTGGCTTGGTTCTGGGGACCCTTGTCAATTATGAGCGTCATTGTGAAGACAGTGGTAGAAGTGCTGAGTTATTCCTCCACTGTTTGGCTACCATCGTTCACGATGACGCCACCCTATTATGATAATGATGATGATACTCACCGTTCCCAATCTCTCAACATCCTCATCCGAGGCTCCCAGTGATGTGAGGCCCAGCTCTTGGGAGAACTGGGCGAAGGTGGGATTCGCCAGCAGAGGCATGTGGCCCAGCAACTCATGACAGCAGTCCCTGGGGGCATCAGAGAGGGGTAATGTCGAACCTGGATATTAGACAACTCAAGGGACCAGATTTTCTTTCTCTTATATCCAAGTTTCTCTTATAAAGAGGTTATATTCCCTTGTAGAGAGGTAAATCTGACTTGGAATTATTCTCTTATATACACGTTCGACTTTATATCGTATGCTACGGTACAAAAGTAGTATGCTAATTTAACCACATTATTATGTGGTTAAATTCTCAAATGAAAAAAAGGAAGTTAATTTATTAATTAGGTGGATTCCAAACCAACGGATCCACAAGCTCCCTGAACAAGTGCTCCACTCAGGTAAGGAAAAAAGGCCAATGCGTTTAATACCAAACCAACATTTAACAAAACAAAATTAATCAAGCGAAATGTCAACCAGTCGGTCAAGCTATTTAAGGGC
Source organism: Bactericera cockerelli (assembly GCA_024516035.1). Classification (NCBI taxonomy): domain Eukaryota; kingdom Metazoa; phylum Arthropoda; class Insecta; order Hemiptera; family Triozidae; genus Bactericera; species Bactericera cockerelli. The sequence continues at coordinate 16,656,237 of CM044959.1, read as the reverse complement.
AGACAAGTCTGAATTACCAATTTTCCCTAGGATTTTTTTTGGTCCCATATTTCTCGGCTTTCCTTGAAAATTAGCTTGGGAGGAAAAAAATTCAATACATATAAGGAAAATTGGCTCACGGCTCTGGGGTGTAGAATGGGTCTGACGGGTGGCGTATGTACTGGGTGCAATGGAAAACTCGAAACGCCAAGCCAGAAAGAAAATCTCTGGGCGAGAGATAGCCCGCTACTGGTCGTAGTTGAAATCCAGTCTTTCCTGAAACATGTCGGTGATTCAGAATGTTTTACTAATATACCTATGTATAGGTAGAAACCTATGTATAGGTCTGGATGGTGGACTATAAACAGGGAGTAGACTAGCATTGGCTTGGTTCTGGGGGCCCTTGTCAATTATTAGCCTCCTTGTAAAGACAATGGTAGAAGTGCTGAGTCATTCCTCTACTGTCTGGCTACGATCGTTCACGATGACGCCACCCTATGATGATGATGATAGGTAGAAAGTTATAAGGAAATGGTCATAAAATCTTACTCTTCAGATAGATGCTGACATCTTCGAGCTGAGGTATGTTGTCCTCACGATATCCACAGTACCTCACCAGCTCCGGCCAGTTCTCGAGATATTCGTGACAAGCGTGCTTGATGTACAACTTGTGAAGCTCGTTGAATATCACGCCCCTGCAAGGGATGAAAGGAAAAATGAAACAATAATAGTTTTTTTTTAAAAGTTATCGTATTTGTGTTAATAACTTTCGTGATGTCACAACTACTCAAACTCGCTTTACTAAATTTACGCTGAAACCGGGACTTGAACCACCGACCTCCAGGTTACAAGTCCGCCGCCTTATCGATCAAGCTACTGAGGTCGGTTTACAATAATATTTATAACTGAAACATTAAATAGCCAGATTTGAACTGTAGTAAGCCCAACGTGTATTACACATGTACTGTAGTAAAAAATCCCAAATGGGAGGAGAGTTCTTACGAGCTGGATGTCAAACCCGCGACCTGTGGATAACCAGTATAGTACAGTACTGGATTAAAGTTATCGAGAACTTAGGTTATCTTTTGGGATGAGTTTTAATTTCATTCACATCTGGGTCAATAAGAAATTTAACGATGAGTTTTCAACAAAAAGGAATAAAATCCTATGAGCGCCGTATTGTTGGGTAACAATGCAATGTGCATTGTCTGTTAGTGGATGTGTCTCATTCTCTGTCTTCGTATTTGGCTTTCGGGTTTAGCGTCGTTTTTACATATATTATGTATCGTACATTATGAAATGATTCGTGTGTGTGTGTGTGTGTGTGTGTGTGTGTGTGTGGTGTGTGTGTGTGTGTGGGTGTGTGTGTTTGGGTGTGTGTGTGTGTGAGAGAGAGAGAGATAGAGAGTGTTTTTATTTTCGTGCATAAAATAAAAATATATTGTTACATTTAACTGTCAAATGAGTGATTCAAAATTAAATCTACATTCACAAGAAATCTTCGAAGTATATTTCAAATTTTGCTCAATGGGTATAATACGTAAATTTCCTCTCAATATTTATTTATCAGCTTTTCTTTTTATACCTTAGCTGAGAGCTGACTCCCCTCTTTTTCTTTCAGATATCTCTCACTCCTTCTGTCTGAAATTCCTCCCCCTCTCTCTGATCCACCCCACTCCCACTCTCCCTTTGTATTTCCAAATAGAAAGAATACGAAGCGGAACAGTGAGTGTAAATCAAAGAAATATATCCAGAAGATGAGAATTGGGTTAAGTGAAGTCGGGAAGAAAAACAAGGGAATTGAATTAGACAGCGTTTTACAGAATTGAATTAAACATGAGTCGAGATAAGAGATAGCAGGCAACTTGCAGGGCGAAGTAACTTTTACTTTGTTGAGAAGTTAAACTTGGATTTATATTTGCTTGGGTGAAAAGTTAAGGCAAGTGTGTTAAGTCTGAACAAGACAGGAGAGAGGCAAAATTGATACCGTGAAGATTTTTTGAATGAACTTCTTTAAAATAACTGTTGCAGTGATTCAGGACTGTTAATATCAACACAGTGTGGTAATGCGGGATAGTGTGCTAGGTACACTAGACACATGTTAGATTGTTGTAAAACACCTGATAGATAAATTGCGGTTTGAAAACACTTTAAATGGGAAATTAGTGTTTGGTGTTTTTCTAACAAAAATTGTTTCCTATTCATGTTTAAGCTTGCATTTTTCTCATGTGTTTAAAGCAAAATGTAATATCGGATTTTTCTTATAGTCGTTGCTGCTAAAATTAAATTTTTCTACATACTGTAGTACTAGTCCACTCATTTTTCCTCGCGAGTTATGAGTGGATTCTGTAATAATGTAACATCCAAAGTACAGCTAACGAAATGTAGGATGGGATAGTGTGCTAGGTACACTAGACACATGTTAGATTGTTGTAAAACACCTGATAGATAAATTGCGGTTTGAAAACACTTTAAATGGGAAATTAGTGTTTGGTGTTTTTCTAACAAAAATTGTTTCCTATTCATGTTTAAGCTTGCATTTTTCTCATGTGTTTAAAGCAAAATGTAATATCGGATTTTTCTTATAGTCGTTGCTGCTAAAATTAAATTTTTCTACATACTGTAGTACTAGTCCACTCATTTTTCCTCGCGAGTTATGAGTGGATTCTGTAATAATGTAACATCCAAAGTACAGCTAACGAAATGTAGGATGTCATATATGAACCTCCTATTTGGCGCCGAGTTAGGATGTCAAAAAGGGGAAATTCGCGCTGGCTTTCGGTTTGCAAAAAAACTGAGAGCCAGCGCAATTGGTAAACCGAGAGGCACCGCAAATTTTACCTTTTTGGTATTCTTACTCGGCGCCAAAGGGGAGGTTCATATGAATGGTGTCTGGCATAACGGCCTATGTTGAAAAAATCGATTTTTTTTTTTGTTGCAGTTTTAGGGCCTATGTAGGGTTCTCCTTCAAGAGTGTCCATGTTGCACTCAGAAAAAAGAGTGTGGGTAATCTCAGATTTTTCTGATTTCCAAGGGCCTATGTTATACTAATTAGTAGTCTCGAGCGTCGCGTACTGTCGTGATCTTAATACCGCTACTGTGTTCTTTCTTTGTTTACAGTAAGTTCACCATTGTTTTAATAAAATATTGTGATGGTGATTGTTTTGTTTTTTTCTTTTTAAACTTTTAATTTAGCTGTTTTCTTTTAACTATCTTACATCTCGTTCCCTGTACAGAGTTGAACCCGGGACTCTGCGTGAAAAACGAGTGTGATACTCACTCATCTAGGTTGACGGAATATGAAAATGCAGGTATCTTTTTTTTTAAATCATGAGAAAAAATAATTCATGTTTTATTTTTAAATATAAAATACTTCTCCTAGGGATCGTCCTTCTGGAAGGGAACCGAGGATGCAAGAAGCATTTGTATCTTAGATATCAGAAAGATAACTTGAAGCTGTACACGTTAAAGTGCTGGAGGGATAATTGGACAAATCAAGATACAAACACGAAACATTTTTTTCCCAGTTTTTGTTTCATTTTCAGAATAATCTTTTTGTAGGATAAGTTTATTTTTCAAAGAAAGATAGAAATCATATAAAGAACGTAGAAATAATCTGAGAAAAGTTCGTCATTTTAACACCTTGAGTGTTGTTTGTTTCTGATAAGACCACAAGCGTCTACTCTACAGTAGCTTTGGTCTGTTTCATGGCTACGAATAAAAAAGGTCGTGAAAAAAATATATATTACAACAACAACAAAAATACAAGTATCATTAGTCATGTAATCATTTGCTATAGGTACTTAATTCAATGTCTTTGCGGATTTTTAAAATATTATTTTTTCGTTGGAGGAGAATGATTCCTACAAACATTTTTCTCTTTTAGAACCCATCAAATATCATCATGTTAACTCGAACAGGCAAAATTCAAAAACGTGAATAGATTTAGTTGGATTTATCTTGATGAGGTGTAAGTACATCCGAAAATTAAGAATTGAGTGCAAGTAGATTCAAAAACGTTAGATTTAGTTGGATTTATCTTGATGAGGTGTAAGTACATCCGAAAATTAAGAATTGAGTGCAAGTAGATGCCTTCATCCCCAAAACTGAGCCTGCACCTGTTACAGCCAGAATCCTTGTGTTGTTTATCCCAACCTTAGGTACTCTGCACACTAGGCATTGTACCTACATTGCGTCTGGACGCAAGTAATAAACAACGCAGCCTGCAAACTGTCTCATGCATTAGTTAGGGGCAGCTGACAAAAACATCTGCTTATTAAATTAACAATGTTTATAAATTGTGCCCTTCAAATTCAATATGAACTTTTATCAATGGGAACGGGAATATCATTAATTCCCTTTCTTTCTCAGTTTATTTTTTGAGACATTACATTCCCTCCTCTCTCCTTTTCTTCTTTCTCATCCTCCATTTCCTCATTTTCCTCTTCACTTTCCTCCCCATCTCCTCCTCCTCACAAACTTATTTTTGTATTCTCTATCTTCGTCTCTGTCTCCCTATCCTTCTCCTCCTTCCCCTCCTACTACTTCTTTGTTTATTTCTGAAACATCTCACGCATACGCTCGTTTGAACGAAAATATACCACTTCATTTATTTTCTTGTTTACTGTATAAAATTCTAATTAATTTTCCCACACACAAACTCTCCATTAAAAATAAATAAATTCTCGCATTTTTCATGGCGAAAAGTGTTGGTTTTCTTTTAAGTTAAAAAAAAAAAAAAAAAAAAAAAAAACTGGTAAAGGTTACAGAGCTCCTCCTACTTAGGTATACAATGAACATAAAGAAAAATGAAAAAAAAAAACAAATACCTACCAAAATATGTAATAATGAGTTAATCATCACTCACCATGTTTTAACTTCTGCAGGAGTATACTGAACTTTGGGAATGGGATGACCACTGAAACAGAGAAATCCAATGTGTCAGTTAAAAGTTTAAATCATCATGGTTTGAAAAAATGTTCAACAATAGACTCGAACTCTAGCTGACCTCAAAAGATGCTACTATTCTATGTTAGCCCCAGAAACAAGTAAAATTTAACCATACATTATTAATATTCAATATTAGGGACATTCAAACATAAGATATCAAAAATAATTCAGAAAAAGCTTTACAAACACGACCACACCTGAGCTAATTTAACTTTATCAAGGTTAATTATAGAAAGCATCTAGTATATTAGAAAAAAACCGACGGACAGACACAAAACCAAAGTTGCTCAGTTCAGGTTTGGTTATGAAACGTCCAGAAATATGAAAAAAATTGAAATCGGAGCTACCAACGAACACAATACTTCCGATTTCTAATATTAGAAATTTCTCGGAAGTAATACTCACTGCTGGTAGGACATGGCAATCTTGTAGAATTCTTGACGTCTCTTGCGATACACAGGATCTTTGAATGTCTGCAATCACACAAAATCGCATGATTTAATAATAATATCAGTCTCCTGTTTAACGGACTGAAAAGAGCTGGTAGTATTACATCAGCTCTTTTACAAGATATTAAATGATTATTTATTATTCTTTATTAATATGCAATTTCATGGTTGACAAATGGAGTTTTTATTTTTAATAATCAAAATAAAGCGAATTCAATAATATTTTCACAGTTAAAATATATAAAAAAAGATAATACTGAAATTCAAGGGATTTTTCCGCTGTCTGGCTACCCCCGTCATGCTGATACCACACTGTGCGGATAATAAATTTTGTAATAACATCGTATGATAACTTTCCAGTAAGACCATTCTCCAATAACCAGTAAGGTTTTGGCATTAGGCAATAACCCCGCCCTTTAGATTGTATGTATATATTTTGTATATTTTTACTTCCGAGAAATTTCTAATATTAGAAATCGGAAGTATTGTGTTCGTTTTTGTAAAAAAAAATATTTTTTTGCTCCGATTTCAAAAATTTTCATATTTCTGGACGTTTCATAACCTACTGAGTAAATTTGGTTTTGTGTCTGTCTGTCGGTCTGTCGGTCTGTCTGTCTGTCGTTCTGTCGGTCTGTCGGTCTGTTAAAACGATTCCTTGTAACGCGCAAATCTCAGAAACTACTCGACCGATTTTGATGAAATTTTGCACACATATAGGAGACGTGCTGTAGATGGTCCCATTTTAAATTCATCGAATTCATACCAGCGGTTCTGGGTGAAAGAGACCATGCGCCTGACCACTAACTTTTTACTTAAACGCTTATATCTCGTGAACGGTACACCCGATTTCGATGAAATTTTGTAAGAATATGCATATTATTGTTTTACATAGGTTATTTATATTTATTTTTAAATTTAGTATAATTTGACTTTGATATTTAAGAAAATCCGAAATTTTTGACAAAAAAGTAAAAAAATAAAGACCACGACTTGCCGATACAGAATTTTTTGTGGAATTTAAAATGTAGAAAAAATGATATTCTACCATATAAAACAAATTTGAAGAAAATCGGTTGAGCCGTTTTGGAGATACAAGTAATTTTCTATAAAATCTCAAAATTGGCACGTGTTTTACAATGTGAAGCAATCACGAGGAAGTATTGTGTCCATAATTGGCAGTGTTTTTTTTCCTGTTTATATTAATTTTGTCAATTTTGTATTTTAATTTTTACCATTATTTGTTCGTATATAATTATATTCTTCTAATAAAGCGTTTCATAATAATAATAATTCTCCAAGACACTCACCGGATGGTCAGCATCCAGCTCAGACCCCGCCATCAGAACATTCTGAGCCCGATCCAAGTCTCCAATCTTTCGTGGGAACCAGGGCATGTCACCAAAATCTGAAATCATCACATTTTTTTACTTCTTCTTATATTGTATATTAAGTTGTAATCATCTGTTTTTTTTAAGTATATTTTTCTTAATTTTTTTCTCTTGTTACTTCTTCTTATATTGTACATTAATTTGTAATTATACATTCCGAAATTTTCTTCTCAACTGATAATATGAATATTTTTGCCCCTGCCAAAATTGTGTTTTTCAGTGGAAAAAGACCGAATTTCAGTGTAATTTTTTTTGCATAGACCCAATTCCTATGTGCTGCGGACTGCTGCGTATGTATAATTACAACTAAATCCTATATGTAAATATATTTACAACTATTACCCCTAGAACGTTCGTATCCATTTCACCCTTATAAAGGTGCCAGTGCCTGTACTCCGTGTTCCAAAAGGCGACAGGAACAGGAAACATTATATGAAATTTCGGCCGGATATCACAGTGTTAGGTACAAGTATTTTGAGTGGAATTGAAATATCACCAACTTTACTGTCGTGAGATGAAGTAAAGATGAAGAGCTAGTTATTTGTGTTATTATGTCACAATTTTTAGTGGGTAGCATCGACATTACGAGAACTAATGCTAATGCATCATATCTCCAACCAACCGTCATATTTCAATATCTATCTCGTTGCCCACTCTACAACTACCCCAATCGTCCTCACGAGGCTAGGGTAAGCCCCGACATCCAAAGTACAGAGCCGAAAAAATTCCGACCCCGCCGGGATTCGAACCCAGGTCACCTGGAGTGCAAGCCGAGCATGCTACCGCTAGGCCAAGTGACTACTGAGATGAAGTGGACTCACCGAAGCTCGCCGTGGCGCTCAGTGGTGTAGGCGGGGGCAGCTCACCCCCAGACTCGTAGGTCTGCAGATTAATGGCCGCCACTTCCCGCTTCAGCAGACTCATCAGCTGGTCCATTCTCTTGGCGTCGCAATCCACATCCACCAGGATCTCGTACTCACTGTCCTGAGAACACAGGAACATAAGGGTTGGGTGGAAGAGATTGCCACAGGCAATAACCCCGCCCTTTAGTTAGGACATATATTATGTATACATATATTTATTTATTTTTTCTTTATTTTTTTCTTCTATTATATTGTATATTGTATTTTCATTTGTAATTATTTGTATTGTATATAATATGTCCTATTACCTAATAAAGTGTAAAAAAAAAAAAAAAAAAAAAACATAAGTGTTGTGTTGAAACGTTGAACTCTTTGAAGTACCACACCCTAGACTTATCAAACTTCACGAGTCCCCCCTCAACAGAGCTTTATCTGCCTTCAATCAATTTCACCTAGATTGCAACATGTTCTCACTATCAAAACAGTCCTTTAAAGAAAAAATCCTACGTATTCTGTCCGAGGATAGCAACTAAAATTACTCTAACATGACCCTATTAAACGAACATTAGTATTGTTGTTTACAATTATTCTTGAATGATTGTAAACAATGTTATGTTCTAGCTAAAAATAAAATAAAAAAATAACACAACCTAAAGCCGGGGTCTCACTGAGTGCAATATGGACAGCACTATCTCACTCTCATTATCCTCAAATATCCCTTACAACCGTCACACAACGCACTTTGATTGGTTATTTCATTCTAATTAACAAAATAAATCAGATGTGTTGTGTGAAGGTTGAAAGATAGATTTGGGGATTTTGAAAGTGGAGTGTTTCTAGAGCGGAGCACAGCTGACCAGAAAAAGTACTGCCACCCTATGTTATCGCATCGCCAAGAACACGTAAAATACATTCTCTATACATTATGAAGTATAAAAAAGCGACATTCAAACATTAGTCTGTTATCAAAAATATTTCACAAAAGGATTCAACCGTACCAATCAAACCTGAGCTGATTTGAGCAACGTTTCATGATAAAAAATAAAACCTCCGTCTATGTATAATGAGCTCAGAGTTCTATAATTATATCTGACGTTATAAAGACGTGAAGGAAAATAGAAGATAAAAGAAGGAGAAAAAACACGAAGGAAAATAAAATCTAATCTTGCGACCACTAGGTCTGGACTCGATATGCAACACGTTCACTCCCAAGTCTTGATGTGAGGTATTAAGACCTGAAGGAAAATAAGGGAGGAATTAATAGACAACATCAATAACTTAAGTCGTTGGTAAGTGTCGGTTTTCCCTATCTTACACACTACGCAATCCGTGACTTAGCGCCACAGAGGTATTACAAAAACGTCTATTAATTCCGTCCTAAATGTGATCTAACCTTGCGACCACTAGGTCTGGACTCAATATGCAACACGTTCACTCCCAAGTCTTGGAAAACTTGCAAAGCTCTCGCCAGGCCTCCCACTTGATTCTTGAGAGAGAATATGACTGAGTTGTGTGAGAACTCAAACTCGTGGTCCAGGATCTGACTCTTCCCTTGCGAAGAGCCTTGGCTCTGAAATCATAAGGTCGCAGGTTTGAATTCCGGAGCCGAAAAAAAAAATGTATTCAACATTTGGTTACAGTTGTTTGTGAGGGATACCTTCCGGTGCGCTCGTGTTGACCCAGCACCTGAATGGGAAATACTATGTCACTTATCGCCCATCAGAGGGGAGGCATACCATGGGATGGAAAAGCTAACCCACATACCTAAAACGTCTACAGTAGCTGCTGTTACATGGCTACGAAATAAAAAAGGCTGTAAAACACTCATTTTTTTTGTTTCAAAGATTGACCCACATCAGTATTGTGTTAGCAAGGTCCAGGATTCGTGAGGCTTGCATTCCGGCCCAACCCAGGCTGGGTGAGGTTAATTTGGGTAGGAGGTGTGAGAGTTTCCCGCAAATGGAGGATAATACCCCTTGTATGAGCAATGAGTATGCAGTCAAAAGACGACGTTAAACCCTAATAAAACAGAAGTATTGTGTTAAGAAAATTGAAGATCCGATAGCTTGACGTGAATATCTCACAAGATATTTTCTTATTTTCTTGATTGGCAAAAGTATTATTAAGTTATTATATTATCTAAGTTTTATAGGTACCTAGAATTTTGAGTAAGGACAAGGAGATCTTTGAAGCGCAATAAAATTAAATTACATCTTATACTTAGAAATTTGAGTCAGGACACTGAGATCTTCGAAGGTCCTTTTCTTACCTCTGGTATATCCTTGAGAGTCCATTCTTTCTCTCCTGCCCTGTACAGCCACAGCCCCAGTAAACTTTTTCCGGATGCGCTCATTTGAATCTGGAACAAATAAGGTTTCTACTAAAAATTATACAATTTACTCGTAGGTAGTATATGCTTTAACTGTTAGAGTAAATTATATACAGCACCAGCGAGCCAAAAGCGAAGTCGGCTAAAGAAACCAGCTAAAAAAAAGAAGAAAATAATGTGAAATAAAAAACTAAGCTAAATAAAATGAGACATTACTAACTTACAATGCACATGGCAGAAAAGCAAGCTAAAGAGAAATTGTGACAGATCCACTAACTTATAATGCACATTGCATAATTACTCAACATACACGGCGCCATTAGGATTTTGTTGGAAAAACCATTAGGTACAACATAAATTTGAATAACCACCAAGCAGATGATGCGAATGAAATTGAAATTTATTCCAAACATAACTAGTACTACTCGTATTATAATACCTAATAAGAGTAATAATAAAATTGTGCCTATACATTTACTAGTATAATGTTATTGATGACTCTAAAGTCATAGTACGACATATAAAGATAACCCATTGAATTATAACGCTACTTTTTCCATCTTTTTTGATACCAGGCCCGAATTAGGGCGGCATAGATAAACGCGACACATTAAAAATCCACCAAACCTAGAAAATTTAAGTACTTTGAAATATTTAAAAGAACGGTTTAAATTTAGATAGGATGTGATTACGATTAATACCAAGGGGTTTAGTTAGTTTATTTTGTCCTTGGAAATAAGAGGGACGTTATGAAATTAACTTCATGATCCTAAAAAAAAACACAGAAATTTACCTACCAATGAATTATCCTCAAGGAAAATTTAAAGTGAAATTTGAACTGTTGAAAAGGAACTGGCGCTTTTGAAAGTTAGATAGTGAATGAATGAATTTGATTGAATGAGCGAAGTGGTTTGGGGATGTTTTTTTTTCTGTTTGTTGCAACACTTTCCCAAGAGTTTACTGCTCTCTCAACTTCTTTAAGATGAGCACGATATTAGCACCTGCTACACAGTTAATTTACAAAAGTGAATTTATAAATTAAGGTATTGGACATTTTTATGATTACATTCTAAAGGTATGGCAATTTTCTTCAATTTACTGTTATAATATAATCGCTGATTTAAAAAAACACTGGAAGGCAATTAATGCAGCACTGTTATTAGCACCTGCTTCAGAGTTTAATTTACGTGGAAAGTGAATTTATAAATTGAGTTCTCTGGTGTATTTGTTATTTCACATTACATGTCCAAGTATGGCAATTTTCTTCGTTTTACTGTTAATACATTAACCTCCTTGTAAAATAACACCAGGCGAGGTTAATGCTCAAAGCATTTTCTACCACCTAACCTTCAGTGTCTTATTATTATGTGGTCTCAGAACTAAATTAATGAGGAAAAATTGATGCTCTGGGTGGGAGAGCGACACCACACTTGACCACACTGCACTGTTATATTATTTCGTGTTTTTCTCATCCTACTTAATACAGTGTAATTAGTAAGATGATATATCTATGATATCCGTATTAACATTTGTCTGTAACAACACATCTCAAAGGATTGCAATCGTTCAAAGTGTCTTTTTCAAAGTCCATGTCTTGACTCCATAGAGTAAAACTGATAATACAAAACACTTTAATACTTGAATTCTTGTTATTAAGTTGATGTTCATTTTGCTGAAAACAGCCCAATCGATATGATGATCGATCTATATTTTCAGATCATCTCGCAATAATATTTGATCCTATACAACTGTACATTCAAATTGTTAATCTTGTTTTGATCGCGAAAAAAAAATCTCCTCTTAAGAACAATGTGCTTTCTTCTTGGAAATTTTTAGCATTTTCAAAAACTTCCTCTTCTTCTTTGTTTTCTATTTCTCATCTCTTTACTAACTTTCTCTCTCTCTCTCTCTCTCTTTTCTTTCTTTCTTCAACATCGACTGTTGCGCTGTGTAACTGTGAAGTATTAAAAAAAAAATACCCCCTCCCACCTTATTGATACGTCGGCGCCTCCTTAAGTACCGATCCCTTTGGTCCTTTCAGATTTCGACTTACGAAAGATGCCTGGGAAAGACTCCCACCTAATTTAAACCTGGAAGGAAGACAGGGGTACAGAGAGAAGGAAGAGAGAGCGATAGAGAGAAGAAAGGACAGAGATTGAGTGAGAGGAAGAGGAGGGGAGAGCGAGGAATCGGGTTCATGAATTGCAAATGTCCAGCACACTTGACTGATTTTTTTCTGTCAGGAACATTGCTAAAATGACGAAGGTGTGGGGGAAGTGGTTGATTCATTATGACCCAGTCCGCCTGGCATACCCGCATTTGAGAATTTCCTGCGCTGATGCAGTGCACTTTCAGAAAACTTCACCGACTTTAGTAGCTCCTTCAGTTAAGGTTACGTACTCATACTCTGCAGGATTCTTAGATTTCCTAGTGGATGTAACTCTACTTGGAAGTTACGGGATTTTCTCATACCTCATGAGGAAAAACGAGTAGCTGTTTGTATAGATGTGTCGGCCTCTTCTAGCATTACCAGCATTACTGACGTTATAACTAGCAAACAATGAGTTATTTAAATGATAGAGTTCAGCATAATACTATGCTACCCACTATTGTGACATAATAACACAAAGATACCTTATACGAGTATCCCCATATTATTTGTGATAAAACCAGTGTATTTGAGTGTGCAGTCAAATTTGATCTGGTTGCGTACCTACTTACTGAAACCGCGACCTAAATTAAAAAGGAGCAGTGCTATTCTATTGGACATTTACAAAAGCTGGGGAAATAAAAATCATATCGGACCACTAAGTCACTAAGTAATATGTACGTATAGTAAGTAGTTATATTACGAGTATTACGAAGAATTTATATAGAATAATTCCCTGAGTACTTTACTTAATACCTACCGCCCACTCTTTCACATCTTACATTTTTAAAAATCCCAAGGGCTGATTAGTGATTATACTTCTTTTTCTTTTTTCCTGTATAAAAATATAGATTGTTTTACAATTCACCTTTTACGTTTTCGAAATCGATCTGGTAATATTTCTGGACAAATAAAGTACTCATTAAAAGGTACATGAACAATATACGACAGGAAGCTAAACTAAATAAAAAATACTTCCGATTTCTAATATTAGAAATTTATCGGAAGTAATACTTATTGGCTTGGTTCTGGGGGCCCTTGTCAATTATAAGCCTCCTTGTAAAGACAGTGGTAGAAGTCATGCATCCACTGTCTGGCTACCATCGTTCACGATGACGCCACCCTATGATGATGAATACTTATTAGTTTATAATATCTATGTCATAGAAGTGTTCAAAAATATCGCCACCCTTCAACAAAACCTATCTTTCTCTTCTTTCACTTTGCCATTTCCCAAACCTTCGTGGGGTCGGTATTGTACAACCTCATGGTTGAGGTTGCTTGGTTGTGACACATCGGAATGCCCTTCCTAACGCCAACGATTCTATGTGATTTAACATCCTGATTAGGACGTGGGTTTTACCCTCCATTATACCAGCTACCCACATTAACCTCACCCAGCCTGAGTAGGTGTAAATATTGGACGATTTTCTGTCACTATGCCATAGAAGTGTTAAACATTATCGCCACCCTTCAACATAATATTGTACGTAGTTATTACCCTAGTACTACCTCCCTATATTAATTGTTTAAAAAGTTTGATTTAAAATGTCTAATAAATAAATCAGGTGTAAATATAAGACGACTTTCTGTCACAATTTAAAATTCATGGTCATATTTTACAAATAGACAAGAAAACATTTCAATTTTTGTTTGATTCTTGACTTTTTTTTTTGCTGATAAGGGGATTCGAACCCCTTTATCTACGCCACGCCAGTGAGGTATGTACCTACCACTTGGATCGTAGAAGATCGTGATTTTTAATTATAATCACCTGTTAGCATGACGCATGACACATCGAAAGTTATTTGTAATTCAAAATTAACTTCATATTTACCTACAGCAACATTTTCGAGTTATACTGAACAAACTTCACAATATTCTGAAAGAAACCCCAAGTAAAATAGCGCCACAGGCAAATTTTTACAATATCCTGATATAAATTGTCCATAAAACGTTATAGAATACTCTCAGAATCCTCAAAGATCATTATATTTTTGGTCAGGTGTCAAGAAAGTATATCACCGATGGAGAAACTCTGAAAGCACCGAAGGCCCGCACCCCACATAGGTAATTAGGGCTAAGTGCTTTTAAAATTAATGTCAATCAACATTCACAGCACTGCAGGCGCTATAAAAACCTATTTTTTGAACTTTGTCTGAACCCAAAATAAAAAATAGTATCTGAAGACTCTTCGAAAGTGTCTGGAGGAAACAAAACTTTTGAATGGTAGGTACGAGAATTACATCGATTTTTGAATAAATTTCTTATTCACCACAGGCCATTTTAAAAATAATTATTCAATAAAATGTCTTAAATCAGGGGTCTTCAACCTGTGTCCCGCGGGCCACTTGTGGCCCGCCGAGTCATTTTTGGTGGCCCGCGAGCTCATTCATGCTATTTCATATTTCTTCCAGCACTAGCTGCAAAAGTTATGCAAAAAGTTATTTTTTGTTATGCAAAAGTTACGATTCGAACCCGGGTCTCCCACCTACAAGACTAGTGCATTGACCAACACTCAGCCATGGGAGCTGGTTTAAATAAAATATCATAAAACTCGTAAGGTAAATGTGAACCTACGTACCTATTATTATGTACTAACGGGCTGTCGCCCGCTTTGCGGCCAGGCATGGCCGTGAAAGCAAAAAATCCTTTTTCGCCAATGGCAGGTGTTGTAGTGGGAATTTCGAAAAATCCCGTCTTATTGCACATCTAGACTATAAGACAAAGCTACCTACCAAATTTCAGCTTCCTAGGATTTACCAGTTCGGAGAAACAGTGATGAATCAGTGAGTGAGTGAGCCAGTCAGTCAGTCAGTCAGTCAGTGAAACTCTCTTTTATATGTATAGATTGAAAATATAAAATACTCCTACACTCCTTGCCGACAAGAGACAAGTTCCAACACGTCTCTACTGAGGGAAAAATATAAATATCGTCGCGAAGTGGTACCACGTAAGTCTCAAATTGAAATTTTCTTGGTAAGAAATAGGTGTTCGTAACGTGGTGAATTGGTTGAAACAAATGATAAAAATAACTTCTTTGAATCAACTTATAATTTATGTTTCTAATAGTGGCCCGCGGACTTTTCTGGAAAAGAAATATGGCCCAGAGTCTGGAAAAGGTTGAAGACCCCTGTCTTAAATGCTTTTTTTGTGTTTTGTTGCCTTGTTCATGTATATATTTGTCCATTTTTATATATACATGAACAAGGCAACTTAAATGCTAGGTATTAGAAATCCTTTTTATACATAATTCGGCCCCGATTTTATGGTAAAAACTCGGTTTCCCGGGGAACCGCTGCGCTGTTCCCAGTTGGGTCATCCTTGCTCGAGGGATTTTTCGAGAGGGATTTTTTTCATTGACAGCAGGGGCTACTCTCTTTTACGTTTAACCTCCTTGAATCATCCAAAGAGGACTCTTCCTAACCTAACTTTTCTGGGGTCTTCCGTATCTTGATTTGGATTTTAATTTTCAATTTTCTGGGATACCTTTTCTACAAAAAATGTGTGTTTTTTGTGTTTGACAGTACGTTTTAAAGATTAAATGGTTTTCTTCTAGAATTACACACATTTTTCTAACTATTAACACATACAATTAGAGCAACATGGAATACGGTTCAACGAAAATCATCGACGTGCTCCGGGACACTATAGATCCTAACCAAAGACAAAAAGCTGAACAGCAACTTGGAGAGGTATGTGTTGTGATGGTTCTGGAATGAATATTACCTTACCTTCCTGTACTTTGAACATTATTAGTTACATGAGAATATATTCTCACTGTCAAAAGCAGCAATTGTGATGAGGTGTCCCTAGGGTTTTGTATGAGACACATGTAAAGGATAGACCATAGTGTTGCTTGCAGTGAGCATAAAACATACCTTGGTACCATGTTAGTCTAGGAGCAGTTAACTAAAGTCTAGTTCACCAAATAAAGCTCTTCTTTCTTTTATATATTAAGGAGCAGGTTCAACTCCTGCCTGGGGTAAAAGGTCTCACAAATATTTTAATTGTCCTCTAATGAGACCGGTTTAGAGGTATTTCCAACACTAGATATGGACTTTGCTAGATATGGACTCTGTCTCTTTGCTAAAACCATTGATATTAAATACATTTTTCATTAATCTTTAAAACCAATTTATGTTCCTGTACACTTCTGTTTGGAGACTTTAAGTTTTATAGTACACTAGGTTCAAATGAAGAACTGACAAAAAAGTTGGTCCTACAGTAATAACCATGGATTTATTATATTTGTTCCTGAATGCATTATTATATTTTTTTCAAATTTCACGAGAGGAAAACAAAGAAAAGAAAGGAAACATCTACTCCAAAAAGGATACATCTATTGCTGGCATATCATCATGATGTTGCCTTATTTTGTGAAATAATAATATGATTCATCTTCATTAATGTGTAACGCACTGTAACATTACATGGGTTAATATGACTCATCTTTATAGGTTGATTCTTCATAACAGTGTTGGATAATAGGTAGATATTTTTTCATTATTATTCTATTTATTATATCTAGATCCTGAACATAGGTAATGAGTTAATTAGGCATTTGTTCTGATAAAAGCTATGCTGTTTAAACTATGAGAACAATCACAGAACTTAATCAAAATGGAAGAAAAACATTTTCAACTTTAAAATTGCTATCAATGTTTTCCTTACTCAAGCTCATCCTCAATCATTATGCTGACCCCAAGAAGGATTCGGTAAAGGCAAAATGAAAGAAGAAGAATGAACAGAATGGTACATACTTGAGTTATCCTTTACCTCTTCCATGATGATTCTCAGATTCTTGATAAAACCCATCATTATTGTACTTATTCTAAATTTTCAGCTTCACAAAATTATTGGGTTTGCTCCTGGACTACTGCAAATTGTAATGATGGCTGAAGTAGATATGCCTGTGCGTCAAGCAGGTAAGTTCAATCAATCTGAGGTTAATCTGATAACAAATACAGTGATGGTATGTAATAAACAGTAAATTGAAATAGGTGTAAAAAATTATGGATTGTAGAGCTCTAAATAAATCTAAAAGTCTTCATAATATTTTTTAAAAACAAATATTATTTTTCAATTTTGTGTGAGGAAGAAAAAATATACACTTTTTTTTATGTAATACATATACCTAAACAAAATGGTTTGATTTGGGCTGAATTTAATTTAATCAATGGTAATACTATTTTCAGGAGTGGTGTATCTGAAAAACTTGATCACAAATCAATGGGTGGAAAAGGAAGTTGATCCAGGAAGTCCCCTGGCTTTTTCTCTGCACGAACAAGACAAAGCTATGATCAGAGATGCTATTGTAGATGCTGTAGTCATGGCACCAGAAGTTATCAGGTGAGTGAGAAGTTTTCTCTAATTGATTTTTCATATTAAACTAAAGTACTTAACCAGTTAGTCATCATATTCCCTTCTAAGTGCACTTACTGTGAAACTAATAGACATAATCCATGACTTAGGTCATTACTTAACATCAGTTTTCCCTTTGAAAGTCAGTAAGTCATCTGAGATTTAGTGCCACAGAGTTATTACAATTTTGCCCTTACACTACATTAAAGGAGCCCAGAACATTGCTCCTGGGCATCTAATGGAATGAAGAAAAAGATTTTTTTGGGATTTTATGTTCCTGTCAAATGCTAAGCTCATACTGAGATAGGGGTCTTACAATGTATTTTCTGAAAATTTATAACCAGCAACCCACATTTAACTCTAATGGCAGAACAAGAACTGGTGTATTCAACATGCCTTTAATATAAGCTGATTTACTTCTCATCAATTATAGACAATGTAATGTAATTCATACATTACATTTCTAAAACATTCTAAATTGTAATCTCTTTCTCAGAGTCCAACTGGCTGTATGTGTGAGCTCCATAGTAAAACATGATTTCCCAGGCAAGTGGACACAAATTGTTGACAAAGTGAGCATCTATCTGCAAAATCCTGATGCAACTCCTTGGTTTGGAGCTCTTCTCTGTCTCTATCAACTGGTCAAAAACTATGAGTAAGTTAACCAAGTATACATAGTATAAATGAAAACCTACCAGATAAATATTCCTTCAAAATATAACTATTCCATTTAATAAGGCTAAGTCTAACATCGTAAGCAATGACGCCACCCTATGCCTTCTTATAAACAGGGAGTAGACCATCAGTCTGGCTGGGGACCATAAACAGGAAGTAGACCAGTAGTCTGGCTGGGGGACTATAAACAGGGAGTAGACCAGCATTGGCTTGGTTCTGGGGGCCCTTGTCAATTATTAGCCTCCTTGTAAAGACAGTGGTAGAAGTGCTGAGTCATTCTTCCACTGTCTGGCTACCATCGTTCACGATGACGCCACCCTATGATGATGAAAGGCTGAGGAAGAAAAAAACAATAACAAGAAACTCTCTAGGTTCTAGAACAATATTAAAAAGTGTAGTACTGGGGTGATAGTGTTCTGCCCTGTAGTTCCAAAAAATAAGAATTTGTACTGTACCTAGTATATCAAAGAAAAAGTAGAAAAAAAAACTGGTGATTGTAACTTAATTTTGCTAGCACAAAAAAGCAAACATCATTCATATCTAGTATTGTTTTATTTATTTATCAGATACAAGAATGAAAGCGAACGAGGTCAGCTGAATGATGCAATGATGCTCCTGCTACCCCAAGTGTATTCCCTGTGTATCCGCCTCCTGCCAGACCCATCAGAGCACTCCACCCTCCTGCAGAAGCAAATACTCAAAATATTCTTTGCCTTCACTCAATACACACTGCCTGTACCAAAGGTGATTTTTATTAAGTTCTATAGGTCAGAAATTCTACACTTTAATCAGTGTCCGCTGGCTATCTTCTACTTTGAATGATCTAAAATCCCAATATCTCCTTAGTTCCCATATAAATCACAAGAGGAACTTTTCTTCAAATTCCAGTTTTGTCTTTTCCTGTGAAAATAGGTATACATACCTTAATTCATACATAGACATGCACATTCACATTTGTTTTAGTTAATAAATCATATTAACCACATTATTTTACTTATAAAATCCTGCCCCTCCACGTTTGCAGCTTTTCTTTCCTGTTCTGCCAATAATATTCGTTTGGCATGTGCATTTTATTTATCATTATTTTAAATATTATATTTATTATTTATATTTGTTAGGCATGTGTATTTTGAGAATTATAGCTGTCTTTTTATTATTATTATACAATTTTTTATTAGATACAAAAGGACATTATGTACATACAAATAATAATTTTAACAGTGAAAAAATGAAAAAAACAGTATATACAATAAAAATGAAAAAGAATAGAAAATATTTGAAAACATATGTCCTAACTAAAGGGCGGGGTTATTGCCTTAGGCAATCTCTTCCACCCAGCCCTTTTTCATCTCCTTTTTCATAAAATCTTTTCCCTCAGGTTATATCGCGCGAGGTGTTCGCCCAGTGGATGGAGATCTTCCGTCAAGTGGCCGAGCGGCCCGTGCCAGATCACACGCTCAGTGTGGACGAGGATGAGAGGGCCGACCTGCCCTGGTGGAAGTGCAAGAAGTGGGCTCTCCACATCCTGTACCGGGTCTTCGAGAGGTGAGAGTTTGAACCTTGTGATATATTTTTGTTTTTTTAAAGACATTTGTTTTTCAGCCTTTTTTATTTCGTAGCTTTACCTTCCCGGTCTGTCCCGGTAGCTCAGTGGTAAAGGCGGCACTCTGTGAACCCAGAGATTCCTGATGTCGTGGGTTCGAAACCCAGCCGGGACATGATAAGTTATCATCCCATATGGGATTTTTACCACATAATAATATGTCTTGGGTTTACTGCTGGAATAATGGGACTTTGAGAGTCTTAATCGGGCAGTATAAATAAGGCGATATTATTATTATTATACCTTGAAAGTTCTCTTATCAGAAGAGTTTCTTCTAGAAATGTGTCAAGCAAGGGTATTATTCCTGTTCTCGTGGTAAGATTATTATTATTATTATTTTTAAATATGACTGTTTTTCATAGCCTTTTCTATTTCGTAGCTATGAAACAGGAGCTGCTGTAGACGCTTGTGGTCTGTGTTGTAGCTTGCCCATGCCCATCTCGTAGTATGCCTCGCCTCTGATGGTTCAGAAGTGACACAATACTTCCCATTTAGGTGCTGGCCGAATGCACTGGAAGGTATCCCTTACATTTCTTACAGACAGCAAATTTTGAAAACAATTGTGTTGTCGGCTTGGGGGATCGAACCCGGGTCCTCCCGCATGGCAAGCAAGTATCTAACCACTGATACAACCTATAAATAATTAATAATATTATCAAACACCTCGGCCGGGGTGTGAAGAGCGTCTATCCATAGAAAGAGACATTTAGTTGTATATAAAGAGAGGTTGCCACAGGCAATAATCCCACCCTTTAGGTAGGACATTAGCTTCATTCTCTTTTTTGTTCTTGTTTCTTTGTTTCAAGCTATTTATTTTTTCTTTAAAATTTCATTGTATTTTACTGTATATATTTTTATCTTACCTAATAAAGCACACTATAAATGTAAAATATTTATTCTATAAAATATATAAGACCTGTTTGACTGCTGGAGTAAAGGGACTCTTCAGTCTTACCTCGGCAGTATAAACAAGGTATATTCTATTCTATAATAATAATTGTCCACCACGGCAATCATCAGGAAGGTGCTTAACGAGTGAAGATTCCATTGTACTGTAACCACTGATTGTAACTGTTTTTAGATTTATACAAACATACTATGTTGAAGTAGTTTCCCATAGTTGTGATGTACTGAACCTTTGATACTAGAGTGATAATTAAATAATAATAATAATTAGTTAACCGACCTCAGTAGCTTGATCGATAAGGCGGCAGACTTATAACCTGGAGGTCGGTGGTTCGAGTCCCGGTTTCAGCAAAGATTTAGTAAAGCGAGTTTGAGTAGATGTGACATCGCGATAGTGATTAACACAAATATGATAACTTTTTAACTTTTTTTAACTTAACTTATTTAATTTTAATGTGAACATTGGTATTGTTGTTTCAATTTATTTTTCTATGAATTTTTGAAACAATGTCAAGTTCTTAATAAAAAATAAAAAAAAATCAATCCATAATTCCCGCCCCCCAGGTACGGGAGCCCGGGCGGCGTGGTGTCTGACTACGAGGAGTTCGCCCGCTGGTATCTGAAGACCTTCTCGGCGGGCATCCTGGACGTCCTGCTAGCCACCCTCGCCCAGTACAGGGGCGGCACCTACGTCTCCCCGCGGGTCATGCAGCAGGCGCTCAACTATCTTACCCAGGCATGTAGCTTACTTAACATGCTCATTTTTTTCTAAACAAGAACGTAAAATATTTTATTAATATAAACTTTATAATATCTTAGGGTGGTATGCAGAGTCCTCACTGTAGGGATGCCTGGGTCATTTGTCCCTTCAGCTGATTTTGTTATGCAGAGACGTTTGTTTAAAGCGTCTTTGCGCATGCACATTCAGATGTTTCTTTAATAAATACCTGTCAAGGTCGAAGTATTCCCCATAGCAAGCTCGGGACCACCCTACAGTGAACCCCATAGGGATAACTAAATCGTCTCTGCATACCAGCCTTAATCTTAATCATTATTCCACTATCCTTCCAATTCCATCGCCATCTTCACACTCAATTCCTCTGAATGTTCATATTGTTCATACATAGCCAAATTGATTATGGTGTAGGACTTATATTCGGTTCTCTTAACAAGACCAACTGTCATCACCTTGAAAGGGTTCAAAAAACTATATGATATGTTCCTAACTCACAGGACATACTACTATATTTTTTTTTGTCAAGGAAATAAATTGCTTGATCAAACGCTGGCGTATTTTGTTTTAGAGCCCGTGAAAGAATTTAGTACCCTCTAGAAACCTTTGTTGTTTAAATATGATAGTATCTTCTGCCCAGGACGGAATTAAAATTACTTCAGGCTGAACATACTACTATTATCCTTCCATTTGCAACCACATTGGTATTTGTGTTTTTCTCCACAAAAATATCTTCAACTTACTATCATGCAGTTCATTTCTATCAAACATACTTTTGAAAGTTAGAACAAGGACAGCTTGCATAAGAAGGGAGCTCTTCTCTCCACCATCTAATGATACAAACTCTTGGAAATATATACGGGGTGATCCGAACCACACAGCCACTAGCTTTTTCTTGAGAATGCCTTGAGCTAAATATTGATGCCCAATCTGAAATCTTAAGTTTCTTTTCTTTTAAGTTTAAGTGTTGGTCCGCGTATTATATAATGGATTTGTTTTTTCATAAATGAAAAAAAAAGTCTTTGTCAGGTCTGCTTTGTAATAGAGTTTAAACTTGTAATGTGAAGGTGGGTTTTTAGTGGGTGGAAATCCCACACCCCAAGTCAGGATGACCTGGGTGTCTTTAAAAGATTTTTTCCTGCCTTCAAAAAAAAAAAAAATTGTTAAAATAAGTACTAACTGATTCACCCAGGCGGTGGGCCACGGGCACTGCTGGACGAGGCTCAAGCCACACGCCACCTCCCTTATCCAGGAGGTCCTCTTCCCCTTCCTCTCCTAAATTACAACCATCTGTACGCGACTTACATTACCCTGCATTCATATCATATATTGAAAATGTCCTAAAAACAAAAGCTTTTTACTCTATTAATGAGTACCTCTCGATGGATTTTGATGAAACGTGCCCTGATTCATGTTAGGTTTACGATGAGTATTTTCCGTACCCTTTTTTCACTATCTCTGATATATTGTGATTTTTCTTTATTTTGTAGTGTCTCTTCCCTTGCTATATTTTTTGTATTTATTGTATTTTATGTTTTTTTGTATTACTTCTACTTGTACCTTGACTTATGTTAACAACTTTTATGTTGAATGAGCACCAATATAACATTTTCTTATCCTTATCTCCCTGTTTAACGTCCCCCAGCCATTAAACTTGTAATGTAAACTTGTTAATTGGTTCACCCAGGCGGTGGGCCACGGGCACTGCTGGACGAGGCTGAAGCCCCACGCCACCTCCCTCATCCAGGAGGTGCTCTTCCCCTTCCTCTCCCCCTCGCTCTCTCCCCATGTACTATGTAATGTAAACTTGTTAAAATAAACACAAATTGGTTCACCCAGGCGGTGGGCCACGGGCACTGCTGGACGAGGCTGAAGCCCCACGCCACCTCCCTCATCCAGGAGGTCCTCTTCCCCTTCCTCTCCTACTCGGACTCTGACGAGGAGCTGTGGAGCTCCGACCCGCATGAGTACATCCGGGTCAAGTTTGGTGAGTTTTATTATTATTATTATTTATAAGTTGACGGGAGATACCCGTTTTACAAGTTTCCCTAACCTATCTAAAACGTAAAACTAAAGCTTAAAGCTAAAGTAGGTGATGAAAAAAAAAAAAAAAAAAAATCCAGTAACTTAGTAGAGTAAAAAATATTAAGAATGTAAAAAAATAAATAAAAAATTGTTATTGGTGATGTTATCATTGTCTGTCCCGGTAGCTCAGTGGTAAAGGCGGCACTCTGTGAATCCAGAGATTCCAGAGGTCGTGGGTTCGAAACCCTAGCCAGAACATGACATGTTATCCTCCCATTTGGGATTTTTACCAAATAATAATACGTCTTAGGCTTACTGCTGGAAAAATGGGACTTTAATAGTCCTAATCGGGCAGTATAAATAAGGTGATATTATTATTTTAGTAGACTGGTTGAAGAGAAGAACCAACTATCACACCGACCTCTATTTCAGATCTATTGTGACCAGTTGATTCTATTTTTTTTTTAAAGATGAGTGTTTCACAGCCGTTTTTTATTTCGTAGCCATGAAACAGGAGCTACTGTAGACACTTGTGGTCTGTGTTGTAGCCTGCACATCCCGTAGTATGCCTCCCCCCCTCTGATGGGCGAAAAGTGACACAATACTTCCCAATTAGGTGCTGGGTCAGTTTGGTTTTAACGTCCTGATTTGAAGTAGTCAGGACGGGGGTTTTCCCCTTCATTAGCTGGGAATCATTCTACCTCACCCAACGTTTGAGCCTGGCCATTCAGAGGTGGAATGCAGCCAGCATTGCGGGCTCATTCCCTCTCACAAATTCTCTGAATGAAGTGTATATCCCATAGTATGTCGAAAAAAGAACTTACTAGATAGATAGATAGTTAAATTTTATTTGTAATAAAATCAAATTTTGTTACAATGGTTGACATTAAGACTATGAATAATTTCAAATGAGCTTAAAAATAATTAAAATAAGAAATAATGAAAAAGTAAATATTAAAAATAACATTATGGCCCTTGCATTTTGTTAACAAAAATATAGTAAAAACAAATTAAACTAACAAAGTTACTAAGTTACTATTCCACTCAACATAATTATTTTTTATCATTAATTTATTCGTTTCTGATAAAAGAACGAATCCTCAAATATAAGAACTTACTATATATCAACTGTATCTAATAGAAAGTCCCACCGACCTCAGTAGCTTGATCGATAAGGCGGCAGACTTCAAACCTGGAGGTCGGTGGTTCAAGTCCCGGTTTCAGCGTATTTGTAGTAGAGCGAGTTTCAGTAGTTGTGATACCACGAAAGTGATTAACTCAATTAAAAAAAACCTTAATAATAAATAAATAAAGTTTTTATTGCAAATAATTGTTTACACAAAATTACAAACTTAGAATAATACAAAATGATAGAACCTTAACCTTATCCTTAACCTTACCTAATAGAAAGTCCTACTTATCTCCCCTCAGACATATTCGAGGACTTTGTGTCCCCGGTGTCCGCAGCCCAGACGCTCCTGCATGCCATGTGCAAGAAGCGCAAGCACATGCTGAGCAAGACCATGCAGTTCGTGGTGAGTGTGCTCACCTCCCCGGAGGCGGAAGCCAAGCAGAAGGACGGAGCCCTTCACATGGTGGGGTGAGTGATTTGATGGAGCCCTTCTTATGGTTGTTGTTGTTGTTGTAGCCAGCTTTGCTACAGCTAGAGGGGTGAGTGATGGTCTCCAGCCAACTTTATTTCAAAGTTGGCTCGTCCTGAACCACATATTTCTAGGTGCGATCAACCATCATGAGGACTTGCACTTTTCTTTATAAGCCATTAAACCCTTAGGAAACTGCAAGCTAGCCTGGCTTGTAACGGCTGGCTAGTCTGTTCTCTGTTTATAGTCCTCTAGCGAGACACTGGTCTTCTCCCTGTTTAACATCCCCCCCCTCCCTTCATATGGTGGGGTGGGTGATATGACAGAGCCCTTCATATGGTGGGGTGAGTGATATGATGGAGCCCTTCATATGGTGGGGTGAGTGATATGACGAAGCCCTTCATATGGTGGGGTGAGTGATTTGATGGAGCCCTTCATATGGTGGGGTGAGTGAGTGATTTGATGGAGCCCTTCACATGGTGGGGTGAGTGATTTGACAGAGCCTTATATATGTTGGGGTGATTGAATTGCAAGATTCAACTTAGCGCAAAAATAAGGGCAAAATCATAAAGCAGCATTAGACTAAGGACGAAATTAACAGACAAAATAGAGATCTTAATTTTCTCATCCAAGACAGTATGCAAATCCAAGTCATAAACTTGCTGGATGCTGCTTAACATCCGTGATCTGTGCCAGAAGGAGAACTGGTATAATGTGCCATTGATGCTGTCAAATTTTCATTTTGATTGGTTACCTGTGTAGCAAGTAGTCCTAACCTCACTTGACATTGCTTATTTTAAGTAATTTTAAGAGAACTTGTGTGTGCAACAAGCCACTGACATCAGCTACACTGGAACTGAAAAGTGATAAGTTTAGTCATGAAATCAAAAAGTTTTGCAAGAGTGTGAAGTCTGTCGGATTATTTTATATTTTTTTCAATTAACATTTTTGATAAAAAGAATCATCAGTTCTGTGCTCTCTCTGAGTGCAAAGTTTTGGTATTCAATTATTTTTCCTCACATTTTCCAGACAAGTGGCCGACATTCTGTTGAAGAAGGAAATGTACAAGGAACAGATGGATAAGCTGATCTGCACCTATGTGTTTCCCGAGTTCAATAATCCTCACGGACACATGAGAGCTAGGGTGAGAAGATGACTCACCAGTTGATTTTTATTTTTATTATTTATTTTTTTTTAATATGTTTATACTTTATACTTTATTCTGTACAAAAAAAATTCAACGCAAGAAATTAACATATATACCCCTCGTCGAAAGTTTTAGACACCTGGTCTAAAACTTGTGTTGACTGAGGGGGTTATATGTTATTGCTCAATATTACCAGCCATTATGACGTGCTTTGTAATGGGGCTAAACTTATTTATTTAATTTGGGGTTAACGTCGCTTTTAACTGCTTGGTCATATCACGACGGGGTGTTCGCGGGCTAAACTTGAAATCAGACAAATGTTTTGTCCGCTATTGGGAGGTGTCCGCTATTCGGAGGTAGAATCAGATCCCATGGAGGGGTTGGAAATTAAGCGGTGGGGGAAGGCGGGGTCGTCAAAGACGTTTTTTGGTGTTTGCACTTGGGTTTGAAGATAGGAAATCAGAGACATTCCTGATGGCAACTAAAGCTTCCTCCAAACTTTTGATAGGTTTTGGAAATGTAAGATCTCCTTCTGGTTCAGTTTCTTCCTCACTCTTTGGGTCATCGGTAGGAGAGAGGGTAGACTCATAAATCTCTTTTCCTAGATAACTTACGCATGAAATGTCTTTGAGTTTACGTTGATTTTTAATTATTTTTTTTATCACTTCCTCCTTCGAAATCTTCAATTTTGTATCCTAGCTATAGGGAAAAAGAGTCCGCTATTATTAGGGTCCGCTATTCGGAGGTTTTCATATAATAACAGATGAAAAATGTCCCGGTTCCCTGAAAATTGTCCGCTATTCGGAGGTGTCCGTTAAGGGAGGTTTTACTGTATAATAATAATAACTTTTTTTTTAATTTCCTTTCCCAGGCGTGCTGGACCCTGTACAACTTCAGCGAGGTCAAGTTCCGGGACGAGGCCATCCTAGTGGAGGCTGTGCGGCTGCTGCTGAACGCTCTGCTGCATGACAAGGATCTGCCCGTCAAGGTGGAGGCGGGAATCGCCATCCAGATGTTCCTCAACCACCAGAAGAATACGGTGCAGTACATCGAGCCCCAGGTTCGTATAAACAGAAGATCAGTATAAACAGAAGAGTGAGATGTTGTACTAGATGTTCATGAATATCAGAACATACCTGGACAGCTGTTTCGAGCTTATTTGCTCTCATCAGCAGGTAATAGTTCTGAATATCCATGCCATCAAATAACCTCTCTATTTTAATCAGTTCTGATTAAAAATAAATAAAAAAGTGCTCTGGTTTCACTTGATAAAAGAAGAAGAAGATTAAGAAGAAAAAAAAATATATACGAGTATCATTATTATTATTATCTAAGGTATATAGGTTTGGTTCTGGGGGCCCTTGTCAATTATTAGCCTCCTTATAAAGACAGTGGTAGAAGAGCTGAGTCATTCCTCCACTGTCTGGCTACCATCGATCACGATGACGCCACCCTATGATAATGATGAAGGTATATATTTTATTCTGATACATCATCATCTTCTCGTTTTTAATCCAAGTTTGGAGACCTCAGGATTAAAAATGCATCTTCTGATTCAGTTCAATACTTTTCTTAACTTCATCAAGAAAAAGCAAAAGAACTGAATCAAAAGGATCTTATAAACTGATAAGTAAATGGAAACTTCCAAAAAACACTTTATTAGATAAGAAGACATATGTAGCCAATACAAACAACTATTATAACAATGAAAAAAAGGAAACAATATATACAATAAAAAGGAAAAAGAATAGAAAAATATATAAACATATGTCCTAACTAAAGGACGGGGTTATTGCCTATGGCAATCTCTTCCAACCAACCCTTTAATGGGACACAAAACTGTGCAAGTGGAAATAGAATACCTGCTAAGTCAAATACCTGGATTCGTGGAACAAAAGGGCCGGTCACCGGCGATTCCACATATTCGTGTTCGGTTGTATTTTATTTTTACAGTTTGTCACCGTAACCGAGTGAGTTAGCGCACTAGGCATAGCACGCTTGGTGACCTGGGCTAGATCCTCAGCGGGGAAGTAGGAACTTTTCTGCTCTGTACTTCGATGTCCGGGGTCCACTCATACCTCGTGAGGAAAAATGAGTAGTTACTTGTATGAGCAACGACCAGAAGTGGTACTACAAGAGCATAAAGAATAATGCAAAATAATTACGAATAGTGAAGTATTACAAAATAATTACGAATCTTAGTAATGCTGCGCTACCCACAAAAATTGTGAAGAAGCCTTGTGTTTTACCACTAAAAAATCATACTTAACTACCCCACAAAACAAGAGGACTGAATCCCCTTAGTGTGGGGTAGTCACATTAAATATGTGTTACGTATTATGTACAATTATTAATGTCAATAAATTTCAAATCACAAACTTTTTTTTTAATGAACATTTATTTAAAGAGAGGTCTGTACAATCGACGTCCTTGCCCCTTACAAACTTAACTTGTACTTAATTAATTGAGAAAAAGATAAACAGTTGTCTTCACTCGACAGAAATTTCTGTCGAAATTTTGAAATTTCTGTCGAGTGAAGACAAGTGTTTATCTTTTTCTCAATTATGACGTTACTTGACAAAGTATCCCTCCTGCAAAAATATATGTACTTAATTTATCCTCTAAAGGCCCAGTGTCCAAAATTTTGGACATTTTTTTTGTAGGCTTAAAAGCCCAGCATATATTTGTACTTTGTAGTCATAGAAGCCCAGTTTCCAAAAAAAAAAAAAAAAATGTTTTGTAATTATTAAGATTGAACAAGATATCTTTAAAGTAGAGGTGTTTTGGACCATGAACATTCAATTCATTTGTTTATTTTTTATTAATGATTGACATTTTCAGAGGGTTAAAAAATGTTTCAGAGGGTTAAAAAATGTCCAAAATTTTGGACACTGGGCCTTTAAGCTTACAAAACACAAAAAGTGCTTGGGCCTTTAGAGGTTATTAAAAAAAAATAGCTTCATTTAACACAGTCCCCCGTGATCCCCGCCCCCACAGATCCGTGAGGTGACCCTGGAGCTGCTGCGCATCATCCAGGAGACGGAGAACGACGACCTGACCAACGTGATGCAGAAGATCGTGTGCACCTACTCGGAGCAGCTGACGCCCATCGCCGTCGAAATCTGTCAGCACCTCGCCAACACGTTCCTCTCGGTGCTCGAGTCGGACGAAGGTGAGAGTCGCCTGGCGGAGATTGGTGTTATTATTGTGGCATAAATAACCAAGATATGTTTATTCATATCTGTATATCACAACCAACATAAAAAATGAACAACATTTTTTAGACATTGGTGACATTATAAAATTAGATTCCAAATTTTCGTAATAAATATGAGCTGTCCCCAAAACAGCACAGGTTTGTATCTCTGACAGATTGAATTTTCCGGGTAGCATGGACAGGTTTTTCTCGAGTGATATCGGTACACACCCCAGCGCTCCAATAATAACTGGAATGATTGTGCATTTCAGTCCCCACATGCGCTCAATCTCAATGGCTAAATCCTTGTATTTCAGTCGTTTTATTATTATTATTATTATTACTATACAACACTTTATTAGATATAAATGGACATTATGTACATACAAATAATTATTTTAACAATGGTAAAAATGGAAACAATATATACAATAAAATGAAAAAGAATAGAAAATATATAAAAACATATGTCCTAACTAAAGGGCGGGGTTATTGCCTATGACAATCTCTTCCACCCAACCCTTTTAAGCAATATCACGACGGGGGTGTTACCCACCATTCGCAGGAAACTTACAAACCTGCAGCCCAGGTGAACCTCACCCAGTCTGGGTTGGGCCGGAATGCCAGCATCACGAAGTGTTCACCTCGCTGGACGTTGCTTAACTTCGGTGATCTTACGAGAACTGGTGCATTCAACGCACCATCAACGCTGGCTTCGTTTAATTTTACTTTCCTTATCTTACAGAAATTAAATTAATGAAATCACCCAGAAAAATTAATTGAGTAATATGATTCTTTCTATTTATACACACCATAAATTTGGCTTGATTCTATCTCCTACTAAGCTTATGCAAAATTCTGAAAAAAAACAAGTTTGTTGTGGTTTGGTGGAAAAGATTAGATTGAAGGAAATGAGACGAACGGAGGGAATAGTATGGATTTTTCATCCTATTTAGAGAAAGTTTTCTTTCTGGTGATCAACACAAATACAATGACCTATAAAGTCGTTTTCAGGTGACAATAAGGCCTGGTTGGTGGAGTATCTAAGGCATAAATCACGATCATTATTCGATTTTATTTTTTATTTTATTTTAATAATACTTTTTGATCATTTATTTTTTATAAACATAATTATAACAATTAACAAGCACAGAAACATAACTTAAATAAAATAATATTATATACATATAGTTAAAATGCTTAAAATTGTTTTTTGTTATTTAAATTGCAGTAGAAGAGTCCCGAAGTGCGCAAGCATGAATATATTCCTATAAACAATTATTTTCTATTTCAAATTTAACTTTTGTGTCATGTATTTCGTTTGTATCTGTAAAAAGAAAAAAAAAATCTTATATTTTGTTGTCTCCTATAAATTGGTCATGTACCGTAAATATACAATACCTAACGGTATTTATTATTAAAAAAATATTGCGTGTCAAGGCACACAGAGAAATAATGGTTGACTGGTTTGTTCCCCAGGGACGGACGAGAAAGCCATAGCCGCGATGGCTCTGCTCAACACCATAGAAACAATGCTGTCCGTGTTTGAGGATGCCCCGGGGGTTGTGAGTCAGCTGGAGCCCATCTGTCTGCAGGTGGTGGGTCAGATCTTCTCCAAGTGTGTGATGGGTGAGTGGACGACAGCCAGGATCCCACTGCGTGCAACATTCTGTCTCGAAGTTTAAATGGGAAGTGTTGCGAAGTCAGTGGGGTTCGATCTCATTTGGTCTTAAAATTACCGCCCATGTTACAATAATAATAATATCGTCTTTTTTATACTGCCCGATTAGGACTATTAAGTCCCATTATTCCAGCAGTAAGCCCAAGACGTATTATTATGTGGTAAAAATCCCAAATGGGAGGATAACTTGTCATGTCCAGGCTGGGTTTCGAACCCGCAACCTCTGGAATCTATGGATTCACAGAGTGCCGCCTTTACCACTGAGCTACCGGGACAGAAGTGTTGCAAAGAGATGCGAAGTCAGTGGGGTTCGATCTCATTTGGTCTTAAAATTACCGCCCATGTTACAACCTCTTTTTTAAATTTAGATTAGAAGTTCTGATTGGACTAATTAGAATAGCATAAGCTTCCTATTAGAAGTCAGCCAGTCAATTTTCCAGGAGGATTTTTTCTTCTTCTAAAGTTAGGGTTCTAAAGTTAATCCTTCGGAGGCACCTCTATATTTCGAAATAGACAGTTCAACAATAGAAATAGATAGTTCAACTTCTAAACTTGCAGTTCAAAAGTTGGTTTTTTATAAACTTTTATTCTTTACCTTTTGTTCATTTTTCATGTTCACAGAATTCTACGAGGAAGCTCTAAGTTTAGTTTATGATTTGACATCCAAGAAAATCTCCCCAGACCTGTGGAAAGTGCTGGAAATGATCTACCAGGTAAGGATCGTTCACTCGAGTTTCCCTTTTCTTATTTGTTTTTTTTTTTTACAATAGTAGTCACCGTTGCCGAGTGAGTTGGAGCGCTAGGCGTTGCACACATCGTGATCTGGGTTCGATCCCCCGCGAGGCAGGAATTTTTCTGCTCTGTACTTGGATGTTCGGGGTCCACTCATACCTTGTGAGGAAAAATCAGTAGTTACTTGTATGATTAACGACCACAAATAAATAAATAAATGAACCTTTATTTGGAAGAGAAATAATACATACATCAAAATTAATACATATATCAGAACAAATGGTTCCAATTCAGCTTATTTGCTGAGGTACTTTTTAACAAATTAATGTCCGCAGTAAAAAGGAATTATTGTGATGGAATTCAAAACGTGAAGGAGGCTCTTAGTAATGCTGTGCTACCCACAAAAAATGTGAAGAGGTCTTGTGCTTCACCACAAATAAATCATCGTACATAGCCTCTGTTTTTTTCTCAAGTTAGGTACTTTTGGCTTCAAAGATTAATTTAGTATAATAAGGTAAGTTTATTAAGATTTACATATAGAACATGAACGTCAATTCTTCTAATGGCAATGCTCCCAATACGCTGGCAGCATTACTTCTCTGGATTATTAGCCTCTGTTTTTTTTTACAAGTTAGGTACCTTTGGCTTCATAGATCAATTCTCAGCCTCGTTTTCATCATTTTTTTCCTTCTCATCTCTAGATTTTCCAGAAAGACGGACTGGACTACTTCACCGATATGATGCCTGCCCTTCACAACTACATTACCGTAGACACACCGGCTTTCCTCAGTAGTCAAGACTATGTTCTGGCCATCTTCAACATGTGCCGCTCAGTTCTCAGCTCTCAGGTAATTTATTTATTTACACTTTTTTTTTTTTTTTTTACAGAACAATCATCAACAAAAAATTATTAACAATAAATTAAAAAAAACTTAGCAGTATGTACAAAAAAAAAAAAAATAAAGATCAATATTAATTTTTAATTTCAATTGTTTTGTAATTCGGGGCGAAGTTAATGCCTTAGGCATTCTCTGCCACTTAACCCCGTATTAACTAGCCAACCACCTATCGTTTGCAAAAGAAACTACCCAGTTTCTCAGATGAACCTTCTCAACCAGCCTGAGTACAATCCCACTATCATCTTGAGAAGTATATCTGTCCCTTTCTTAGTAGGTGCCCACAACGAGGACCCTGGGCCTAGACCCTTTAGTCTATAGCCCTTGACCCTAGTCCCTGCACCTAGATATAGACGATTTTCAGGACTCCTTTGAGGCCGCTTACATTCAATAGCAATGTTAGATTATTCTGCGTAGAACTGGGGCTACCCTAGGGTCTAGGGCTCCGTTGTATCCGCGCAACTATGCGTGGACATTGTTTTTACTATTATTTATTTAATGTTTCTACGCGAACTACCCATTTTTACAAAGTCCCCTACATAATTTTTTTTCAATTGAACAATAAAATCAATTGAAAAAAATAAAAATAAAAGTGAAAAAAAAAACATAATTGCTAGAGTCGTGTGTTCTATTTTTTATTTGTCAGATAAATTAAAGCGCTACCATTGAGGTTTAACATTGCTTTTACAACACTGGATCCGCTTTCTATCTCTGTTACAGGATACAGGAGAAGACCCAGAATGTCATGCTGCCAAGTTACTGGAGGTTATCCTGCTCCAGTGTCCTGGACAAGTTGACTATGTAAGTGCTTTACCCTATGTTTACACGAGCGGGGGGTTCCGATTTAACGATAGGGGGGTCTTTCTGGTAATTAATTATCTGACCTGGTTGCAGGGTTTTCAGTGAAACCCTTGCAATTACCACTGCGACCTAATTAGATCTAATGTGACCAGTTCATTCTATTTGGTTTTATCGTCCTGATCAGGACGGGGGTGTTACCCTCCATTCACTGGGAATCGTACCAGCTACCCACATTAACCTCACCCAGCCTGGGTAGGGCCGGAAATGCCAGCCTCACGTATTTGGAGGGAACAGAATTTTCTTCGAAAAGTCTGCCCCAACCGGGGATCGAACTCGGGATCTCTGGACTACGGGCAGTAGTCACAACCATTACGCCACGGAGGCTGGTACCAATAGATAAAACCAAGGACCACTGCCCCTCCCTGTATTATAAGGCGACTGATTGGAACAAACATCTTAACTAGTCTATGAAGATGGTCGATTGCCAAAGGCAGATGCTAGAAAAGGAAATTTTTTGTTTCCTTGAGACGTAGCAGTATTTAGTTGAAGTACTACAGCTAGTCAATCTAGCCATACTCTGAGTAATCCTCATTTATAGTTATTGGCTTTTTCCATCTGTATACCAATACTTCACCAAGTGTATAAATGAATGAGTTAAACTGAAGAGCCAGAACACCATCTACCGATGCAACTAGTGGTGTAAATTTGTGTGTCTGATACACGACCAATACTTTCTCATTTTTTCTTTCTCTAAATTCCAAGTACTACCCATTACATTTTATTTAAAAAAAATCTTATGTTTACCAGAAAAGGCTTTTGTTGAAATAAATGTTCTCGGAATTCTGCAAAGACAATGATACATTTTTCAACCACTGTCAGGAAAGGTTTCTCCTTGATATCGAACTTGAGGACTAAAGAACAGCCGAAGTTATATCAGAAACTTCTGACCAGCAGAATGATCTTGTTGGCATTCGCAGCGCTGTGTCTCGTCACCATAGTAACTGTTTCGTGGATGTTCATCCTGCGTAGAAATGACTATGAGAAGCAGTTGTCCTCGTTAGAACTAATGAAACTTGAGCTGGTAGATATCGAATCCAGATTGAAGAAGGCGTACTTCAATACGACCTCCATTGTTCGATTGAAAAAAGATTTATCAAAAGTGGAAAAGCTTGTGTCTGCCTTGAAATAAATACGTGAGAATATAAGAGTGATCTTGATAACCCATCGTGAAACAAGTCAAAACCAGTGATGAATTATAATATCTTAAATAAGAAACAGTAAATGTTTTCACTGTAATTAATATTTTGTAATGAAGATTTGGAGCGATTCTATCAGAAAAAGAAGTGGTCTGGTCACCAATGTTCCAAATAAATAACGAAATTATTCTTTTTTCTCACACTAAACGAGTGTCTCGCAACAGAGGGATTTCTTACAGCGAATTAGGAATTTTTATATAGTTGTATAAAAATGGTTATCCGTTAGCGAGATGTGATTCTTTTTTGTTCTTCAACCCTAAATGAAAGTGCAATGATTGTTCAACTGTTTAGGACCTTATATACTTGGTTAACAAAGAACTCACCAAATTTTATTCTTGTGAAATATTGTAAGTGCAATAGAAATATTGTGAAATATAGTATGTAAGTGCAATTCTAGCTTGTAGTGAATAAATTTACCAAGTTTTTTTTATACAGATAATATATTTCTGCCACAGAAATTTCTGTCGAGTGAAGACAAGTGTTTATCTTTTTCTCAAGAGAAAAAAGATGTAGTCACTGTGACAGAGCGAGTTAGCGCGCTAGGCATTGCACACATGGTGACCTGGGTTCGATTCCCAGCGGGGGAGGATTTTTTCTGCTCTGTACTTGGATGTTCGGGGTCCACTCATACCTCGTGAGGAAAAATGAGTAGTTACTTGTATGAGTAACGACCAGTGGCGGCATTAACAGAGTAAAAAGAAATTAATGTAATAGAATAATTCGAAATGTAAAGGAGGCTCTTAGTAATGCTGCGCTACCCACAAAAAATTGTGAAGAGGCCTTGTGCTTCACCACAAAGAAATTCGTACAATACAATATATTTCTGCCATTTGCAATGCAGAGGGCAAAGTGCTCAGAATACTTGAGCAATTTCCTCTCTAGATTACAAGTGACATTTTTGGGAATAGGTATGGTCGTGCCTTTGGTTCTTCTGTATTTTGTTTACAAAAGTGTAGAAATTAAACTTATTTATTGACTGCCTCAGAGAATTTCTTGCAGCAAAGTTCAATGGTTTTAATTTTAAGATAAAACATTTGGCTCCTTTTTTACCTAAGTTTTATTTTCAGATGGCCAATGCCAGTTACGCCATCATCAGTGTTTTTTTCTCATCCGACAAAAAGTAAAACAAAAAAGCCAAGTTTTTGTCTACAAATTATTTAGATTCATATTTGTTTTACGAAGAGTTGTGTATACCGAAAAGTTCTTCTTGGGATCTTATAAAGATCAATGAGTTTCTACCTACTTGTCTACCTCATATCCATCTCATTTTTCCTCACCAGGAATTAAGACATCAATATTTTCTTCACATCTAGCCATCGCAATCCGATCGTGTTCTTCCTCTTTTTCTGTTGGCATTTATTTTGGCGTTCAGAATTTTCTTAGGCAAATTTTCTTGTCTCACACATTCACAGTGTGATAACACAAATATGATCACTTTTTTTGTAAGTTTATTTTTGGTGAAATTTTATTTTATTTTATGGAAGAGAATAATGTTTATGTGTAATATTATGTTTCAATAATGGCTGTATAGTGTTTCAATATGTGCATTTTGGTTTTTTGTCCAAAATGGACAAAGATGTCACAAGATAGAGAGAGATTCTCCCCGTCTTCTTCACAGTTTTTAACTTTGAAGTCCTATTATTTTGTATTGTAATAATTTATCTTTGTCAAATAAATGGAAATGTTGGTTAAAAAAAAAAAAAAAAAAAAAAAAAAAAAATGGAAGAAGCATTGCGACCTGCAGCATTGGCGAGAAATTGACGACAACGCTTGAAATCACGGGTCCATCAAGGTATCTATGTATCTAGTACAAATTCTCACTTATCTTTTTATACTGATTAAAATAGAGAGGTTAGTTGATGACATGGATATTGAGAACTATTACCTGCTGATGAGAGCAAATAAGCTCGAAACAGCTGTCCAGGTATGTTCTGATATTCATGTACAATTGTACCACTAGTACAACTTCTCACTTATCTGTTTACAGTGTTTATACTGATATGTGCATTTTTTATTATTATTTTTCATCCAGTGCATTCAACCCTTCATCGAGCTGATGCTGGAGCGACTGATGCGTGAGATCAAGACCTCCGAGCTGCGCACCATGTGTCTGCAGGTGGTGATAGCGGCGCTCTACTACAACCCGCAGCTCTTCTTCCAAGTCATGAACAATCTGCAGTCCAAACTGAACGCACCCGAGTCGGTGACGTCACACTTCATCAAGCAGTGGATCCTCGACACCGACTGCTTCCTGGGGTGAGAATACTTGTCTGGAAAGAACATGAGGCCCTTATTTAAGAGGAAAAATGGGTTCTATCCACTATACCCCCAATACATAGAATACGAGCTGCTTGTTGATAATCTGCCGATACAAACGTTAACACACAGAAGACACTCTGAACAAATAAAACTAGTAAAATTTGTACAGTGGATCTTCAAGTAGCTCGTACCTTATAGAAAAAACAGAAATCAGAGTACCTAACCACAGGCTTAGATCTTCTGATAAGCCGTTGTTCCACATCGCCAACACACCAAATTTCAACCTCTTATTAAAATCCCCATTAATTAATGCCATGTACACATACATCATACAACAATATGAATGAGAAACCTGATCTCTCTTAGTCTCATTCAAGAATAACGCAAATATCCTGTCAAGTATTGCTTTCATCAGAAAACCTTTTTCTGTTGGAAGTGTAGACAGTTGCTAAAAAAAATGAGTGTTTCACCGCCTTTTTTATTTCGTAGCCATGAAACAGCAGCCACTGTAGACGCTTGTAGTCTGTGTTGTAGCTTGCCCATCCCGTAGTATGCCTCCACTCTGATGGGCAAGAAGTGACAAAATACTTCTCATTTAGGTGCTGGTTCAATACGAGCGCACCGGAAGGTTTCTCTTACAAACAACTGTCACCAAATTTTGATTACAACTTTTTCTAGTAATTAGCTGAGTCATAATAAATTAATCGCTCGTCCTTATATGACCATGAAATTGAAAGCGATGGTAAACACAAATAAAAAGGAAAACAATAGCTCTCCCCATAGGGAAAATGGAGCTAAAAATACCACCAAACTTAGCTAGCCTCCGTGGCGTAATGGTTGTGACTACTGCCCGTAGTCCAGAGTTCCCTAGTTCAACTCCCGGTTGGGACAGACTTTTCGACGAAAATTCTGTTCCATCCAAACACGTGAGGCTGGTATTTTCGGCCCTACCCAGGCTGGGTGAGGTTAATGTGGGTAGCTGCTACGATTCCTAGCGAATGGACGGTAAAACCCCCGTCCTGACTATCTATCTCAGTCAGGACGTTAAAACCAAATAGAATCAACTGGACACAATAGATCTAATTAGGTCGCAGTGTTAATTGTAAGGGTTTAATTGAAAACCCTGCAACCAGGTCAGATAATAGAATAATGCTCTTGTCTTTGCTTCCCCCACAGGCTGCACGACAGGAAGCTGTGTGTGCTGGGTCTGTGCACCCTCATCTCTCTGCCTGAACCCCGGCCGGAGGTGCTGTTCGAGTGCACCGCCAAGATCATGCCCTCCCTCATTCTGCTGTTTGACGGGCTCAAGCGAGCCTACGAGGCCAAAGCTAAGGAAGACGAGAGCAGTTCGGACAGCGACGATTCGGAAGACATCGCCTCGGGTAAGTGTCTTCGAGTTGATTCGAGACTTTCAGGACATGATCAACTACCACCTATACCTATCTTTTTTCTTTTTTTTTCTTACGAGGGGAAAAAAAATTACAAGGAAACAGTGAACCCGATACGCAAATAGCAAACATAACCGAACCCAAGAACAAGAACCACGGAGTATAAACACATGGTGATATGTATCTACACCCCCAAGTCCCAGCTATCGAGAAAGGGCTTACCAACTATGAGATTGGGAGAAGGGGATTTGGCGAACCCACTAAAAACAACCCCTCGTTGAACCAAGGTAGAAAATCTGGGAACTATAATATTGCATCTAGAACTACCACCTATCACAGAGCCCCAAGTGATCACGTGACCTTATAATCCTTACATCTCCTGATGGTCACTGGTACATACATCCAAAACCGTGCACTGGTAGTCAAGTGGTTAACGCGCTAGTCTGGTAATCCAGGTAGTGTAGGCATCCGTTTGTTCGAATCCCACCCAGTGCATGAATTTTTCCTCATTAATTGAGTTTGTAACCCCATAATAATAAAAGACTCTGAGAGTTAGGTGGTAGAAAATGTTTTGAACATTAACCTCGTCTAGTGGGTTACCTTCTACTTAAGAGTATATTATTACACCAACATGAGCTTGGACCTAGGAGGGCAACTCGACCCGGCCGGAACATGACAAGTTTTCCTACCATTTAGGATTTTTACTACATAATAATGCGTTTTAAGCTTACTTCAGGAATAATGGGACTTAATAGTCCTAATGGAGTAGTCACTGTGGCAGAGTGAGTTAGCGCGCTAGGCATTGCACACATGGTGACCTGGGTTCGATTCCCAGCGGGGGAGGATTTTTTCTGCTCTGTACTTGGATGTTCGGGGTCCACTCATACCTCGTGAGGAAAAATGAGTAGCTGCTTTGATGTGAAGCAGCGACCAGTGGCAGAATCATAGGCAAAAATATAATACAAGATATTGTAAATTAAAGTGGTAAAGTCCTATGATTCTGCGCTACCCACTAAAATTGTGACATAATAACACAAAGAAAAAGCATTATTATTATTATTTTTACTACATAATAATGCGTTTTAAGCTTACTGCTGGAATAATGGGACTTAATAGTCCTAATGGGGCAGTATAAATAAAGCGATATTATTATTGTTCGATAGCAAGGAAAGAGGACACGGAGGACTGTAAAAGCCGTGGCCTTTGACTAGTTGGTTTTCTTATTTGAGCAGTGGACTAAATATGATGGGGCTATTGTTGTTCCGTTCACTTACATTTGACTGATAAGAGGTGTACTGAGGGCAGACTCTCGATGTTGGAAGCTGGTAGTTCCAGAGTCTCCTCCAACGAAGTTGAGGCTTGTTTTCGACTCGAATACAGGGTTGGATATTTAGGATATACAGTGTGTAACAATTATTATCATTAATTGTTCCCAGACGAGCTGTCCTCCGACGAGGACGAAATCGACGAGGCGGGCCAAGAATATCTGGAGCGGCTGCAGCAGAAGATTCAGAAGAAGGCGAAACAGGGCGGCGGCGGGGCCCCGTTCAACATCACCTCCTGCTTCGTGACGGCAGGGGAGGAGGGAGGCAAGGACAGCGGGGATAGTAGCGAGGACTCGGAAGACGAGGAGTTCGACGCGGCGGAGGAGACCACGCTGGAGGCGTACACCACGCCACTGGACGAGGAGACCTCCGCCGTGGACGAGTACAACGTGTTCAAGCAGGTGCTATACAGTAAGTAGAACGTGTTCAAGCAGGTGCTATACAGTAAGTAAATAATAATAATAATGTGTTCAAGCAGGTGCTATACAGTAAGTAAATAATAATAATAATGTGTTCAAGCAGGTGCTATACAGTAAGTAGAACGTGTTCAAGCAGGTGCTATACAGTAAGTAAATAATAATAATAATGTGTTCAAGCAGGTGCTATACAGTAAGTACAACGTGTTCAAGCAGGTGCTATACAGTAAGTAGAACGTGTTCAAGCAGGTGCTATACAGTAAGTAAATAATAATAATAATGTGTTCAAGCACGTGCTATACAGTAAGTAGAACGTGTTCAAGCAGGTGCTATACAGTAAGTAGAACGTGTTCAAGCAGGTGCTATACAGTAAGTAAATAATAATAATAATGTGTTCAAGCAGGTGCTATACAGTAAGTAGAACGTGTTCAAGCAGGTGCTATACAGTAAGTAAATAATAATAATAATGTGTTCAAGCAGGTGCTATACAGTAAGTAAATAATAATAATAATAATGTGTTCAAGCAGGTGCTATACAGTAAGTAGAACGTGTTCAAGCAGGTGCTATACAGTAAGTAAATAATAATAATAATGTGTTCAAGCAGGTGCTATACAGTAAGTAGAACGTGTTCAAGCAGGTGCTATACAGTAAGTAAATAATAATAATAATAATGTGTTCAAGCAGGTGCTATACAGTAAGTAGAACGTGTTCAAGCAGGTGCTATACAGTAAGTAGAACGTGTTCAAGCAGGTGCTATACAGTAAGTAAATAATAATAATAATGTGTTCAAGCAGGTGCTATACAGTAAGTAGAACGTGTTCAAGCAGGTGCTATACGTAAGTAAATAATAATAATAATAATGTGTTCAAGCAGGTGCTATACAGTAAGTAGAACGTGTTCAAGCAGGTGCTATACAGTAAGTAGAACGTGTTCAAGCAGGTGCTATACAGTAAGTAGAACGTGTTCAAGCAGGTGCTATACAGTAAGTAGAACGTGTTCAAGCAGGTGCTATACAGTAAGTAGAACGTGTTCAAGCAGGTGCTATACAGTAAGTAGAACGTGTTCAAGCAGGTGCTATACAGTAAGTAGAACGTGTTCAAGCAGGTGCTATACAGTAAGTAGAACGTGTTCAAGCAGGTGCTATACAGTAAGTAGAACGTGTTCAAGCAGGTGCTATACAGTAAGTAGAACGTGTTCAAGCAGGTGCTATACAGTAAGTAGAACGTGTTCAAGCAGGTGCTATACAGTAAGTAGAACGTGTTCAAGCAGGTGCTATACAGTAAGTAGAACGTGTTCAAGCAGGTGCTATACAGTAAGTAGAACGTG
Organism: Bactericera cockerelli; assembly: GCA_024516035.1. Classification (NCBI taxonomy): domain Eukaryota; kingdom Metazoa; phylum Arthropoda; class Insecta; order Hemiptera; family Triozidae; genus Bactericera; species Bactericera cockerelli. The sequence continues at coordinate 16,614,800 of CM044959.1, read as the reverse complement.
TTCAAGCAGGTGCTATACAGTAAGTAGAATAGAATAAAATATACCTTGTTTATACTGTTGAGGTAAGACTGAAAAGTCCCTTTACTCCAGCAGTCAAACAGGTCTTATATGTTTTATAGGTTAAAAATATATAACACTGTGTTCAAACAGGTGCTATACATATACAGTAAGTAGAATGTGTTCAACTGTTTAAGCAGGTGCTATACAGTAAGTAGAATGTGTTCAAGCAGGTGCTATACAGTAAGTACAACGTGTTCAAGCAGGTGCTATACAGTAAGTAGCAAGCAGGTGCTATACAGTAAGTAGCAAGCAGGTGCTATACAGTAAGTAGCAAGCAGGTGCTATACAGTAAGTACCAAGCAGGTGCTATACAGTAAGTAAAATTTTTACCTTGAGCAGTTGCCCAAGGAGATTTCCTTAGCTTCTGTGAATGGGGTTGGTGGACCCCGTAAATTCGTTAAAAAAAAAAAAAAAAAAATAGACCGTGTTCAAGCAGGTGCTATACAGTAAAGTCGTATTTTTCTTTCTAACCAAAAAAAAATTCCTGGTTAGGTTTCTTCCAAATTTCCATTTTATTCCAAGGTCATTCGTAAAAGAAAAATGCGTTTGGTTACTTTTAAAGATTAACAATGGACTTAACCCATAAAAGAACTGGAAGCAAGAATTTTCTACTTCCACTTTGGTTAACTTTGGAAGTTGAAATTTTTCCTCTTCCAAAAGAAAAATGGCTTGCTTCCAGTTTGGTTCATTTTATTCCCGTTTGGTTAACTTTGGTTAGAAAGAAAAATACGGCATAAGTAGAATGTATTCAAGCAGGTGCTATACAGTAAGTAGAATGTATTTAAGCAAGTGCGATGCAGTAAGTAGAATGTGTTCAAGCAGGTGTTATACAATAAGTAGAATGTGTTCAAGCAGGTGCTATACAGTAAGTAGAATGTATTTAAGCAGGTGCGATGCAGTAAGTAGAATGTATTCAAGCAGGTGCGATACAGTAAGTTCAAGGTATTAGGAGTCATCTGGTTCAGCCGTTTCGGAGTGCATATGAATGTGTTGATTATGAATGAATGAATGTAAATGGATAGAATGTAAATGAATGAATGAAAAACGAGAGTGTGAGAAAAAAAGAAAATGTGATAACTAACAAGTAACACACAATTTTTCTTTGCCCCCATTTTCTCAGATCTGCAGTCCTCAGACCCATATTGGTATGAAATGCTGGTGAAGGACTTGACGCAAGAGCAAAAGGAAGCCCTCACAGACATTGTCCGGCTAGCCGATCAGAGGAAAGCATCAGCCGAGAGTAAACGAATTGAACAGAGTGGAGGTAAGTCATTGAACAAATAAGTACCTTGTCAGGAGGACTCCATCTATTTAGAGAAAGATTTTAAGCACGATTTATGGCCGGGTCGAGATACGACTGCTGGGTCCCGGCTAAAGTGTAGCCATGCGGAAGGTCCCGAGTTCGATCCCCAGCCGACAAAAAATTGTATTCTAAAATTGGTTACATTTGTTATAAGTTATACCTTCCGGTGCGCTCGTGTTGGGAAGTATTGTGATGCTACTCGCCCATCAGAGGGGAGACTACGAGATGGGCAAGCTACAACACAGACCACAGCGTTTACAGTAGCTCTTGTTTTATGGCTACGAAATAATAAAAGGCTGTGAAACACACATCTTTAAAAAAATATAGATTTAACGTCACGTGATCGATTTCCACCAATCACAGAGTTCCAAATTGATCACGTGACATACCTGCGCTTGGACCTGGCGGGGGGATCTCATTTATTTATTGAAAAACCATGTTGTTAACTATCACGATGTTATTTTTCATTTGAGTATGAGTATGAGTATTAGTACTATCTAACACAATCATGGCGATTCTGAGCCAAGGGTACCCTGCCAAAGAAAATGTATGAATTCTCGAGGATTTTTTTTAGTCATGCATCTTGCCAATTTTATGGTACGAACTCATTATTGAAATTATTCCTAAACTGACCTCAAGTTCTATTTGTCATTTCTAGAATTAACACAATGTTCTTTAATCATTCTTAGAACTGATCCCCACGTTAATCATTCATTCATTCCTAGAACTGACCCCCATGTTAATCATTCATTCCTAAAACTGAACCCCATGTTAATTATTCATTCATAGAACTGAACCCCATGTTAATCATTCATTCCTTGAATTGAACCCCATGTTAATCATTCATTCCTAGAACTGAACCCCATGTTAATCATTCATTTCTAGAACTGAACCTCATGTTAATCATTCATTCCTAGAAGTGAGCGCCATGTTAATCATTCATTCATTCCTGGAAGTGAACCCCATGTTAATAATTCATTCCTAGAAGTGACCCTATTTTTCTTCATTCTCGTGTTTCAGGCTACACCTTCGTGCCCACCCAGGAGGTACCAACTAGTTTCAATTTCGGAGGACAGCCCTTGGGCAGATAAAATCGGTGACACCTCATTTTATCATATAAATCTTCTGTCTTGTTTAAAGTAACCATCTCCTATCTCTCTGTCTGTCTCTAATATTGTTTATGTATTGCTTTCAAAAGCCCCAGTGTAAGAGAAGGACATTGGGTAAATCAATAAAACCCAGCTAAATCATTGTAATTTGGTGCATACAATTTGGAAAGCAATTCTCAAAAATACTGCATGTGAGATTTTAAATCAAAAACTTGCACTCTTTCATATTATTCTTAACTAACATGGTTCAGTATGCACTGATTGTGAGAACTATTATTAAATTCACTTGATCTAAAGTTGTACACTAAAAAAGTATAAGAAGAAAAAAAAAAAAAAAATGTGGCAAATAAACTCATATAATGGATTTCTAGTTATCAGATTACTTCTAGTCTTCAAATTATTGTTCATCAGAATGTACCATGCGTGTTTCAGTGGACCTAAATAACTGAGAGTTACCTTCATTTACACTGGTTTAGTACTTGCTTGTCATGCTAAAGATACTGAGTTAGGAAAATAGGATAAGAAATAAAAGCTTTGAAACTCTCATCTTAAGAAATCCATAATTCAAAAAGAGATGCCCATTTTTAATTTATTTTTCAATTTGGTAATTTTATATTGAATTTAACATTTTACATTCTCCTCTAGAATTACAAAACCAAATACTGACATTTCTACTCATACTTCATTTAGAGTTCTGTCAAAGTTATGCAGGAAGTGTGTATTCATTGACATTTAGGTACTAGGAACATCATACTATGTATTTCTCTTATAAATGAATAAGTTGTTTCTACAGAAGTGCCTGGTCAATTTGTGTCAAGTAGGTACTACAGTTTAATTTTTGACATAGATTGGCTGCAACTAACAAGAAAACCATAAAATAATGCAATTTTCATTCAAAAAGAAATAGTTAGGATTTCATTTTTTTTTCCTTGGTGGTTGGATTGATTTCTAGATAGGAAATAAAATTGAAAATTATTATTCCTCGTGTTTATCACAGGATGTGAAACGGGTTAATTATTTTGAGGAGAGATATGACAAAGTCTGAAGAGAATGTTGAAAATGTTTACGTTTAATAAATGTTCTCTCTTCCTGCTTATAAAATATTGTGATAGTAATTTTAGGGTTGGGTGGAAGAGAATGCCTTGGGCATTAACCTCGCCCCTTTAGTTCTACCAATAAGGAGTTGCTAGTTTTTACACCTCAGGGTGCCTGGGAGCTACTCCTGATGCTTCTGGAACAGCTAGGCTAGGTGGCAGAGATTGCCCTAGGCAATAACCAAGTCTAAGCTTTTGTATTGTTATATCTGCACCTGATATTGTGTATGTGTTATTTTTACATTATTTGTTGTCATTATTCATTACAAATACAATATTCTGAATGAATACATTTTTATTTTAACTAGTCATGCTCATTATTTCTCTACTTTTTCCCACAGGTGTTGATTTTAGCAGGAGGACATATCCTATGTTTTGAAGATTTCACAATCATTTGAAATAAAAATCAAGGATATACATATAATATGTAGAGCAGCAATAGGGCTTGTAATTTTTTTCATAAGATGAACAAGGTCTTTTATAAATTTTAAAATAAGATTTTTTCCTCAGAGGTTAGATTTAGCTTTTAAGAGATGTATTGAATGTTGTATCATTGTTTTACAAATAAAAAAATTTCAATTTCTGATAGAATAGGAATTCTCTATCTACAATTCTACAGCAGACTTGTGTACTTAGCCTATTGATTTCATAATAAAAAACAAGTGACATTTTATTATATTTATTGTTTAATGATTTCCTATCATTTATGAATGGTATTTGATTCTCAAATGTTGTTTGACAGTATATATATATATCTCCCTTGCCTTTATCCCATATTAGCTTTTGTTGCTTTTGGGGTCGGCATTGTTCAACCTCATGGTTGAGGTTGGTAGGGTGGAGCACGTTTTTTATGGCTGGATGCCCTTCCTAACGCCAACGATTCTATTTGATTTAACGTCCTGGATTAGGACGGGGGTTTTACCCTCCATTCGCTGGGAATCGTACCAGCTACCCTTTTTGCTGGGAATCGTACCAGCTATTATATACTGTTTGACAGTATATAATAATAATAAAAAATATGTAGTAATATCAGTAAAGATGCAGTATCTAGTACAAACTTGCTGAAAAAGGATCATGATTTCTACATTAATTTCTTTAAAATCCAAGTATAGTGTTCAAGATGTTATACTTCATTATTTTGTTTAACACCAACATTAATCATCAATTTTATATAAACACAAAAATAATCAAGCAGAGGAGTAAGTTTAAAATAATGACACAGAAATTGTATCATTTTTTTAATTTCAAATTCTTAAATGGAGCACAACATTATCCATAGTTACATATGAGCAGAAACATTGATTTTAAAATTCTTGAAATATGTTATCTAGTTTATCTCACTTCCTGAACCTTTGCATTATCAACATGTATGACTTTTTTAACTTGTGAATAGAGGTGTATGTATTAATTGCTGTCAATTTATACATCAGTTAGGTACTTTTTACTTGAAATAATAGAAGTCTTCCAAAGCCAAGTTCAAGATTCCCTGTTCTTATCACCATTTGAACTTTCATTTTGACATTATGGCAGAATTTGAATTTTATGAAAGCACTATCTAGTAGGGTGTGCAAGAATGTTACACAAAACATCAACTTTCCTTATATCATGTACTGTTTGGATGAAATAACAACATCAACATAATTCTATTGAAGGAAGGAATTCATGAAGTAATAGAAAACTGGGTGATTATAATTTTAGAAGGATGAACAATTTTAGAAAGGAGTGTGAGAGGTAAGACATGAGTATCATCATTTCAAACACCGCTCAAAATAAACAGAGCCAATGTAGCCACCTCGCATGGCTTTCTGTACATTTTGCTCAAATAGGCGGCGATTGTTTTGAAGAACTTCAGCAGCTTCTTTGTTGAGAGGGTCTTCTGGATTGGGCTCCTGAATAAAAAGAAAACATGAACAAATTAATTTAGATCAATTAAAAAATGATAACAATGAACGTAATACATACTTACAATACCTTTAGATGTACTTAGAAGTAAAAATTGTTCAGGTGTGAGTACATGTCAATATTTAGGGCATTAACTGCCTTGTGTCACATGTGTGACAGAATTAATACTAATACACAGTTGAATTTTAATAGTGTCACATTCATGTGAAAATATGAAAAACAGGCAGTTAAAGTGTTAAAATAGAAATAACCTTTTTTCTAAATAAAGAGGCCAGCACATATTAACCAGTTAAAATAATATAACAATAATTTGTCAATCATTTTCATGTAATTACAAAATGCAGTCAGATTTTTTTTTTTTTTTTTTTTTTTAATATTCAAGGAAATCAGGTTCAAGTTTGAAAAAAAGAAAGAAAAAAATGTTCTATCAATAGTTTTTTTACTAATAGAATCATCACCCACTATTTTCAGTTTTTTTTCTTTCATTCAAGCAACTCATTTTTAGTTTTCATAAAGGCATGTTTGGAGATGAGGGGATCAACTTATCTTTACTACAGAGGAAGGATCATAAAAATTACTTACAAGAAACAAATACTGTAGTCCATAGACAATTGAATTGATTGTTAGCACTGGTTTCCAGTCTTCTCTTAAAATATTTAAACATACATTTCCTTCTAGATCAATGTTGGGATGATACACTGGTGTTTCACATTTTACTTTAGGTGGTTCATGTGGGTAGTTTGGACCAACTTTAAAACTAAAACTAAATTTGCCACTTCTGTAAAAACCTTCATCAGGGCTGATAATCAATTTGAATGTTAGCAGGTCATCAGGGTTGGGGAACTCTGTTGTACAAGTCTTGGGTAGATTTAATTCATTTAAATCTGAAAGAAAAATGCAAGGCATTATGTATATGTTTCTATTTACATATCAAGAAAATTAGTTTCTTCGAAGATGGTTTTTATTTTTTCCATAGATTTTTTCATACATACTTGCAATTACAAAAAACAAGATACATTTACAAGATACAAGATAGTGATTCAAAATACTATCAATTTTAATTTCTACAAGATTAGTAGAGTATCTAACATTATTAAATCAAATAATGTTGATTTTCATTGGTCTTTACCCCAAGAATCCAGCATAAACTACAGGCTTACCACAGTTTTTAAACACCTGTAGAGTTGACAGAGGCCAATGATGATAGAAAAGAAAAGATGATAGGTAGTTACATACTATTACATAGCTCAGTAAATTAACAAAATCCATTCACACACTGATATCTATAATAGCAATACCTACTTCAAAAGGTTAAAATTTAGCACATTCATTTCTTTCCTATTTTGTCATTGATGTTCAGTAAGAAAGGGTTTTCCATGGGGATTTAGTATTTTTTATATACATCAGAATTTAAAATGGTACATTAAGTAGAGACAAAAAATCTCTGCAGTGAGGAAGTGCTTGAGGTAGAAAATTTAAATTGAGAATCTGAAACATTTTAGCCTTATTGAGGAATATTTTTTTCTAAGATCAGGTAAGAAATTGAAGGCAGGAATCTTTGATAAGTTCATTAGATTTCAAACAGATTTAGGTAATGAGTAAAACATGTAGGCATTAGAGCAATGAATGAACCAAAACTAACCTTTAGTAATTCTCAGCTGGGCTGCAGATGCTTTCTTCTGTTGTGTTCCAGATCTAGCTGGATTTTCTCCATCTTTCTTTTGCTGTTTCAGTGAAAATAATTTTATCATAATTATTCCAAAACGATGGTGTAATTTTCTCGACGTACAAATGGATAGGTAGGAGTTAAAATTAGCCTGAGATGAGATAAAATATAAATTAAAAATATTTTAATGAAACTTGAGAGAACTACGCAGTCGAGTTCACAGAATTATCTAATCTCGAAGTTAACTGTAAAATCACAGGCAGTTAAGAAGGTACCTATTTATTGGTGAAATGTTAAATACTGAAAAGAGTGAAAAGTACACATAAGACAAGTTTGATTTTTGTTTGATAAGCACCTTTCCCATAACTTTTCACGTAAAACTCCTACTCCAAATACCTACTCCTACAAGGGATTTTCTTTTTTTTTTAATTTTCTTTTCCAATGTTGCCAAGCCTTGTTATAAACTTCAAAGAGGTTAGGTATAGAGGATGGACGTTCAAGAGCTAAGCGATAATGAAGCGATACCGTTAAATGAATTTGAGGTTCTCGCTGTAGTTATTTTTTTTAAAAAACAAACCATAAAAACAAACAAAGTTACTACAGAATACAGCGAGGATAGCCAAATGTGGGCCGAAAGCTATCATAGAAAAAATTGAACCCTTATGACTCCTAGGACGAAAGAAGCCTAAATTCGAATGAACCTTTTCTTTCTCGGTTTAACGGCGCTTTAACAAGGGGATAAGCCTGTCGTTCACGCTGTAGAATGAACCTTAAGGGCGGAATTAATAGACGTTTTTGTAATAACTCTGTGGCGCTAAGTCACGGATTGCATACTGTGTAAGATAGGGAAAACCGACACTTACCAACGACTTAACCTTTTGCACTCCAGTGAAAAAAAATTGGAACTGCCCATACGGTCCATTGCATGTCCCACATGCAACCATAGAAACGCCACTACACCCCAGTATAAAATTCACAAGAACAGTCCTTAAGGTCCAGTGCATGTCCCACATGCAACTATTAATAACGCTCTTACGGTCCAGTGCATGTCCCACATGCAGGATTTCCCTCCACTTTATTCGATTTCATTTTATATTTTCCTTTAATTATCAGCCTATCAGATTTATTCTAGTCGATTCGTGATATTCCGTAGAATATTTACGAACAAGTCAAAAGTGTCTAAAATGTAAGCCGGCTGTGTAAACAAACATTATTATCAGTGCAACCTGCGGAAGGTTGGTTCAGTGTAGTACCTGTTCTATCGTCTTTATTTCTGTGATAAAAATGTCTAAAAGAAAACTGTATAGGTATAGTTTTATAGGTAAAGAAGAAGCAAAGAAAATTCGAAATTTACTTTGTGGTAAGTAATTTATTTTCTTTATATGTTTATTTGAGGGTCAAAGATACCTCTGCAAAGTATATCTCTGTCTCTTTCTAGCACACTTGTTGACATGAGTTAGACAAAGAAAGATGATGTGTGATACAGGGTGGCGTTGTTAGCATTGATTTCACGACCTTCTTCAACACATTGTCTTTTTGTACTTCCACTACCTATCTTTTTTAACAGTGTTTTATACCTAATTATTTACCCATTTTTAGCTCCCATATCGCTAATTGGGGATCTATTGTTCTTTTTACAAAGTCAAAAGTTTGGGTCATCTACAAACACCCTGTATACGAGGTCTGTAATTTGAAAGAAAAAATCTACTGGACCGTAGCGCTTCGTTTCTTTCCGAAACAACTCGACCTGATGAACAAACAAAACAATGCATGTGGGACATGCACTGGACCTTAAGGACTGTTCTAGTGAATTTTATACTGGAGTGTAGCGGCGTTTCTATGGTTGCATGTGGGACATGCACTTGACCGTAAAAGGTTAAGTTATTGATGTTGTCTATTAATTCCGCCCTAATTTTTATTACTGTGGGAAGAAAAATGGCAGAGTCAAGTTACCTCACATTTTTTTTAGCTGATGTTTGTGAAGTTGACAGGTAATTTCGGACTGTTAATATGCATAATAGGTAGTACAAATTTCAACAAAGCATTTTCATTCCCTCAGAGTGGGACATTTTGTACTGGATGAATAGTTTAGACTTTAGGATAACATCTTCCCATGGTAGAGGTAGCAAGAAATCCCACGGTGATTGTTCAGGACATTCTGCATTTTGTAATTTTGTTTATCATTCTGGTTATATCTAAGGACTAATTTTATTATTTTAAATTCTAAGATAACCAACTAAGTTTTAATTAAGATAAAATTTTCGCTTGTCTCTAATTATTTGAATATAAGGTATTTAAGTTTACCTTAAATTAGGATTTCAATTATTTTAGTTTTCCTTAAGCTTTGTCCCCACGTATTTGCTTTTCTTTTCACTTTCAACATGACGCAAGGCTACAGGTGAAAAGAGATAAAAATTTTTTGTCCGCCTTTATTCCGACTTTTATTTTTGAAGAAATCACGAAATCCATTTAATTTGTTTACATAGGGAATAAACAAGCTATTAGACATGTCAGGAACATATAGAAGCTGTTGTGTGCCACTGTGCGAAAGCACAACTTATAAAACACCCAAGAAATTTTCATCTCCGTTCCCAGAGGTATAGAAAAACGGAAATTATGGTGTACCATCATGAGAAGAGATCAACTTTTGACAGCTGCATCAAGAGCATACTGCTGCAAAGATCACTTTGATGTGAGTATATTTTTTTATATTTAGATAATCAAAATGACCTACCCTCCCATAGAAAATGTGCATTATTTAAAAAATCTAAGTATCTCACAGCAAGGTGGCACAAGTTACATAATGACTGCAGTAGTTATTGCTTGTTAATGCTTAACTGTTTAACATGTGTAAACACATATGTATATTAAAAAAAAAAAAATAACAAATCAAATCTGTTCAGTGTCATTCCGGACTTTTCATAACCTCCTGGGCAACTTTGTTTTTGTCTCTGTCTGTTGGTCTATTAAATACATTCCTTGTATCACTCAAATCTCAGAAAATACTATACACATTTCAAAAAAATTTAAACCCATAAGAAAAATATTGTATAATTATGGTCCCATTTTAAATCCATCAACTTTGGACTAGTGGTGCTTGGAGCTAGAGACCACGTGCCTGACCTCTAACTCTTCACTTAAACACTTCTTGACACCTGATTTTGATAATGTTTGTATATGTGTAACAGTGGTTTACATAGTGAATTTTAATTAGTTTTTTTTTTTTTTTTTAATAAAATGTGTGTTAGCTCTGAAATTTAAGAAAATCTAAAATGTTGGACAAAAAAGTGCAAAATCTTCAACTTGCCAATACCGAATTTTTGGTGGTACCTATTTAAAATGTAGGAAAAACAGCATACTACCTTTTTAAACAAATTTAATGAGAATTTTTAAAAAGATTTGGAGATGCAATTGATTTAGTATAAAATCTCAATATTGCCAAGTCCACAATGTGTACCAATCACAAGGAAGTATTGTGTCCATTATTGGTAGTGTGTTTTTTTTCTAGTTTAATGTTAATTTTGATGATTCTTTGGACTGAAAATTGTGGAATTTATAGGATTCACAATTTTAACATACTTTACATAATACATAATAAGCTTGAGATAAGCTTGAATTTGTAAAGATAATGTAGATCAATTTATACTCTCAAAAAAAATGAAAACATTGCCTGTTGTTATTGACATTCTTCTTATTTTTAATCTGTTTCAGTTGGAAAATTATTTAGAAAACAGCATGAAGTGTAGAATGATGCCAAGAACACCAATGATCTTAAAGCCTGTTGTTGTGCCACACAAGTTTGCTTGTCAAGGACGGATGGTAAATATTGTCCAAAGAAAACCCAACAAGTTGTCCACTACCTGGGAAAAAAGAGAAGTTTGTGCAATCAGCATTGCAAGAAAGTGAGCAGGTTGCAACTGAACAGATTGAACCAGAAAGAGAGGAGATAGATTTTAATATTGATCAACCTGTACTTCACATCATCAATTTTATGTTGACTATGGTATCCAAGTGAAACCACATTATAGAAGTAAAGAGACTTACCGTTGTATAAAACCAGACATGGTAACAACTGGTATAATGGCTATTTGTATTACAGCAGATGTTTTGACAAACACCACTGACATTAAAACAAAATTGAGAGTAGAAGATATATTCACTGACACAGACATTGAATGCTCATCAGTGTAGTCTCTGTGACTGATTTTCAACCCATGTCTACTGATGGATCCAGTCCATTAACTGAATCCTTAGGAATTAACTATCCAAATACAAAGAGGAAAGTAGAGTCTAATCTTATGCTTTCCTTAGGACTTCCTAACAATGGACATTTTTTAATAAATGCTTTAAAAAATCACTGCCAATGATCAGAGCAGGATATATTCATTTGTTTGAAAAAAAATTGCTGGAATGAACCATACCGTGTTCTGGGTTTAGACTTTAATTTATCCCCTGCCTATATTGGGAATGTGTTTCGAATAACTGTACCAAAATTGGCTTTATGTTTCAACAAATTTATTCTCTGGCCAACCAAAACCCAATTTTTTTTTTTTTTATCAACCCATTCCTTTAGGTCACGGTTTTCTAAAGTTTTTGTAATAATAGATTGTTTCAAAATAAAAATACAAAAGCCAAGTGACAATGTAAATCAAGCTTTGACTTATTCAGATTACAAAAAATGCAATACAATTAAATATTTAATATGATGCACTCCAGATGGTACTTGCTGCTATGTTTCTCCTAGCTATGGAGGTAGGGTATCTGTTGCAGAAATTCTACGTGAATCCGGATTTCTAGAGAAACTAGAGCCTGTTATTCAGGTAATGACTGACAGGGGTTTTAAACATGTAGTAAAAGACATAACTCAAAAGGGAGCTATGCTAGTGAGTTCCCCAAGTGTTGAAAGTGCAGGTGCTCTTTTATCAGGTGATGCACGTCTCACTAAACAAATTGCGGCCCTTAAGATTCATGTTGAAAGAGTGATAGGAAGACTTTGGCACTTTTATTTACTGTCACCTCATTAATCTATTGACAACAAATTGATAGGATTGATGGACATTGTTGCATGTGCTTGTGCATTGACAAACTTCCATTCTCCATTCAGTAGCTGTACATATATGATGAAACTTTGTTTGTTTGTTTTTTTTTTTTTTTTTACTTTCAATAAATTATGTGTTTGATTCTTTTTTTTTAAACTTTGTTCTCAAATTTGTATTTTATTTTTATACTTATTCGTTTGTAGATAAATGTCCTGTTAATAAATAATTTAATAATAATAATCTCCTGTTTTTATAATAATATAGCCCTCTGTCACCCCTATGGAGCATGGGCCTCCCCCTATGAGGGGGGTATTGGTATTTGGTATTGCATCTACATGTTATCATACAGTATTTCTATTTTCCCTGTTATATGTTTGTTTTGTTGGATTTTATGTAATCAGTTCCTTATATTGGGTAGATCCCCTAGTTTTTTTTCATTTATTTATTAGTATTTTATTTTATTTTATAATAATACTATAAATATGTAGTAGTGGTGTTAATATATTATGATAACATTGAATAGTTTAACTCATGTACCAAATACATCAGTTAAACAAATTTGATACGTTAGTTAGACCATTGCTTTAAACTTGTGTCCACAAATCATCCAAAATACAAGATGTACATAAAGTCTCAACCAGTCCATATAAAAAATTCAAAAACTTGTAAGCCTTTTTATACAGTGTGTTCATAAAGTTTCGATTGATTAGCCAAATCACCGAAACGACAAGAGATGTTTAAAAAAATGGAACAAACTTTGAATATCAATTTCCGACATTATTTGATATTCTACACCATACCAACTTTTACCTGATTTCTACCAACGGTGGAGCGTTGAAGATTTTTTTCTTCTTCTTTTTTTACTTCTTCTAGTTGTGATATTGAGCTATTATAATAATATTACACTCGGATTTTTTTGTTGATTTTTCAATTAATTTTTAAGAATTTCAGGCCTGAGTGAAAGTGAGACTTTATGTATATAATTGTACATCCTGTATATTTGTTATATGTATAAAAAAATATCTTTGTGATGTTATATAAACTTTCTTGAAATAATTCAATGAATAAAATTTAAATGATTTTGGTTCCTGTGAAGTGAATTTGTTATTTTTTTAAAGTCCATGAATAGGTAACATACCCTAATTAAGCTAGTTATTCGGTATCATTTGTTATTTTTTAAATAATATTGTAATTTTAAAAATAAATAAATAAAGCTGGTTAGTCTTGAGACTTCTTAAGTCATTATATAAAAAAAATTCAGAATACCAAAAAAGTGATTTTCGGCCATTGATCCGTGCATCTGTCTGTCCGTCTGTGAACAAGATATCTCGAGAACGGTAAGAGCTAGGTACTTGAAATGGTATGAAAGTAGATCATATATACCACACGAACCACGAAACTTTTGGTTGAAATCGGCTGCATTCTGCGGCCGCAATAATCGGCCGGAAGGGCCGTTTCTTTGAATTTGAATAACAATAGGGGTTTACTCAGATCATTTTTTTTGATATCTTGAACTTTTTGGAATCCGGCCCTAATTTACCGGTATTTTCGAGGGTACTCATTAGACCAACATTTACTTCCGAGAAATTTCTAATATTGGAAATCGGAAGTATTGTGTTCGTTTTTGTAAAAGAAAATATTTTTTTGTTCCGATTTCAATTTTTATTATATTTCTGGACGTTTTATAACCTCCTGAGCAAATTTGGTTTTGTGTCGGTCCGTCTGTCTGTCGGTCTGTTAAAACGATTCCTTGTAACGCGCAAATCTCAAAAACTACTCGACGGATTTTGATGAAATTTTGCACACATCTAGGAGACATTTTGTAGATGGTTCCATTTTAAATTCATCAAATTCATACCAGCGGTTCTGGGTGAAAGAGATGCGCCTGACCACTAACTTTTTACTTAAATGCTTATATCTCGTGAACGGTACACCCGATTTCGATGAAATTTTGTAAGAATATGCATATTATTGTTTTACATAGGTTATTTATATTTATTTTTAAATTAATTATAATTTGACTCTGATATTTAAGAAAATCCGAAAATTTGGACAAAAAAGTAAAAAAATAAGGACCACGACTTGCCAATACAGAATTTTTTGTGGAATCTAGAATATAGAAAAAATGATATTCTACCATATAAAACAAATTTGAAGAAAATCGGTTCAGTCGTTTTGGAGATACAAGTAATTTTGTATAAAATCTCAAAATTGGCACGTGTTTACAATGTGAAACAATCACGAGGAAGTATTGTGTCCATAATTGGCAGTGTTTTTTTATTATTTATCGTAGGTGGAGGCTGTGACATATCAAATCCAATGATTTTGAGGTGTTGATTACCAATAAAATTGGACATTTATTTTTAGCCAACTGTTACCTTTGAGTCACTAATGGCTTTTAGTCCTGTTCTTATTCCTAATAGGATAAGGAAAGTCGTGTGATGTTTACACCAGATTTTTTTTCCTGCCTCCGTGGCGTAACGGTTGTGACTACTGCCCGTAGTCCAGAGATCCTGAGTTCGATTCCCGGTTGGAGCAGACTTTTCGCACAGAAAATTCTGTTCCCTCTGACCACGTGAGGCTGGCAATTCCGGCCCTACCCAGGCTGGGTGAGGTTAATGTGGGTAGCTGGTACGATTCCCAGCGAATGGAGGGTAAAACCCCCGTCCTGTCTACCTCAAGTCAGGACGTTAAAGCCAAATAGAATCAATGGACATGAAAGGAGCCTAGACATTGGATCTGGGCGTCCATATAATCCTCTCACCACAGTGATTTAGGTATCAATACCTATCTTACGGACACGGAATTATTATTATACCAGATTTTTTAATATCTTTAACATCATTGTCACCGTGGCAGATTGAGTAGCGCGCTAGATTTGGACACACGGTGACCTGGGTTCGAATCCCAGTGGAGTCAGATTTGTTTGGTTCTGTATTGTGGATGTTACGGGATCCACTCATACCTCGTGAGGGAAAGTGATAACAGGTATTGGTGTGAGCAGCGACCGGTGGACCCGGTGGTGGTATATTATGTTGCAATCTTATAATTTATTGTGATTAATAACACAAAAGAAACTAATTTATCTATTTAGTATCACTAACGAATTAAATATAGTTTTAACCGAACAACATTTTAAAGCGCACGAATAGCTCAGTGGTAAGATACTCGCTTACCATGCGTAAAGTCCCGCCGACGAAAGAATTGTATTCAAAATTTGGTTACAGTTTGTAAGGAATACCTTAAGGACAGTTCGCAATTGCAAACTGCACCACTTCTCGTCCATCAGACCTCTCTGATGGACATCAGCCATATACTACACGGGATGGGCAAGCTAAAACAAGGACAACAATCACAGTATAGTAATCAGTAGTGGAATTACATCACATACTCGTAATACACCCTGTATTGATTTTTACTTTCCTTATCCTATAATAATGAAAGTATTGTATTCGTCGAAAATTTGACCTACTCAGCTTTTCACATTTCTGGACGAATCATAGCCTCAGGATACCAAAAAAGTGGTTTTCAGCCATTGGTCCGTGCGTCTGTCTGTGTGTGTGTGTGTCTGTGTGTGTGTGTGAACAGGATATCTCAAGAACGGTAAGAGCTAGAGACTTGAAATTTGGTATGGTAATTAATTTTATACACCAGACGAACCATGAAACTTTTGGTTGAAATCGGCCGCATTCTGCGGCCGCAGGGCCGCAAATATTGGCCGCAAGCACCGCTTCTTTGAATTGGTTAAAGATACAAAAAAATAGAGAACAACATTTTCTCAGATTAAAAAAATAATAGGGATTCACTCTGATCATTTTTTTGATATCTTTAACTTTTTGGAAACCGGCCCCAATTTACCGGTATTGTAGGGGGACCCGATTGGACTAACTTTTTTATTATTCATCCTAGATGGGGGTTGTGACATATCAAATTAAATGATTTTGAAGTGCTGATCACGAATTTGGCATTGATTTTTAGTTATCTGTTACCGTTCAGTCACCAGTGGCGGAATTCGACTCCTTTTTGGGAGATAAGGAAAGTCGTGTGATGTTTACACCAGATTTTTTACTTTCCTTATCCTATGTTAGTATGTATGATTTTATTTGTGGTGAAGCAATACAAAGAGCAGCCTCCTTTACTTTTCGAATTTTATTACATTCATTTCTTTTTACTCTGGTAATGCCGCCACTGGTCGTTACTCATACAAGTAACTACTCATTTTTCCTCACGAGGTATGCGTGGACCCCGAACATCCAAGTACAGAGCAGAAAAATTCCTGCCCCGCTGGGGATCGAACCATGCGTGCAATGCCTAGCGCGCTAACTCACTCGGCAACGGTGGCTACATAAGGAAAGTAATAAAGAAAATTGTGTACCTATTCGTCGAAAACTAGACCATTTTTTCACATTTCTGGACTAATCATATCCTCAGGATACAAAAAAGCTGTTTTCGGCCATAGGTTCGTGCGTCCGTCTATCTGTAAGAATTTATGTGTGTAAACACGATATTTCGAGAACGGTAAGAGCTACAGACTTGAAATTTGGTGTAAATTGAGTCCGGGTTAAAAAAAGTTCAAGATATCTTAATATATAAAAGTCAAAGTCACTGACCACTGACTGATCATCGCTCTATAGCCCAAACCGTAAGTCCTAGGAAGCTGAAATTTGGTAGGTAGCTTTGTCTTATAGTCTAGATGTGCAATAAGACGGGATTTTTCGAAATTCCCACTACAACACTTGCCATTGGCGAAAAAGGATTTTTTGCATTCACGGCCATGCCTCGGCCCGCAAAGCGGGCGACAGCCTGCTTGTTAATAAATAAAAATCATCTGAGTAGACCCTTTTTTTCTGTTGATCTCTAACTTTTTTTGTATCATTAACTAATTTAAAGAAGCGGCACTTGCGGCCATCTAGATCAGAGTACTTTTACGTATCTAGATCAAAACATCTGTAAAAGAAAGTTAATTTAAGCGGCCCCAAAAATAGCGAAAAACGTGGGGCCGGGTACTAAACTCATTTCTTTTCTCATTACACGAAATACTCATGATTTATTTTCCTAAAATTTACAGTTTTGCTAGAACCGCCACACGACTGCTTAAATCTTGTGTTAATAAATGTGTTTTTGTAAAAAAGTGACACTTTTGTTGAACTGGCAGAAGTTATGTTATAAACAAAAATATTGTATTTAATATGGCATTTCAAAAACAGTTTAGTTTGTCTAAATCGGATACGCCGTTCAATAGTTAGATTTGCTAGAATTTCGAAATTTTTAGAATTATCAGGTCAAGTATTATCTTTGCGTATATAAATCGCCATTTTGTGTCTTAAGAAGTTATTTTTGGAATTTCAAACTGACGCTTCCTGAAGGCTGAAGGCAATAGGAGCCTTTGGGGTTGATGTGAAACACATTGTTGCATAACTGGTCAAATTGGCAATATGTTATTTTGACTTTTTATCGGTTAAAGCTCGTTAACGGTAGCTTTTATAAATATTGCTATTATTAATGCCTCCCGATTAGTGCATCAAAAAAAAAAACATATTGCATCTCTTTTTATTGCCATATTGCCAAAGCCTTAATAATATTGCTATTATTAAGGCTTTGGCTGTTGGTAGGTAAATGTAAAAAAAGGTTGATAATCACAAAATAGTACCGTTAAAACATTTATAAGAATATAAACTTCCTTTTTTCTATTGAGATCTTTTTATTGTTCTAATTTGCGAAGGATATGAGGAAGTGCTTCACATAATGCCGATAAGTGATGTAACAAGAGGAATGTATACCTATTATCTACTTACAGTACTTACCTAATGACCTTAATCATTACAAACGGAATGCGGGAATTTAAATTATTTATTTAAATATAGAGGGAAAAAACATTGTTCCAACAAGTACCTCAATCTATTTGGGATATTTAATTCCCTTAAAGCTGCAGAGGGATATTATACTACCCATTCTGCATAAGGTCGTTTTTGATGACGTCATAAAACGACTGTTTTGACTGCCATCTTAACACACTAAAATGTGAGGTAACTTGACTCCGGTAGAAAAATATCATTTCTTGCGCTACTATTTCCCTAGCCCCTCAATTAGTAAGATTTCGCAAAGTTATCGGGACCCGATAACCTATCCCCATAACGATAAAGTCTCGAATTTGCGTCTCTGCGCATGACAAAAATTATCGGAGTTTGGTTATGGTTATCGGGATCCCCATAATTCGAGTGGATTATGGGGTTCTCTCTTCGTAAACGATAAAGAAATTTTTGACTCAAAATACCGCGTGATTTCAAAAAATACATATATATTTGAAATAAACCTACGTTCCCACTTTTTTACATACAGTAGAATTAATTTTTACATTTTAATTCTGATAAATTTAAGATTTTTTTGGCAAGTGCTATTTTTTCTCTTTTATCTGATTTTTTTTGTTTTATCTGTGTTAACAGTATTTTATATTCTGTGTAATTATGTCAATTGAAGAAGCACTTTTTTTCTGAATGAGATAGGTTAAATAACAATAGATGATGAATTGGACTTTGCCATAATGGATCATTTGGAAGATGCACAGTTAGGGTGGTTTTAAAAAATCAATGTCAGAAAGTTTTATCTGCCAACCCCACAAAGTGTGCAGTCTATCCAGATATTAAAAAAAATAGCCGCTGGGCGCTCAAAGTTTGGAAAAATTGCGATTTTTGGCTGTTGAGCGAGGCTTCGGAGCCATAACTCCGGAACGGCTCACTACTTTGTCTTTAAGTTTATCTCAAATGAAAGCTTACATTGTTTTGAATGTTTTATATTCTGGACACTTTTAAACTTCTTTTCTAAAAATAATTATGGTCAAAAACTTTTAGGGCGGAATTAATAGACAACATCAATAACTTAAGTCGTTGGTAAGTGTCGATTTTCCCTATCTTACACAGTACGGAATCCATGACTTAGCGCCACAGAGGTATTACAAAAACGTCTATTAATTCCGCCCTTAGTCTTTAGAAACTTTTAGTCCTAGCGAGCAAAATGGCACCTTTTCCCTCAAAAACGAGAGTAGGTATCATTTTTATATAATGCAACCCATGGCTAATACATGCCATTCTATTCCAACTGTTATTGTTTTTGACCATAATTATTTTTAGAAAAGAAGTTTTTTTTTAAGACTCTGGGGGCTGAGGCTCCTACCAGGTAGACATGTAATGTAAATGGACATTTTCACTTCTCAAGATAAAAGCGAGTAACTTCGTGGACCTTCTGGTTGCAAAAGAATGCGAGTCACCAGGGAATTTCTAACCATGTAGCTATCTCTGATTTTGGATCGGTGTGGGATAACTGACAGAAATGCCACTCGAGTACTAGAAATAAAGATGGAAGCGCTTGGACATAATCCTGACGATTCCTAGGGTATATTGCAAAGCGTAGTTTAATGCCCCCAAAGCCCAGCTGGCACCTATGCAAGACTTCAAAATGTTGCAGAGTCTCTTTAGGTGTAATTCTGATCCTAGTGACCGCGACAATTTTGCTGCTTAAAGTCGCTCCTACCAGTCGCGCGACCCGGTCGCGTGCTTTGGTAAGTACTTCATTAAAATACACTGATAGCAGTAGTTAGCTTCAGTCGCGCTTTGCGGTCGCTAGGTTCCGAATTGCACCTTTAGAGTACAAGACTATTGATGAAGGAATATCAGACAGAGGTTTGACCAAATTTTCAAACCACCTCTGCAATTTAAATGCAGAGACGGTTGGCCTAGCCTTCATTGACGCCACGATTCTTGACGAAGAAAACTCCAGAATGGCAGAGAAGATATCCGCAGGATCTGAGACAGAGAATTCTAGGATCATAAATCCTGAACTGCAAAAACGTCAGCTGAAGGAGCTGGTTCAGGAAGGGCTCTCTGTTTAAATAAGCAAGGAGATACTGCATTTCTTTGAGCGTCTTCAAATCAACCTCGCTTTCCTTAAAGAACCCCCCATCAGCTGGCCAGATAATAGTAAATACAGAGGAGGTTTGGCAATAGTTAAATCATTAAAAGACACACACCACACACACACACACACCAGACAAACACACACAGCACACACTTTCTAGGACTCTCTTTTTAACCCGCGGCTGGCGCCCCATTTAGAATAATTATAATTAAATCCTTTCGTATTGCACATCTTCAATATAAAATCAACCTATACATAAATTTTAAGCCATCAGAAATTTAACGGTACGGAGAAACAGCCCCAGTTAGAATATAATAATATCCTTTCTTAGTGCACATCTAAGACCTAAAAGTGACCTACAAAATTTCAGCCTGAATGAGTGATTGAGTGTTAACTTTGGCATTTATATACACATATAGGTATAGATTTAAAGCAGAACATAGTTAAATACAAAAGTCGAAAAGAGAATGAAATGAAAATTTACATTTCAAAAAAATATTGTTTTGTTTTGATGAAAAGCTTTCTTAGAATGTCCGGTAGAGGCGCTAGAGTTTTCGTTATCGGGTATCGTGTTGATGCGAAATGTAAAAAAATCTTCTTCCTATGAGACACGAAACCGATAAACTTATCGTTATGGGGATTGATTATGGGGACCCGATAATTAAATGCGAAATGTCTCTAAATGTCATTTCCCCTCTACCACGGAAAAATTGTGGCGCGACGCGCGAAAATATAAATTTGGAAATTCACTGTCGTCAAACAACAAACAATTGGCTATGGATTTTTCATAGATGCTGCTGATAGCAGTTCAAAATTTACAAAAAAATCAGAGATCAAAAATATCAAAATAGGGATACGTGGGCTGTTTGTAAAACCAGATTAATAGTGGATTGATTCTTATGCTAATTTAAAAAGGAAATACTGATCCTTATCACTGTATATCATACAGAATGCATTTAAGCCAAGCAGTATTCTATGTTACAGCATTTTTCTTGGTAAGAGTATCAATTGATAAGTTTTTCTTTAAGAAATAAAAGATGGAATATTAAAACCTTAAAAAAAATATCTCAAAATTAAGGAAGTAGTACCGAGAGTACCTAGACTTTAGTTGGCAAGTTTAACACTGCGAATTTTTACCTGGAAGAGGTATTTTCAACTTCTATACTTCCAATGTGTTTTGGAACTGTTGGGCTTTGTAACAGTTTCAAGCCAAGGTATGCCATAACTTGGCTTGGTAAATGTATTTGAAACAGGAAAAGATCAATATTTATTTTCATCCATTTTCCAGTAGGTTCAAAACTTTCCAGTTGATTTATTTGTTTTTCTATTCTTACTAAGAAACCCTGCTTTTTGTTTAATCATCTAAATATAGAAAACAGAAAGAATTTGGACAAATAATATTCTGTATGAAATGTCAATCACTGGCAAGAATTTTTTGTTCTCAATTTTGTGATTATGGGTAGGTTAGTTTGTTTTTTCATTTTTAAAATGAAAATTTAACATCCATATTATACAAACTAAATTTTGCTGCCATAAACTTCCTTAGTATGGATTGTACAAATAGGGCTTAAAATAGAGAGAGAGATAAAAAAATTCTTGGTTTCATATTCATATCAAATCATACTGAAACATGGGCCATAGAGGATTGAGTATGGCAAACATAGAGGAACATAAAGGAATAAAAAAGGAAATAATTCTAAAACCAGTAATATATTATTTTATTCATTTTTTTTTTATCTTTTCTGTTTTATATTTTACAGATTGATGGGACAATCAGTGAATTTACAGCTGATGACTGCTCATCTCTTGGATTGAACAAAGCAAATCTTTTGTGTTCATCTTGTGATCAACTGTCTTCCTTTGATTTGAATATTTTGAAGTAAGATACTTACTATAAAAAATTGTATGTATGATTAAAAAAAAAAATCATAAAAAATTGTACCTATGAATTCATAGCAAAATAGTCTATTTGTAGACAAAGTTAATCTTTATTTTCTTCATTCCATAGGCATTTTATACAATTTAATTAAATCTAAGATATCATATTCGTGTTAATCACTTTTGTGATATCACAGCTACTCAAACTTGCTTTACAAAATCTACCCTAAAACCAGGACTTGAACCACCAATCTCCAGAATACAAGTCCGCCGCCTTATTGATCAAGCTACTGAGGTTGAAGCAATTTAATAAATAGCCTCAGAGGCATTGACATGCAATTCTTCTGTAGCTTTTACACTTTTTCATATCCATATTTGCATGATTTTCCATTTAATTTTTCAGAGACCACTGTTTACAGTGTTGCCATCCAGGAGAAACAACAACCACAGTTAAAAAATATGCAAAAGCTCGGTTAGAAGTTTGCACGTGCAAGTTTGGAGCCTATCCTCAAATTCAAGGTTTGCTTATAACCATAACAATTATTCAGTTCTATAATGAAATCAAAAAGAAATTGTTTTGGAAGGGGAAGGGGATAAAGAAAACAGTATTTTTCTATCAAAAACAAACACTTTTTCAATGCAATTATGATTCCTGTGTGTAGTTTTAAAAAGACATGAGGGGAGGCTAAGTGCATGAGGTTGTTGTGACTATTTGGTTTTATTTCTAGCAAGTAGTGCAAAAATCCCTCATGAATTTCAGATTTTAACATCTAAATTGAATTACTTGTATGGATGGATCTTTGCTGAATAATGAGCTGTTGAATGAAGGTTTTGATGTATAGAGTAAACCTTCAAGATATACATACGTAACTCAATGATTTATTTTTCTTATTTCCAATAGCATTTGTCAAAAGTGACAAACCTGCCAAATTCAAGAATCTTCAAATCAGATATGTGAGAGGTTTGGACCCAATCATCAAACTCATGGACAAAGATGACAATGTGCAGGAGGTAATTTTACCTTTCTTATTTTGGACTCTTCTCAGATTATTTTTACTTCATTATAAATTAATAAAATTTACTTTGATATTTATTAGGTACCTTATATATTATTTTGTTAAAATATTGTAAAAAAAATATTTTTGCAAAATTTCAGCATATTATTATTATTATATTAAGCTTTATTAGGTGAGACAAATTAAAATATATACAGTAAAATACATTGAAATTATAAAGAAAAAATAAATAGATTGAACAAAGAAACAAGAACAAAAAAGAGAATAAAGCCAATGTCCTACCTACAGGGCGGGGTTATTGCCTGTGGCAATATCTTCCACACAACCCATAAGAAGATGCAATGATTAGTAAGTGAGTTTCAATTTTTTAAGTTTTGTAAGAGCATTAACCTTGCCTGGTAGTTGCCTTCCACTTAAGAGTATTATTATTATTAGCTTATTATTACTTTCTATAAAACATTAAATTTAATTTAAATGATTTTCCTTATCTCTCAGGTTTTAGCAATTGAAAAATGGAACACAGATTCAGTGGAAGAGTTTCTGAAAACCCACTTGGAATCAGAGGAGATTGTCATAGCAGCTGAAAAAGAGGAAGAAAATAGAGACTACTTAAAAACCAACATGGTTTGAAATCAACCCTTTATTGTGAATGGCAATGAGTTAAGTTCAATAAATCTTTTATTTTGTTTCAATTAATAAGCCAGATTTACATGCAACTGTTGGAACTACCTGAATACCAGCGCTTATTTGCAGGAAAGGATTTTTTTCAGTCATCAGTCAGTGTATAGTCACAGATCAACATTAGCCCAAACTCTGCTTAATTGAGAGCCTTGTCTTATTTTGTTGGCAGTCTAAAATATGGATTGTATAGTACGTATTTTAGATAAGTGTTAGGTGCTAGAAAATGTTTTAAGCATTAACCTCGCCTACTGATTACCTTCCACTAAAGAGATTTATTATTATGTATATTATACCTTAGTAGAACGGTTGCCATGGGTAAAGTGAAACTGTACTAAGAATTGACATTATTATTACATATAGAGAGATTTATGTCTTTCATGATCGCTTGAGATATAGTCAGTCATTTCTCTTCTACAACAGAACATGCATCTCACAGTTGCATGTTAATTTATATTTTCGTCCAAATTTGTAAACAGAATTTATTATTGAGAATTCTTGAAGCATGAAAATTTTACTTGCCAACAAACAAGGCCTTTACATATTAGTACCTTCGTACATTGTATAAAGAAACATGCTATATTCTTTCTTCGCGTAAGATCCTGCTACCCTTTTTAAGTACTTTCACTCTGTAAAATTGTAAGTTAAGATCAAACTATAAAGTATTCGAAACGATATTTTTGTACTAACAAATCCTTGTGTTCTAACATTTTATGTGGCAAAATTATGTCAATTTGCTCCTCATAGATGGCATGAGCAAACGCAATTGGTCTATTCTTTCGCAAATTATTGAAATAATGTTGACAGAGGTCAAGACGAGCAAATCAAAGATTTTACTTATCGAGTCTTTTCACGAGTATTGCAATGGAGGAGTGATTGAAATACGTAAATAAAGTTAATACCAAGAAATAAAAAATGTAAATATAAAAAAATATTTGCTAGAAATATTACTTACGCTTTGAAGCAATAAGAATTCTGTAAAAAAATCCTGCATATTAAAAAAAATAGATACCTGCTCTCTCATGATTTACTTTGAAAATGAAATGTAGTATCTAGATGCTAGGTCATAATAATATTCATTATTTTTTCTTCAGATACAATAATATTAACAATTAAGACTGATATGTCCCCCTTCCTTTTCTCCCTGTTAGTATACAAAATTATTAACACTCCGCCAGAGCTCATAAAATATAAAGTGAAATTACAATGAATCAACGAGTAAAAAAACCTGAAGATTGTAGTTTCAATGGCTGTTTCATTAAATTACCATTTAGAAGAGGGTTTAAGTATAGGTACCCTTTGATTTTTAGTCTTTCCTATTACTATTGAAGAGTATATTTCTTTTCACCTCTAAAGTCTGTATTTAAATTGAAGATCCCTTCCTTTTCTCCCTGTTAGTATACGAAATTATTAACACTCCATCCAGAGCTCTTGTTATTAAAATATATGTAAAGTGAAATTACAGTAAATCAACGAGTGAAAAACATGAAGATTGCAGTTTCAATGGCTGTTTCGTTTCATTAAATTAATATTTAGAGTTTTAAGTACAGGAACCCACTGAAATTTTGTCTTTCCTTTTACTACTGAAGAGTATATTCTTTTTCACCTCTAAATTCTGTATTTAAATTTAAGAAATGAAATTTTGGAGGAAGTATACTGTCCCGGTAGCTCAGTGGTAAAGGCGTCACTCTGTGAATCAAGAGAATCCAGAGGTCGTGGGTTCGAAACCCAGCCGGGACATGACAAGTTATCCTCCCATTTGGGATTTTTACCACATAATAATATGTCTTGAGCTTACTGCTGGAATAATGGGACTTTAATAGTCTTAATCGGGCAGTATAAATAAGGCGATATTATTATTATTATTATTATTATTCATAACCCCCCCTCTTGTTGATGTTTACAAACAGAATAGGTCCAATAATGTAAGTAGGAATATTTTAAGGAAAAATTGATCCTGTTTCTTTTTTGTTTTGGTATTTTTTTTTTTTTTTTCCTATAAATATAGCTTTCCCAAGAACTTGTGATCTTACAAAAAAATAAAAAATAATAGTCTTACATTTTTCGCTTCCTAAAAGGAAGCAGACCCCAACATAGTTTCCTCGAATCAAGAGGCCGATGTCCATGCCCTTACAATTATTACAAATTTTATTTTAATTTTTGTTGGCTCTGGGTGTATTTTTTGTCACATATAAGATACATAGATATGTGTGTAATTGTGTATAGTGATTTGCCCTTTACCATAAGTTTACCTTCCTATGCCCTTTACCTTCCTATAAGCTAAGTCTAACTCCTCAGAAGTTAGACTTAGCTTATAGGAGATGTATTGTTTATAATATTATTCTTGTACAAATAAATAAAAGTATTCAATTCAATTCATAGTGTTAGCACTGCTCTCCCTGTCACATTGAAATACTAAGATAATATTATTAATGTAACCATACATTTAAAAAAAAACCAAACTGGATATTCTGAGCATGAAAAACTTGTTTATTTCAAAAAAGTAACAATCCACCTTTATTATTCAATTTTTCTACTGGAACTAGTAAAACTAGACCACTGACGTATGAAAAATTCCTACTGGATATTTTACCTCTCCAGTTTTTTTGTATCAAGTGGTGTGTTTTGTTTTACCACAAAAAGGAATTGGTTTAACTCGTTCATGCGGGAAACAGCAATCAAATGATTTCATCAAATCCCGACGGATCTATCTATAGCTGTATATTTCTTTTTGATATTTTTTTTCCAGTTTCGGTATTTCCAAATATTTCCATTTTCTTCCAAGTTTAGCTTCCCCACTCTTCGTGAAAGAAAAATGCGTTTCGGTACTTTTAAAGATAAACAATGGACTTAAAGATAAAGCTTATGTAATACCTCTGTGGCGCTAAGTCTCGGATTGCGCACTGTGTTAGATGGAGAAACCGATGCTAAGCAATTACTACGTTATCGATTCTGTCTATTAATTTCGCCCTAAGTTTTGGTTTCGATTTCCGATAAGACACGTTTCCGGAGTTGCACTTTCAACCAAGTAGGTGTTACCGATTTTTTTCTTCTTTATACTGTCGGTATTGCTAATTTATTGTATTTATAGTATTGAGTCTGGCTGGGGGACTTTAAACAGGGAGAAGACCAGCAGTCTGGCTGGAGAACTATAAACAGGGAGTAGACCAGCCTTGGCTTGGTTCTGGGGGCCCTTGTCAATTATTAGCGTAAAGACAGAGGTAGAAGTGCTGAGTGACCTGAGCCATTCCTCCACTGTCTGGCTACCATCGTTCACGATGACGCCACCTCATGATAATGATTGCTAATTTATTTCCAGTCCATGAGATACCGAAGTTGTTTTGTTTTATTGGTAGTAATGGTAGTTATCTTTCTGCACAACTTGCAAATTAGTGACGATCATTTAGCAACCCGTATTTTTGCACAAGTTCCTATTGATCGTCTATGGATCAATTAAAAGTAATTAAGCTTCCTCCCATGTGAACCAGAACAAAATGACCGGTGAGGAAATTATTCATCCGCTTTGCTATTTCACTGAGATATGAGAGATACTTTAAATTTATCTGATCTTTAGGTATTTGTTGAATAATCATGTCACAAGCAGACATATTAACTATCTTAGAAATCGTGTAGACCACAATTTGCTGAGTCAAAAGCAAAAGCGCACGATTAGCTCAGTGGTTAAGCACTCGCTTGCCATGCGGAAGGTCCCGGGTTCGATCCCCCGTGCCGACAAAAATTTGTATTCTTAATTTGGTTACAATTGTTTGAAAGGGATACCATCCGGTATCCCTTTCGAAAAAAAAAACTAATGTCAAATCAAAAGAAGCACTTATGTTCTTGCTCTATAGAGTCCAAAGATTGTTTGGCATTATTTCAACAATGCCAAAATCTTCCTGTTGCTAGGTCAAATACCCTCTTGAATAGTATTCGGCCCTGATACTTCCGTTCTCTGCACAATGACCATGTCCTCCCTAATGTTTGTGTAAACTATGAATTTTATGTTTTGTATACTCGTAGAGAACATCACAATATATGAGACATAAGATAATGCTATAGTCGTATCTATAAATTTTTATGTTTTATGTACTCATTAACATTGAAATTCGCGAAAATAATTTCTCCTTGGCCATAAAGACTTCCGAGCATTATATGTATACCTACTACATCTAAAGACTAAAGACATCGCCTGATGTATGTAGCCAGCCTATTTGTCTCAGTGGACTGTTTCTGAACGTGTATGTCGAATGTTCGACTCTCACTCGGGGTACGTTTTTTTTCAAAGCAAATTCTTTGTTTTTTTTTTAATTTAAAATATCAACCAGCCCTTTTTTGCGGCCCTTTTTCGATTTTTTTTTACCACAGTGCGGCCCCCTTAGCTTTCACGATCACAAAATTGCACTACTGAACTCAAATATATTTTTTAACGATTCTATACAAAATTTCAAGAGCATTGGTAAATTAAATAAAATTAGAAAAATCATTTTTAATTTTCACCAAAACGGCCCCCATTCGCCCCAAATGGGTTAAAATCGGCCCAAAAAATAGGTAAAATTCTAGGACCCCAATAAACATGTATACCAGTGGCGGCTCCTGACTTCAAGACTAGGTGAAGACAAATTATACCCAGAAGTATTGAAAAAATAAAATTATTAATTTATCAGATCTTAGTTCTTATGGTCTCATAAACACAGCCCATTGTAAGTTATGGCTGTTTCCCTGCAGAGCATGATTTTCTCTCATACCAGTTTTGCATCATATAAGTTTTTATAGTTAGTTTTTTTGGAGAACACTTGGTACTTAATAAATAAACAAGGCCAGCAGAACAATTTGTCAACACTTGAGCTGGTACACAGCCATTCATTTTTCATAAGCCATCATTCAGGCTTGAACTGTATGGCTGTGGGGCAGGCATTTGCTTTACTTTTTTAGTGGTGGTTATAGTAATTGGAGAAATTGGACATCCAGTAATCATAATATCTTTCTTATCCTCATTACTTCTTAATCTGAATGGGGTTACTTTTAATGTTTGAACCCCAAGATTTTGTGGGAATCTCATTGTTTCTTTGAAATATTCATCTTAATAAAAAATATTTATTCATCTTAATAAAAAATATTAACTAAAAGTTGGTAAAAAGGAATTAAAATAAAAATATTAGGATTATACCTCAGTAGATAGGTAGGTACAACATTTTAAAGAGGGGTTAGAACTGGGAAGGAAAGAAAGTTAGTTGAAGACTAAAAATTACAATCCAAAACTGGAAGAAAATCCACCACCAGATTACAAAATAAATCTAAGAAAACATACTTACTACAAATATAAAATCAGCTTAAATTTGTGTTACCATTGATGTTTAAATGACTATTTATGAAAAACACAGATATTGCCTTATAATTTTAAGTACTTCACTGGAAGCTGTGTGCTTAGCTACCTGCATAATTATAATGTTATTTCTGACACTGAAAGAAGTACATAGCTACTTCATATTCAACTTATTATGAAAAGCACAGGTCAGATCAGGTAGGAATAATGTTTCTATCCTGTATCAAATACTGGGAAATAACTTTATTAACTAGTTACACTAATTAAAAGTAACTTGATTACCGTTGAAAAGATTTGAAAATAATCTAATAAAATTTAAAAAGTGCGCAACAAGTTTTGTTTACATTCTAAAGATAAGAGATACAATGTTGCCAAATTAATTTCATAGCTAAATTTCTACAAACTTCAAGAGCTATATTTTAAATTTAAAGAAATCCCTCAAATCATGTAAGACGTATTTATTTATTTAAAAAAATAATACTACACCCCCTGAACAAAATTTTCTCTTGAGAATTTCATTTTAACACGTCTAATTTCATGATTTTTTTTAAAGTGGTTCCATAGTCAGGATCCTAAACAGGACCACCATTGTCCCTATTTAAAAACTTCTTGGAACAACTAGATACCAGATTATCTTATTTGGCTCAATTTCGGTACCTACATTAAATAATTATTTCCGAGATTTGACTTCAATCGAGATGTCCTTTTTAAGACTTTAGTTGACAAGATACATAAATTAATAGTTAAAATTTATTGGTATCGGCTATCGTTTAGGAACTATGTACAAAACTAGAACCCAAAAAATGAGAAATAATATCCAAAATTCCTGACACAAAATCCTGCTTTCCTAACGCCTACGTTATTATTATTATTATTTTTTTTTTTTTAATATTACAAGATTGTGCTAGATATGGGAGGCTAATGCTACTGGCAACAATGTTAATATCAAAAACACATGACATCCCACATGGTATGTGGCTTCGTGACATTTCGTATGAGGTCGTGTAGATAATGTAAACTGATTACAACTGAAGACTGTCCTCAGTAGCATATTACATAGATATAGTTCTTGCCTAATATTTCATGATACCTACTTGGAAATACTCAACTCTGATTGGTTGATTCAAGGACAACTGAAGACAATTTCGAATTGTCTTCACATTTGGTGTTCTCCTTGGAAAGTAACATGAAATGTTAAGCAGCATTGATCTATTTTACACAAAGCTTACTCTTTTTTTTTTTTTTTTTTTTTTCTTTGAGTTGGATCAATTGTGTCATGTTCAAGGGATTATGAGTAGTGTTTTCACTGTTCAAAATTAGGTGAAAATGTCTTCAGTGTCTTCACCCGACGAGCCGCCACTGATGTATACCAAATTTCAATATTGTTTAAGAATCCAGTCGAGAGTTATCGCGGAAAAGACAGACAAACGAAAGCCAAATCGTCCAGTACCTACCCAAGTTAAAACAGAACATGTTCGGTTAATTATCTCACTAAATAACTAATTAGTTAAGTAATTATGTTAAAACGCCAAGGACAAAGGAAATAACCTTCCTCAACATTTCTTATGGGCCACGTTTCTGAAGTGACCATCTACTCTAAGTAAAAACCATTTGTTTGATAAATTGCATGATGAAATTTCTCATCTTATCACATCTCTCTGCTCTTTTTTTTTGTGAAAATGTGCCCTTCAGAAAAACATGAGCGAGAACACATGTGTATCTAAGCTGCTGATACCGCGTCATCGATTGCTGTCGAAAATATTCTATAGTGATTCTGTCGAAAATGCTTCAATACAAAATTTTCACGAAGAAATTGGAAGTTCGTCCTACTTTTAACATCGAATTTTGAGAAACGGTGTAGAAATACGCTGTGATTAATTTTTTTTTCTTCTCTTTTATCCTGGTTTTTTCTTAAAAATAGGAAACGTGGCAGCTGTTTTGGAAGAATCCCTTAAGAAAAGGGATTGATTTTTTTTTCATACTTGAGGTGTACTCGTTTTTATGTTATTATCATTGTAGATAAGAAAGTATATTAATATACAGTATTATAGACACTCTACAACTACATTATTCCATTGAATACAGGTTCCTACTTGGTAATAGAAAGAATTTCATCAGAATATCTAAACTGAATTTTTATCTTTTGTAAAATAATCAATAAAGTATTATTTATGTTTGTAATAAAAAAATGACCAACCTTAGTAACTTGATGAGGCGGCGGACTTGTAACCTGTAGGTCGGTGGTTCAAGTTCCGGTTTCAGCGTAGATTTAGTAAAGCGAGTTTGAGTAGTTGTGATATCATGAAAGTAATTAACACAAATATGATAACTTAACTGAAAACTAGTAAAAATATTATGTAATCTGCAACAGATTATAGGTACTTCTAAATTTGTCGATGATTTCATAACTAATCTGATCTACGAAAACTATTTGACAGTAAATATTGTAAGCAGATTAGATTAGGCGATTCTGCCTGCGTAGTTTTCTCAAAGTGCGTTTCCTTTTTAAAATATTGTTTCATTCATACAGAGTCAATAAATTAATCTGCACCGAAGAATAGCCAGAAAATACATACATTAGCCTACCGAAGCTGAAAGAATTGTTTTTTTTTTTCAATTAGGTATTTAACATTCTGTCTGAATATTTACCTTCTTAGTTAGATATTTTAGTGATTCATTTGAAATCATTGATTTTTCATATTGATACTTTAAGACGATAGGCTCTCCAAGTGACACAATTATAAAAAGAAATAAGGCGAACACTCTTCCGAAATAAGATAGGTTCTTCTGTAGACAAAAACATGCTACAATCCAAGCAACCTCCTTGATCTATGAGGAAAACCAGGGCTGGCCATTACTTTTTAAAAAGCAAAATGATCCACTGCAAGTTGGGCTTACAATATATTTTCATAAGGTGCCTGATCTATTTTTAAAATATTTGCATCTGTTCCCGGGACACCCTGTATATGGAATTCGTATGAGAAGAAAAGAAAATTCAATACTTTCCTTATAATATAGGATAAGGAAAGTAATAAATACCTAGATTCTCATAAGTCCATAAACATAACTAGTAAAGTATATGTAAATACTCTCATCAATTTATATGGGTGCGTAATTTTTCAAAAGTGCGTTTCATTGTCATACTAGGTACAATTGGTCACACTTGTAAGATAATAACTTTAGAATCTTTGGATTTCTACCATTAGCCTTGCTGATTGGTTGATTATTAATTTATTTTTTTAGACTTTTTAACTAAACAGCAGCTACTGTAGATGTTTATGGCCTGTATATTGTCCATCCCGTCGTATGGTGCCTCCTCACTGATGTGGAAGGAGTGACACAGTACTTTCCTTTGAGGTGCTAACCTGCTGGGTCAACACGAGCACACCAAAAAGTATCACTAACAAACATCAGTCACCAAATTTTGAATACAACTTTTTTGTCGGCTCTGGAGTAACCCGGGTCCTTCCACATGGTAAGTGAGTGTCTTACCACTAAGCTAATCGTGCGCTAAAATTGTCGCTTACATTTTTAAAAAAATGCTCAAAGATTGCTCTTCATTTTTTGGTTTGGTAAAAGAAAGATTTCCTGAAACTTCAAATTGGGCACAGGCTCATTCGCCACGGGCGAAAGAAGTGCCCATTTGGATAAAAAAAAGAAAAGAGAAGCAAGACATAGTTATTTAAGGGCAAAATATCTACCTTTTTAAAGCACTGTCTCGACTGGACCTCAAACACACATTAACCCATCTGGCGTGATACAGGGCCCCATTGTTCGCCCCGGGAACACGTCATATGAACAAAGCCATGCCTCGAGGGGTTAATGGCAACTAAAGAGTAGATTATCAGACCTTGCCCCCTCCCATGGATTACCTCACTCAAGTTCATCACTGGCTCTGTGCTGATTGTAGGACTGATGATAGCGCGGAGTTTTGCTCATACAGTCGTGTGATAAATTTAGATCTAGTGCCGTGTAGGAGGCCTGCAGTTCCTAAGTGAAAAGAACGAATCGATTCGTACAGGCTAATTTTTTTCGAAAACGTATAAGTGGACGGCATTAGAGCATAAATTTTTAATGCTCCGTTTGAAAAAGAATCCGTTTTTTTTCTGTTAATATAAGAAATTTCCATTAACTTTGCGCGGGTCACTTAATAAGTTCGGAAATACAAGTTTGTTGTTTGTATGAATACCTATTAGTTTTTTTATGCTTTTCAAAATTATTTCACGTTTTCTTAAGTAATTTTCTTTCTGTTTCAATCGCTTATACTTACATAGTGTCGCAATTTTTATGTTCGTTTTAAAATCGTGAATAAGTTTTTTATACTCGCTAAAATTGTAACTCCTAGTTCTTATTTAAATACGTTTGACTGTCTTCTGGAACTAACTTCTGAACCGCAATGTTATTCTAGGAGAAAATCATCCACCTATCCGGAATTAATTTGGTGAGTAACTAAGTTTCTTGTTTTGTATTATGATAATTATTTAGTTCTCAATTTACTTATGCTCGGAAGTAATGCTAAATTTACAGCATGAGATCCTTCAGAATAGCTGTTGTTTAATTTTCATGTGGCTTGAAAATGATTTAAAGCTGAAATCTTGTTTGTATATCACCATGGCAACCCCAATCCTACATGGTATCAATTTTATAATGCATTCAGTCAAACCTGGATTCAAGAGAACTCAAGGGACTGGATTTTTTTCTCTTATATCCAGGTTTCTCTTACAAAGAGGTTATTTTCCCTTATATTAAAGAGGTAAATTGGACCTGGAAACCGTTCTCTTGTAGCCAGGTTCGACTTATTAGTGTAGCCTTATTAGTGTTTCAAGAATCGCCCTTCTTAGTTTTTCATTACACTTACCTATCATAAATTATGTAGATAATGTCTTGTTGTTGTTGTTGTTGTGAGTGATGGTCTCCAGGCAACTTTATTTCAAAGTTGGCTCGTCTTGAACCACATAATTATTTCTATGTGCGATCAACCATCATGAGGACTTGGACTTTTCTTTGTAAGCCACTAAACCCTTCGGAATACGTCTTCGTTAATTTCTTCGAGTGATTCTGCATTTCGTATTGAAATTCATACATATTTTTCGTAAACAATAAAAAATACTTTTGAGCTCAACCAAAGAAAAAAAAACATTCTACCCATTTTCGTCGTCACTATTTGACGGCACGCATTGCTATAGTCCGTCAGTCTGGGATAATAAGATGAATTATATTGAATTAGCACCGTGTCGTATGTGTCACTTTCATTTAGTTCCAACTATGAAGTTATGTACCTATTAACATACCAAAATTTCTTTTTGGCCAATTTTGGCAAGAAGACAAAACGCGGATAAAGCCAGCCGTGACATAATTATATTGTAATTTGCAAAACAAATAATAAATCTTTCCCAGCTAGTATTCATCATTGTTGGGACATGGTAAGTGTACATTTTTTTACAATACATATAATTCAATGTTAACTTCGTATTTCTTGTCCTTCAAAATAAAAATGACATCATCGGGTACTGGATGCTGTTCTGTATTTTGCATGGATCAGATTTTGTACTTTAGGTACTTGCCCAAATCCAGCACTTCCACGCACAAAATAATTAGATATTGATAGTCGCTCTGGCCTTGCTTTTTGTTGGTTTTAACGTCGCTTTCAACTGCATGGTCATATCACGACGGAGGGGTTACCTTCCATTTTCAGCAAACTCACAAACCTGCTTCCCACATTAACCTAACCCAGCCTGGGTTGGGCTTGAATGCCAGCAAGCCAGCATCACGAAGTCTTCACCTCGCTGGACGTCTTCGGTGCTGGCGGGGGCTGTTTGATGTTGCAGAAAATTCATTATTTTTTGTATTTCTAGACTTGAAAGAAAATGTTCATACGTGAGTCATCTACTTCGGAACCACGAATTAATTTATTTGTTCTATGAAGCTGTAGGCCTAGATTTAAGAGGTGCATGCGGCATACGGTCATCCTACTTTATCTCCATCCGGCAGATTATACTTTGAAATCTAATCCGTTAAGTTCTCTGTCTGTGTGAATGGCCCTATTGTGTTGAAAATCATCAACATAAAATACTGGTACCTAACCTTATAGTGTTGCTACTATTTATTTGAACTGCACCCATACTATACAATCTACAATAGTACATAGCGTCAGCTGGAAGGTAAAACTGACTATCTGCATTTGGACAATTTTCAGGAGAGCCGCGCAAAGTTTTGGCGTGGCGGGCTTTCCTAAAAAAACCTTCCTGGTGGACTGTTTTGCGCTCACAATTGAATTTTTCTACTTTATTGCATCGATAAAACCTTCATTTCACCAAATGAATCTTAAAATGTTGATTTCTTCATCGAAAAAAAATCTCCACCAGTCTTTCAGGTAAAAATTGTTTTTCGCTTTTTCCTGCGCATATGTTTGAATACTACCGAATTTTTGATTTTTAGCCAATAGTTAGGTTGATTTCCGACCAGAGTAAAAAAAAAAAAAAAAAACGGAAAAATGACCAACTGTCACTTGGTCAGTTTTACCTTCTAGCCGACGATAACATAGGTACATATACACATAATTTGTACTAGTGGAAACTCTCTATTACTCATCACCTAACTAGTTTTCCCATATTATTATTATTACTAAAGTGTCCAAAGTTACCTTGTTAGGTGGTATTGCGTTGGAAGGTATTAGATTTATTCCACAACCAGCTGTTACACGTGTTGTCCGTTACGGCTATGCACAAAATTATTTTGCGTCTTGACCCTCCTTGCATTAATGAAAGACACTAATTGTTTACTCGTACTTGGTAATATTAGGCGCAAGTTTAAAATCAACTAAGGCCACATGATAAAGGTTAAGCTAAGGCAGACACACCCTCAAGACGGAGTTTGAACCAGTCATAGCGCACTATACTAGTGGTTGAGTGGAAGAGCTCACATGTGAGAACCCTGCCACTTTAAAGAAAGCCATCTAAAAAAAAAAAAAACTAGCCCGAGTTAAGGGATAGTGTCCAGTTGGATTAAATATAATCCTGTTTTATAATTTGGCCCTACAGCATTGCCTCCACGGTTCATACATCAATGCCAGTATATGGAATACCAGTAGGTGCATTGGTAGTCAAGTGGTTAACGCAATAGTCTGGTATCCAGGTAGCGTTGGTTCGAATCCCACCCAGTGAATGAATTTTTCCTCATTAATCTGAGTTTATGACCACATAGGTAATAATAAGACTCTGAGGGTTAGGTGGTAGAAAATTCTTTGACCTTCTACTAAAGAGTGTCACTATATTAATATACCTACCTATTGTGTATGGATATTTTTGCAGGGAGCATAAAATAATATTCTTCTTTCACTTTACCTTTTTCTAAACATAATTTGGTCAATCTATTCCTGTGATGGGAGAGATTGTTTATTTCTGGCACTTCTTCTTCCATATTTTACGGGCGTATGCACTTCCTAAGACCAAACCTGTAGCGCCAATGCTGTGAGTTATTGTCAGGCCAAAATTCTATGTGGACTTTTCACTTTTTAATACTATGTACACTTCTATATTAATTTTATATGTAGGTATGTATATGTATTTGCTCGTGGCGACTGAAATAAACAAAATCCCCACTCATTCACTCTATTACTCATCCGACTCATCACCTAAATATGTAGTAAGATAGATTATTAACTTTATATATTTTGTAGGTAGATATATGTAGGTACATGTGGTACAGATCTCCTATTAAGTTCAGAATAAAAATACATTAGGGCCTTGCCTTGTGGAATGATTGAGGGGAAATCATCGGTTGGTTGGAAGAGCTCACAGTGTGAGAATCCTGCCGTTAAAGTCACAAAATAAAATAAAAAAATCAACGTCTATGAACTGTATGACCATGCAGTTGAAAAACGACGTTAAACCCTAATAGTAACATTAGTAACAGGGATTAATAATAACATTCGAATTTCTCATACACTTACATTACATACTTATACGAGTACCTACCTACATAATTCACAAGCCATGAATAGGCACCTATCACGTACATTAGATAAACAGGGATAGAGTTAGCTGACCTATTTGCCCATTTCTTTCAAAATCTCGTTTATTACCTGCGTCTGACTCACCTAAGAATCTGGAGCATCTCTTATTTACCAGGTTATATGTTTGCTCCATAAACTTCCGGCCCAATAAATTTATGTGTCTGATATTTACCCCCCCCCCCCTCTCCAGCCCCTTAGGTATCTTCCACTGCTTAGTGTAAACATCACACGAACTTCTATTACATTATCATTAATTTTTTGGTATCTAATAGGTTGTTTTTTTTTATAGTCAACCTTGGATGTAAGGGAACAAGGGACCGGAATTTTTTTCTCTTATATCCAGGTTTCTCTTATAAAGAATTTATTCTTTCTTGTAGAGAGGTAAATTTGACATGAATAATGTTCTCTTACATCTAGGTTTGCCTGTATGATTTTGTGATATTTACATGATTTTATTTGAAAGTATTTTGATTATTTGTTGTAAGAACAAAGCTAGAAAACCCCCCCCCCCCGAAATGTAGGTCTAGCTTCGCCACTGCTTACTTACTTATGAATCCCAAAAAATGGTATCACCTGATTCATGCTATCAGCACGAGATAACACAAACAATACCGTTAGCTGACGTGAGAAACGTGATTCACGTAAAGTGACCGGACTTTGTAAACAATTCCGTCACACAAGTAACCCATTGTCAACAAAGTGGATCACACATGCAGATGAAATGACTTTTGGACTTGGGGATTTTCTCAGTCGCGGATTCGGGAAAATTTAAAAAAAAAAAATTACGGAATTATAGGGCCAAACACCGGCCAGGAAGGTATAAATTCTTCCCTAGTAATCTACCAAATCATTAAAATTAAGCAAAAAAAAAACAACAACAAAAAAAATAAAAACTGACACAAAAAAAGCTACCCAGGTTTTCCTTCGTTTTCAAAATAAGTTCAAAATGTCAAATTGGGTTTTTTTCTGCCAGGGAGAAGGTTTGAACCCCCCTTCTCCTCCCTTACCTACGCGGCTGGCTAAACTCCAGGAGATATTATAATTAATTATAATGATTCGTTTCGCGACTGATAAGTGTGTAAGTACCTAACACATACCGAGATGGTTATATGTATGTATAACTTTATATAATAGGTGTATAGGTGTATTTGGGTGATTTCGTCAGCTGTCTTAGTACCTACCTAATTTTTACCGTCTTTACCAGTGTGTAACTACCTACTAAATTGTTATTGTTTAGAATGTGATAATTTTATTGTTTTTTTTTATCGTTTACATTATGAGAGTAACACATGATTCAGACAAGGTCGTTAACTGTCATGTGATAGAGGAGAGGTCATGACTTTATGACAGTATCTACTCAAGCAGTTATTAAACTCTCTTTATCTATTTTTTGCATCTTTTTAAACATACCTATACCTATATACTTGCTGATTTTTTCAATGTTTTTACTTAACGCCTTGACTGTTAAATAAAACACTTAGTCTGAACAAAAAGCAGGTCAGTGAAAAAAAGGTAGGTTAGTACTTCATCAATTGCAACGCGTAAATATTTCAAGTACTGTTGGCATAATGGGACTACCTGTCTTGCCCTGACAGTCTAAATAAAGCACTACTTATACTTATACTGATTT
Organism: Bactericera cockerelli; assembly: GCA_024516035.1. Taxonomy (NCBI): domain Eukaryota; kingdom Metazoa; phylum Arthropoda; class Insecta; order Hemiptera; family Triozidae; genus Bactericera; species Bactericera cockerelli. The sequence goes on along the minus strand of CM044959.1, from coordinate 16,576,177 downwards.
TCCTACTTAGGTACTTTTGTTAATGCCCTTAATGTTCACAAAAATCGTAAGCTGAGCAAAAGAAAATTTGTATCACTTTGTCACAAGGGTAAATTTAAAATAAACCACTTCCAATATGTCCTAAACAATAGATATTTCGTAGGTAATAAATGGTGGATTTTTCTCAAGTTTTCGCCAGTCACGCTTAGACTGAACAAACAACAAAAGCAAATTTTCGCCAGTCATCGGCCAAACAGAAAAAAATCTGACGCGTACGTACATACCTATAGACAGAGAGGTTTTTTAGGTACCTAATGTAGATGTTTGAAGAAGGATAGAATGAATCTATCCATCTACCCTTCTGCAATGTCATGTACATTGTACACAATGTCATGGAATTTCAATTCCTTGATTTTTTTTAAATTTAATAAATGCATCTGCCAATTATTTATTTTTAAACAATAATGCAATTAATAAAATAGGTAATATTAAAAAAGAAAAAAAAAGAAGAAGGAAATCCTGCTCAATTTTCCATAAACCCATAATTGCGATATTTGTATCTTGACCCCTTAGTCTCAAGAATCTCAAGGATACAGCGCGAATAATGGCAATCAGAATTTTCATTTTGACCCATCCATCAACATGAGAAACTGATGAAATTAAAAAAAGAGAGAAAAAAAATTGATGGTCATCCTGTAATGCTCTCTTTCACACTCACTCACTCATCATCATTCAACATCCCCACTCTTTCACACTCACTCACTCATCATCGTTCAACATCCCTCTTGGTTTTCTCCAAATAATTTTAGAAATAGGTAGGCATCAGGCAAAGAGGAAGAAGTTATGATAGTGATGATGCCTTGATAATAAACAGCCATAAACATCGAAAACAAGTTGATATGGAAATAGAAATGTGAACAGTTTATAAAAAGAAGATGATGTCATTGAAACACAAACGGTTGGCGAGAGTTGAAAGTAAATAGTATGAAAATGAATTACATGAGCGTCCTCAGCCCCGCTGCGCCAGCCAGGCATTGTCGTAGAGCAAACATGCCTCTCTTCAGATAATACGAATAATATCGTCTTATTTATACTGCCCAATTAGGACTATTAAAATCCCATTATTCCAACAGTATCCCAAGACATATTGTTATGTGGTACAAATCCCAAATGGGAGGATAACTTGTCATGTCCCGGCTGGGTTTCGAACCCACGACCTCTGGAATCTCTGGATTCACCACTGAGCTACCGGGACAGACTCGGATATGAACCTATAGTTCGAATTTGAAATTTGTCCTCAGTCTACAATTTGAGAAGCTATTATAATAGGTACCTGGTATACTAAGGGCGAAATTGATAGACAAATTCTACATCACAAGTCATTGCTAAGCGTCGGTTTTCCCTATCTTACACAATACACAATCCAGGACTTAGCGCCACAGAGGTATTACATAAACGTCTATTAATTCCGCCCTATACTTTTTAGTCTATACTTACGGCGTAATTAAGAAAAAAAATTACTTTTCAGTTTGCGTACTGTGTAAGATAGGGAAAATCGACACTTTTGTGATGTAGAATATCTGAATATATTATAATATACTTGTGCAACCAGCCTCCGTGGTATCTGTAAATAATGTATTAGGTATGTATATTGTATAATTATACTTGTGCAAACAACCTCCGTGGTATCTATGTAGATGAACAAGACGATGTACATAACCTCCGTCAGGGCCAATGTAAACAATGAGACACGAGAGAAGCACCGCCCTTGTTTGTCCATTTCCTTTGCATATTTCCACGATTCGTTGTCTTTCCACATGTCGGTGACACGGAACATTCTGTTATCAATGTCCGGGACATGATTGATGCGGAACAAACAATTAGGAAACTGTGGATTTGTGTGAACTATATCAACTAGAACAATGAACTTTTATACCACCAGTTCTGGTGTGACAATTTTGTCCCAATAGATATAATTAAGGTCACAGTGTCAATTGTAACGGTTTTGCTGAAAACCATAAAACCAGGTCAGATATTACCAGTCGTACAGTCAACGAATGGCGGTTCGAAGCGCTACCGCGCTCCTTAATAAAAGAAGAATTAATATAATATTTTAATGTTCAAATTTATACATAATTAAATGACTAATGGCCAATTAAGTTAATGATTTATTTCCTCCGTTAAAGACTATGGTATCTAGGGGTTAAGATTATAACCCCTAATGACTCCGTTAAAGACTATGGTATCTAGGGGTTAAGATCTGAAGAGTGAATGAAGAGATCGATCAACTGTGCAACTTTTTTTTTTAATACTTTCCTTATTTTTGTTGTCTTAGCGTCTCTACATCTAATTAAGTAATCATTCGAGACGGGTGTTTCAACCTCCATAAGGTGGAAACTTACCAACCAGCTACTCATACTATCCTCACCCAGCTTGGTTAATTAACACATAAATAAAGCGCCATATAACTATTTAATCTATGTAACCAAGTCGTATTTTTTTTTTAATTTTCACAAATTAACAGGGGGAATACGGTATACCCCATACCCAATGTTTACGTATATACCTGTGAATACGTACATATGAATACCTATAGTAGATATCATATGAATAATTATAATAATAATAACACTCTTTGGTGGAAAGTAACCACTAGGCGTGGTTAATGCTCACGGCATTTTTTACCACCTAACCCTCAGAGTCTTATTATTATGCGGTCACAAACTAAAATTAATGAGGATAAATGCATGCACTGGGTGGGATTCGAACCAACGGATCCCTTCGCTACCTGGATAACCAGACTAGCGCATTAACCACTTGACTACCTGGCACTTGGTATGAAAATTGAAACCTTCCCAATGCAGTTATTATTATTATTATAGACTGGTAGGAGTTCCACAAGAGAAGCACTACTTATCACACCGACCACTATTTAGATCTATTGTGAGTTGATTCTAATTCTGATGTACGTCCTGATTTGAAGTAGTCAGGACGGGGATTTCATCCTCCATTCGCTTCGAATAGTACCATCTACTCACATTAACCTCACCCAGCCTGGGTAGGGCCGGAAATGCCAGCCTCACTTGTTTGGAGGGGACAGAATTTTCTTCGAAAAGTCTGCTCCAACCGGGAGTCGAACTCGAGACCTCTGGACTATGAGCAGTAGTCATAACCGTTACACCACGGAGGTTTGCCTTGGTATGAAAATTGAAACCTTCCCAATGCAGTTAAGTATGTATACTGATGTATACTTACTTACCTACATAGCCACCTAGCGCACGCACATGAATGTGCGGACGTAGGAACTCTCGGTGTTGATGGCGAGAATAGATGGAAAGGATGACTCAATCATTCGTACAGAAATAGGACCATCTTTCCTCCGAGCGTCCTTCGTAACTTTCATTAGGTCACTCCTATATGTGTTGGGATTGGTGGGCATACCACTTGACTCGGGAAACTCATGACTTTTACCAACGGAAGACATTGCACATAATTATGCACATCCACCAGTTGGCTCTCAGTGAAGAGAGCCCTTTGCCTCAAGGTCGCAATTTTGATATTAATTTATACAACTAGATATAGATTCTTAGAAGCTTTTATCATTAGCTTAGGAAAAGAACCTTTGCAAAAATCCAATATTGTTAATAAATAAATAAAATGTTTAAAATGTTAAAAAAAGAAGAAGAAGAAGAAGAAAAAAGATACCTACATAATTTGTGCATCTTTCGACCGCCCAGAAGAACAATTTTGTTCCATGGAAAATACAAATTTGAAAAGAGCTCTGGGGTGCTCCAGGTCGCAATTTCGATACTAGTTATACATCTTTATACGTACCTATGTATAATGTATATGTACATCTTCCGACCGTCGGAAAAATAATTTGGAAAATAGATCTACATAATTACATTTATGTTTTACTTCGGTATTAGATATCATCATCATCATAGGGTGGCGTCATCGTGAACGATGGTAGCCAGACAGTGGAGGAATGACTCAGCACTTCTACCACTTAAAAAAAAAAGGTAAATGTGCCCCGGAACCGCTTTCGCATTACTTCAGCACTTCCACCACTGTCTTTACATTACTTTACAAGGAGGCTAATAATTGACAAGGGCCCCCAGAATTAAGCCAATGCTGGTCTACTCCCTGTTTATTAGATATGTATTAGTATAAATACACCTATGCACATTTCATTAGTATTTGAACAGGTTAATCTGGTAACCCAATCCAAACTACTCGTGCCGTGGATATTTGCGAGTTTGGATTCAGTCCAATGCAGGAATTTTCCAAACTTGGAAATTAAGTTAGATTGGTTATGATAATTATGTATTGTATTGGTATTTGTTGAGGTGCAGTGGTTAGAGCGCTAGTTTCGTAATCTGAGTCGCGTTGGCCTTCGTGATGCTGGACACCCAATGCTTGGAATTTTCCTAGAATTTGAACCCAAACTTCATAAATTACACCCAATCTATTGCTGCGTTTAAATGCGGGCAGTATAAAAATGAGGTGATCCTAATATTATCATTATGGTTTTCACATTTTTGATAAGTATGGATGGGCAGAGTTAGTGAGTTTATAATTTATATTGTAGCTAGCTATTATTATAATTATTATTATTGTTTAGGTCTTTATTTTTTACATGATGGCGACACATGTCTGTCGATAAAGTGGGAGATATAATCCAATCTCATGATTAATAAAAAAACATCAGATAATTTAAAAAATAACAGTGTTTCATTTGTGTCTCATTTTATGTGCATTCACGGCAGTTCCAATTCTCCAAATAATGGCTCATTGTCTAAACATCACCACATCATTCTAATAAATAGTCTCATTGGATCAAACAATTTCTGAAATGACTCACTAGGTATTTATAACATCTCATGTGAGGTTCAACACACTCGGGATGGGTGATTAAATTGAATGGTCACTGATGTCATTCCACTATAATGTTGATGACACCATGGATTGACCATTTATAAATAATTGGAGCAAACCATAATAGACTTTATCAGTGTAATATTAAGATTTGCGATTAAGAAAAAAAACAGTGTTTTTAAAATTTATTTTAAAGATGAGTTTTTCACGACTTTTTTTTATTTCGTAGCCATGAAACAGGAGCTACTGTAGACGCTTGTGGTCTGTGTTGTAGCTTTCCCATACCGTAATATGTCTCCCCTCTGATGGGCGAGAGGTGACACATTACTTCCCAATTAGGTGCTGGGTCAACACGAGCGCACCGGAAGGTATCCCTTACAAATACCTGTAACCAAATTAAGAATACAATTTTTTCGTAGGCACGGGAAAAAAATATTAATTTTTACATATTTATTTTGTGTTCATAAAAATCGTGATGTCACAGTAACTCAAACTCGACTTTCTAATTTTTTCCCGAATTGGGACTCGAACCACCGACCTCTAGGTTACGAGTCTGCCGCATATTAGCGACCGAGCTACGGAGGTCTGTTTAAAAACATCATTAGCAATCATTTTTTTTATGCTTTATTAGGAGGACAGAGTACAATGGTAACAGTATAAAATTAAGAAAAAACAAACAAATGACAAAATAAATAAGTAGAAAAGAAAATAACAATAATATCCCTACCTAAAGGGCGGGGCAATCTCCTCCACCCAATCCTTTTGAAAGCCTAACTAAAATAATTGTAAGATTATAATTAATAATGTAATATCATTCGCATCCAAAGACTCTTTGGTAATTATCAGCCTCGTTTCCTGATATGTTCCAGGACAGATCCCAAGGTCCCATGGTGAGACGAAGCTGCTAACGGCCGCAGCCGCCATCCCGGCAGCATGCACACCCCAGACCTGAGCCTCGCGCAGAAATCTGTGAACCTGGCGAAATCCGGCCGCCTCTCCTGGTGAGTTCATCCGGCTCGTGCGAGTCTAAATACACAACATAATGCTAGTTGCCGACCTTAGTAGCTTGAACGGTAAGGCGATGGACTTGTAACCTGGAGGTCGGTGGTTCAAGTCACGGTTTTTTTTTTTTTTTTTTCTTTTTTTTTAAACATACTCAAATATATATTTTGTTTTAAATTTGGTACAAGCAAATAACAACATGAACAATGAACATAATACAAACAATTAATAAATTTTGTACCTAGAAAAAAATAAAGAGTTTAATAGACCCATTTCAGCAAATTAGCTCAACGTGGATTTAGTAAAGCGAGATTGAGTAGTTGTGATATCACATAAGTGATTAACACAAATATGATACTCTCTAGTGTTAGTTATTTTTCAAAATATAGGGTGCATAATACCTAAATAGGGATATAGCAATTAATTATTGAACAGTGAAAAAATCGTGCTTTTTTTAACTCTCATACGTGCTTAACCACTGAGCTAATCGGGCTTAAAAAATAATAATAAGAGAGGCTTTTTATAAACCTCAAAATATTAGAAACCAGGCGAAAAATGGTAGTACTCTATCCGCCATTATTGGTAGGACATGATAAAATCAGCTGTAGGTATGTGATGGCTTACCTACTTGTGAAACTCCGTCTCGTCTTGAAAATCTGGACCAAGAGAAATAGGTGAGTCGGTAAGTTACCAGTCTACCACAGTTGTGGTTGACATTTTAATTAATCTGCACCCTCAATATTGAAATTGTTCTCAATGAATTTAGGTTTGTGGATCGTTCTGAGTACATCAACAGGCAGAATACCTAGATTTTTCAAATTGCTTTGAGCATTAACCTCAACTGGTGGTAACTTTCCACTAAAGAGTATTATCATTATAATATTTAACAGAACCTTGTGTTTACATTGTTACAGGGTGAAGCTTATCATTATAATAGTTAACAGAACCACGTGTTTACATTGTTACAGGGTGAAGCTTATCATTATAATAGTTAACAGAGCCTCGTGTTTACATTGTTACAGGGTGAAGCTTATCATTATAATAGTTAACAGAACCACGTGTTTACATTGTTACAGGGTGAAGCTTATCATTATAATAGTTAACAGAAGCGCGTGTTTACATTGTTACAGGGTGAAGCTTATCATTATAATAGTTAACAGAACCAGGTGTTTACATTGTTACAGGGTGAAGCTTATGATTATAATAGTTAACGGAACCACATGTTTACATTGTTACAGGGTGAATCTTATCATTATATTAGTTAACAGAACCTCGTGTTTACATTGTTACAGGGTGAAGCTTATCATTATAATAGTTAACAGAGCCTCGTGTTTACATTGTTACAGGGTGAAGCTTATCATAATAATAGTTAACAGAAGCACGTGTTTACATTGTTACAGGGTGAAGCTTATCATTATAATAGTTAACAGAGCCTGGTGTTTACATTGTTACAGGGTGAAACTTATCATTATAATAGTTAACAGAGCCTCGTGTTTACATTGTTACAGGGTGAAGCTTATCATTATAATAGTTAACAGAAGCATGTGTTTACATTGATACAGGGTGAAGCTGAAGCTCTTGATCCACAAGGAGAGTTCCTATCTCAACTACGAGCAGCCGCAAGATCTGCTTGGCCGCAAGTTCCTCTCCTACTGCCGCAGTCTGCTCAACAGTCCCGACAACCTGCGGCGAGAGTTCCAACTACTCGGCTCCCTGGCTATAGAGCGGAGTCACCCCACCCACGTGGCGGTGCAGTGCGGCAACCGCGCCAAGAACCGATACATCAATGTGCTGCCGTGTAAGTATAATCAGTATAAACAGAAAAGTGAGAAGTTGTACTAGATGTACATGAATATCAGAACATATCTGGATAGCTGTTTCGAGCTTATTTGCTCTCGTCAGCAGGTAATAGTTCCGGTAATTCATGCCATCAACTAGTCTGACTGGGGGACGTTAAACAGGGAGAAGACCAGTGTCCCGCTAGAGGACTATAAACAGAGAACAGACTAGCCAACCCTTACGAGCCAGGCTAGCTTGCAGTTTCCTAAGGGTTTAATGGCTTATAAAGAAAAGTCCAAGTCCTCATGATGGTTGATCACACATAGAAATATGTGGCTTAGGACGAGCCAACTTTGAAATAAAGTTGGCTGGAGACCATCACTGACCCCTCCAGCTGTAGCCAAGCTGGCTACAACAACAACAACATCAACATCAACTAACCTCTCTATTTTAATCAGTACCCCCTTAAACAAAAAACAGTCTCGGAACCATCTCCGAGATCTAGGAACGAGATTGTATCGTCCTGTCTCGGATCCCAAAAAATGATATCGGAGACACCTAGGAGACCATTCGGAGACTGCTGCGGGACAGTCTACGTCCGCACCGTAGCGTCGATTGCTGGTGCTCGAGATTGCTCCAAGATCGGTCTCGGGAACTGTCTCCGAGATCATTCTCGGGGACCGTCTCCGAGCCTTCTCGGAACCGTCTCCGAGAACATTCTCGGGGACTGTCTCCGAGCCTTCTCGGAACCGTCTCCGAGAACATTCTCGGGGACTGTCTCTTCTAGACCACAGACCGTTTTAAATACCCTGGGAATTTCAGCTGTAAAACCACCTAAAAATAATACGACACATTTTTATAATAGAACATTTTTTTTATTGTGAAATATAAAATAAAATAAAATAATTAAGAACAAAACAAAAAAAAAAGAAGAATACACCTTAAAGAATGAAAAATCCCAATAAGAGACTAGGAACAATTGGAATAAAGAGATTGCCATAGGCAATAACCAATAACCCCGCCCTTTAGTTAGGACATATGTATAGGACATTGGATACGAATTCAATTTTTAATATTAATTTTTCGAGTTTAAGTCAGTTCTAACTCAGTTAGGGTCCATTTCTGACCCCTAGTTGATAGAGATAATCCATGCTTATTTGACCCAAGGAATCTAAGGTATCAATATATTTATGCAATCAATTTAGAAACATTAGAAAAAAAATTGACATGAAAATAAAAGTATCACATAAGTTCACATCTTAAAAGTATCTCTATCTTTAGTCACAGCAGACTACCCAGACGGCACAGAAAGTGTTTAAAAAGATTTTAAAAACACTTATTTTGACAAGATTCAAACATTTTATAAAGCTTATTTTGACAAGGCTTAACATTTTAGAAACACTTTTATAAGCTTACTATTTCCTCCCCCTGAGCATTTTATTAAGCTTATTTTTACAAGGTTTTGGAAATTGAATACCTACTTAATAATTAAGGGGCTCCATATTGAATTTCATACCACCGCCATTGCCCGGAAAAAATTGAAAATTGTGATTTCACAGGAAATTTTTAAAATTAATTTGGATTTGATGAAAAATATACTATTTCAAGGCAATTTGGTTCTACAATGATGAAAATCTGTTGATGAAATGCTAACATTAATAAATAAGAAGACAATTTGTGTTTTTCAGTTTTATATTTTTCCATTTTCATGGTAAAAGAATTAAAAGCAAAAATATGTAACAAACAAAAACATGAAACAAACAGAATATAAACCATAGAATCAGCAGATAAATTAAGCCAAGTGGACTTAATTAATCTAAATCTATTATACATATAGGTAATTAAGAGAGAGATGTGCTGAAATGTCATCTTCCTGCCCAGCAGCAGGCTGCCCAAAGACAAAGAATACCAGATCAGAAGTTGAGATTATTAAAGATGAAATTAGGAAATAGAACCCAGAGAGAATTTTGACTATAATATGGCATTCATAAAAAAAGAACAGTCTTCCAGATTTTTTTTTTGTTTGATTAAAGTGGGTTTAACCTCAATTGCATAGTCATATCATGACCGAGGTTTTACCTTCATTTGCAGGAAACTCACAAACCTGTTACCCACATTAAGCTCACCGAGCCTGGGTTGGGCCATTTTATTCTGAATTTACTGGGAATAGTACCAGGTAGCCACATTAACCTCACCCAGCCTGATAAAGGCTGTGTATACACATGTCAGCCTCATATTTTCTAAAGAAGGAGAATTATCTGTTTCACAACAACAAAAATGAACCAAAATCTTTAGATTACGGGGAGTACGAGGTTTGGCTATTAAGTTCGTAGACGCGAGCCGCTACACAAAAGCTGTCCATGCTAGGAAGATATGATGAACATGTTTAGACAGCTTCAAGTCTTGTGTTTTGATTCATAGCTGTCACATGTCTGTATTGTAATTAGTTCTGTTGTGATAGCCCGACGCGCAAGACACCTTTTTTAATTTTGCCGGAATTATGATTGATAGAAACGTTGAGCAACGCGTGATTATTGAATTTTACGTAAAACTTGCTGGTGAAACTTTTTCTTTGTTAAAGACAGTGTACCAGGAGTTGTGTTTGAAAAGATCAACGCTTTATAAATGGTTTAAACGGTTTCAAGATGGTCAGGAAGATGTTGAGGACGATCCACGTCCTGGTCACCCCCAAACCTCAAAAACTGACGAAAACATTGAAAAAATTGGTGTTATGATTCGTTCTGACCGTAGATTAACTCTTAGACTAATGGCTGATACACTTAAAATTGATAAATAATGTGTGAGACAAACTTTGCACGAAAATTTCAACATGACAAAAGTTTTCGCAAAAATGGTGCCATGCGCCAGTCCACAGTGCCTTCTCCGTGAAGACGTTCCTGGCCAAGTACAACATCCCAGTGTTGAAACACCCTCCTTACTCACCCGACCTGGCCCCGTGCGACTTTTACTTATTCCCAAAAATCAAATCTAGCCTGAAAGGTACCAGATTTGACAGCGTAAATGCCGTTAAGAAAAACCGGCAGAAGTCTTGGAAGCCGTCACACAAAATGGCCTCCACCACTGTTTCGATCAATGGAAAATTTGCTTAGAACGTTGTAGGGATAGAGGAGGGGAGTACATTTAAGGGGATAACTACTAAAGTTGGGTAAGTTAAACACACATCGTTTTATGGGAAGAGTCTACGAACTTAATAGCCAAACCTCGTAGTCAAATCTTGAATAATACAAGCTACTGTTTTAAAAATTAAAATTAATGAACACATTATAGTAAAAAATGTACTTATTACAAGTAAAAAAAACTGTCTAAATTTGCAACACTTAATACTTCTTCTAAACTTACAATATTTTTTTTTTTATGTTATAGCTGGTTCATGAAAAACCCCTGTCCTGATTTGAGATAGTGAGGATGGGAATTTCATTCTGAATTTAATGGGAACAGTACCAGATACCCACATTCACCTCACTCAGCCTGAGTAGGGCTAGATATACCAGCCTCACATTTTCGGAGAACAGATTTATTTATTTAAAATAAAAATGGGGGTGTATACTGAATTTACTGGGAATAGTCCCAGCTACCCACATTAACCTCACTTAGCCTGATAAGGGCTAGGAATGCCTCATTTTTAAAGGGAACAGAATTGCTGTTTGAAAGAAAAAAAAACTGTGAATTGAACACAGGATCTATTGATTATGGAACAGTATAGTCAAATCTTCAATAATGTGAACCTATTAAAAAGCCTTTAGCTAGTCAGTTCTCTGTTCATAGTTGTCTAGCAAAACACTGGTCTTTTCCCTGTTTAAAATACCCCAGTCAGACACCTGTTAAGAGTGTGATTCTGATTAAGTGGAATATCTGGAACAGGTTAATCTCCAGCATTTCCACATACATATCCTGGTTTGACTATAAAACAATGTAAAATGTAAGATATTGTTTAGATATTGCTTACCCCACTAATTGGAGTGTAAAACTCACTTATGATTAATGCATGGAAATTGGTACACTTTAGAACAGTAAACTTTTTAAAGTAGAGAAAAATTTCTTTTTAGTTACACCCTAAAACTATGATGTAGGAACTTTAGAAGAGTCAACTTGTTGGACTTTTATCAGAAATTGTTAGATATAATTATTTTGTGTAAATCATCAATTTGTAGTCACTTTCACTTATCCCATGTCAGGTTCAATATGTTTGAGGAGGGAGGCAGCTTGAATAGGTTTCTTCAGGTTGAAGCTATGTTGGATTGGATGCACAATACATGTAAACAGGTGGAAAATATCATGTGGATTTCCTCCATAGATCATAATTATTTTAGTAGTAGTATCTATTGATTGAGCACCAAGTTCTTCACGTTCTTTAACTGAAGACGGCTATTCTAGCCTTTATGTTGGTGATAATTATTTTAAATGCTAGGTCCAGTTTAAAAAGATATTATGTTTGCAGACATATTGACCATTACTTAAATTACTTAAAACACGTTTTATTAAATCACTTATTTGGATGAGCAGAAGTCACTGATGCGAAATTACTTATGAAGTTATCTTAGGAATGAGATTACACATAATATTGACGGTAGTTTCTCAAAATACTGTATAAAATATCTTTACCTCTTATGTATTTGAGTTTTACTAATTATCTCAGGAAAACTAATTAATTTATTCAAATTGCAGAATTCACTCGATTTAGAAAATGTTTTGCAAATTTTACTTTCAATTTCCGGTGTTGCCACAGGGTACTGGATCTCGTTCCGAGACGGTTAGCTTGGATCTTGTCCCGAACTAGCTCGGGAATAGATCCGGGATAGGTTCCGAGTAAGTTGGTTAAACATTCTCCGGGAGAGTTTCAATCCATTCCCGCAGTACTCCCAGAGAAAGATGTTTCCGAGCACGCTGTTTTTACTCTCTCGTATCAATCTCCGAGACTACTATATCGGAGTTAGTAGATCAGAGACACCTTTTTGTTTAAGGGGACATATAAACAGAAAAGCTAATTAAAATTGCTTTTAATTAGCTTTTAGCATTGAATTCTGTATTCGAAACAAGAATATGATGATAATATGTACAGGTATATGCGGATAAATATTGTTCATAGAGGGAGGTATTAAAAATAAAATTTAAGCTTTAAAAAATAAGAAAAAAAATTGTCCTGGTAGCTCACAGTGGTAAAGGCGGCACTCTGTGAATCCAAAGATTCCAGAGTTCGTGGGTTCGAAACCCAGCCGGGACATGATAAGTTATCCTCCCATTCGGGATTTTTACCACATAATAATATGTCTTGGGCCTACTGCTGGAATAATGGGACGTAATAGTCCTAATCGGGCAGTATCTATATTAATAAGGCGATATTATTATTATTAAAAAATAATTTTAAAAAAATAATGGAGATTAAAATTAAATGAGAAACTAACATCGAACTTTGTTGTAATATTTTTTATATAATTTGGCCCTAAGCGTTGATTATCTTGTTCTTTATGTATTTATAGTTGTACAGGTACTTGCACATTTAATTTTAGTAAAACTTCTTTTTAGGTATAGGTATTTGACAGGATAGAAAAAAAGTATAATGCGTAGGTGGGTATGATTATTAGGTAAATAAGTGAATCATACGGGGTCTTAATTTCTGCATCCTCTTGCCACGCACAAAGGGAAGAGGAGCAGCACCGTCCGGATTACTTGTGTGGACTCTACCACATGTACCTAAGCTAAACCCACACTGCCTAATTAATCTCGTGAATATATAAATTAAATCTATCCGGCGACATTCAGCAGAGGAAAGAGAGAACTAAGAACACTGAAATTATTTTGTAAAAAAATGTGCAACATTAAATTAATTAAATAAAAGAGAAATGTTAAGTAATACATCCGAAAGTTGGGTAAGTCGTTTACAAGTTATTTGCAGTACGTACATCCTAAGAGATATTAAATAATTATTTTATGTAGGCACGTCCTAAATAAAACTCCCTCGATTAATTATGATTTATACTGGTAATGGTAATGGTGCTCAAAGGCACTCATAATAACGGAAAGAATCCAATATAATCATTGAACAAACTAACAAAAAGTTAAAGAATAAAAATTACAAAAAAAAATTAAAATAAAAAATACATTCCTACAACATTCAGAATATTCCTACAATATGCGGATAAAATATGTCCGTAAATTAAAATGTAGATACATACGCACAATATTAGTCAAAATACCCAAGAAGCTGAACTTTTGTGTGTCTTCGTGAGATAGTAAGGATTTTTGCAAAAGATAAGGATTTCATCATCATTATAGGGTGACGTCATCGTGAACGATGGTAGCCAGACAGTGGAGGAATGACTCAGCACCTTTACCACTGTCTTTACAAGGAGGCTAATAATTGACAAGGGCCCCCAGAACCAAGCCAATGCTGGTCTACTCCCTGTTTATAGTCTCCCAGCTAGACTGCTGATCTCCTCCGAATCCAGATAAGGATTTATTTTCAAATTCAAAGGGTACGTTTTCAATGGGCAGAAACCCTGTGATGCGGCGACAAAGTGCGGGAACTGAGCTGGTAGTTTCTGTTGATCACTTTTTTAATTATTGATTCCATTTTAATAGCCCGACCTAACCATACAATAACTGGATGATACATTTACATCCAAGTTGTTTTCCATAGGTTGTGGAATGTATGCATATTTTGTGAGCTCACTCAGTCTCCATGCCACGTGATGTTATATGTTCTACAGGGTGTATGAAACTTGAACCGGAAAATGAACGTACCTAAATATCTTTATTAATTACATTAAACAGGGTGATAAATAACTAATCACCTGATTAGTACTGTTGTTGTGTTTATGAATGACATGGTTAATGGCAATGATAATACAATTAGAGGAGTTTCTTTAGGTAGTTTTTTAAATGCACTGTTTTGGTGCATTTTTTTATATTTCTCAAAGATCTTGTTATCATTTATTTATAGACAAGTGCATACCTACTAGATACTGACAGTGAAAAATATTGTACGGTTTCTTCAGGAAAAATGGAGAGTGATGGATGATAAGGGAACGTAGATCCATACGTGACTAACATACAGTACACGCGCACACTTCCTAAACCGAATTACCCCTGTAAAACATGTACCATGTTACAACCGTTTTTCTTATAAAACCTCCTTGTCCTAGAATTGTTTCATAAAACCTCCTTGTCCTAGAGTTGTTTCATAAAACCTCCTTGTCCTAGAATTGTTTCATAAAACCTCCTTGTCCTAGAGTTGTTTCATAAAACCTCCTTGTCCTAGAGTTGTTTCATAAAACCTCCTTGTCCTAGAGTTGTTTCATAAAACCTCCTTGTCCTAGAATTGTTTCATAAAACCTCCTTGTCCTAGAGTTGTTTCATAAAACCTCCTTGTCCTAGAATTGTTTCATAAAACCTCCTTGTCCTAGAATTGTTTCATAAAACTTTCCTCTCAACTGACCAAAATTGATGGACATTTTCGTTGTGTTTCAGAATAGGTAGTATGGTTTTACTTTTGGGTTCAATTTTGATACATCCTGTCATGATACATTTACAAACGTAAAGCTATGCAAATTGTATGCAAATATTAGTTAGAGTGTATATTAATTGTGTGAGTGTATGTTCTTGTGTAATGTGTATTGTGTGTGTAAGTGCAAAAATCAAGTTTGGGAGAAGTGAGAGTTTAACCTTGAAATATGCTGACATAGATCGAAAGTAAACACCAGGAGTTCTCGTAGGATAACTGAAATTAAGCAACGTCGAGCATGGGCAAGACATGGATAGGCTCATATTTAGGGCCCGAGACCCGAATCTGTCAGTTTTCAGAATATTATTGCTGAATTCTTGCAGTTAGTACCTACTAAGGACAACTCATTGCTTACCAACGAATAGGATTCATGCGATCACAACATTTTAACTGGGTGAGAAATTGTTTAGATGTAAGAACGGGTGAACCCCGATCGAAAAAATTTCTTGCCCAGAGAATTGGTGTGGCCATTCAGAAGGGTATTTTTTCTTTTTCTTTTTTTTTTCTTCTTTTTCTGGCATTGGGAGGCGAGGCCATTCCATACAGCCAATTTTTTATCCTTGGGTCGATACCAGAAGGTCATTGAATGAAAAAAAAATATAAATAAATAAATCTATATATTTTCAGTGCTACGTAAAATTCACAAGAGTAAGAAACTATGGGATGCCCTAGAGGCATGGCCCTGTTTTATCCTACCCATACTCCACACAATGAGGCATTGCCGTACATCGTTTCACCACCAAAAATTATAATCGTTCAAAATTTATGATTTCAGATGATAATACCAGAGTTCCTTTGCAACGGGACAACTCGGGTGATTCAGACTACATCAATGCTTCCTTCATCAAGGTAAGTTATTTGCATTTTAGCTTACGAGATTAAACATTCCCCAGCACCAAAATGAGAAGTAGTGTGTCACTTCTCGCCCATCAGAGGGGAGGCATATTACGGGATGGGCAAGCTAAAACATAGACCACCATGCGCGGATATAGCCCTCTAGTACTGGGGGGCACAATCGCACAATATACCTAACTAGCGGGTTGCACCCGCCGCTTCGCAAGCCTATCACACAGACACACACACACACACACACACACACACAAATGTAAATATTTTTCGTGTCACCCACCCATTTCTTGTCCTTAATGAAGCTCAAGAATGGCTCATCAGAATTTCGCGATCAATATGTCAAATGAAGACTACAACCCTTGCAAAAACATTCTCGCTTTGAGTTGATAGTTCGTCACGACATATGTATTTCGAGAAAAAATGTCATTCAGGTCAAAAAACGTAAATACTCTTTGTTTACCCATTCATTTTATGTCCTTACTCAACGTAGCTCAAGAACCGGTCATCAGAATTTCGTGATTGATATCTCAAATGAAAACTTGAACCCTTGCTTAAAACTTTCTATTTTTGAGTTGATACGCCACCGCCGTAGCGCCGTCATGACAAATTTTGAAGAAAAAAAAATGTCATTTCGGTCGAAAAGTGTGATTTTTTTGTGTCACCCATCCATTTTTTGTCCTTACCCCGTTTAGCTGAACCCTAGAGATATTTTCCCTGATCCAAATGGACCTATAGGTAAAATTTCAGGTTTCTCGGACAATCTGTGTGGCTTTGACAACTTTATTATTTAGTTATTTCTTATTGGTCTTAGAATTGTGAATTATTTTGGGTCCCGTGCACCCCTAACTTATTGAGATCTTTTTTACGGGATTAGTCCTAGAATTGGTAATTATTTTTGGGCCCGTGCCCCCCTAACTTATTGAGATTTTTTTTACGGGATTAGTCTTGAGTTTGGTAATTATTTTGGGGCCCGTGCCCCCCTAACCCATTGAGATTTTTTTTTTACGGGATTAGTCCTAGAATTGGTAATTATTTTGATCCTGTGCCCCCCTAACTTATTGAGATTTTTTTCTTACGGGATTCGTCTTAGAATTGGGAATTATTTTGGGGCCCGTGCCCCGCTAACTCATTGAGATTTTTTTTACGGGATAAGTCTTAGAATTGGGAATTATTTTGGGGCCCGTGCCCCCCTAACTCATTGAGATCTTTTTTTTACGGGATAAGGTATAATGAAATTTGAGAAACACCGCTTACCGAAAAAATCTGGGGGGGCACGTGCCCCCCGTGCCCCCCCCTATATCCGCGCATGTAGACCACAAGGGTCTACAATAGCTCCTATTTCATGGCTACGAAATAAAAAAGGCTGTGAAACACCCAGCTTTAAATAAAAAATAATATTAAAAAAAACACATCTCTGTCTGGAAATAGCTACAGAAGATACCGCAACATAAATGACCGACCCAGTAGCTTCATCGATAAGGCGGCGGACTTATAAACCTTGTGGTCGGTGGTTCAAGTCCCGGTTTCAGCATAGATTATCAAAGCAGTTTGAGTAGTTGTGATATCACGAAAGTGATCAACACAAATATGATATTTTTTTGATTGAATAAATAGATTTTTATAGATAATGAGACGAAAGAGTCTTTTTACTCTCACATCATTTGATCACTTAGTCACACATATGGTCAAACAAGTATTGTTAGTAACGTATTTACATAGTAGGTACATGCGCGGATATAGCCCTCTTGTACTGGGGGGGCACAATCGCACAATATACCTAACTAGCAAGCCCCTTCGCAAGCCTTTCGCACGCACACACACATACACACACCCACACACACACACATACACACACAAATGTCAATATTTTTCGTGTCACCCATCCATTTCTTGTCCTTACTAGAGCTCAAGAATGGCTCATCAGAATTTCGCGATCAATATGTCAAATGAAGACTCCAACCCTTGCAAAAACATTCTCGCTTTGAGTTGATAGGTCGTCAAGACAATTTTCGAGAAAAATGTCATTCAGTTTAAATACGTAAATACTTTTTGTTTACCCATCCATTTTATGTCCTTTCTCAACGTAGCTCAAAAACGGCCCATCATAATTTCGTGATTGATATCTCAAATGAAAACTTGAACTTTTGCTTATAACTTTCTCTTTTTGAGTTGATACGCCGCCGCCGCGGCGCCGTCACGATAAATTTTGAGAATTTTTTTTAATTTCGGTCGAAAAATGTGATTTTTTTGTGTCACGCATCCATTTTTTGTCCTTACCCCGTGTAGCTGAACCCTATTAGAGATTAGAGATATATTCTCTGATCCAAATAGACCTATAGGTAAAATTTCAGATTTCTCGGACAATCTGTGTGGATTTGACAACTTTATTATTTAGTTATTTCTTATTGGTCTTAGAATTGGGAATTATTTTGGGTCCCGTGCCCCCCTAGCTTATTGAGATCTCTTTTTTTACTGGATTAGTCTTAGAATTGGGAATTATTTTGGGTCCCGTGCCCCCCTATATAACTTATTGAGATCTCTTTTTTTACTGGATTAGTCTTAGAATTGGGAATTATTTTGGGTCCCGTGCCCCCCTATATAACTTATTGAGATCTTTTTTTTATAACGGGATTAGTCTTAGAATTGGGAATTATTTTGGGGCCCGTGCCCCCCCAACTTATTGAGATCTTCTTTTTAACGGGATTAGTTTTAGAATTGGGAATTATTTTGGGTCACGTGCCCCCCTAGCTTATTGAGATCTTTTTTTTTTTACGGGATTAGTCTTAGAATTGGGAATTATTTTGGGTCCCGTGCCCCCCTAACTTATTCAGATCTTTTTTTACGGGATTAGTCTTAGAATTGGGAATTATTTTGGGGCCCGTGCCCCCCTAACTTATTGAGATCTTTTTTTTTACGGGATTAGTCTTAGAATTGAGAATAATTTTGGGGCCCGTGCCCCCCTAACTCATTTTTTATACGGGGTTAGGTATAATGAAATTTGAGAAACACCGCTTACCGAAAAAATCTGGGGGGGCACGTGCCCCCCGTGCCCCCCCCTATATCCGCGCATGAGTAGGTATACCATAGATATCAAATATTGTTACTAACGTATTTACATAGTATTCACATTGATATCTACTTACGAGGAACTAACCAGAGAGGCTGAGTGTACACTGTACAGTACTACACTTATATCCATATACAGTAGGGTGGGCCGAAAAAAAAAATCTCAAAAATTGGACACAGCTGAGTCAAAAGTGGTTGTCAAACGAGCTGAAAATAATAGCTGTGAAGTTTCAGATCGAAATTTCATTATCTTGAGGTTCCACACTCCATTTGAAAATTTTACCCTCGAAAAACCTTGAAAAATCTCTATTTGACCAAATTTATTTTAGTTTTAGTTCAATTTTTGCTTTCAATAAACCAATAATAAGTGATCATGGGATTGTGTCAAATAAATAGTCCACAGAAATTAACAAATGAAAAGTTAAATAATTTTTAATAATTGCTGCCTACCAGAATATGCACAAAATCTGTTAAAAAAATATAATCACCGCAACACTACAACACGGGGATGGTTTTTAATGTTTTTGTTTGACGTAAAGAAGTTCTTTCGTGGTAGTTAAAGCACTTACAAACTGCAATGTAAACAGAGTAGTTCTAGCATGCTCCAAGAACAATATTCCCTTTTCCCTTCATAACCCATTTTCGATGCAGGAATTCCCTCCATGTCTTTGTATTTGTCATTGTAGGCTCTAATCAACCGAATAATTTCTTTGTGGCTCACTACTGGGATGGAAGCTGCCTTCTAAATTTTCTCCATGTCTTCAGACACAGTTTGACTTATGTCTTTCACCGACGGGTCTTTGGCATTCCCTTTCCATCGCAGATCCTCTCTAACCCACAAAAAGTGGGTGATGAAGCACTCTTCAAAACATTACCTTTAAATAAATTTCGCCCACACGTTCCAAAGATGGGGCAGGCGGCAGAATTACTGTGGGTAATTTTCTTAGCCATTATGACCCACCGAAAATCGAAGGCTCCCCACATTAATCACTACTACACCATAGTACACTGATACCAACCAGACCACTACACTGATAATGGGTACGACAAACAACAAGCAAGTTTGCTCTTCACATTCAACTTGAAACCCAGTAATTCACAAGGATACAAAACGAGATGCGAAAATGGGATTCACAGTGAAATACCATGAATCACAGGGTTCAATCGTCAAAATGGCCGAACGCCCTGGGTCAAAAACATTCCCTTGTCACACAAAAATGTTTCAATGTCCTTTAAAAAAATTCTCACGATAAGCATATTAAATTATAACATTTTTTCAATAAAAAATTATGAGAGATTGACATTTTTCAGGAAAATTTCCTTTAATACCAAAAAAATTGAGTGTGGAACCTCAAGATGTTGGAACTATGACCTGTAACTACACCAATTTAAGTGCTTGCCTATTTGGCAACTATTCCTCACTCAGCCTACCTCAATTGCTTAAAAAAAATTTTTTTTGCCCAGTTTCGGCCCACCCTAATATACAGGGTCTTCATAAAGTCTCACCCAGGCCTAGGTTTCTCGAAAACGACTCAGAATATCAAAAAACGCAAAAACCCGTATTCCTTTATATTTAGGAGGATTGATATTCAGCCAATTTTTTTTTGCCTACACGGCCCCAGTCAGGCTGGGCATGGACCAACTTTAACATCTTAAATAGAATGGTATGTCTTGTGGCATATTGTTTTAAAGGTCTTATTGAGAAAAGTTCATTACAACAAATTTTAGAAAGCTACGACTTACCGTTCTCGAGATACAGGGTCAGACGTCCTGCGTAATATCCATATATTTTGACCTATAACTCGTTAACCGTAAATTATGGAGAACATTTTCCTTTTTAATAATAACTCCTTATGGCAAGAACTTTCGAAAAAGTTAAAACTTGATTTGTTTTTTCGTTAAATTTTTTTCGACTGTTCGTCCGGCTGGCTGACGAAACCGACCAGAAACTAACATCAACAGAGTATGTCGAGTTATAACTTGTTCGAAAGGTCTTGTCATAAGGAGTTATTACTAACAAGAAAAATTTTCTCCATAATTTACGGTTAACGAGTTATAGGTCAAAATATATGGATATTACGCAGGACGTCCGACCCTGTATCTCGAGAACGGTAAGTCGTAGCACACTGAAATTTATTGTAATGAACTTCTCTTAATAAGACCTTTAAAACAATATGCCACAAGACATACCATTCTATTTAAGATTTTAAAGTTGGTCCATGCCCAGCCTGACTGGGGCCGTGTAGGCAAACAAAATTTGGCTGAAAATCAATCCCCCTAAATATAAAGGAATACGAGTTTTTGCGTTTTTTGATATTCTGAGTCGTTTTCGAGAAACCTAGGCCTGGGTGAGACTTTATTTTATGTACACTTGTACAATGTACAGTACCTACTAATGATTATTTTAACAATGAAAAAAATGGAAACAATAAATACAATAAAAATGAAAAAGAATAAAAAACTAAAGGGCGGGGTTATTACCTATGGCAATCTCTTCCACCCAACAATAATTCAATGCGAACTTGCGTGGAAATAATAAATAATAATATCGCCTTATTTAGACTGCCCGATTAGGACTCTTAAGTCCCATTAGTCCAGTAGTAAGCCCAAGACCTATTATTATGTGGTAAAAGTCCGAAATTGGAGGATAACTTGTCATGTCGTAGCCGGGTTTTGAACCCGTGACCTCTGGATTTCCAGACTGACGCCTTGACCACTGAGCTACCGGGACAGAAATATTGTACTTATTCTAATTTAAATGAACAGGGACCTATTAGGTATTGTAAATGAGCTGGTTGTAAGCTTTTCAGGGAAACCCTTACAAAGTTAACACTGCGACTTAATTAAATCCGTTGTACAATGTACACAGTTGATTCAATTTGGTTTTCACGCCCTGAATTGAGGTAGTCAGGTAGTCGCTGTAAATTGTTCCAGCTACCCATATTAAACTCACCCAGCTTGGTTTGGGCCGGAAATACTAGCCTCACATGTTCGGAGGGAACAGAATTTTCCGTTGGAAAATTCTGCTCCCAACTGAGAATTGAACCCAAGATCTCTGAACTACGGGCAGTAGTCACAACCGCTACACCACGGAAGCTGGCTAAAGATACAGCTGCTCGATAATACCTCTCCTGTACTGAGCCGCTAAGGGTTTGGTGTCCCATTTGGGGGGGGGGGGGGGGGGGACTCGTGGGCCGAGGTGAGACTTTGCAGCCAAGTACAGCGCGCGATTAGCTCAGTGGTTAAGCACTCGCTTGCCATGCGGAAGGTCCCGGGTTCGATCCCCCGTGCCGACAAAAAATTGTATTCTTAATTTGTTTACAATTGTTTGTAAGGGATACCTTCCGGTGCGCTCGTGTTGACCCAGCACCTAATTGGGAAGTATTGTGTCACTTCTCGCCCATCAGAGGGGAGGCATACTACGGGATGGGCAGGCTACAACACAGAGCACAAGCGTCTACAGTAGCTCCTGTTTCATGGCTACGAAATAAAAACGGCTGTGAAACACTCATCTTAAAAAAAAAAAAATAAGGGTTTTTTTGTAACTGAAAAGACTATAAGAAGGTTTATCTCGTACACTGTTAGCAGACGTCACATTATTTATATAGGTATTATACTGAATTATTACTAAGTGCTAACAAACATGGGTAGGCTAGGCAGTCAATCTGGTCATCGATATTATTAGGACCCATATAGACCTGTGCTACAAACGCACATAATTTAAAATACCTAGGTACCTATCTAGGTATATTGTGTGCTGATAGTAAGACAGTGATGAAGTACGCACTTGTGGTACTAATATACCTACCTTTGTGCACTGGTAGTCATATGTGGTTAACGCGCTAGTCTAGTACCTAATCCAGGTAGCGTAGGGATCCGTTGGTTCAAACCCCACCCAGTGCACGATTTTTTCCTCATTAATTTGGGTGTTTGACCACATAATAATAATACTCTGAGGGTTAGGTGGTAGAAAATGCTTTAAGCATTAACCTCGCCTGGTGGTTACCTATAATATTGTTATATTTTTGTTGTTGTTGCATTAGTACCTGCTATACTAGTAGCTGTTGTGGTTTTGCTGTGATAGAAGTAGTCGTTTTTCTTGTTGCTATAGGCTGTAGTAAGCACATATCGTATGACTTCAATGGAAAGTCCAAATCCAAATTTAATTTTGCGAATATCTTTTACTCATCTTTTACAGTATGACTGATGTTAGTATAAAAGTGGTAGGTATCTTATGAATCTTCTCTTTTTTTAAGTTTAACATACCTAGCAGGTGTTTTCAAAAATAATATTTTTCTGAATTATTTTTTAATTAACGTAATGTTAATTTAAAAATCTATATTTTTTACACACAACAACTACACCTAGCGATATTCTTATGAAAAAAAAAATAAAAAAATAGCCGTTTTGAACGCTATTCCAAAAATTATACATAGAAGAACAAATCAATATTTCACTTACCTATACTTTTAGTAGCTTATTTTATCTGATGAACAATTAGTCTACCTTTTCTACATACCACTTTCTACAAATAGGTACTGTTTGTTATTTCTGTTTTTTTTTATACTAGTTTTAATAATGATGTGTGTATCTAGGTATTCCAAAAGTTTTTTTTCAAAAACTGATTATTTTTTCCTACATCACCCTGTTTTTATCTACTATTAAACGTTTTAAAAGTAGTACCTAAATATAACATAAAGTAGGTATTTATCGACGTATGTGTAAATGAGTGTTGAATTCAGTCGCAAGCATGATTCATAAAGGACTGCGGAAGAAAACAGTCTCTGAAAACCCATTTAAGAAGTAAATTAATGAAAATCTCCATCGGTGTCCTCATATCAAAATATACAGGGTGCAACAACGGTGACA
Organism: Bactericera cockerelli; assembly: GCA_024516035.1. Lineage (NCBI taxonomy): Eukaryota > Metazoa > Arthropoda > Insecta > Hemiptera > Triozidae > Bactericera > Bactericera cockerelli. The sequence goes on along the minus strand of CM044959.1, from coordinate 16,552,233 downwards.
AGAAGTGTTCATCAAGATAAAAAGAATAATAAGAAGATTTTTAAAGTTGAATATTTATTTACAATATATTATTGTTAGATTATTCCAAAAATTTGGTAATTGGCAGCATAGAATATTATCTATATCTAGGTACCTACTGAAAATGATACGTGATGAAGAAGAAATATCAGATTAGCGCCTTTACCGTGCACTGGTAGTCAAGTGGTTAACGTGCTAGTCTCTGGACTACGGGCAGTAGTTAGAACCGTTACGCCACGGATGCTGATATAAAAGAAAAGACATGACAATGAAAAGAAGAAATGACTCACACGGAACGCAAGGTCGTATTTAGGGGGGGGGGGGGGTCAGGGGTCTAGATTCCCCCAACATCTTAAAAATACTTTTTTAAAAATGGTGAAAAACCCCTCGAAAATATCGTCGTAATTCCATGAACATCAAATTTTAATTTTTGGACCTCCCCTAAATACGACCGTATTTAATTTTTGGATCCTGGATACGGCCTTGAACACCCGTATACGAGATAGGGACACCTGAAGGCTCTGAAGAATGACATTAGAAGTGGTCCATTGTGAAACAGTTTTCCTTTTATAAGATTCTGATATCACTGACGAGTGATAGAAAAAAGTTCCAAGTTCAGCTCAAAGATGAGATCACTTTGAAGATTGAGACATGCACATTATTGCATTATTTATATGACGGGTAAGCACTGTAAGAAATGCAATGCGGTTTTTGGAGGTCATCGATTCTCTCACGGTTTACTGAGTTGCAAGCATTGAAATGAGCTATGAGCTGGTATATCAGGCGACGATTCAGTGGCCAACGTCAGTGGTTTATATAAATGGTTGAAAACCCCCTCGAATAAGCTCCATACTAAAAAAGCTCGAAACAGCTGTCCAGGTATGTTCTGATATTCATGTACATCTAGTATAACTTCTCACTTTTCTGTTTATACTGATTTATACTGATAAGAGAAATTTCGATATAAGAGTATTATTTTCAGGTCTAATTTACCTCTCTATAAGAGAAAATAACCTCTTTTTAAGAGAAATCTGGAATTAAGAGAAATAATTTCCAGTCCCTGGAGTTTTTTTGTATCCAGATTCGACTGTATCACTGAAGTTAGTCAACGTCTTGTGCGGTTAGAACTTGTTGGGTGACCAGTCAAATTCGAACCCTCGTGAAGATGTATATTCCCGGGTGTGTTGTGTTAGCAGTATAGCTAGTAGGTAACCGACCTCGGTAGCTTGATCGATAAGGCGGCGGACTTGTAACCTGGAGGTCGGTGCTTCAAGTCCCGGTTTCAGCGTAGATTTAGTAAAGCGAGTTTGAGTAGTTGTGATATCACGAAAGTGATTAAAATGTGATAACTTTAAAAAAAAATCTGGTGTAAACATCACACGACTTTCCTTATCATATTAGGAATGGGAACAAGACCAAAAGCCACTGGTGACTCAAAGGTAACAGTTAGCTGAAAATCAAAGCCAAATTCGTAATCAGCACCTCAAAATTATTGGATTTGATATGTCACAATCCCCATCTAGGATGAATAATAAAAAAGTTAGTCAAAGCGTTTTGGTCCCCCCCAAAGTTTTGGTCCCCCCCAAAATACCGGTAAATTGGGGCCGAGGTCCAAAAAGTTCAAGATATCAAAAAAATGATGGGAAGAGACCCCTATTATTTTTTAATCCAAGAAAATAATGTTCTCTAACTTTTTTTGTATCTTTAACCAATTCATAGAAACGGCGCTTGCGGCCAATATTTGCGGCCCTGCGGCCGCATTCTGCGGCCGATTTCAACTAAAAGTTTCGTGGTTCGTCTGGTGAATAATATTAATTTCCATACCAAATTTCAAGTCTCTAGCTCTTACCGTTCTTGAGATATCCTGTTCACACACAGACACACACACAGACAGACAGACAGACAGACAGACAGACAGACGCACGGACCAATGGCTGAAAACAACTTTTTTGGTATCCTGAGGCTATGATTCGTCCAGAAATGTGAAAAACTGGGTAGGTCAAATTTTCGACGAATACAATACTTTCCTTATTATAGGATAAGGAAAGTAAAAAGATAGTAGGTACAAAAAATGGTGCATTGAATGATCTTGTTGTAATGAGGGAAGCGTTGAACAAAGAAATCTAATAACTTCGCGGCTGTATCTAATAGGTAATAATTTCTACAGATGACAGTGTTTGAACCTAAAAGAGTAAATTTACCTCACAAATGTATCAAAAGATTGACCTAAAAGACCTATTTTAACTCCATCTTTACAAAATTTACTTGTGGTAAAGCTTAGGCCCTGTAACCCCTGGGATGTATTAAATCACATCACAGGCACTCACTGTGTAATTCTTATCACAAAAAAGGCAATTAATATTACAATATGTGTAATGGCTCATTAACTAAAGGTTAATAGGTATATACATGGTGTTTCACTAATGATTGGACGATCTTACAATACAGGATAACAATAGCAAATTTTATTATTCGAATAATGCCAGCCTCCGTGGCGAAGCGGTTGTGACTACTGCCCATAGTCCAGAGATAAGTTCGATTCCCGGTTTTAGCAGACTTTTCGCACAGAAAATTCTGTTCCTCCGAACACGTGAGGTTGGCAATTCCGGACCTATTAATCGAATATTATTGTTACGTATCATTTTAATGTCAAAATGATTCAGACAATCGTGCATGTCAGTAATCTCACAATCACTCAAACTCGCCGAAATATTCTCCATACTTGAAACTCGAACCACGGACCTCCTGGTTATGAGTCCACTGCCTCAACAATCCAGCTACTGAGGTCGGTGCATTCTCAGAATACCATCAGCTTGTGCTGTGTGACTCATTTGAATGTTTGTAGAGCTCATCAGTGTGAAATTTCAACAAAGAAAGATCTCAACGATTACCTACAATAAAATTACTGTGCCTGGAAACGGTAAAACCACACAACGTTAAATCAGCCATTTTCTTAGAAATCTGGAAAGATTTTTAGCATGATAAAGTCAAAGTAAATCGAAATTATCTAATTGATACTTTGGATTTTTATATTTTTTTAATATTTAACACACTCATTCATCATAAAATAAAAATAATAATTATTTACATATAAAAATGAGGCATCCACGCACCTACATTATTTTAAACTCTAGTGCATAGTTAAACGCTGATCAGAGTGTTAACTAAAGATCTTTTAAGCCTAATGGAGAAATTAACTGATTACCTATTCCAGTGCATAGTAGGTACTAATCGAGTAATGAGAGTTTTAAATTTAAGTGCTTGTTTCACACTGGTTAAATGTTGCTTCCTTCATTACGAGCTCTCTGATTGGTTGATTAAAAAAATGAACCCAAAGAAGATGGCTGCAAACGAGATTCAGCTGTTTGAATTTTGAAAAATATTTTTTTTGGACTTTAATGTAGATCCACCTAACATTAAAGGACCAGTTAAATTGTTTCAACTAGGTACCTATGCATCGCAAATTCAAAAGTTAACGCTCGAAGTGTAGAAGTTAGTGCACTGGTTGTCAAATGGTTAATGTCTGGTAATCCAGGAAGCGTAGGGATCCGTTGTTTCGAATCCCACCCAGTGCATGAATTTTTCATCATTAATTTGAGTTTTGACCACATAATAATAAGACTCTGAGGGTTAGGTGGTAGAAAATGCTTCCACTAAAGAGTGTTAATTATAGAAGCTTAATCCATCAATCAATAGTGAGACAATTACGTCGGACTATGCACTAGGGTGACTAGGGCCTTAGTCATTTGTCATTTCTTTGTAGAGAAAAATTACGTATAGTTATGTCGTATGTTGGTGTAACGTCCACCCTCGCATTGTGAAATCCTTATTAATAATTATTAAATACATGATTATTATACCTATTTATGACTATGAACAATATCTAGTTTGCCTGGGGCCTCCCAAATATTTTGTTACGCAACTGTTTGTCTGACGTGAATCATAGTAGAAACGTGAATAAGGGCGAAATTAATAGACAACATCAATGACTTAAGTCATGCAATCCGATACTTAGCGCCACAGAGGTATTACAAACACGTCTATTAATTTCGCCCTAGGACTAGCATTGGAAATTTTCAAATAAGATTTTAAATTGTTGTTGGTCTTGCTTCTTCTCAGGTTAAAAAAATGAGACCAATACTACAAAAGTTGGTTGATAATTTGTCATTGACAATGCCACAATTTTTACACCAACCCTTTAAGTTTGGAATACCTAGGTATATCATATAAAAGAATGTTTAGTTAAATGAATCAAAATGATAACATACATGATAAGTTAGTAATACCTCTTATGTAGGTACTTGCGATATTAAATAAATAAATTATGAATTATGAGATCACTCACTTTAATAGAACACGAGAATTTATGTTCTAATTTTGTACTCTATATTAGGATCCCTCCTACGAGGTGTGAGGTAATACGGAGAATGGAGCGAATGGCAGAGGTAATACATCATATGGACAGCGGTAGACTTCATGACTTCACACTGGATTGTGATGCACCGCCAGGGGGCTATTTTTTAAAACAAGTTATCAGTACATTATTTGTTTACCGGTCCCACGTAGGCCGGGTGAGGTTATTTTGAGTAGCTGGGTTGTGAGTTTCCAACGAATGGAGTGTAAAAGCCCCGTCGTGATATTATGACTTTGCACTTGAAAGCGACGTAAAAAAAGAAGAAAAATGTATGTCCCCTTACTGTGGTTTTAGTTATGCCTTTGAACAGGGTCAAAAAAATCAAGGAGATCTCAAATTTTCAAAAATATTGATAGTGAAACTTTGTTAAATAATTATAATGAGCACGTTTGTCTTAACAATCAAACAATCGAGAACGGTTTTAAAAAAAAAAAAAAAAAAAATATTTATTAAAGATGAGTGTTTCACAGCCTATTATTTCGTAGCCATGAAACAGGAGCTACTTTAGACGCTTGTGGTCTGTGTTGTAGCCTGCCCATCCCGTATAGTATGCCTCCCCTCTGATGGGCGAGAAGTGACACAATACTTTCCAATTAGGTGCCGGGTCAACACGAGCGCACCGGAAGGTATCCCTTACAAACAACTGTAACCAAATTTTTAATACAAAATTTTGTCGGCGCGGGGGTTCGAACCCGGGACGAGTGCTTATCCATCGAGCTATTTTTTTATTAATAATTTCTAACAAATCACACAGTGGGTCGGAAATGAGCCTGGATTCCTGAAAAGTGAAATCACCCTGCCTCGGCTTTGCTACTCAACAAGGAACATTCCATGACGCACTCAGTCCCCATCAAGTCTGAAGTCCTACATTTATCAGATCACTGCTTAGGTGCTTAGTGCTCATCACGGATGTGTCAGATACTTCTTCTGATCATACCGCGCCGAACGGATGATTAATTTATGTGTCATATCATGGAACACTTGTGGAAAAATTATGTAGTACAAGAAACGGTTTAGTTTCTATTTATGTATAGGTATATCCTAATTTCGTATAACAAGTTTGTTAGGCTTCTTTCATGTCCAAGCAAATAAAAATTAAAAACGAACACAATAATTCCGATATCTTTTTTCTTTAACGTGAGTTTTTTCAACGTCACTTTCAACTGCATGGTCACATCAAGACGGGGGTGTTACCCTCCATTCGCAGGAAACTCACAAACCTGCTACCCACATTAACCTCACCCAGCCTCGGTTGGGCTGCAACGCCAGCATCACGAAGTTTTCACCTCGTCGGACGTTGCTCAACTTCGGAGATCCAACGAGAACCGGTGCATTCAACGCGCCATCGACGCTGGCATTCCGACATCTAGGTCGAAATTAATAGACAAATTCTATATCACATGACATTGGTAAGCGTCGATTTTCCCTATCTCACACAGTACGCAATCCGTGACTTAGCGCCACAGAGGTATGACAAAAAAGTCTATTAACTTCGCCCTAAGTTGATGGTCATTTCTCCTAGCCAGCCCTTATTATTATTATTACCTATATAACTCTTTATTAGATACAAAAGGACATTATGTACATACGAATAATAATTTTAACAGTGAAAAAATGAAAAAAATAATATATACCATTATACCTACAATAAAAATGAAAAAGAATAGACAATATTTGAAAACATATGTCCTAACTAAAGGGCGGGGTTATGGCCTATGGCAATCTCTTCCACCCAACCCTTGGAGTTCCCTATACATTGCTCAGACAAAATTATTATCACTTCATGTTTCAGGGGTTCTCAAACGAGGCCGAGTACATTGCGGCCCAGGGGCCGAAGCCCGAGACTGTGGCCGACTTCTGGGCCATGGTGCTGCAGTACCGCGCGGCCAAATAGTCATGCTCTGCTCGTTCCTGGAGAAGGGCCGCGTCAAGTGCGAGAAATACTTCCCGGACCGGGCACACGAGTACTTCGTGTTCAACAACATCCGGGTGGGGTGCACACACCAGAGTGTGGACACGTACCACACGTGCACACACCTCAGGATAACCAGGGTGAGTTTTTTATTTTATTTTTAAAATAAGACAACATATTTTACACTCTAGGAGCACATGATGTTCATTTGTTCATGATGTGGGCAATGGTACTCGCGATGAGCAAATACAGCTGGACACAGAATCAAGAATAAGGCAATAACCCCGCCCTTGAGTTAGGACATTTGTTTTTATATATTTTCTATTCTTTTTCATTTTTATTGTATATATTTGTTTCCATTTTTTTCATTGTTAAAATAATTATTTGTATGTACAAAATGTCCATTTATATCTAATGAAGCGTTGTAAAATAATAATAATGTAGGGCGAAATCAATAGACAAATTCTATAACTCAAGACATTGCTAAGCGTCAGTTTTCCCTATCTTACACAGTACGCAATACCTGGATTACCAGACTAGCGCGTTAACCACTTGATTATAACTGTTTTCCTCTCCACTTCCAGGACAGCGAGGTCCTGGATGTGCAACACTTCCACCTGGAGGTGCTGATGTCCTCATCCATAATATTATACATAACTGTTTTCCTCTTCACTTCCAGGACAGCGAGGTCCTGGATGTGCAACACTTCCACCTGGAGGTGTTGATGTCCTCATCAATAGTATTATACATAATGTTTTCCCTTCACTTCCAGACAGCGAGGTCTGGATGTGCAACACTTCCACCTGGGGTCTGTGTCCATCTATCACTTCCAGGACAGCGAGGTCCTGGATGTGCAACACTTCCACCTGCGGACTGGCATGACTTCAGCATCCCTGGAGTCCAATGTCCTCATCAATAGTATAATCCCCCAAAAAATATCATTTCGTGACATAAAAAAAGTCCCGCCAAGTCGTTAGTATAATACATAACTGTTTTCTTCTCCACTTCCAGGACAGCGAGGTCCTGGATGTGCAACACTTCCACCTGAGGGACTGGCAGGACTTCAGCATCCCTGGAGGTCCGGATGTCCTCATCAACTTTTGTAACCTAGTCAGAAACTCCACGCCTAGTTCTCAACTCTCCGTCGTGCATTGCAGGTACGAAACCTACCACAACTTATCACTTTTCCGATTATAGCTCACTGTCCCGGTAGCTCAGTGGTAAAGGCGGCACTTTGTGGATCCAGAGATTCCAGAGGTCGTGGGTTCGAAACCCAGCCGGGACATGATAAGTTATCATCCCATTTGGGATTTTTACCATATAATGATATGTCTTGGGCTGGAATAATGGGACTTTAATAGTCCTAATCGGGCAGTATAACTAAGGCGATATTATTATTATTATTATACTGATTAAAATAGAGAGGTTAGTTGATGGCATGGATAACCAGAACTATTACTTTCTGATGAGAGCAAATAAGCTCGAAACAGCTGTCCAGAAATGTTCCAGAAATGTTTATGTATTAACTAACTTAGCTGGCTGGAGAGCTCTAACCAGTTAAGCTGATAAGAGTGCAGACCATTTCTATCTAAACCATCTAAGTTATACAACGAGCTCAAAAGTTCAAAGTTTCTGACGCTGGTTCCCAAAGCCAGCGTTGATGGCGCCTTGAATTTGATGTACAGTCGAACCTGGATATAAGAGAACTGGATATAACAGAAACCTGGCTAAAAGAGAACAATCTACCTTATTTACCAGTCGAATCTGGCAATAAGAGAACAATTTACAGGTCCAATTTACATCTCTTTAAGAAAAACTGACCTTTTTATAAGAGGAACTTGGATAAAAGAGAAAAAGGCTCCGGTCCCTTGATTTATTTTATATCCAGCTGTAAATGCATTTTACTTCCCGATAAATTTCTAATACTATAGAAATCGTAAGTATTGTGTTGTTTTTTTGTAAAAAACCAACACAATACTTCACTACTTACAACAACAAATACAACAATAACACAATACTTTTTGCTCTAATTTCATTTTTTTCTAATTTATTTTATGTTATTATATTTGGACAGCGCCGGGGTGGGTAGGACCGGCACCTACATCGCCTGTGATCTCCTCCTGCAGTGTCTGCAGAACAACCGAAAGCTCAACATCTTCAGGACAGTGCTGGACCTGCGGGAACAGCGGGCCCACATGGTACAGTCAGAGGTGAGCAGTCCGGAGACCGGGGTTCGGACACCGTCGTGTGGCATTCAATAATAATAATGCTTGGGTTGGGTGGAAAAGATTGCCATTGGCAATAACCCCGCCCTTTTAGATAGGATATATATTTCTCTATATTTTTCTATTGTTTTTTAATTTTTATTGTACATATTTTTTCCATTAATATGTAATAAAGTGTTAAATAATAATAATGCTCTTTAGTGGAAGGTAACCACCAGGCGAGGTTAATGCTCAAAGCATTTTCTACTAGCTAACCCTCAGAGTCTTATTATTATGTGGTCACTAACTCAAATTAACGAGGAAAAATGCATGCACTGTTTCATTCATGGCATTCAATTTGACAATGAAAAATAATAATGGTTGTGTTACTTATTTTATTTGTGTAATTCACAATCGTCTGGCTGGGGGACTATAAACAGGGAATAGCCCATCATTGGCTTGGTTCTGGGGGCCCTTGTCAATTATTAGCCTCCTTGTGAAGATAGTGCTAGAAGTGCTGAGTCATTCCTCCACTGTCTGGCTACCATCGTTCACGATGACGCCACCCCATGATGATGAATTCACAATCGCGATCTCACAATTACTCAAACTAGCTTTAGCTTTACCAATATTACTTCCGATAAATTTCTAATATTAGAAATCGAAATTATTTTGCTTTTCTTGGGTGTCTTGGAACTCAAAGCGCCGAACTTTAGGTAACGAATCTGCCGGCTTATCGATCGAGCTACTGAAAGGGGGTTTTTTTTCAAGTATATTTTTTTGAGTTAAACACGGCTTTTGAAATTGAACGACAATGCCTATCTCTTGAGGGATAAATTTTGTATCATCTTTCGTGTACCTATAAAAAACAGAACTCAAAACCAGTTTAAAATTATTTCTTTACTTTGAAATTCAATGTAACTTAAGAAAAGAGGAAGATTCTGTATTGGTTTTTACCTAAATAAGTAGATACATGTACAAATGTACATACCATACCTACTTCATAATTCACTTTCCTCTGTCCACAGGCTCAATATTTGTACCTTTACCAGAGCATTGCCCGCGCTTTGGAGAGCTCTGACGTGGTGAAAATGAAAAGCGGTAAGTTCAACTTACTTTTATTTGTAGCAAAAAAACAGTAGAAGCTATAAACAAATAAAAAGTTTTAATCCCAATAGAACCGTGCACTGGTAGTAATGTGGTTAACGCGTTTGTCGTTAAGTAGTCACCGTGGCCGAGTGAGTTAGCGCGCTAGGCATTGCACGCACGGTGACCTGGGTTCAATTCCCAGAGGGGCGGGATTTTTTCTACTCTGTACTTGGGTGTCCGGGGTCCACTCATACCTCGTGAGGAAAAATGAGTAGCCGCTTTAATGTTAGCAGCAACCAGTGGCGGAATTATTGGCAAAAATAAGATACAGTCGAACCTGGATAAACAGGAATTGAAGGGACCGCCAATCTATTCCTCTTTATAGAGGTTTCCTCTTTAAAAAGGTTTCCTCTTTAGGGAGGTTCCAAATTTCGTTTTCCTGCTTCTAGAGGTTCATTAAAATACAGGTCGAGAGGAATATTGTCCTACGGTTAGTGGTTTACATGGTTGTTTTTTAAATCACAGTGCTGGGGTTCGATTCTTCAAGCTGCGAAATTTTAATAAGAAAATAAATTTACTGACCATAATGTAAGGTTTCATGGGGTTGTTTATTTTTTAAGTACTTCTGCGAAGAATGTACCTAGGTAAACAAAAAAATGTTAGCATAAATGTATACATGAGATTAGTGAGGGACAAAGAAACTGTCGAGTGTAGTTTGTTTCCAGGTTGATTTAGTGCATGAGATTGCTTTTTCTAAAGCATACACACGATCAAAGTTCACTAATTCAGAACCTGAACATCCTTCAAAATATCTGTGTACCAAAGCTAGTGCACTCAAAGCTTCACTTTTGGATGGAAAAACATGCCATAGAACTCAATCAGTTGCTTTGGTGTTGCCCCGTCTTCATATTTGGCGATGATCTCCAGCTTTTCTTTCATGCTTCGAATTTTATGAGGAAATTTTTTACCAGACATGATTGAAAACTATAGTCTCTCAAGTAACAAATAAGAACTGAAGGTAGGTACTGAAACTGAAACTGACTGATACAAAAAGGAGTGAGAATTAATTTCATAAGCGACACATTGTGTGCAAGATTAAACAAGTCACAACAAAGTCCTGTTTAAAGAAGTTTGGCGAAATGGTTTTCCTGTTTATAGAGGCTCGCTCGATCCAAATCCCTCTTTACAGAGGTTCAGATGAAACAGTTTTCCTCTTTATAGAGGCTCCCAACCGCGGGGCGACGAGTTTCCGAAAAAACATACTATTCCTCTTTATAGAGGCTCGAATTTCCTGTTTAACCAGGTTTTTGGTCAAAAAATGAAGGGGCCACGATTTCCTTCCTTTTTATAGGGGTTTCCTCTTTATCCAAGTTCTCTTTATCCAGGTTCGACTGTATTAGGATATTAAAGATAAGGAAAAATCCTATAATTCTGCGCTACCCACTAAAAAATGTGGTATAATAACAGAAAGAAACACATTATTATTATGTAGTGTCATTATTGCAGGATAAACAGAGTATTGTATTGTATTCTATTGTACTGTATTGTATTGTATTGAACTGTATTTTCTGATTCAAGGGGACTCCACGCCAACTACTCCGAACAAAGAATCGGAGGCCCCGCCGTTTCACGACAGAACTGCCGAATTCAACAACAACAATTCCCTCAGCAATTCAGAAAGTGTGATGAGTTCTCGATAGATATTCTCTTCGCGGAAACCCTGCCTCAACCATCCTTGATGGGGATTTCGACCGAAGTGATTTCGACGATAATCTGAAGATAAAAAAAATGATTGGTTGATATAAAAAATCTCAATGAGCGCTATTTTTTTCCCCTTTGAAGTTTGAACAACCAGACTTTGAAGTTTGAACAATCATCACTGTAATTGAGATCTACTCTGGTTAAATCAGAATCTGTTGTCTCCAAGCTCCTAATTAAACAGAACTCATGTTTGAATCCCGTGTGGGAATTTTGTTTTATGACAAAATATTTTTTTCCTCAGAATCTGAATGTGCTGATGCCAAATATGACTAGAAATTTATTCAGGTATTTATAAGTAAAAAATACCATTTTTTGTACCAGGTACCTATGTATGAACTGTTAAAAGAGTGTTATTTTCTGGTTGTCAATGAAAATTCTAAACTATACCTACTAGGACATAAGTATTCTATTATCATTTTATTATAACTCTTAGAAACGAGTGTTTTATGTATGTAGAAATTACGTATTTATTCTGTATATAATAAAAAAAGAAGACTTGATTAATTTACTGTGTTTTATACTAACAATCTGTTTATTTTATATTATTTTTTCTTAACGATAAGAAAGTATTATTTAATTACGAATTTTACGAGTTCGTTCGTGACGAATTAAAGATGAGAGTTAAAAAAATATAATGAAATAGTGTTGGGAACTTTTAATTAAAAGTCTCAAGTTTGCTAGTTAATCAAGGATTTGTTGGAAAGCAAGAAATTACCGATTCACGTCCTCACAGCGATGGTTAACCTCAGTTTTTCGAGGGGAATTGCCATCTCCGCTGACGAGTAAACTAATAATAATATCGCCTTATTTATACTGCCCGATTAGGACTATTAAGTCCCATTATTCCAGAAGTAAGCCCAAGACGTATTATTATGTAGTAAAAATCCCAAACGGTAGAATAGCTTGTCATGTCCCGGCTGGGTTTCGAACCCACGACCTCTGTAATCTCTGGATTCACAGAGTGCCGCCTTTGCCACTGAGCTACCGGGTAAAATGGTTTCATCAGTAACGTAAAGTTGACGAATGACTAGATATCAGTTGGTAACTGCGTAGCTATTAAGCAGGAATATTAAAAAACTATCTTCTTTCATTTTTTCTTTTCCCAAACCTACTTGAGGTTGGCATTATTCAACCTCGGGGTTGACCTTGGTTTTGTTCTGACACTCCATGAATTCCTTTCTTAACGCCTACATTGTTTAGCGCACTATGCGCCCATGATCTGTGTTATTGTATCTTCGCACAGATAAAGCTGGTACCGTAAGTGTTGAACGCGGTGGCGCCGAATTCAGTCCCGAAACTATGAGCGACAATGCCTCATTGTATAAAGTAGGGTTAGGAAAAATAAACAAAAGGCCATGCCTCCGTTCGTAACTCGGGTGCAGCCGTTTTACGTTCCCCAGCTGGACAAATTCAGTAGAAATAATGATATTTGAACAAATTTGAAAAATTCAGACTTTCTCTTTAGCCCTGTAAGTACTGGTGTATCTGAACATATGGAGCTGTGAAGTACCTTCTGGACTATTCAGACATGTGAAATTTGTGAAACTAAGCACTCTCTCCTTTCACTAGCTGCTCAATCTACAACCTACCCACCCATATCCATTCACAAGAACAATAATGACAACGAACAAATATATTTCAAGTTCACATGAAACTTCTTATTTTAATTATTTATTTACAAAATGTACAAGTTTTATGAATATACATGGAGGTTCTGATGAAATATAATTAAATAAATGATTAAATCTAGGTAATTATTTACAAGACAAGTAGTCCTGTTTGTGTACCAGTCTAGTAATTAGACTCAGTGTTTTTTTTTTTTTTTTAATTCAAGTTTTATTTTTTACAACAAAGGTGCAAAGCAACTCAGATAAGTTACCAGCTAACTATTTATGCATACATGTTTTTGTAATTGTAGGTACCTGCTTGGTAGGTTTCTGATCTGCCAGTGAAGAATAAGAAGGTAAGCACGTACTAAATACGTGCCTGACTGACGCTTGACGTATAGCTACTATAACTCTTCTTTAAGACAAAGTACCTAGTATAGTATAAAACAACTAGTTATTTCCCTACATCATTAACTTGTACCAGTATTTCAACTGACAATGTGAACTAGAATACCACGTGATTGCGAAAACTGTGCGAATCTAGCTCTGTCTGAGAACGCGTTTATCTACTACAGTCTACTGGGTACAGGTATGAAAGTATAATCCATTCTCTTAGACCACAGCAAAATTTTCTCACTGACTATTTTTTTTTTAAATGACATTTGTTTTATTTACAGAAGAGACTTAACAATCAAAGTCCTTGCTCCTGTTGACTATTTTTTTATTTTTTTTTTTTAGTTTTTAAAGATGAGTGTTTTTCTCACTTGGCGGCGGCACCAGGCTCCCGCACAAACACCTTCTCATTCACGATCTTGTACTTGTCCTTCCTGAACTCTGTGAAGTCCTCACAGCACCTGGCAAAGCTCTCAAAGTAGATCTTCAGCAGCACAGGGGGCACAGGACTCTCACCCTTCATCATGGAGCACAGAGAGTTCAGGTATTTCTCCGACCTGAAAAAAAAAACATAGCAATGTCAACTTTTTTTTTTTCTTTTTCTTAAATTTCATTGTTCCCCGGAACCGCTTTCGCATTACTGCAGGGTACTTTAAGCTCGTTAACAGCTGACCTCGGTGGCTCAATGGTTTAGAGCATTGGTTGCTGACCCGGAGGTTGCGAGTTCGAATCCCGGCCGGAGCGGGAAATTCTGAACGAGCTTTTCTCGTTCAGAATTTTCCGCTCCGGCCGGGATACTTTACCTTTACATCCATGCCATTCCGGAAACGGAAAAGCTCGTTCAGAATTTCCCGCTCCGCCCGGGCTTTGAACCCGCAACCTTCGGGTCAGCAACCAATGCTCTTAACCATTGAGCTACCGAGGTCAGCTGTCAACAAGCTAAAGAGATCAAGCCTATAGTAATTGAAGACACCATTTAGCTACTCGTACTTCTCTAGGAATTATCTCCGTACTTTTTCAATAACTCAAACATATCACTCCTCAACTCTGAGAAATCCATCTCACTGAAATCTAAAAATGTTGGAGGCATGGATCTACATATCACCGTGCACTGATAGTCAAGTGGTTAAACGCGCTAGTCTGGTAATACAGGTAGCATAAGGATCCGATGGTTCAAATCCCACCCAGTGCATGAATTTTTCCTCATTAATTTGAGTTTGTGACCACATAAAATTAAGAATCTGAGGGTTAGGTGGTAGAAAATGCTTTGAGCATTAACCTCGCCAGGTTAATGTTTCACACATATCTCAATAATAATGACACCCCCTTGCGAAAATGAAAAAGAGAGGATTTTCTCTAATTTTAGCTCGTACACAATTATTATCACTGATTTCTAGAATTTAATGATTAGCATTGTAAACAAACGCGAACTCTTTAGATACTGAAAGAACGACTATACAGGGTGATTCAGAAAAGTACCGTCAACCGTTAACCACATATTCTATGGGCTAGTTAAGGAGGGGTCAACTCTATAAAAGAAAGTGCGCAAATGCCTCCTAACGGAGGTACACGCCCCTTAAGGTGTTTTTAAACAATCGAAATTTTCATTTTACGGCTTACCTATTTGGGATATCGCAATGTGGTAAAAAAATCACTCTCAATACTAGCTAGCACCTTTCTTTTGGCACAAAATTTAACACCATTCCAATGTCAGGGGCGGTCTCAGGAGGGTCAGATGGTAGAAAAAAGGTTCTAACTTTTTAGTCGTTGCTTGTAATTGAATTTGGTTTTCACCCTATTAAATGTTTCGCATAATTTTTTTCTCAAACCAACACAAACGCTTGAAAATTGAAATTGAAGATTTTAAAACCGCATTAAGTTTTGAAACCTATGCAACTAGCATACAATTTTAGAACAAGAATTTTCAGCCAATTCATTATTTAACAAAGAAATACACCTGGAATATTTGAACCTTTTCGTCAATCTTTTCGAAGGCGTGTATGGAGGTCTGCATTGAAGCCAGAGGAGCCCATGTGGAACATTTGCTGTAAATCTTATTTCGGCTTAAGCACTTCAATTTCGATTTTCAAGCGTTTGTGTTGGTTTGAGAAAAAAAATATTCAAAACATTTTTGTAGACAATGACAGACGTTTTAATAGGGTGAAAACCAAATTCAATTACAAGCAACGACTAAAAAGTTAGAACCTTTTTTCTACCATCTGACCCTCCTGAGACCGCCCCTGACATTGGAATGGTGTTAAATTTTGTGCCAAGAGAAAGGTGCTATCTAGTATTGAGAGTGATTTTTTTACCACATTGCGATATCTCAAATAGGTAAGCCGTAAAATGAAAATTTCGATTGTTTAAAAACACCTTAAGGGGCGTGTACCTCCGTTAGGAGGCATTTGCGCACTTTCTTTTGTAGAGTTGACCCCTCCTTAACTAGCCCATAGAATATGTGGTTAACGTTTGACGGTACTTTTCTGAATCACCCTGTATATAAATCCCATTTGTCCGGTAGCGCAGCACCCTCAAAATATTTTTCCACCGGCCGCGCCTGTTTATGAGCATAACTGAATAAATAATGAACTACTGTACCTTTGTCCCATGATGTGGAGGGCGTTGGGACTTTGGCCGCCCTTGAGCCGGGTCTTCACGTCAGCCTCTGTGTCCTCCAGCATGGCGGCTTTCGACGGCAGAGTGACGTCACCTTTCATCATTTGCAGGAAGAATCGAACCTGCCGAACAGATGAATACGTATTAAATAAGTTAGGTTAAGTTAAGTTATCATATTTTATTTGTGGTAATCACTTTCGTGATATCACAACTATACTCAAACTAACATTACTAAATCCACGCTGAAACCGGGACTTGAACCACCGACTTCCAGGTTGCAAGTCCGCCGCCTTACTGATCAAGCTACTGAAGTCGGTCTTGATAATAGACATTATTCGTATTAAATATATACCTAAGTTGTTTTATTGCGTTTTCTTTTTCAAGAAAAAATTCTATTTATTATCTACCATTGGTGTATTAATATAGGAAGGTAAGTACCTTATAATGACACTAGAACAAAATAAATACCTAGTTAGGTGGTTTACCAACTCATCCTCAAAGTTCTTAAAAAACTTTCGTTATAAGTTCAGCTTATACTCCGTATTATACGGTGATATGAAAGAGAAGCTAGTAATTTACCATCAAACGAGATCATGTATTGTCAAATTTCAGTTTCTTAATTATTTTGTAAATATACTTAAATAGGTATTAATGAATCTATTGTACCTATGTACTTTTTAGAGAAATCTAAATAGCACTTTATTTTTTATTTTATTTTTATTTTTGATGTCGGCATTCCAATGGATTTCAAAATACTCGTCGTGATATGACCATGCAGTTGAAAGCGACATTAAACCCAAAAAAATCTCATTTTTTGCATGAAAATAAAATCATACCTGTCCTGTGGTAATAAAATCATTAACATGTCTCGGTAGCTCAGTGGCAAAGGCGGCACTCTGCGAATCCAAAGATTCCAGAGTTCGTGGGTTCGAAACCCAGCCGGTACACGATAAGTTATCCTCCCATTCGGAATTTTTACCACATAATAATATGTCTTAGGCTTACTGCTGGAATAATGGGACTTTAATAGTCCTAATTGGGCAGTATAAATAAGGCGATATTATTATTATTATTACCTGTAATTTTTTTTTTTTAAGTGGGGTTTAACGTCGCTTTCAACTGCCATGGTCATATCACGACGGGAGTTTTACCCTCCATTCGCAGGAAACTCACAAACCTGCTACTTACATTGACCTCACCCAGCCTGAGTGGGGCCGGGAAAAGCCAGCGTCACGAGAATTAGAATTTGAATGGTCACCCATCCAAGTCTTAACCTCGCTGGATGTCGCTTAACTTCGGTGTTCTGAAGGGAACCGGTGTATTCAACATGCCATCGACGCTGGCTTTTTACCTGTAAATCAAACATGTAGAAGCCGACGGTATCCCTGGGAATGCCTATGATGGACATGGTGGGGTGCTGGATGTTGACCATATGCTTGTACAGGGGCTGAACGTTTTTGTTGACCACCTGGATCCCACAGGACTCGTGGAGGAAGGGATAATGGTAGGTGTAACCTGGAAACAAGGCGGCATTTTCTTACTATCGAACGGCAAATAATGCAAAAAAAAAAGATTAAATAAATAAATGAGAATACCTTCTCACTTTTCTGTTTATACTGATTATACTGATTTGCTATCGTTATAAGATTGGGTAGATAAAATTATTTTGATGTCATATTAAAATAGGAAGGTAACTATTTGTATTACAAATTTATAATAAAAATTTAATTTTTGAAGTTGAGTCACACCCTATTAGGAGTAGGTACCTAGATAAATTATTTTATTAATTTTATATCTCCTTTTTTCGAGGTCTTTCTTAAATTTCAAATGAATTATTTTCAAAATTGTTTGAAAGAGAATTATTCGCTATAAAATTACAAATTCAAAATAGAACTAAACTTTAGTATTGAATAAATTGATAGTATAGGTATAAATAATAAAAATAATGCAGTATTATGTTACCTTTTAACACCCACCTCCGCGTAGCTGTCCATGCAACACAGTCCAAATCAACCGCGGAGGCACGGGGTTTGAATCCCGGCGTTGTCAAAAAATTAATGAAACTCATAGAAGCACATTCTTTTACGCACAATGAAAGTGTCATGATGTGACTTTTCAGAAACATAACAAATCAAAGTTGATCGAATATGATGTATCAAATATGATTTTTAGAGTCTAATCGATTTAGTCAGCATGGATTTGGCCAACACAGGGCCGCTTCATCTATGAGGGGAGAGCCAACAAAGGGCTATGGGAAGAACTGAAATCAAAAGGACAAACACAGACGCACATTTATATTTACCTGCTTTTTCTTACTTACATTTTTATTTATTTATTTTTAAGGTAGTACCTATATTATTTTTAAGGTAGTACCTAAAAATAAAAAAAAGTACCTATGTTGTTTTCCTTTCTGTCCCAATAATTCAGTATTCTATTAAGAGTAGGTTAAAAAAAAGTTATCATATTTGTGTTAATCACTTTCGTGATATCACAACTACTCAAACTCGCTTTACTAAATGTACGCTGAAACAGGGACTTGAACCACCGACCTCCAGGTTACAAGTCCACCGCTTTATCGATCAAGCTACTGAGGTCTATTAAGAGTATTATGTATTCTAAGTATGTTTGTATTATACGAAATACACTGTTCCTTTATCATTTTTTTCTGCTAAGAAGACATTATAACCCAGACTTAATGGTCCAACCAGAAAAAAAGAAGAAAAAAACGGACGTAAGTATAAAGCCAACACAGGGCTGTCTACATTACAATAAAGAGTTCATCTTGTTCATTCTGCAAGAATGAGACTAAAAAGTCCCTTTAATCTTCTCACAGTCTAAACATCTTGATTACATTTATTACCTAATCAGTAAAGTACCTACCTAACAAAAAAAAATTCTTTTGTTGAAACTTGAAACGATTTTTTTTTTTTTTTAATGAATATTCATTTAAAGAGAGGTGTGTAACATTCAGAGTCCTTGCTCTTAAAGGAAATTTAACATGAATAAATGCAAACTACTTTTCATCAGATAATTTAAGTCTTAGGACCGCATTATAAAACAGGATTATATTCAAGGCTGAAACTGATACCCCCCCCCCCAAGTCTGAGTTTTAACCAACCACAGTGCAATACAGCCCGACTTCTGGGACAACGGGACTTTCTTAAATAAAATCCAATTTTATTGAAGGCTTCATTCAGCCCTAAAGCTTGAAATTGATACTGCCAATATTTAGATTATAATAACAATAGTAAGGGCTGAATTATAAAACATGATTATGATAAAACACTATCCCTTAACAGGCCTTCAAGTCGGATTTCCAACCAATCACAGAGAACTACAGTCTAAGTTAAGGTATAGTGTCCGCTTAGATTAAGGGCGGAATTAATAGACGTTTTTATAATACCTCTATGGCGCTAAGTCACGAATTGCGCACGGTGTAAGATAGGGAAAACCGACCCTTAGCAATTACTCGTGATCTAGAATTTGTCTATTAGGGTGGAATTAATAGACCTTTTTGTAATACCTTTGTGGCGCTAAGTCACGGATTGCGTACTGTGTAAGATAGGGAAAACGAACAGTTAGCAATGACTTGTTATATAGAATTTGTCAATTAATTTTGCCCTTAATTTCGCCTTAAATCTAATTCTGTTTTATTATTTGGTCTTCGAAATCTAAAAAAAAAAAAACGACAATGTCTTCCAGAAATTCTCCCTCGGGAACTTCCCCGTCCCCCGCTATCCACCTACCTGTGCAGTACAGAATGAGATCAACATCTTCGTGAGTTCCGTCCTCGAATCGAACCCCGGTTGGTGTGAGTTCCACAATGTCTGGCTTGAAGACGACGTTTTTTGGAAAGCGGAGACTGTTGACTCTTTCGGAATGATGACTTAGGAACACCTGGGAGGTAAGTTTTTGTCAGCATTAGTATGTTGGTTGTCATATTTGTGTCAATCACAATCGTGATGATATCACAATGACTAAACCACGACTATCTACAACTACTCAAACTCGCTTTACTAAATCTACGCTGAAACCGGCACTTGAACCACCGACCGACTGGTTACAAGATATATTTTTTTTTAAGTTTGTGCTAAACACTATTGTGAAATCACAACTACTCAAACTCAAAGTTGTGTGAAATCACAACTACTAGTGGCTTTGGTGGAGATATCATGAATACTTCGTGATGCTGGCATTCCGGCCCAACCCAGGCTGGGTGAGGTTAATATGAGTAGCAGGTTTGTAAGTTTCCTGCCAATGGAGGGTAATACCTCCGTCGTGATATGACCATGCAGTTGAAAGCGACGTTAAACCCTCAGAAAAAACTTACTGTAGTGGCTTTGGTGGAGATATCATGAATACTTTGTGATGCTTGCATTCCGGCCCAACCCAGGCTGGGTGAGGTTAATATGAGTAGCAGATTAATAAGTTTCCTGCGAATGGAGGGTAACACCTCCGTCGTGATATGACCATGTAGTTGAAAGCGACGTTAAACCCAAACAAAAAACTTACTGTAGTGGCTTTGGTGGAGATATCATGAATACTTCGTGATGCTGGCATCCCGGCCCAACCCAGGCTGGGTGAGGTTAAAGGTTAATATGAGTAGGAGGTTTGTAAGTTTCCTGCGATGGGAAGGTAACAACAACGTCCTGATATGACCATGCAGTTGAAAGCGACGTTAAACCCACAAAAATCGGTCGGTCTTGATAATAGACATTATAATAGCTACCGAGGTTGATTAATTTTAAAAACTAAACTTACTGTAGTGGCTTTGGTGGAGATATCATGGGTTATGTCAAGTCCGGACGGTCCACTGCCCACGACCACAGCTCTCCTGCTAGCGAAGGGGTCGGGGGTTCGATAGTCGTGGCTGTGCATGACCGGGATCTTGCATGTGTCCTTGCCTTTGTACTCTGGATACACAGGATTGCTGTAGTTGCTGGAAGTTCAAACGAGGCTTGCGGTCCAGTATACTTTTTGTTGATTTTACTATTTTACTAAATACGACAAAGTTTCCCGGGCAACACGGATTACATTCCTCCCTAATAATCCCTCCTCTGTCCACCTCATGTAGAAACTCGTTATATTAATAAAAAAAATCCTTACAGTTTTTTTTTTAAATAAATTGTTCAAATTTGATTTTTTTTGTTGTTTATTTTTACTTTTTGCTGATGAGGAGGAGTTTGAACACTCTATTCTCTAACGGTTTACCTACTCCGGTGACTCAAACACATGTTAATAAGTATTTGCCGTACTAGGGACTGAATAATTTCAACATAGACTTTTCTTTAAACGGTTTTAATAGGTATTTGACACAAAAAACTTACCCGATGCAAATGATAACGCCATCAAAGATATAGGTGTCGGTTTTCTGGTTGATCAAATCTCTGACCTGAACCTCCCACTTATCTCCGTCTATAGGTTTCACGTAGTTAACGTGATGGCGGAACTGCAAAAAATATACGAATTCATCAGATCATATTTAAAAAATAGTAATAGGTATTTCTTTTTTCTATAGTAGTCACCGTAGCTCACTCGTTAGCGCATAAGGTGACCTGGGTTCGATCCACAGCGGGGCAGAAACTTTTCTGCCCTGTATTTGGATGTTCTTGAGAAAAACTGAGAAGCTGATTTGATTTGAGCAGTGAACAGTTGCATTATGGGCAAATGATATACAAGAATATGAAATAGACAGAAAAGTGGTTGTTAAACACATAAGTAACAACTTCTTTTTCCTCATAAGGTATAAGTGTACCCTGGACATCCAAAACACAGTGTAGAAAACGTTCTACTCCGCCAGGATTCGAACCCAGGTAACCGTAAGTGCAAGCAGGCGCAGCTGGTGGGAAATTTTTTTGGGGTGCTGTCACATAAATCGGATTGATACAATCACTCTTTCAGTATCTAAAGAGTTTGAGATGCCAATCATATTAATTACGCATTAATTATTCTAGAAATGTGAGATCATTGTGTACGAGCAAGGACTTGAGAAAATCCTCTCTTTTTTTCGTCTGGGGGTGCTGCAGTTCCGCAGCTCCTTAGCACCGGCCGCGCCTGAGTGCAAGTATAGTGCACTATTCACTTAGCCACGGAACTCACCTTGATGTGTTTCCTGAGATCAAAGTTGTCAGCAAAGTTGTTGAGATACTGGAGTACGTCATTGGCAGCTATGTAGGACTTGTCAGCGTGACCCTCGTGGTGGTAGCCGGACAGCTCCATGATCTCTTTGGGGAGGTTGGTCCTGGGGATTCAGAGAGTAATAATTTCAGTTACATTTGAAATAGAAGAAGTCACCGTAGCAGAGTGAGTTAGCGCCCTAGGCATAGCACGCACGGTGATCTGGGTTCGATATTATTATTATTATTTAACTCTTTATTGGTCAACTACATACATTCAACAAAATAGGACATGCTAAAAAAAAAAAAAAAAATTGAATATGTAGTGAACCAAGGGGCGAGGTTAAAGCCTGTGGCTTTCTTTTCCACCGATACCCAGCGGGGCAGAATTTTTTCTGCTCTGTTCTTGGGTGTTCGGCGTCCACTCATACCTCGTGAGGAAAAGTGAGTAGCTGCTTTAGTGTAAGCAGCGACCAGTGGCGGAATCATAGGCAAAAAGAAGATATTAGGATATTAAAATATATGGAAAAGTCGTAAATTTCTGCGCTACCCATTAAAAATTGTGATATAATAACACAAAGAAACACATTTAGTTATTTATTAAATTTGAAATAGACTTAAAAATAGTTTCATTTTATACCATACAATTATCCAAAGATAATATGGTTATTTTTAATGAATTTTCTATTAAAAACATGGCTTACAGCCAGACTTGATGGCTTGTTGAATGCACCAGTTCTCCTTCCGTCACTGAAGATAAGCAACGTCCAGCGAAGTTAGGAATCTGATGGGTGACCATTCAAATTCGAACCCACGTGATGCTGTTCCCTATGCCCTGCCCCGATCCGGCTAGGTGAGGTTAATGTGAGTATCTGGTTGGTGAGTTTCTAGCGAATGGAAGGTAAACCCCAAGTCGTGATAATTATGACCATGTAC
This sequence comes from Bactericera cockerelli, assembly GCA_024516035.1. Taxonomy (NCBI): domain Eukaryota; kingdom Metazoa; phylum Arthropoda; class Insecta; order Hemiptera; family Triozidae; genus Bactericera; species Bactericera cockerelli. The sequence goes on along the minus strand of CM044959.1, from coordinate 16,529,167 downwards.
TTGAAAGCGACGGATTACTTGGAAATTACTTGGGTCATGTTGAAAGTCGTACAGATACATTGCACATTGCCTATTCAATTAGATTTCAGGCGTTCATACAATTATTCATTATAATTGATTGCTTCATATTGTGATTGAGGCAACACTGACATCTGTAAAATATGTAATATTGAAGAGTTTCACGTATCTTTGTAACTGGATGATATCTAATCTCTAAATAAATACATAATCATTATTACTGTGTATTCTTTTACTCACTCTTCTGCAATGTTTTTTATATCGAAAAATGTGTGCGTTTGTGTGTTTGAGACTGAGGGAGAGATATTGATGGATATAGGTATACAGTTACATAAATATAAATACCTCAATGTACTGTTGAAAAATATTTGAATTTTAAACAAATTGGAAATTAACTTCTTAGTTTAATATTCATTTAACAGGTAAGTACCTGTACTATATAGGTACAAGGTACATAATAATTAATTATAATATATTTTTTTCCCTATATTGATTGCTAAGTTAGAAAAGAGTAAAAAGGTACCTAGATAATTATGAGAGGTGTAATACAAATAATTAACTAAACTTTGATAGGGGCAAGAACTCCGATTGTTATAGACCTCTCTTTAAATAAATGTTCATTAAAAAAAATTGATAAAGCTTATCAAAAAAGTTAGAGCCAAGGGCATTTGGAATTTTATCAATTCTAGAAGAATGTTTGCAAAAAATGTAGACTTTTACGTAACTTTATGAAGTCAATGAGATTAATATTATACCTACTTAAAAATAAAAATAATTAAAGAATACCACTAGATAACAAAAAGTTAATTAGACATACGTTATCTTATAGTCATTGAACTCGCACTGGAAATACTGGAATATTTGTAGTTATTTCATTTGTTATCTTTTTTTCATTTGCTAATTGTATGTCAGTGTTTTTGCAAAAAAATGTAGACTTTTACGTAACTTTATGAAGCCAATCAGAATAATACATACTTACATAAAAAATAAAAATAATTAAAGAATACCACTAGATAACAGAAAGTTAATTAGACAATACGTTATCTTATAGTTATTGAACTCGCACTGGAAATACTGGAATATTTCCAGTTATATCATTTCTTAACTTTTCATTTGCTAATTGTATGTCAGTGTTTTATTAGAGATAACATTTCAAATTTTAGAGATAATATTTCCAATCTATAGTTATTTTATCAATAACGGTCATGATCATTCCAGTAGAAGGTTATTAAATATAAAATAGTTATTTTGTAGACTTCAATGATAAATAAATACTTAATTATAAGGTGAACACGTGTTGGTGTGTTAGAAACTCCTGTTGGAATATCATAACAGATTTTTTTTTTCTTCACATTTCTTTTTCTTTTCTTTCTGAGTTGAGCTCTACATAATTAATTGTGTATTTCTAGGTTGCCACATAAAACAAATAATTACCTATATCTTTTCTGCTGGTCTACTAATTTATGGTAGTCAAGTGGTTAACGGGCTAGTCTGGTAATCCAGGTAGCGTAAGGATCCGTTGGTTGGAATGCCACCTAGTGCATGGATTTTTTCTCATTAATTTGAGTTTATAACCACGTAATAATTAGACTCTGAGGGTTAGGTGGTAGAGAACGCTTTGAGCATTATCCTCGCCTGGTGGTTACCTTCACTAAAGACTCTTTAGTAAAGAGTGTTATTATTATTAATTTATAAAGCAACCAACAAGATATGAAATGTGCCGACCCCGTGTATATGGTTTTTTTTTTTTTTCAAATCAAAAAAGGATAATTTTATTATTGATGATTTTTTCTACAGAATCCTAAACCAATTCCTACGTTTAATGCATGTATTTGAGGGACCCATTCTGAGTAAGAATTACATACTAAAAGAGTTTGATCTCATTAGAGCCATTAGCATTATTAGTGTTAAAGCACTAATAATGCTAACCACGATTGAAATTTAATGGGGTACTTGAATGTTGACATTAATACTATCGGAGGGGTATTATTATTGTCCACATTGACTGTGCAAAAGCATGATGTATTACATAAGCATGACAATATCTAAACCAATTACTTATTATTATCATGTGATTTATTGACTTGGCTGTATTGTAAACGTGTTTGACTTAGCTGTATGCTGTATTGTTATCGTGTTAATTTATGTTGAAAAAGCCACCCTCTGTGTCATGACGGTTGAGACTACTGCCCGTAGTCGAGAGATCTGGAGTTCGATCCCCGGTTGTAGTAGACTTTTCGAAGGAAATTATATTCCCTCCAAACACGTGAGGCTGGTATTTCCGGCCCTACCCAGACTGGGTGAGGTTAATTTGAGTAGCTGGTTTGTGAGTTTCCAGCGAAATTAGGGTAAAACCCCCGTCGTGATATGACCATGCAGTTGATAAAGACGTTAAAAACAAAAAATAAATAAAATAAAATAAAACAGGTTGTGGAACACTACTCATCTCTTGTTAAGTGGATAAATAAGGGTTGGTGGAAGAGATTGCCACAGGCAATAACCCCGCCCTTTAGTTAATTACGTTTTTATATATTTTCATTTCTTTTTCATTTTTATTGTATATATATATGTTTCTATTTTTTTCATTGTTAAAATAAATCCTACATAATGTCCATTTATATTATTCTAATAAAGTGTTGTATAAACCTCAGAGATGACTATTTAGCAATAAATGGTCATACGGGATTTGGCGTTCCCGAGGCACCCGAGCAAGTGGTCAGTGATTGCAAGGTATTTCACAATACCATAATTATGAACACTGACTGCGAGGTATGTCAACAGAAGCATAGAGACACCTTCTCTAAAAGTAGTGAGGCATGTCCTCATAAAAATTCTGTTGACATACCTAATGGTTCATAATGTGACCAAGTGGCTGTTCGGATCTATCCGTACCCCCGAAAGTGTTTTCCTATGGAAAAATCCATTGGACCACCAAGGGGGATAGAAACGGGAGAGAAAAAGATGGACTACACAAAGTGCATCATAAAATAATTTCCCCACATTATGAACCATACAACTTCAGGAGACTTGATCTTTGGATCCGCTCCTGAAGTTACAACACCAGGAGAATTGATCATATGATCCGCTCCTGGTGTAATACCCTTTGAAAGGTAATAATTACCTTCCAAAGGAGAGAAAGTGGAAGAAATAATAATAATAATAAAGGGTTGGGTGGAAGAGATTGCCACAGGCAATAACCCCGCCCTTTAGGTAGGACATTATTGTTATTTTCTTCTTTTTTTTACTTATTTATTTTGTCATTTGTTTGGTTTTTTTTTTTCTTTTCTTAATTTTATACTGTTACCTACCTGTACTTTGTCCTCCTAATAAAGCTTAAAAAAAAAAAAATATATACCCGGAACCGTTTAGTTACTAAACGGTTCCGGGTATATTTTTTTACTTTAGTACATTACTTCAGGTAAACTTTAGTACATTACTTCAGGTAATCTCTTGTTAGTGGATAGACTTACTTGAGGCTTTTGTACATGCTGCTGTGCACGGGCAGCCCATACTGGTCGCGGCCCGTCTGCTCTGTGTACACCCACGTGCCGCCCACGTTGTCCGTCTGCTCGAAGGTGGTACACGTGAACCCACTGCCTGGCTCTGTCAGGCGCTTAGTGGCCGTCAGGCCTCCGGCCCCGCCCCCTATCACCCCGATGTGTAACAGAGGCCTCTCGTTCTGAGCCATACCGGGTCTGGAATCAGTATAAACAGAAAAGTGGGAAGTTGTATTAGATGTACAATTGTACATGAATATTAGAACATATCTGGACAGCTGTTTCGAGCTTATTTGCTCTCATCAGCAGAACATACCTGGACAGCTGTTTCGAGCTTATTTGCTCTCATCAGCAGGTAATAGTTCTGAATATCCATGTCATCAACTAACCTCTCTATTTTAAACAGTATAAACAGAAAAGTGAGAAGTTGTATTAGATGTACATGAATATTAGTACATACCTTAGGAATAGAAAAAAAGATTGTTAAATTGTTTGATTCTACTATGTTATCAGTTGCTCCTGGATGTAAGATAACTCAAGGGACCGGAATATTTTCTCTTGTATCCATGTTTCTCTTATAAAGAGGTAATTTTGGGTTAAATAGAGGTAAATTGGACCAAGAAATTTTTCTCTTATGTTATCGAGGTTTCTCTTATATTCAGTTCTCTTATATCCAGGTTCAACTGTACTAAGTATTCACTGTAGTGGAAGGTAACCATGAGGTGAGGTTAATGCTCAAAACATTTTCTACCACTTAACCCTCAGGGTTTTATTATTATGTGGTCAGATACTCAAATTAATGAGGTAAAATCCAAGCATCAGATGGGATCCAATCCACATCAGATCCATGCGATTGATTGGATTCATTACAAATTGAGCCCCGTAACCTCATCGACTACCAATGCTTGGTGGTTAACTACATGCATATCAGCTCCTGTGTAACCAAAGTAGAAACCACCTATTTTTCATCTCAAGTCTTCGAGTTTCAGGTTCCTTCGAATGACAGACAAAAGTTATCTGTGCTTTTTTTAAATAATAAAAGATAGGTATGATGGGATTTTGAAATAAGCGGGCAAGTTAAAAATATTATTTTACAAACCTGTATTTAGTAGAAAATATAACTAGAAAAAAACACAGAACTTGTTAATATAAACGTTCTAACTTTTTGAGATGGTGCTGAAGTAGTAAGGTTCACAAAAATGTAAACAATCGAGAGTTTTATTGTATTTACGTTTTAAAGAAATTGAAAACAAAGATAAATATTATCTAGAAATTCTTCAAATTGAATGAAACTTTTTTGTATAAATTTTAACCAACTTCAATGCTTTCTCTTCGAGAGTTCAACTTGGACTGATATCTGCTGGATGGTGTCCCCCGTATTTATAAGGTCGCACTGGCGGCATTATCAGCACATTCTGTTTGAGTGGCTTACCTCCGGATGATAAAAGCTTAGAATGCTCAATAGGAAAAGCATGTAAAGGCGTTTCATCAGAAATCATCAAATCACGGAACACGGGTTCTCATGAGCATGATATTGTCTTAGAGAGTAGTGTTGATAATGATGATGACGTTTACAATAATAATAATTATATCAGCTAATTTATTATTATTTGTATTGTGATGCGCGGAAACAATCATCTCCTGATACGCCAAGTCAAAAATCGAAGGCAAGCAATGGTGCCAAGAGCTCATTAAATCTACTCATAAAACACCAAGAGTCGCTTAGGAATATACATTTTGGTCTTGAAAATGTCTCAAACATGATTTTTTATAAATATTTCGTGACTATTGTATAATATTTTGTAAGAAGACTGAATAATACTTAATAATTAACAGGGGACTAATCTCTCTGACTGCCAGCGTCGATGGCGCGTTAAATACACCGGTTCTCGTAGGATCACCGAAGTTAAGAAACGTCCAGCTAGGTGAAGACTTCGTGATGCTGGCGTTCCAGTCCAACCCAGGCTAGGTAACTAGTTCAATAATAGTCAATAAAACTATAACTATTATTAACCGAACCCAGTGAGGTTCTGTCTTAACTTGGGTACTGGACGATTCAGGTGAAAATTGAAAACGATTTTTCTAGTTTTTTTTTTATAAATTACCAAGGCTCTTGAAATTTAATAGGATGATTAAAAATTATATTTCATAATTAGATATAAAATTTAGTGATCCTTGGAGCTAAGGGGGCCGCACTGTGGCCAAAAAAAGAAAAAGAGCCACAAAAGGGAGCCGGTTGATTTAAAAAAAATAGAACCTATCGAGTTGGGTATTGAATAAATAGTCTCCATGTCCTGAAGCTTGATAAGAGTATTCGATATTATTATTCGATAAGAGAATCTGTATGAGGTTTATAGTTCACAGAACTATTAGTTAACACATTTTAAAGACCAATTTTCATGTTCGTTAGTGCGGCTTAAGTTCAATGAAAATATTCAATCACCTTCTCATTGGTAAACATCAGTTCTTGTAAGCTATCGAAAGTTCAGCTACGTTCAGCAAGGTGCAGACTAAGTGGGTGAACACCCAAGTACGAACTCTAATAACTCTCGTGTTATTATCAGCCCAAGCCAGGATGTGTGAGGTCAATGTACGTACTGATTGGGTAGCTAGTTGGTGAGTTTCAATTAATAGAGGATTAAATAACCATTTCGAAATTCGCACGGTTTAGTTACCTGAAGTCTTTTCAACTACGTAAATTTATCTCAAAAAAGAGAAAATAATGCTTAGATTTGTGGGTCGTGGGAATGAAAGCTTACGAAATCCGAGGGCCGACATTTTATTATATCAGGAGAAATTGCTAAAATCCATTTGATTTGATTCGATCACACCAGTTTATTTGAATAATGTTACAACATAACAGTAATGTAGGTAGGTATATCTCACACTGTTTGATCATTCACAGACGTCAGAGAGGTGTGTTTTGACTGTTTTGTCAGGACACAATTCAAAGAAACAACAGTTTATTATTTATTTACGGTTACCTATTTTAAATGTTAGTCGTATTTACCTCCATTTCATTGATTATTAACGGAATGGACTAGGTCACTAGAGGAAGAACGCACTATTGATGGAAAACAATAAAGTTGTCAATAATTATTATTAATAATTATGATTTTTTTGTTGTTGATATTATGGCTTATGTAACTTTAATATTTGTTTTTATTAATACCTACTAACCTAGTTTTCTGGAATTCTAAACCATTGCTCATCGTAATAGTTTAGGTATTGAATTTTTTTCAATTAGGCTATCATTGAAGTTTATAGTAATTATGTCTAAGAAAACATTCATTTGATTAGAAAGTTGTATCTATTTGAAAGGATAAGAACATGATACCCCTATGACAAAGAAATGTTAGTCGGAAAACAACAATCAATCAGTGAGTAAAGTGGATTTATCTTACAAATCTTAGAAATAAACATGAAACTGTTTCATTCATAGAACGGTAACCGCTCTTCAAAGCTCAAATAATGATGTACATAAAGGCTACGCTTGAGGTCTTATTTCTCAGAAGAACGGGGTTCGGTGGAAAAGAAAGCCACAGGCTTTCACCTCACCCCTTGGTTCACTACATATTCTATTGAGTTCTTTTCATTTCATGTCCTGTATTGCAGAATGTATTATGTAGTTTGCCAATTAAGTATTAAATAATAATAATAAGAATCGTACATCAATCTAATAATAAAATATTAAATTTGTATTATGAGCTATAAGATGTGTTTTAACTTATCAAATGACTGAACTTATATACTTCTTTTACTATCTATAAAACAAGTCAACCAAATCATCTCCCTGGGGCACACAGCCCACAACTAACGCCGCATTTCCTCTTTGAATTGCCAGACAAGATAGAATTTCAACTACAAATCTGGGACGCCAGCCAGAACAGGCAAAATGATTTTTTCGCCGACAAAGTGCTGGGGTTGGTCGTTAAAAACGTGAGGAGAATTTCTTTTCTGTTTCATCAGTCGTCAGTAATCAGGGCTGCTCAGCTGTCGAGGTGACCCGTGGAAACCTCTGGCTCTTGTGCTATCAGCAACTTGCTGTAAGTCCATACTTCATCAGAACTTTCTTATCTCTTCTGGTAAACAATGTACTGTTGACCCAGTTTGGCCATCGGAAACTTCTATTGGAATGAGTTTCTTGAGAAATAGAGTAAATATGAAGACAAAGGAATTATTGAACACCTTGAAAGTTCCTTCAAACTGGAGTATTATTATTATTATTATTATGAAAATATTTATTAGAAAAACATAATATATACAAACAAATAATGGTAAAAATTAAAATACAAAATTAAAATAAACAGGATAAAAATAACCAAAATTTATGCATAATGTCCTAACTAAAGGGTTGGGTTATTGTCTATGGCAATCTAATGTAGATACTTTACAGATACAAGCAGATACTTTACAGACTTATAGAGTAATGCTGCGGGTTGTAACATTTTAACGACAAACCTTTTTAGTGACGCACGCAAGCTTGCTGTGCACTGGTAGTCAAGTGGTTAAAAAAAAGATAAAGAGCAAGTTATTTTTGTTGTTATGTCACAATTTTGAGTGGGTAGCATCGACATTACGAGAACAAATGCTAATGCATCATATCTCCAACCAACCGTCATATTCCAATATCTATCTCGTAATGTCGCCACTGGTCGTTGCCCACTCTACATTCTCTACAACTACCCCAATTGTCCTCATGAGGCTAGGGTAGGCCCCGACATCCAAAGTACAGAGCCGAATAAAATTCCGACCCTGCCAGGATTCGAACCCGGGTCACCTGGAGTGTAAGTCAAGTGTTTAACGCGCTAGTCTATTAACCCTGCGCAGGGCGCGGCTGATCTGGTATGTGAATTCCACATTTTGACTTGTTTTGGTTTTTGTACATAAATAAATACCTAAGCCGACCTCCGTGGCTCAGTGGTGAAGAGCCTTGGTTGCTGACCCCGAGGTTGCTGGTTCGAATCCCGGCCGGAGCGGAAAATTCTAACCGAGTTTTCCGTTTCCGGAATGGCATGGATGTAAAGGTAAAGTGCCCTGAAGTAATGCGAAAGCGGTTCCGGGGCAAAATTACCTTTCATTTTTTTCAAAAAAAGAAAAAGAAAAAAAAAAAATACCTACTCAGAAATTTAAAAACATAATTATTTTTCCTTTTTTTTTTTTTTTTTTTTTTTTTTTTAAAAAAAGGATGAGTGTTTCATAGCCATTTTTATTTCGTAGCCATGAAACAGGAGCTACTGTAGACGCTTGTGGTCTGTGTTGTAGCCTGCCCATCCCGTAGTATGCCTCCCCGCTGATGGGCGAGAAGTGACACAATACTTCCCAATTAGGTGCTGGGTCAACACGAGCGCACCGGAAGGTATCCCTTACAAACAATTGTAACCAAATTAAGAATACAAATTTTTGTCGGCACGGGGGATCGAACCTGGGACCTTCCGCATGGCAAGCGAGTGCTGAACCACTGATCTAATCGCGCGCTATTTACTTCTCACTTTTCTGTTTATACTGATTAAAATAGAGAGGTTAGTTGATGACATGGATATTCAGAACTATTACCTGCTGATGAGTGCAAAAAAGCTCGAAATAGATGTCCAGGTATGTTTTGATATTCATGTACATGTACATTGTACGAGGCACGTCCGGAAAGTAAGGGGACAATTGATGTTAAAACTCGAAAAATGCATATATTTTCATAAAATTTACAGGGTAAGTTCCAAATATAGTCCTTTATTTCTCCACATAATCACCGACAAGCTCCACTCACTTCTGCATCCTGGGTCCGAACTTTTTTATGCCTTCGTCATACACGCTCTGCTCCACCTCCAACAGCCACTTCTCTACAGTCTCCTTGACCTCCTCGTCGCTGAAAAACCTTTTTCCAGCCAATAACTCCTTCAGTTTCGTGAACAGATGAAAATCCGAGGGCGCCAGGTCAGAGGAATACGGTTTTGAGGGTCACACGACGATCGCTGCGACTTTTTCATTGACTTGCTGCACAAGTTCTTCTGAAACGACAGACGCCTCTTCTTTCTTCATCGTGTGTGTTTGTGCGACCTTCTTTAAACTTCTTAACCCACTTGAAAACCTTGGAACGTCAAATCACCTCAGGTCCATAGCTTTTCAGTAGCTGAGGATGGATTTCAGCAGCTGAATTCCTACGCAAAGTTATAAACTGCCCGAATCTCGCACCTGCGGTAGGTGGAGCAAACGGCACCTGTAGAGATTGACGCGACGGGCTCCTGCGACGACATTTTCCAATGAACTGAGATGGGCAAGGGCTCATTGTGACCGTTAGGAGTTCCCCTACAAGCAGGTATGCCAACCTTGAAAAAAAGACATTCCTACCAACCCCTACGACAGTTGTCCCCTTACTTTCCGGACGTACCTAGTACATCTAGTACAACTTCTCACTTTTCTGTTTATACTGTTTATACTGATACTGATATACTGATTCCTCATTGTCTACATCCTGTACATCCTGAACATAATTGGTAAATTTTGGTTTAATTTAATGCGGCATTTTAGGGATTTTTTCCATCATGGTCAGGCTCCCCACGCCCCGATTTTGAGAATCCCAGACGGCGCCCTACGTAGGGTTTTTTTTTTTTAAGTGGGGTTTAACGTCGCTTTCCACTGCCATGGTCATATCACGACGGGGGTTTTACCCTCCATTCGCAGGAAACTCACAAACCTGCTACTCACATTGACCTCACCCAGCCTGAGTGGGGCCGGGAAAAGCCAGCGTCACGAGAATTAGAATTTGAATGATCACCCATCCAAGTCTTAACCTCGCTGGATGTCGCTTAACTTCGGTGTTCTGAGGGGAACCGGTGTATTCAACATGCCATCGACGCTGGCTATACGTAGGGTTAATGCAGGTATTAGGAATCCGTTGGTTGCAATCCCACTCAGTGCATGAATTTTTCCTCATTAATTTGAGTTTGTGACCACATAATAATAAGACTCTGCGGTTTAGGTGATAGAAAATGCTTTGAGCATTAACCTCGCCAGGTGGTTTACCTTCCACTAAAGAGTGTTATTTATTTTTATCATTGCTGCAAAGTTGCTACATGAGTATTTATTTCTTTGTTTTGAAAATAAGCAGAGATGTAAATACTTTCGAAAAGAGATATTATCCTACTAAAATGTTTACTTTAGAATAGAATAGAATACAATAGAAATTACCTTGTTTATACTGTCGAGGTGAGACTAAAAAGTCCCTTTATTTCAGCAGTCTAAACTAGGTCTTATTTATTTTCAAATTTAAACATACATTTTGTACATGCATATAATGTTCTCAAGTTTATATACCTACACACAATGAAAAAAAAACATTGCTTAGGTTAGAAAAAAAAGAAGAAAAAAATAGTTTAAGTGGAGTTGAGTACATCAAAACTTATGATTCCAAAAGTCAATAAGATGGAGTTTCTAATCGTCCCACAGGTGAGCTTACAAGTTGCGCCAGAGCAACTTTAAACCTAATCATACCACGAGAACAGGAACAATACCCTTGCTTTACACATTTCTAGAAGAAACTCTTCTGATAAGAAAACTTCCAAGGCAAATTAGAATCAGAAGCAACAATGAAAATATCAGTACCTAATGTGTTACAACTCCACCTACTTATCATAAAAAAATTATTTTGTTGAATTAAGATGGCGCATAAAAAAGTCTAGAAAATTCTTCGAAATTTCTTTAACAAAGTTATCAACAGTGTCTAGTTTACAATATTTTCCCGCGAATAAGTTCAAATACCAGTAGTTGTGTGGACTGTGGACCCGAGGCTGGGTTACTAGCAGAACATGTCCTTGTATACATTTGTACATGACCGTCCATGCGAATCCATCATTGGTGATCATTATTATTATATTCTCATATCTCGTGAGGAAAAATGAGTAGCTGCTTTAATGTTAGCTGCGACCAGTGGCGGAATTATAGACAAAATTAAGATATTGGGATATTAAAGATACGGAGAAGTCCTAAAATTCTGCGCTACCCACTAAAATTGTGATATAATAACACAAAGAAATACATCATCATTATTATTAAATTACGCTTTATTAGGTATAGACAAAGTACAATAATATTTACAGTACAATACAATGAAAATAATAATCATGATGAGAATTTACTCCGAACAAGCGCTATTCGATCACAAGTAAAGCTGTGTTCTCGCCTATCAGAGGGGAGGCATACTACGGGATGGGCAGGCTACAACACAGATCACAAGCGTCTACAGTAGCTCCTGTTTCATGGATACGAAAAAAAAAGGCTGTGAAACACTCATCTTTTTTTTAAATGATATTTATTTACAGAGGAGACTTAACAATCAGAGTCCTTGCTTCTCTAAGTATTTAGTTGCATCGCGCAACACACAAAGTTAATTTAAAAAAAAATTATATTTCTTTTTTTAAAGTTGTCACAAGTAAAGCTGTGAGCTCGCCCAATACCCGGAAATTAGTTGAACACATTTTCTAGAAATCTACGTGTAGAATATACTTTTCACACTTATTGACCTGTCTACTGATTCATAATCGACGTAGCTTAACCTAGAAAAAATAATTTTGGATCAAAGGCCATGCCCTGGCCACGCGACTAGGTCGTGTGGCGACTGGGTAGTTACTTTATTGTACTTATCTCTTCATCATCCATATTATTAGCTTTATATTTTCTACTGAGTTCCGGATGAATGAAAGTCCACCTTTTATCTCAGTCCTGAGCTCATGTTCTGTAAGTGCTTTTAAGAGAAATATAGTTCTGCTGAATGGAATAATCATGATATTATATTATTATGCGTACAACATACCTACTCGCCCATCTATGAACTTACAACTGAAATACCTTGTTAATTAACCTGCGTAATACAGTGTCAACCTATAATTATATTATGATACGATATACATGTACTTATATGTCAATGTCAAGCATTACATTAAGTAAGTAGATACTTTGGAAAATGTAATAATCACCATCAAGCCAAAAATGCATTCCTGTATTTACTGTAACGACCAAAGACAAAGTTCAACATAGCTTGGTTGGTTTCAAATTTCAGTCCTTTGAATAATAAATGCGATAATGACATCTAACCTACCTCTTTTCATGATAAAATACGAAAAAATACTATGGAGTGGATTTACATCTGCCTTGGTTTCAAATCATCCGAGGTAAACCTGGCAATCTCTGTCGTAGGTACTTGTATCGTGGCCCAACTCAGACGGAATTTTATTTAAGTTGAGTAGATAAAATCCGATCAATAATAACAAAAAGAAGTGAGCGAAAAAAAAAGGAGATAATTTCAAAAATCATGACGTGAAAAACTAACAACAATATTTTTATGTTTCATGGCTACGAAATAAAAACGGCTGAGAAACACTCATCTTTAAAAAAAAAAAAAAAAAAAAAAATACATACAATACATATCTATACCTATTTATAAAGACATCTACGTCAGATCCAGTGATGCTGTTTACATAACAACATTAGTTAATTATTATTAGTTTATTACGAGATGAGTTGTAACTACTTTTATTTTACGTTTCAATCATTTAACCACGTGAATGACATGAACATATTATCAATCAGATAATGCATGTGGGTAAGTGGGTAATTGGATATGTACTATTGATACATGCTGGTTGTAGGTACATAATATATTATGTATGCACCTACTTATGTTCAAATAAACGTAATTATTCTAATTATTTATCAATGAGAGAACTTATCACCATTTCATGATCTCATGATATTTTGTAGGCTAACTTCTACATCAATATTGTTGCCATACAAAGTGGAAAATAGGACTTTGATCTTTCGGAAACAGAAGTGTTATGAGATATTATAAACAGCTAGGGTGTCCTACCAAAGTTGGACACCTCAAATTACTCGGCCCCTGAAAGAGTTTTTGAAAAATAAAAAATCCAAGGGTACATGTCCTAATTATGCGGTTTTAGTCATGAAATTTTTTTCAGGGCCCGAGTAATTTGAGGTGTCCAACTTTGGTGGGACACCCTGTATATTCAGTGGTTAACAGCATTAGTTACTCATGTTCAACAGTATAGAGTTTTGCAGATATTATATTCAGTGGTTAACAGCATTAGTTACTCATGTTCAACAGTATAGAGGTTTGTAGATATTAAATTCAGTGGTTAAAAGCATTAGTTACTCATGTTCAACAATATAGATGTTTGCAGATATTAAATTCAGTGGTTAAAAGCATTAGTTACTCATATTCAACAGTATAGAGGTTTGCAGATATTGCAGATGTTCAACAATATAGATGTTTTCAGATATTGAATTCAGTGGTTAAGAGCATTAGTTACTCATGTTCAACAATATAGAGCTTTGTAGATACCTATAAAAATTTAGTGGTTAAAAGCATTAGTTACTCATGTTCAACAGTAGAGAGGTTTGCAGATATTTTATTCAGTGGTTAAGAGGATTAGTTACTCATGTTCAACAGTATAGAGGTTTTGCTTTTGGAACTTTTTTCTGTGTGCAATAAAAATAAATAATAATAAATTAGTCTATGTGTATAGGAATCGTGGACAATTTAGGCAACCGCTAGTCTAGTCAATCTAGAAGAAAAGATAGGTATTCCTATAGGTAATTAATTAGGTATTTAACCTGGCCAGAACTAGAAGTCGTAAGTCTAGGGTTCATAAAGTGGAACAATCATCCAAAACTAAATAAATATATTTGAATAGTTGTCTAGAAGAACCACCTATGTGAAAATTTCGATTTTTTTTTTTAATTTCAAAAATGGAACCTATTTGTAAGTCTTCTTGAATCACTAGAGAAGTCAGCATACAAAAATTTTGTTCCTTCTAGTTTTTATTCGTATTTTTTCGTCAAAACAGAGCAGAAGAAATCTCATGTAAAACCACCTATGTGCAATTGTTGAACTAAAATCAGTCTCGCTACGTTGGGGCATAGGATAAGAGGGTAGTTGCGCGTGAGTTATTTGCCGATTCTACCAAATTTAAAATTACCAAATACGTGTGGTATTATTAATGGTATTACTTAAAGTACTCTACTGAAAAGTGTCTTAAAACACATAGGTGGTTCTTCTAGACATCAACTATTGATTTGAAGTTCGAACATTTTAAACTATTTCAAATAAAATATTTCATTGAGATCTTCTGGGACTGGACACGCGCCCACAATGCTTGCAGCGTTTCCCTTCTGTATCTCAATGCTGATTCTCTTATATAAGTACTGTCCAGTCATCTTCATTCCAGATTTATCTACCAACATTGCTTCTATTTCTTGAACAAAACGCCTCGCTTCTTCACAGAAAACACCCATTGTCTCTACGGCAAACCCTACAAATGTATACTGATCAGCTGATCACACAGTTCTGCATATTTTTTTTTTTTTTTTTTTTTCGAAGCACATTCAGCAGCTGCTCCTCTAGATTCAATTGATCTTTTTATGTTAGAGGGAGCCAAAGTATCCGTATAAATAACAAATTATCCAAAAGGAAATTTTCGTTTATTATATAGATATCTGATCAATTTAAAATCAAAATTTGGCATCGACATTATGAAATGCGAATTGTGCAACATATCATGCCAAGTAGGTACATCGCGTCAAAACAAAATATAACTTTTGCAAACAAAATTTCGCAACATTGTATGACACTGTATAAATAAATAAATTTATACAACATTGTATAAATAAAATTTGATTAAATCTGTTTAATAATAATATGACACGGGATTTTGCAACTACCCTGAGAAATATGGAGGCCAATATTGAGCAAAAAATTCTTATCAGACTGGCTTGCTAAGAAGATTACGTACCTGTGAACCTCGAGGGCTCGGTTATGCCCACGGCAAATACTTTTCGCTGATTAGGTTCTTGATGAACACGTTCAACGAGCGTGATTCCAAATCTGCCTAGGTGTTGTTGTTGTAGATATATGAATGTTGTTGTAGATTATGCCTAGCAAATGGATTCTTTTAAGTCACTAAGCATATCAAATCTGTCCTGGTAGCTCAGTGGTAAAGGCGGCACTCTGTGAATCCAGAGATTCCAGAAGTCGTGGATTCGAAACCCAGCCGGGACATGACAAGTTATCCTCCCATTTGGGATTTTTACCATATAATAATTTGTCTTGAGCTCACTGCTGTAATAATGGGACTTTAATTGTCCTCTTCGAGCAGTATTCATAAGACAATATTATTATTTATGTTTGTTATAAACGGTATAAGGTAGCCTCCCTACACCAGGAATTCTAGACAAAGACAAGCCTCAACTTCGTCACAAAGGCTCCCAAAATTTCCTAATCAAGAGGCCTCTACTACCAGCCAGCAGTACACCTCTAACCTGTAAACACACAAGGAAGTGAACAGAACCAAAAATCAATAGGTCCATGGTCCATTGCTCACATCTCGAAGTTATAATAGCCACCTAAAGGCCACGTGTTCGTGTCCTGTCTCTTTTCTTAGTGCGCAGCCACAACGAGCAACTTGGACTTATACCCTGCACCCTCGACCCTGGTACCTACAGCTTGATACAGACAATTTTTGGGACTCCGTTGTGGCCACTTACATTTAATGGAGTCTCGAAAATCGCCTATATCAAGCTGTAGGTACCAGGGTCTGGGGTCGAGGGTATAGGCCAAGGTTCTCGTTGTGGCCGCCTCCTTACTACCGAACAATGTTACAGTCTGCACTTCTGCAGAGTTGACACCTGAAGACATAAATAACTAAAAATACATAATCCGTACTTACGAATGTACATACCATTGGTAAAAAAGGGTGGACTCCAACTCTATTTTTTTATACCAATTTCTATAGAAGAAAAGAAAAATAAGCCTCAACTGCTCGAAAAGTGCTTTTTGGGTTTCTGTATGAAAGATAAAGTTGAAGCTAAAACAAAAACACGTGCTACTGGTATAAAATTTAAACAATTTAATGGGACTTACATAAATAACTCCAACAGAGTAACTATTTTATAATAAAATAAATTATTATTTAAATATTATAATAATGACAATTATTTATAAAGCACTTCTTGTGTACCTACCTACCTGAGGCACCTATATGTAATCATAGTGAGCACCATCTGTCTATGACTTTTCATTCTTCAAGAACAAGAAGAACTGAGAGAAGTAAAAATTATGAAGTACATTGGTCCTTAAAGGGATTTTTTCCCCTAAAAGTACATCACAACTTAAAGGGATTTTCATTACTGAGAGAGACAAATGTTGAAATTTAATAAATCCTATTATTATTATTATGAACTATTTTATAACAGATTCCTGTACATTTTGTTCTTCTCGCTTTTATTTCTATAAGTACATAATTATTTTAAAGGCTAGGAACTGTTAGGAACTGTCGATCGTACTCAGACAGTTCCCAACACATTGCTGGAGGCGTGGCATTTATGGCACCGAATCAATTCTTTGCTCAAATCTTTCTCCTGATAATTTGGCCCCATGAGGTCTGAGAGAATTCATTGTGAAAAGCAGGATCAGCAAAGCAGAAAATTTGAAGGTGAAATTCATGTCGTATGAAGTTGAAGTACAGGGTGGCGCAGTGCGCATGACCACATTTGAAATTGTTACCATGCGATTAGTAATTGAGTTAAGATATTGAATTAAAAAATAATTTGTAGAAAAAATGTGGAAGTTTAATTTACATGAGTCAGTTTTTCACGTATGAAAGATGATGCCCTACAAAAGACGTCCTTGCCGAGTTACACATTCTTCGAGACGCTCGCTAGAGCATCACGTTCACCAACATCTCCTCAGGAATCCGAGCGATTTCACGGCGGAGAGAGTCCTTCAGGTGAGCAAGGGTACGAAGTTTGTCGACATAAATTTTTGGCCTTCAGATATCTCCATAAAAAAATCACAAGGAGTGAGTTCGGGTGAGCGTGAGCGTGGCGGCCACAGTGCGTCACCATTCCAGGAAATCACACGACCGGCAAAATTTGACGCGGAAATGTTGGACGTAAAAAATTGACTCATGTAAAATAAACTTCACCATTTTTTCTACAAAATACTTTTTATATCAATATCATAACTCAAATATTAAACGCATGGCAACAATTTCAAATGTGGTCATGCGCACTGCGCCACCCTGTATAAGCGTTTGAGCATAGTACCTAGTTCAATACCACCTCCATTCTCCTTCTATTGACAAAAAGCCCATGAGTCGAACCTGAATATAAAAAAAACCTGAATATAAGAGAAACTTAGATATAAAAGAACAATTTCCAGGTAAAAATAACCTCTAAAGAAGAAAAACTTGGATAAAGGAGAAAATATTTCTTGTCCCTTGAGTCCTCTTATATCCCGGTTTTGACTGTACTTCATTCAAATTGGATATAATAAGACCCTCGGAGTCTCTTCGTCTCATTAAAACATAGGATAAGTACTCGTAAAAAGTACCAGTGGCTCGTTTCAGAAACATTTTCTACTCTCCAAATCACCAAACCTCCCTTTCAACTGTCACACAACGCAATCTGATTGGTTAATTTGAACGCAATAATCAATCAGAGTGTGTTGTGTGATTGTTGAAACGGAGATTTGGGGATTTGGAGAGTGGAAAGTGTTTCTGGAATGGGCTACAGATATCCATCAAAGTTGTGACTCTTCCCGTTCATAAACCTCAAATCGATCATCATCCAGTATCGTGTAGACAAAACTCCTGTACTTCTTGAAGTTGAACTTCTTTCTCTCAGCTCCGCTATGGTGAAAGACTGCCAACACAGCTGCACTTATACCTACCGTGCCGTTAGCAAGGGTGGTCAGGTCATTGATGTACTTCTCCATGCCTTCACCGAGGATGTGGAAGTGCTTCTTCTTCAGTCCTCGCTTCTTCTTTTCTTCGAGTTCCTCTTCGTACTCCCGCAACATGGAGTCTGTGTCGGGCAGAATGATTTCTCCCAGCAGTGTTTTGAGGAAGAATTGTACCTGTGGACGTAAAAGAAATGGAATGAATTGCTATAGACCAGTAGTACAGTACTTGTATAATTTCGCAATTATGTAGATCCACGTTAGTAAACCTAATTTAAAAACCTTCAAATTTGGTAATATTAATGTATTTACATAATAATAATCGTCAAACCGGTAAGGGAGATTTTATCTTTCGATTGAAATCTAGCACTTCACACTGTAGAGATCTGGATTATAAGGAAACTAAAGAATCCTCAACAAGCCATGACTCTAGAAGTCTAGATTAGTATATCTTCAGGAAGCAAAATACCCATTAATTCTATTAAGTGACAAAATGCTCCAAAATCTTCTTGGTTTGAGAACAACAACAACAAAAAACCCCACCTACCTGCAAGTCTACGAGGGGGAAAATAATTGTTTTCCCCGGTACCGCGATAAAACTCATGGAGGGAATGTAAATATTGGTGAGCATTTTATACAACGGACCCACCATGCCTTGGTCCTCATGCAACTCACAAGATGGGGCTAGAAAATTAAAATGGAACTTATAACCTGAAACACAATGAAAGAGATGGGGTGCAGAGATAGATAACAAGGTGCAAATTAATTATCCTTACAAGGCCAAATATTAAGAACCAATAAAGTAGGTACCTACTTATAAACACATAAATACAGACATATTTTTATTTTTGCAGTCTAAAACTATTGGTGATGGAATGATTCAGGTATGAATCTCAATAATTATTGGTAATTAGATTAATTATTAATTACCTTCCATCTATGGCAACGTTGCGTCGCCAAGTAAGCATCAGTGTCTGTGATTTTAATCTTTGCTTTTTGTTTAAAAAAGTGTTTTAAGTGTTTTTCTATGTCCCGTTTGTGTTAAATGTAATATTTGGACCGATATCTTCAATAAGTTCCATTTTGATTGGACCGCTTCAATCCGCCAGCCTCACGTGTTTGGATGGAACAGAATTTTCGTCGAAAAGTCTGCCTAAACGGGGACTTGAACTCGGGAACTCTGGACTACGGGCAGTAGTCACAACCATTACGCCACGGAGGCTGCTCTACTTATGTACATACCATTGGTAAAAAAAAAGGTGGACTCCAACTCTATTCTCTTATACCAACTGCTGTCGAAGAAAAGAAAAATAAGCCTCAACTGCTCGAAAAGTGCTTTTTTGGTTTCTGTATATAAAAGAAATTGAAGCTAAAACAAAAACACGTGCTACTGGTATAAAATTTAAACAATATATAATGGTACTTACATAAAAATATTCAACAGAATAACAATTTGATATTAAAATAAATTAATATTTAAATATTATAATAATGACAATTATTTATAAAGCACTTCTTGTCTACCTACATGAGGCACTTATGTAATCTCCTTCTACTGATAAAAAACCCATTTGTCGAACCTGAATATAAGAGAAACCTAGATATAAAGAACAATTTCCAGGTAAAAATAACCTCTAAAGAAGAAAAACCTGGATAAAGGAGAAGAAATTTCCTGTCTCTTGAGTCCTCTTATATCCCGATTTTGACTGTACTTCATCCAAATTGGATATAATAAGACTCTCGGAGTCTCTTCGTCCCATTAAAATATGGGATAACTACTGGTAAAAAGTACCAGTGGCTCGTTTCAGAAACATTTTCTACTCCCCAAATCACCGAATCGCCCTTTCAACTGTCACACAACGCAATAACTAATTAGATGGCGTTGTGTGATGGTTGAAACGGAAATGTGGGGATTAGGAGAGTGGAAAGTGTTTCTGGAATGAGCTACAGATGTCCATCAAAGTTGTGACTCTTCCCGTTCATAAACCTCAAATCGATCATCATCTAGTATCGTGTAGACAAAACTCCTGTATTTCTTGAAGTTGAACTTCTTTCTCTCAGCTCCGCCATGGCGATAGATTGCCAACACAGCTGGACTTATACCTATCGTGCCGTTAGCGAGGGTGCTCAGGTCATTGATATACTTCTCCATGCCTTCACCGAGGATGTGGAAGTGCTTCTTCTTCAGTCCTCGCTTCTTCTTTTCTTCGAGTTCCTCTTCGTACTCCCGCAACATGGAGTCTGTGTCGGGCAGAATGATTTCTCCCAGCAGTGTTTTGAGGAAGAATTGTACCTAGAGAACGTGAAAGAAACGGAATTAATATTGCTATGGACCAGTACTTGTATAATTTCGCATATATGTAGATTTGCAGATCCACATTAGTAAACCTAATTTATAAACCTTTAAATTTGGTAATAATAATGTATTTACATAATAATAATAATAGTCAAACCGGTAAGGGAGATTCGATCTTTCGATTGAAATCTAGCACTTCTTACTGTAGAGATCTGGATTAAAAGGAAACTAAAGAATCCTCAACAAGCCATGACTCTAGAAGTCTAGATTAGTATATCTTCAGGAAGCAAAATACCCATTATTTCTATAAAGTGACGAAATGCTCCAAGATCATCTTGGTTTGAGAACAACAACAAAAACGAAACCCCACCTACCTGCAAGTCTACGAGGGGAAAAATTATCGTTGTCCCCGGTACCGCGATAAAACTCATGGAGGGAATGTAAATATTGGTGAGCATTTTATACAACGGACCCACCATGCCTTGGTCCTCATGCAACTTACAAGATGGGGTTAGGAAATCAAAATGGAACTTATAACCTGCAACACATTGAAAGGGATGGGGTGCAGAGATAGATAACAAGGTGCAAATTAATTATATCCTTACAAGGCCAAATATTAAGAACCAATAAAGTAGGTATAGTAGACGAGATGTAGCATGTCATATGAACCTCCTCTTTCGCGCCGAGTAAGGATACCAAAGAGGGGAAATGTGCGGTGGCTCTAGGTTTGCAAATCTACCTTGAGAATGTATTTTTCTCTTTCTCTAACAACTCGGACAAGGGTGCGAATTAAGGTAAAAAAACAATACAGGGTCATGTTGTCTCAAGCCGCATATTCATAAAATCGTACACTGCGCATCCATGATTCATATGACATGCTAGATCTCGTCTACTATACCTACTTATAAACACATAAATATATTCTTATTATTGCAGTCTAAAAGCTATTGGTGATGGAATGATTCGGGGATGAACCTCAATTATTGGTAATTAGATTTTATTAATTACCTTCCATCTATGGAAGGTAATTTGGTTTCTGTATAAAAAAGAAATTGAAGGGTAAATTGGTCATCCTTATTATTATTATAACGAGAAGTACCGCGATAATATTTATTTTACCGTCGAAATTTCGTCGTTAAACGAGCACTTGCGGTACCCCCTGTCCTAAGGAAAACCAACATATTCAGAAAAAAAGAAAATAGTATTTGAATGTTAATGATTTAAATAGAGATTCACCCAGGATTCAACATGAATATGTAGTTTAGAATAAAAATTCAAAGTGTAGCCAGATACCTTTTTGACCATTTCATTAAACCAAATGTAGTGTGCATTAATAATGGAAAAAATAAAAATGTGGTGAGCCCGAAAACCATGCAATTGTCATGCAAGTTGCTTGGAATCTGCACTTACTTGCAGATCAAATAAAGGCAATGTGAAGGCCAAATAGGGTAGTCCTATAAAGGCCATGGTGTTATGGTAAATATTGACTGAGTGCTTGTACAATGGAGTTACAAATCTTTGTTGCTCAATGGCGATATCACAGGATGGAGTTACAAATGGAAAGTCAAAGAGATACCCTGAAATGTAAATGCCAATTAAAGAAATCTATCTTAGGAGTATTAATGCCGACTCACACTATAAAGTAGATCACTTGGTCCAGTTAAAGCATTACCAAAATGTTGTATGTAAGAATAGAGTTACTGCACCCTGACTTGAACAGCTGTGTGAATGCTCCTTAAATACTAAAAAATAACGCTACTATGAATATTGAATAATCTGCAACACTTTCATTCCCCTTCACAAATTCGCTGAATGAAGTGTTTTCTGCAACACTATTTTGATCGTGCTTTGACTGGAAAGAAATCGGCACTTTGGTGTGAATAATGTTTCTATAAGGAGCGAATATTTCCAATAATATTATGTTCTTATTACCGGATCGACTGGATTTATTTTATTTGGTAATTTCCTTCTTTCCTCTAAATAAATGAATTGCTCATCAATAGTCTCTAGTCTTTCTCTAGTCTAATTTCCCTGATGCAAACAGACGTCAAAATTGAGTTCTGTCAGAATCAAAAACAATTTCATGTTCATCTTTACGTGAGTTAATTTTAACAATTTCTCATGGTGAAATACAAACACTCTGGTGTCAAAGCTGCTCTCAATTAGTGCACTTCAGGATGCCATAAAGTATAACATTTTTGTCTCTTAACATCAAATACGAATTAATTAATGTGAATCCAAAACAACTGAACACTTACAATAATTATCCTAGATAAAGCTATTCCTGTATGCCTAGTCAAAGACTTTCTCACAAAACATACCTGTACAGTAAATTATGGAGTCGATAGGTTCTATGGAGTCGTCTTCAAACAGGACACTGTCTTGTAAGAGACGTTTGACATCAGGTTTTTGAACTATGGCCTCGCCTATTTGGTGTTTGAATGCTACCTGCACATGATGACTTAGGAAAACCTGCAGGAAATAAACAAATGATGTTAAGAAAAAAGACATAACATGTTGACCCAGCACCTAAATGGGAAGTATTGTGTTTGTGTCACTTCTCGCCCATCAAAAGGGAGGCATACTACGTGATGGGCAGGCTACAACATAGACCACAAGCGTCTACAGTAGCTCCTGTTTCATGGCTACGAAAGGCTGTGAAACACTCATCTTTAAAAAAAAAAATAACTTTAGATTTTCTTTCAAATTCCAAGAAAGACACCAGTCTCGGAAAAGACTGTGAGAGTAAAGCGACTTTTTAGTCTCATTCTTGCAGGATAAACAGAGTATTGCATTGTATCATTCATGGAGATTTCCTTCCCCGTTAAAAGACATTCACATGGTTTTCCTTTAAAAAAGGTTTCTAAAAAAAAAAAAAAAAAAAAAAATACAAAAAAAAAGAGCCACGTACTTTCTTAGCAACCCTTTCAATGTCCATGCCAATGTCAACACCGGAAGGCCCGAATCCAATGAGCAAAAACGTTTTGATCCCGGAATCTGTCGGCTACTCGATAGTCATGGGAGTGCATTTGGAGACCTTTGAACAGGTGGCTTCCGTCGTAGGAGGGAATGTTAGGGACACTGTTGTGGCTGAAAATGAAAGAAAACACAAAGTTTTGAGTTAGTATACATCGTCACAGCCAGCGTCGATAGCATGTTGAATATACAGTATGTCTCAGAAGTCCTGGCAATGGCCTCATAACTTTTGAATGGGTACGAATTTTTGGATTCTGTTTGTTTCTGAGGATAGGAAGTTCCCTATGGCCGATTCACTGGTGATGTCAAAATCCAGGTTCGAACCCCGGAAGTGGCACTTTTTTGATAAAAATGGCCATTTCTTGAGAAATTTAAATGAGAAGGTATTTTTTTAATTTCATATTATTAATTAACAGGTAAAAATACTGCATTCCTCAAAAAATTAATTTTCTATCACTATCAGTGGCGGAGCTATGGTGGTTTCAATCTTAAAAATCTGGTTTTTTGAGACACCCTGTAGCTTTGGTACCGCGGGACTCAATACAGTCCTCAATGATTTAAAATGACGAAAAAAGTGTCTTGGAAGTACTGAAATGGTAAAAACTCCGATATTTCACCTCCATCTGTGCCGGAGGGTTGGATAACAATGACCTATTTTCATGACAATAATCAATTTTTTTATTAGTTGCATTGTCTTGAAGTGAAAAAGGGTTCGATAACAACTTTAGTTTGTGAACAATTGTTAGAATGACGACAACAACAACAACAAATAGATATTGATTAGTTGAGTAAAATGTGAAGGTACCTACCTACTACATTATTGTTTTCAAACTTCAACTCTTAGTTAAGTGAAGAGAAACAGATTTATTTATGTATTAACTAGATATCTAATTATCCACATTCATATTAGTTACCTACCTGTTTATTTCCTAATAACCTATGTATCATGGATTTGAGTCATCCTGATTCAGGACCATATGTAGGTTCAAAAGTAGTTCACTTCTGAACCTAGGTAGGTACCTACTTAAATATTTATTTGATTTAAAAGTTCACTCTCTTCGATCCTCATGGCATTGCAATGAGTTTCTTCTCCAATATGTGTCCCTTTCTAGATTCAGTAATGAGACTGCGGAATCTCTGGGTTCGATTCTAGGTGGGAAATATTATAACTCGACTATGTGGTTGGATGTGTTGGCGGCTCACTCAACCTCATCAAGACAAATGAGTAAATACTTTAATTGAGAATAGCAATCAGTGGTGGCATTACAAGTTAAATGAAATTCGAAAGAATGAGCGATACTTACTTATACTAGACTTGTAATGCTGTGATACCTACTACAGTTGCGATTTGGTGAAGGTTGTGTGTTTGTATGGTGGATAATTGAAGCCTAGGTAAATAATAGGTAAAATGTGATCTTACAAGTATTATTGACTTTAAACACTTTGCTCTCCGGCACTGATGGAGGTGATATATCGGAGTTTTATCCATTTCAGTACTTCTAAGACACTTTTTTCGTCATTTTAAATCATTGAGGACTGTATTGAGTCCCGCGGTACCAAAGCTACAGGGTGTCTCAAAAAACCAGATTTTTAAGATTGAAACCACCATAGCTCCGCCACTGATAGTGATAGAAAATTAATTTTTTGAGGAATGCAGTATTTTTACCTGTTAATTAATAATATGAAATTAAAAAAATACCTTCTCATTTAAATTTCTCAAGAAATGGCCATTTTTATCAAAAAAGTGCCACTTCCGGGGTTCGAACCTGGATTTTGACACCACCAGTGAATTGGCCATAGGGCACTTCCTATCCTCAGAAACAAACAGAATCCAAAAATTCGTACCCATTCAAAAGTTATGAGGCCATTGCCAGGACTTCTGAGACATACTGTACATACTTTGTTCTCGTCACAACGTTCAGCAAGGTTAGAAGTTGGATGAGAGACCATTCAAATTCAAACCCTCGTGATGCTGACTTATCCCTGCTTCACTCAGCCTGGGTGAGGTTTATTTGAATAGCTGGTTTGTGAGTTTCCAGCCAATGAATGGTAAAACACCCATCATGATGTGACCATGCAGATAAACTGACTTGGTCGACTCGCGATGGCTAGATTTTCAAGGGATAACATAATACACTAGATCAGACAATAATATCTTTCTATTCTATGAGTTGTATGAAAGGAAAATCCCCTGAATAACATGTTTAATAGTAGATTCGGCATTGCAAATTTAAGAGCATAGATGAGTTTCATTTTTGTTTTTGACAGACCTAATTTAAAAGAGAATGATAAACTTTATTCACGAGCCTGTGTAAACCCATATAGGCCAACACAATAATCAATAGAAGGGCAATTAAATTCAATCTCCGGAAAAAAAGATAACTCACCCATTACAGACGACCACTGCATCAAATTCTTCCTCAAAGCTGGCATCGATCTTCAGATCCTTGACCCGCACTTTCCACTTCTCATGCCGCCTCGTGACCGCTATTACAACGTGATGAAACTGTGGAAAAGAAAAGGGAAAGCTCACTAAAATCATCAAGAGAAACTTTCATTAAATTATCTATTATTCTATTTGAGGGCTAGGCGAAAATTGCTATAAGCATTATCCTAGTTTGAAGTTAATCTTCCAGAAAAGATCCTTTTATTAGAGAAAAGGAAGAAGAAGAAGGTGAAGAAGAAAAATCAGAAGATACATGATACACGACATTTCCTTTCTTCCCAAGATTGCAACACACAGATACTGATTCCCGTTGGCTTACAGAAATTTTTCGTTTAATCAAGAGCATGAACCCTCGGATTGAACTGATCTGTAAAGTATTTCAGATACTTGAGGACTTCACTCCAAGAAATGTAACAGACTTACGTTGATGAGATCTTTTAGATTGAACTGATTAGCAAAGTCTTCCAGATACTTGAGGACTTCACTCCAAGAAATGTAAGATTGATGCCTGAGGTGAGATCCGTACTTGACGCCTGGAAACTCCATGCACTCTTTGGGTAGGTTTGTTCTGGAATTGAGAATAGTGAGACTCTTTTTTAATTTCGGTGAAGAACTGAGTATCTTGTATAAGAAGAAAATAGTTCCAATTTCTAATATTAGAAATTAACGGATGTAAAATAAAGAAGTAGCGCTTTGAAAGCTTTTTTCCACCTTTGACTGAAGAGAGAGAGAAACGCCTGTAATATTGATAACGTCCATTGCTTAAAGGATTATTAAAGTTAACCAAAATCGAGCATAAAAGTGATATGGACTGGATCACATCTTGGATTCAAATTCATTGGTAGTCAACATGTCAATTACGCTCTGGTAATATTCTGGTCCCAACCAAAATAAGTGAGGTGTTTTGTGTATGTCCAGGACAGTCCAGGCAAAGGAAGGTGGAAGCTTGCAAATGTAGTGTAAAGTGAAACTGCCAATTCAATTCATGAACTCTGAAAAAATGTGGTCATGGAAAACTATCCGTTGATTTCAAGAATAATGATTATCTTGAGGTTTGTTTGGCTTTGACACATTTGAATTTTTTTCCTCATTTATCTCGATGAAAAGCTTCTTCGTTTTCCATTATAGCTCGGTGGAAGAGAAAGCCACAGGCTTTAACCTCGAACCATTGGCGTTCGGTGGAAGAGAAAGCCACAGGCTTCAACCTCGCCCCTTGGTTCACTACATATTCTATTTTTTTTTTTTTTAGCATGTCCTATTTTGTTGAATGTATGTACTTGACCAATAAAGAGTTAAATAATAATAATAATAGTTGAATTGTTCTCACCCACAGAACTCACCTTAAATTCTTGTACATACTAGAGTGGATGGGCAGTCCTGTCTCTTGGTCCACGCCCACTGCGGGTGTGTACACCCACGTGCCGCCCACTCGGTCGGTCTGTTCGTAGACTACGACGTCAAATTTGTCCCTCACATGCGGCGCACTAAACCTCCAGGCGCAGCAGAGACCCGACACCCCTGCGCCGATCACAGCCACGCGCCGCGTCGGCTGAAAAATGGTCAGTACATAAGTATAAGTATATAAGTATAAGTATATAAGTATAAGTATATAAGTATAAGTATGTTTTATTTAGAGTGCAGTACAATACAGGTGTTGGCTTTACCCTCTTCCTTCCCAAGCGCTTTTATCATTTATAGTGGTACCTGGTACCTGTCCGATGTGCATCCAAATGCACATTTTCTGAGTAGTGTTATCTTCCCGATCGCAATATAGGGTTTGTAATGGTATCTTCCCAAGGTGCATTCAAATGCACAAACACTTTACTGAACTCATGTTGATTTTAATCTTTAATGTGAACGGATCTTTACCACAGAGGTTTTTTCAAAGGAAGGAGAACTCTGTGTGTTATTATAAGCGGGACAATTTTGTCTTGGTATGATAGCATTACCAAAAAAATGTGCATTCAGATGCACATTGGGAAGGAAGAGGTTACAAAAGTTAGCCAGCACCCAATTGCCTAGTATACACATCAATACATGTTAGAAACAAGAATGGTACCAGACTTTTGTTACAAAATTTTGCCAATCCAGTATTCGACTCGAAGTCTGTGAACCCAGAACTGCGTGTCTACCGCAGATGTTGACTATATGGAAGACATTGTCTACTCACTAATTATTTCAAGTAGTGATAATCTATTAGGACCACGTCTAGGTGGTCAGGTACGTGATAATATGTAGAGTAATTATTATGTATATACTTTGTAATTAGGTGAGAATTATGATCCTTCCTAACTCGTGTGGAATAATGTCCACTCTCACCACTCTGTGTGGGCTGTGGCCAATTTCATTGTTATTTTATTGATTTATTATACAGACCTACATCCTAGTCACGCTACTAACGAAATAAAAAGGGATAGAAACCAAGGACCAATAATTTTCAAGTTATTTGACAATGAATATAATCATAAAGTACCTACCAATAAGAATTCCTAGCATTAAGTAGCTACCTATACTGAAATCTTACTATCCTAGTAGTTATAATAACATTTATGAACTCTTGTATGCGGGTGGTCTGATACATTGTAAAATTATCGTAATATCGAAATCCACTTACAGGTTGACTCACGCAGTGACCAGGTGACCACCATGTTTCAATAACTGTAATACAGTCAAACCTGGATCAAACACCTCGGCCGAGGTCTAAAGAACGCCCTATACAAAGAAAGAGACAGCGCGGCAGAGTGTAACTTAACGGATATAATATAGGGTGAACTCAAAGGAACGGGATTTTTCTCTCTTATATCCAGGTTTCGGTGGGGACCCGACACGACAAAGAATAAATGACCACACTTATTCTTTGGCGAAGGAAAGAAATTGATCTTCTCTCTCCCGTTGCCTCCATCACCATACTCCCCACCTCCTGAACCAAATTCTTCGCATCTATACACCAAGGTCCCATACTTTCCACAGGGCATAAACAAGTATTGGTCTGTGAGATTCATGTATTTATTTTTCTTCCTCGGAGCAGCCTGTTCTTCGACACTACCTGCTTATTTGCTGGCCAGGTTGATGTTCGAAGGGGCGAGGGTGTCAGTGCAGGTAGCGTCCCACACCATACACTTTCCAGCTTTCCACAGAATGATACTCATACCAGTCATACCATCTGGATGTTTTCCATCCGCTCTAATCACACCGACTGGTTCTGAAACAGCAGGAACTTTTGCCGAAAAAGGTAGCTCCAGATAATATTTTTGAAGCTAGAATGGCATGAGAAACGTCCAGCACTTTTCGCACATGAGAGTCCATGTGTTTTTCTTAAATCCAGTTCTCTGTTATCTAAGTTCGACTGTACATAATTATCACCTATGTAAGAAGCTGTAAATTTACCATAACGGATTCTTTATCTTTGTATCTAAATGTGCAAAAGGGTAGTTGAGGAATTTTCTACTCTGTACTTGGTTGTCCGCAGTCCACTCATAACTCTGGAGGAAAAATGACGATCAATCAGTGAGTTACAAGGCAAATGACGTTAAAAGGAGTTTAGTTTAGTAATGCTGAAGCACAAAGAAACCATATATAAGTCATAAATATATGTGCATACAAACAATTGTTGACAATCCAAAGAGACGATACTTTATTACCAAATCACCATAATATATTTTATACTAATGTTTTTTGGGGTTTACTCAGTTCATTACATAGTTTATGTAATGTACTGTAATTCATTTTGTGAGCAATAAACTCACGATTTGATGTTCACCATTCAATAACGTTAGTTCCCAAGTGATTTACCAGTTGGGTACCTGTGGATTTGTGACTGTGCTCTCCTTATCTTATCACGGCAGCATGACAGTCTCCTCTGGAGTGGCATCTACACAATTATGTTAATCTCTGTGTCTCGTAATTTCTACGAGTGTTAAGTGGCGTCCGGACTTATCTCAGAATTCTCGGATTTGTTCAAGGCTAATGACATCAATATTACTCGCAACGTAGTGAAATTAGTGTGATTTCTATATTGAAAATTGTTAATTTTCAACTAATATTCCCTGACAGATTTACACCTAGCTGAAAATCTGACTCTGCCGAATTTGATTCACGCAACATGGATCAAACTGATCATATGGATAGCGTCCCGCTTTTCATATAAAAAAAAATCTTCGATCAAATTCCAAAGGTCATGGGTCATTATTAATTGGTGTTTGGACCCTTTTGCTACAGCTGTATTGGTATCTGCAAAATTATACATACTTACACAAATACAGGACATACTTATGTATTGTGAATATTTTTACAGGATATATAAAAGCATCTGGTTCCTACACTTCCTAAATAGGTAAGTACTTAATATTTTTCATTCGTAACAACACTAGGTAATTCTTATTCAATACAGTCGTGTTGATGACGTTTTAAATTACCTATCTGGAACCCATGGTGAATATTAACAGCTCCATTGATTTACTATGGGTGTAATTTATGATTTTTCAAGTACCCACGGGTCATGGGAAGACCTACAGGACAGCTGGGCTGTTAGGTTTTGCGTGCGGTATGACGATATCTAACCGAAATCCAACAATATAATTATTATGACAATATCTTACCAAAATATAACAATATGATGATAGACAACCAAAGTCCAACAATGTGAGAATCGCCATTAGCTTGGAACATTACCACATGTCAGTGGTATGGACCAAGTAGGTATACAACCTGCAATAGATGTGTATTAAACAATAAATAAATTAATTTTCACTAATACCATTAAATCGACAACCAAGATCTAGGTACTTTGTTAAATCCCGGAGGTGGGTAATGAACAAAATTAACAATGACATATAAAACCAAGTTGGTAGAAGTATTGAATCCACCAGTTAAAACTGACAGCTGACCCAGATTAAAACAGAAAATTGTAAAGATATTATATAAGGAGAATCCTTCCTAGGAAAAGAAAGACAAGAATAAGAAGAAATTGGTAGTCAAGTTGTTAACGTGCTAGTCTAGTAATCCAGGTAGCTTAGGGATCCGTTGGTTCAAATATCACCCAGTAAATGAATTTTTCCTCATCAATGTGAGTTTATGATCACATAATAATAAGACGAGGAGCTGAAGTAGGCTCTGATCACTTTTTAGTGAGTGTCAAAATACGTCAAAAAATAGCATGCAGTAAAAATGGCAAAGATAACAGTTCTATACCTTGTTTAAATATTGAGAAATTGAAAGATAATGACATCAAAAAGGACTTTGTATCAAAACTAAAAAACAAATTTGAGAGTTTACACCTTGAACCAATTCATTCTGGTAATGAAGAAACTAATGTTGAAGATTTATGGAACTCAATTAAAACAGTAACCACGGAAGTTATGAAAGAAACCCTAAAATCAGACAGAAAAAATATGAAAAAGAAACATTGGTTTGACAAAGAGTGCAATGATGCAGTGACTAAAAGGAAATCAGCAAAAGCAATTTGGTTATGTGATAAAGACAATGAAGAAAATAAAGCAACATTTAATAAAACCTGTAGAGAGACAAAACGAACCATACGAACAAAGAAGAGAAAATATCTTGAAGAAAAAATAAGACAAGCTGAGACAGATAGAACAAATAATAACTCTAAAGAATTCTATAGATGCACCAGATTCTTCAAAAAAGGATTCTGTCCTAGAATTGACCTTATCAAAGATAGTCAAGGCAATCTTGTTGCTGATGAAACAGCTGCTATAAATGAATGGAAAATATATTTTTAAACACTACTAAATAAAGACAGGACGATATTAAATAATGATTTTACGGACATCATATTTCTAAATGAAGAAGAAGTTTAGCCTCCTAGCCTGGGCGAAGTTCGTCAAACGATGAAAAAATTGAAATCTGGTAAAGCATCTGGTATAGACACTATTCCAACTGAAGCTTTGAAAGGAGGAGGCGAAGAGTTAGAAAACAGAATTTTTTCACTATTAAATTTGATATGGGAAAAGGAGAAAATTCCATGTGAGTGGAAAGAAGCAATTATATGTCCAATTCATAAAAAGGGTGATGTAATGAAGTGCGAAAATTATCGGGGTATATCCCTCTTATGCATATCATATAAAATTTTAAGCATGATTCTGTTATCAAGAGTAACTTCATATGTAGAACAAAACATGGGACCAGAACAAGCAGGATTTCGGAAAAATCGATCCACAGTAGACCAAATCCATAACTTAAGACAAAGACTATCGAAAAGCTATGAATTCAACAAAGATATCTTCTGCCTATTTGTTGATTTTCAACAGGCTTATGATTCCATAAAAAAGAGTATAGTCTGGACAGAAATGAATGAATTGAAAATACCTAAAAAACTTATCCTCCTTGTAAAAGAATGTATGACTCAGAATAATTGCAAAGTAAGAGTAAATGGAAAAATGAGTGATAGTTTTGAAGTTAAAACAGGCCTTAGGCAAGGAGATTCTCTATCTCCTCTTCTTTTTAACCTTGTGCTGGAAAAAGCAATTAAAAAAGTAGTATCTCTGGACGCTGAAAATAAAAACAACATATTAGCCTATGCTGATGACATCATTTTAATAGCAAATTCAAAAGAAGATTTGAAAATGCTAACAGAGACACTTATCAGTGAAACTATGCTGGCAGGACTTAGAATCAATGTTAACAAAACGAAATTTATGAAATTCAGCCGAGATGATAGAGAAAAAGAACAAGAATTTGAGAGTAATGGTATAAAATTCGAGAGAGTAAAAAATTTCAAATACCTTGGGACTAACATCAATGAAGAAAACAAGGTAGAAGAAGAAGTATTATTAAGAATAAAAGCCGGTAATAGGACTAGATTTGCCATGAAGAAAATGTTAACCTCTAAATTACTCTCCTGGAACACAAAGACACGAATGTACAAGACCTTGATACTGCCAGTTGTTTTATATGGAGCAGAGACATGGGTAATGACCAAAGCCACCGAGAGAAGATTATATGTATTTGAGAATAATGTGTTACGCCAAATTTATGGTCCTGTAAAGCAAAACAATGAATGGAGGAGAAGAAAAAATGTTGAAATAAGATCTTTGTACAACTGCCCAGATATTGTGGCCACAATAAAGTTTCGACGACTCCAATGGTATGGTCATGTTATGCGTGGAAGCAACGCACTGGCAAGAGATATTTTATTAGAAGAAGGTGAGGGCAGGTGATTGCCAGGCCGGCCTAGGTTAAGATGGATTGACTCAATCAAGAAGGATATGCAAGTACTGGGATGTGGAGATAATAATTGGGAGGACCGTTACATATGGAGGCAGAAGATTGGCGAGGCAATGGATCGGCTACGGTTCGCGATGCCACGGCAGTAAGTAAGTAAGTAATAATAATAAGACTCTGAGGGTTAGGTGGTAGAAAATACTTTGTGCACCTCGTCTTGTGGTTACCTTCCACTAGAGAGTATTATTATTATAAGATAAAAGAAAATAATGTAACTTTCATTTCCAACGGATCTGGACTGTAGGATGATGCAATTATTTTTTCCGTCCGATGACCTTGCAGTTCTTTTTGTAGTCATATATTATGTAATATGTATACAATAAAATTATACATTGTATACATAGTTACACACATCGTCCGATCCAGACACGGACGGTGCTAAGGAGCTGCGGAACTGCAGCACCCCCAGACGAACAATAAAAAGAGAAGATTTTCTAAAGTCCATTCAAACTGAAAATTATCATTATGATTAATCCACGGTTAAAAAAAAACTCTAACTCTTGAGATACTGAAAGAGCGACTCTATAAATATTAGTCCGGTTTATGTGGCAGCACCCCCAAATTTTTTTCCCAACGGCCGCGCCTGATTCAATCCCAAAGCTTTGGAATGGAGGCCCAATGTACATTTCAGATACAGGTTTGTAGTAAATTTCAGACCAAGAGGGTTAGGTGGTAGAAAATGCTTTGAGCATTAACCTCGCCTGGTGGTTACCTTCCAGTAAAGAGTATTATTATTATAAAAAAAAGAAAATAATATAACTTTCATTGCCAACGGATCTGGACCATAGGATGATGCAATTATTTTTACTCTTAACTATTGCTGTCGAATTGTGAAGTCTGCAATTCATATTCTTCCTTTCTTCCAGAGGGCGCACCTCGTATGGTAGAGGAGGTAAAATAATCCATCCTAACCATGCGCACAGTTGTATGTGTCAGCACCCCTTTCATAAAAACACCCTTGTCCTTCATCTGATGATAAAGAAGGGATACAACATTGTCTCCAGAACCGTAAGATTTTAAGTACATTGCGTCTCGAGACTGAAATTCCTGCCTTATAAATAAATTTGTAAGATTTGTGTCTTTTCATAAATCCCCCAAAAAACACTACGTGTAAAAATAGTCGTCAAGTGTTGGAATGATTAAAAAGAAGTGATATCAAAACGTCAATTTTCTATGTTTGAAGGAATTATTTTAATTCCTTGATAATTCAACCAAAATAATAGCCTCACAACAACAATACACCTTTGAGCAAACTTCGATTTGGTATTTTGAGAATTTAACCAAAAAATAGCCACACAACAAAACAATGCTCTTGTAAGAACAATGTTGCATAATTACAAAACCATTGTTCTTACAAGAGCATTGTTTTGTTGTGTGGCTATTTTTTGGTTAAATTCTCAAAATACCAAATCGAAGTTTGCTCAAAGGTGTATTGTTGTTGTGAGGCTATTATTTTGGTTGAATTATCAAGGAATTAAAATAATTCCTTCAAACATAGAAAATTGACGTTTTGATATCACTTCTTTTTAATCATTCCAACACTTGACGACTATTTTTACACGTAGTGTTTTTTGGGGGATATCACTACTTTTTGATTTCAAATAGACAAAGAAGTTTCAAATAGAAGACTTGATTCTACGAGACAAAGAGAAAAATATTAGGATACCGACAGCCTGAATATTATTCATAGATAATATCGGAACAATTCAGTACCTCTCTCTGCTGTACCCAGTTCTAGATATGGGTATTTGGGTAATATTGTAATTTTGTAATACCGAGTATTTCATAGAGCCGGTACCCGGTATCGTACCTGGCCACAGTGTGTAATACCAAGTATCTAATAGAACCGGTACCCGGCTACTATGTACGATACGTCGCACAGTGGGGCAAATCGCAGATTTAGCTGGACACTCGTTGAAGAAACATGCCTGATTTATGTGATCCATTTATTATGTCCCAATTTTTATTTCAAATGTATGATTAACAAAGTAAAATTACATAACGCTTTTCCCAGGTTCGATACCCAGCTGAAATTTTAATTTAAGTACCTACTGATCTCTTTCTAGGTATTATTATTATTATTTTAATAATTTATTTTCAAACGAGTTTGGTCGTGCTATTATTACTAATATCTTTTAAGACATTTTTCTTTTAGTTTTTTTGTAAAAATTTGTAGAAATTATAAATGACAGAGAAAAAATGTATAGATACCTACATAAAAAAATGAACTTAAACGCACAATCGTTTGAAGGAGAAAAAAAGTTCCTTCGTCTACAATGTATTCGGTGAAGAGGTACGTACAAAAAATTGTAGTTCATACATCTTGCAACAATAAGTTTGATAATAATTTAAAATTCTGAATCTTCATCATCATGATCATCTTCCTCCAACGAAGAGATATAAGAGGGTCACTGCTGGCGAGGAAAAAATTGAAAACATCTTCATTTGTTCCAACTTTGCTTGTTTTTCTAGCATAGTTTTCACGGCAGTTCTTAAAATCTTTATTTCTTGCTTCCTGTGCTGTCCTGTTTAGAAAGCTGTATTTCCAAATGTTGAAATTGATTTTTTGAGGACTTCTTCATAATTTTAAAGAGCTCTAAACGGCTGATTGAGGAAGTAGGGGATCCTATAACAAGAAAATTAAAATGAGGTAGGACTCTAGTATGTTTATGTGCAGTCACTACTCCTGTGCTTACTTTTAGATGTAGGATCTCGAAAGAAAAGAATAATATATATGATATACTTTTTTTTTGTTGAGAGGGGGAAATCTTCAAAAGACGAACATCATGTGGGAGCATGATGAATTTGTGCTGGAAACAGTGCAGACCTACCTACTCAAAACTTCTTTTCGTTTTAAAACACCTCTACATTCGGAACCGTTTGGGAGAACTTTACTTCAATTACAGGTGTTTGTTCCCTTTTCATAGGGTGTTCTCTTCTTATTATCCCTTCTCTCTTTTCGTTACTTCTATACTAATTTATTCCCATATAATTTTTGATATATATGATATACAGAGAAATTCGCCTTTTTTGATGGGTTCTTGGATAAATCTAACATGAAAAAATAATTCAAAAGAAACTTTCATACTGCTGTAGTACATTTTATTATTTATATCTCAAAATAATTAGCGGCAAAAAAGTTAGAGTCAAAATCATGGACCTGAGTTGTTCAATCCTACCAGGAGGACTCCTTTTCAAGAGCTGTTATTTCAAAATGGAGCAAAATCTAGCAGCTAAATAGTCAAAAATCTATTGGAACAATACTTCAGCTTTATCAATCACAAAAAGGTATCGCCCCCCTTTACCCCCAACATAAACAAAAATGCCTTTCTTTCTGAAAAACACTCGAAATTATAATTTTTTTGAAGACCCATCTTTAGGGAGTTGAAAGTCAAGGATCACTTATATATGATTTTTTTTTTTGTATATATGTATATCTGACATAAGTATTACCTGAAGTTGAAGAATTCATGGTAATTTTAACTCCCAAACAATCAGCTAACGCACTATGACTCAAACAATTTTGAAAAGAAACCGTCGATAAATATATTTGCCCGTCATCAAACCAGAACTGCTGACTTTGAAAATTTACATAGCCCAATCCAAGTGTTTCAAAGGACTATTTTTGGTTTCAACTGATGCAGAATATTGTTTTACATAAATAAAAAAATATTTTGACCCAAAATTCTTCAATTTAGTTTTTTTCACTTTTGGCCGGCTAAATTTCAATTTTGCCCCACTGTTCGTCGGTACTAGGTCCCGGTGTGTAATACCGAGTATTTCATAAAAACCGGTACCCAGTACGGTACGCGGATCCGGTGTGTTATACCGACTACTGAGTATTTCATAGAATCGGTACTCGGTTCCGGTACTCGATTCATGAGTATAAAAATCGGTTCTTGTACCATTGTAAGTCATTGTACCATTATAATACGAATCACGCACTATGCATTAAAGAAAAACAAAGCTTTCGAGAATACAATTATTTTTTTCATGCAATTGATTACTCTATAAATAAGAACCAGTACATACTAATTACTCTCAAGAACCGGTACTTTTTGAGTAAAGTAATTACTCGTACCCATCTCTAAAATTAATAAGTACATTGATCGTTCTCGTAATGATCGAATCTCGCCTAAGGGCTATTTATATTTATATACAGGGCATCCATAAAGTCTCACCTAGGCCTGGGTTTCTCGTAAACGATTCAAAATATCAAAAAACTCTAAAATTCGTATTCCTTTATTTTTAAGAGGATTAATTTTCAGCCAAAAATAAAATTTGCCTACACGGCCCCCGTCAGGCTGGACCAACTTTAAAATCTTAAATAGAATAATATGTCTTGTGACATATTGTTTTAAAGGTCTCATTGAGAGAATTTCATTACAATAAATTTCAGTGAATTATACAACTTGCCGTTCATGAGATACAGGGTCGGACGTCCTGCGTAATATCCATATAATTATTTTTTTAAGAGATTGGGTGGAAGAGATTGCCACAGGCAATAACCCCGCCCTTTAGGTAGGACATTTGTGTTATTTCTTTTTACTTATTTATTTTGGCATTTGTTTTTTTTCCCTCTAAACACGTGAGTCTGGAATCACAGCCCTACCCAGGCTGGGTGAGGTAAATGTAGGTAGCTGGAACGATTCCCAGCGAATGGAGGGTAAAACCCTCCGTCCTGACTAGTTCAAATCAGGACGTTAAAACCAAATACAATCAACTGGTCACCATCGTTTTAAAATGAGGTTGGTGTGATAATTGGTGCTTCTTTTGTGGAACTTCAACCAGCATATAATAATGAAGAAAAAAAAACATACCTATTTAATCATAAAATCTATTACCAAAAATTAATTAATAATCAACTAGTGTTTTAACCTTGTATTGAAAAATTAGTAAAGAACTCGTTAAAAAACGGACAACTCTGTTTCGTGGTTTTGTTTACAATACAATTTTAATTATATTATGTACCTGTTGTACCTACGTACAAACGTACATACATGGTAGGTAGATGGAAATTCGATCTTGGTAAAATAAAGAGGGAAATGAAAGTGCCGAGTATTATTGAATCTTCCGAAATTGCCTCTTACTATGGCTCTAAGAAATGTTGACCCATATATTTGCCTAACTTCGAGTTGCTAAACATGGTGTCATTTCAGCATATTAATCAGTAGTTATAAACAGAAGAAGCTAGAAATTATACTAGATATACATTTAATAATTATAAATTAATAGGCAAACATATATCCTGAAAATATTCTGAAAAATTCAGCTTGATTGGACAAAAAATGCAACTTATATCACGTTACATACAAAGTAGGTAGATGGATAATTAGATTGTGACAAATCAATGTTGATCGAGTTAAACCATACTCACTTCGTTCGAAATTAAACGGTCATAGATGGTTGACTCAAACAAGCAACTACTGTTTTTTTTTCTCACGAGAATACCGGACATCCAAAGTACAGAGTAAAAAAAAAATCTACCTAGCCGGGATTCGAACCCAGGTCACCTTGCAAACTTTGTGTTTTACCTACACCAGTCGACGACCACAGAGACTGCTCAATACATAATATTTTATTATATTTATCATTTGATCTACATTAATCAATATTTTTGCCTCTTACTGGCCAATATTTTATACACTAGACCTAGTTTACCTCTTGATGTAGAAATCTTTCAATGAAGTTATAAAACGTTATTATTCCCATACCGATTAACCGGTCGGTTGGCAGCTTGGATGAAGCAAAGTCAATTGAATCCCATTCTTCTCTCAAGTTCTATGTGAGGCGAATTTTTTTTTGTTACTCTCATAAATATAAAATCAGTTTTTTTTTTATGTCTCACACTGTCGCTGATTTTTCTAAAATTTTATTTACATCGTAGTATAATTTTGCGTAATTAGACCTTTAGTAGGAACCTTCAGTCATCCACGTGGGATAATTAGGCGTGGCTCCAGGGTTCATTATAGATATTCCTTTAGAGGGCTTTAAATACTTTTCTACTTGTTTCAACCATCTGAAATTCAGTGATCTCATTCCCTTTGACTAGACCTTTCTAAAAACACCAAAAATACATCTCTAGGATAACAATAGACAGCTCTGGGCTCCATAATAAGTATTCCTTTCAAAGGCTATAACTCAAGTTTGGTCCAGTGTAATACTTTGGTTATATTTTTATATTTTTTCCTATGATAAGGACTTTCAAAAAATACCACAATCGCAGCTCCAAGATAACCAGGGGCGGCTCTGTGCAATTTTCCGATTTTATTTTAGAAGGCTATATCTCCTACCCTATAAAAAATAAATACTTGAAACTATAAAAGGTATGCAGAAATAAAAATTCCCTATCCAAAAACGTAGCTCACGTCTTTCCACGATAAGCACACGTTGCTGTACCCTTGACAGAAAATTGGTCTGAAAAAAAAACCCGTATGAATAATTTCATGAAATTCAAGATTTTACGCGTGGTCAGAAAACGATTTTAACTGTACGTAGGAACCTCGCGCTTTCGTGAAACACAATCTATTTTTGCGTCTCATTATGAATTTGTCATAAAAATTGATAACAGTTAGCGGGAAGTGGGCGAAAACAATAAAACAAAATACATATAAACTCTGTTTCGTGTTAATATAGGCCGGCTGGCTGGCGCTACTTGACGAGCGCTCGCCTCCCGGCGAGCTTGACAGTGTCAAAAGCCGTTTTCGTATCAATATACATAGAAATACGGAAATGTTCACACGCTAAAATACATAACTTTACGTAACTGTAGACATTTTAGATTTTAGATAAAGTAGAGACAAGCGGGGAAGTGTTCCTTTGTTTGTTTACAATTTTACATTCCAATTCAACTCCATACAGTCCGTACAGTGCATTACAATTCTTATCAGAAATAGGAGAAAGTAGTAATAATTTACTGTTCGAATAGGAAATAATAGGTAGGTGTATTTGTTAATTTTTCCATAAACTTGACAGTGTAAACATGGTAATAATTAGGTAAATAATGTCATTAGCTGTTCTCTATTTTCTTTGTAATATTTGTACACATTCAGATCTTTGTATTTCTTTATAGTTACCCATTATTATATTTTTTATCATAAGTATTATTATGCTTTAAGTAGTCTCTTAGATAGTACGTTAAGAGATTAACACTACCAAAGAATATCCCTGTATCCCATAGCCAATAATTTATCTCTGGAGATAATTTAAGTGTGAATCTACCTACCGTTTTATCTGTCACTTCTTCTGAATCCATCAAATCACCAACAAGTCGAACACAACAGCCCCGAGGTCAACTTTACGAATTGAAGTGAGAATTGTGTCTAACAATGCATTTATCAAGTAAAAACTCGACTTTGTCAAACTTAACAAAACAATTGAACAAAAAAAACAATAAATGGCCTCACACGTCCTGCTAGAAGTGTGGCACGCAATCGACTGACTTGTGACTTCTTATCTAAGACCCTTGGGAGGTGGGGCGTTCGGGTTTGAATGAAGTCGTTCTCTCAGGTGCATGACGTCACGTATGCTGAGGCAACGCACTCCAGGTGGCAACGTGGTGGCCGCTAGGACCTGCAGCAGTTGCTTGTTGCTGCAGGTCAATCTGGCAACCGCTGCACTGCGAAGAGGTTGTAACTCTGACTGCAAATCATACCTATCTGTCCCGGTAGCTCAGTGGTAAAGGCGGCACTCTGTGAATCCAGAGATTCCAGAGGTCGTGGGTTTGAAACCCAGCCGGGACATGA
Source organism: Bactericera cockerelli (assembly GCA_024516035.1). Taxonomy (NCBI): domain Eukaryota; kingdom Metazoa; phylum Arthropoda; class Insecta; order Hemiptera; family Triozidae; genus Bactericera; species Bactericera cockerelli. The sequence continues at coordinate 16,488,201 of CM044959.1, read as the reverse complement.
CAAGTTATCCTCCCATTTGGGATTTTTACCAAATAATAATATGTCATGGGCTTGCTGCTGGAATAATGGGACTTACTTAAATAGTCTTAATCGGGCAGTATAAATAAGGCGATATTATTATTAGTATATTATCTATATTTTATTATATTAAAGTGGTGTTTTTCAACTTTATAGTTATATACACCAAGAACAAGTCATATAATACTATGTGAAAAGTAAAAAAAGGAGATATAAAAACGGGTTATGATAAGCATCTCAAAATTACGTCCAAAACAGTTTTACTAAGTCTGTCTTACATACCATACCCGATGTGAAAAGCCTTATTACATTTTTGAGTAAAATATAGCTACCGTGGCCGAGTGAAATAGCGCGCTTAGGCATTGCACACATGATTCGATAAAAAACAGAGTTTTTGCTGTTTTACGAAATAATCTCTATATTGGGCCACCTATTGTAACTTTTGAACGCGATGGAATTTTTCAATTCTTTAAAGTTCTAAGAATAGGAAATGCCCTATGGCCCATCCTGTGGTCATACCTTTTTGTGGCCTCGGCCGGTCATTCGTCCCTTAGGCCATATTTTTTCAATTTTTTTTTTAGCTAATTTTAAATGGAACACCCATGCACACATTTCGTTCAAATAACCCAATCTTTTCGTTCAAATAACCCAATCACATACATATTTGAACGAAATAACTCTTTTCAAAACAGTATAATTTATTAATTTTTCACCGTCAAGCCACAACCACAAGTTTCAGAAACAAGTCTTTTTGAAAAAAATAAAAAAAGAATGATGAATTGAAATAATAAATGACGGGGAATAAGTTGAGGTAATTTCATGTAAATTTAACATTTAAAATGTTTTAATTAAATAAATGAAAAAGAAAGGGGTTTATTGTTCCAAGATTCAAAAGTCTTCACACAGGCTTGACAGCAATCAGGGTGTTTCAGTAAAAAAATCTTTTTTTAAATTAGCATTAAAACTGGAAATATCATTTAAAATTAAAGAAAAATTAGATAAAAACTCCAGTTAATTTCATTTCAATTTTTAGATTAGCAGTTTTGACCTACCAGCTGAAACCTGGTATTTCGTCACCGTTGAGGTTTTTGCCCGTGGCTGGTGTCCCACTCGGAATTTTTTGAAAATCCTTTCTTAGTATACTCACCTAAATTCCAACAGAAGACACAGAGCCGAAATGGGAGTCATTTGGACCACCCATTTTGGAGTTCTGTTGTTATAATAATAAATTTTTATTGACAAGAATAATATTGACAAAGGGCGTGATTATTGCCTGAGGCAATCTCTGCCATCAAACCCATGTTGTTTATGAATGAATGTAAATGGATTTTATACAGATTATTAAGATGACCAATAAACATAATCAGCACATCAGGATTAATTAACCAGACACAGTGAGGAAGCGAAGCGATCTCACTAAGTGAGGTTCCGTTTTAACTTGCATACTGGACGATTTGGCTTTCGCTTGTCTGTCTGTCTGTTCTGCGATAACTCTCGACCGGATTCTTCAAAATTGTTGAAATTTTGTATACATGTTCATTGTTCATTGGGGTTCTAAAATTTTATCTATAGTTTAAAGGCCGATTTGGGCCACTCGGGCCACATGGAGGCCGTTTTTGTAAAAAAAAAAAAAAAAAAATTAAAATGATTTTTCTAATTTTATTAAAACAAACAAGGCTCTTGAAAATTTGTGGAGTCGTTGAGAAAATATATTTGAGTTCAGAACTAAAATTTGGTGCTCGGGAAATTTAAAGGGGCCGCACTGTGTTTAAAAATTGAAAAAAGGCCAAAGAAAAGGCCCGGTTGATATTTTTCCTCATGCTTGATTGTACAGTTATAATGCAATAGTTGAATCTGTATGAGGTTTACAGTTCACAGAACCACTAGTATTAGTTTGCTTTTAAAATGCTCGAATTTTACTCGAAAAAAAATCATAATTACATTTATCTAATCAGACACCCTGATTGTTAAAATTAAACACGATGTTAATGTTCATTAATTTCTTGTCACAACTTATAATAATTTCATTTTTCCATCTTGCTGAAAAGTTGAAAAATGAGAAATTTTCTTTTTGTTCTTAAAAATTTCACCATCACTCTTGTTCTTTACATTTCACTCAGTTTGCTACAAGCCCCCGCCCAAAACCCTTTACCTATTGTTTCCAACTTCCACACCGTCAAAATATTCTCTCTTATACATTATAGCTGTTTCACCCGTGCTTCGCTACGTTTATTTTTTATTGTTTCTATCCCGATATTGTGTCTACCAGAAAATCGTGATATCTTGAAAATGGCAAAGATATTTTAATTTTGAATAATTTTCCAGATAGTTTGACAGTGGTTAAGGGGGAGGTCTACTCGCATGAAAATTTCAATATCTCTTACCTTTTGGGCTGTATAGTAACACATATTGAAATTTTTATGAGCTTGTAAACACACAAACCCTAAGAAGACATTGTCAGCCAGTCAGACACGCAGAGATTTGAGTTTTATATAAACTCAAATATGTGCAGATGTCCTAACTAATGGGCGGGGTTATTGCCTATGTTAATCTCTTCCACCCAAGTCTTAATCGCACAGTTATTATCCGTCTGAAACTGGGGTATTCATTTATTGTGCGGAGTACCTACGTAAGTAGTTACATCTAAAAAACTAACTTTATTTGGAGGGGTAAAAATCATAAAATTCTTAAGGAGGGGACATAAAAAAGGTAAATATTCCATTAGTCTCGTTGATATGGATGCTTCTCTATAGTGTCTGTCACTGATGCGATTTTTATGTTCAATTAAAAACTTTCCAAATGAGTCCATACTCCATAATATAAGAGTGTATGTGTTGATGGGAGATGGTGGTGTGAGAAGTATTGATTCCCTAGACTAATCTGACTCACTAATGGAGGATATTAGGTACAGGTACCATGGAACTTATGGGAAAGGGTTGAGGCATTACAAGTTGTCCATTACTTTTTTCTCCGTGGTAGTAGGTACCTATAATACCTATATATCTATGAGAATGGTTCACATTTTATTGACCGATGGTTGATGCTGTATTCGCCATAACCAAATACCCCCGAAGAAAATCTAGTTCAGAAAGCCAATCTGTTCCAACCATTTTCAAGCTTTTTGAACATTGCCGATCAAGGTATTAGCTGGTCTTTTGTTTTTAAAGTAGGATTTTAACCTATGGTTTTAACTCCCTCAGTTCCTGGAACTGGAATTGAATGAATCCAAAATGAAACTTCCTATTATTATATAAATATTATGTATAATAAAAATTATTGCTATATCTACTCGTAGGTATAGGTACATATAGCTATGTATAATTGTATAGGGACATTTAAATTTTCACTTCTTAAACAATAAAAATATAACGTTCAAATGATTTCTTTTTTCACCCATAGGGATATTATTTCCTTTTTATTATTGTGTGAAAATGAAAAATAAAAAAGCTCGACTTTTTTCACAAAAGATTTTTTTATTGTTTTTAATCTTTAAACAATGGAAAAATAATGTTGCCCTTTCAGTGATCTTGGTTCACTAATATTTGCAAAACTTTGCATAATCATTGATAAACCTAAATGTGGAGTCTTGGATAAACGGATCTGAAGATTATCATATTGGTATCACTATCATCATTGACTAGCAGTCTAGGTTAGTCAAGTGGTTAACGCGCTAGTCTGGTAAACCAGGTAGTGTAAGGATTCCTTGGTTCGAATCCCACCATTCCCACCCAGTGCATGAATATTTCCTCATTTATTTGAGTTTGTGACCATATTTATAATAATAAGACTCTGAGGGTTAGGTGGTAGAAAATGCTTTTGCATTAACCTCGCCTGGTGGTTACCTTCCACTGAAAAGTGTTATTTTTATTATTATTATTTTATATTTATTTTAAGTAACAGAGCCCGGTTTTGAAAATCTCGACTGTCTCTTATTAATTGACAGCCATCAAAGACAGAAGGAACAGCCAACAAACAGGTAACCAGGGAGTAAAAATCTTCTTCTATAGTTGTGCAAATGTGCGATAAAAAACGTTCATTTCATTCTAAAGGAGACCCTAAGCTATCCGCAAACGACCTTTGCGGTGCGAAGTGCCAGGCTATCATAAATAAACCATTTTTTTTTATATATACCTAAATGTAGAATTGTAGATATTGGTCAAACATGTACAACAAAGCTGCTGATATATTTCTGGAGCTGCGGGTAGTGAAAGGCCTAAATACTCGTGTCGGTGGAAAATTACAATGCAACGAAGGTACACTATCCTTTGTAAATACTCTTCTTCTTTCACGCAGCACATCACTCACAGATTTTATTGTTTTTGAACTAAATTAACGAAGTAATGTGATGCTGGTATTCCGGCCCAACCCAGCCTGGGTGAGATTGTTGAAAATCTCTATTTTTCAATGGAGAAAAATAGAGACTACGAAATTACCTATTAGTGAATCAGTACTTCTTTGTAGGTACAAGGGAATCCCCACACATTGCAGTGATAGCAACAATAGCAGACTTTCATCATCCTATGAGTCAATGTTGTATCTTCACTATATATTTATATCAAATAAACATGGTTTTACCCTGTTAATTTATGAAAATAAAATAATAAATGAGGCACAATTTTGAATCATTCTCTTTGCTACCATGATGACTGTATCATAACTCTTTGCTACCATGATGACTGTACCACTGTACTAATAATGACTTGATGACTGTACTATGATGACTGTACTTATTAATAAAAATGAGTCATGGAAGTGTGATAAACATAATTTTGTTGTTACATTGGAGCTGATTAAACTTTTCTATGTAAGGTAAAGTATTCAAAAAAATTTTTATTTATGTTTCAACACTACATGGTTGTTTCACAAGTAAAATTATTCATAAAATGCTAAAGTAATGTTCAATTAACTTCTAAATGCCATTACAGTGGTGTACTTCCGGCTCTTTGCAACCACATTTTACTTTCCTTATCCTATTAAGGAAAACTTGACCTACCGAGTTTTTCACATTTCTGGACGAATCATAGTCTCAGGATACCAAAAAAGTTGTTTTCAGCCATGGGTCCGTGCGTCTGTCTGTGTGTGAACAGGATATCTCGAGAACGGTAAGAGCTAGAAACTTGAAATTTGGTATGAAAATTAATTTTATACACTAGACGAACCACGAAACTTTTGGTTGAAATTCCACAGGGAATGACAATGTTCCTGTAGGCAAAACAGGAAAAAATATATAGAATTTTTGGTTTTCCAAAATTTGAAATGTTGTTAATTTTTCACCCTGAAAAATTGGCAAATTGTAGTTTCTCAATTTCCTCTGCATGGACTCTTTCGCGGACTGTCATTATCATTAGACAACGATAAAAACCAGGAAGCTCTGTGGGTCGGATAGTTTTGGAGTTACGTGGTACTAAAGGTGTATATTTGATGTTTCTATAAAGAGGTTTGTCAGATTTTTCCCTTTCTTTCTATTCAACCGAATGAAGTAAAACTTACAGGAAGTATGCAGATATATTTGTAGAACAATCCCTAAAAATTTCAACGGATATTACGGGAGTGGCTAAGGTTTCAAGCTGCGGAGCGCTTCACAGATGATTTTACCAAAGTCCCCCCCCCCCCTTAACAACTCAAACCGGCTGAGGATCCCCAAGCTTTAAGATTCAGGCATATTATTTTCTCATAGTTAAACTTCTTCCTCGCAGCATTCTTCATCCGAGGAAACAATCGCCTTTTTACATGCAAATAAAAAAACATTGTTTACATTTGAATTTCTCATCTATTAAAAGTCAAGAGCACCAAGTTCAAGTGACTCTTCATGAGAGAAAGAGAGGGAAGGGAGAGATATTGAGAAGGAGAGAGAGAGAGAGAGAGTGAAGGATAGAGTGAAGGGGAGAGAGAGAAGGAAGGAGATAGACAGAAGGATAGAGAGGGAGGGAGAGATAGATGGAAGGAGAAATAGAGAGAGTGAGAGAGGGAGAGAGAGAGAGAGAATGAGGGATATAGAGAGTGGGAGAGATAGAGATAAGGGGAGTTAGAGGGAGAGAGAAGGAGGGAGGGAGGGAGAGGAAGAGAGGGAGAGACCATAGATGATAGAGAGGGAAAAGGGGGGGGGGGGGGAAGGAAATACAATAGGGAAATCCTCAGACCCATCCTCTTAAAATAATTTCAAGAGGATGGGTCTAGACTTCTATACAGTACAGGATGGGTCTCAACTGTCATACAGTACAGGATGGGTCTGAACCGTCATACAGTACAGGATGGGTCTGAACTGTCATACGGAACAGGTCTAAGGAATAATACAGTGTAACCTGCATATAAGAATCTGGATTAAAAAGAGAATAATTTCCATATTTTGAACACTAATTTTGTGGACATTTTCGGGTCTCAAATCTGTAACCTTCCACAATGTAGCACCCAACTACTAACCGAAGTCTACGCGCTGAGATTCCGTGCTTTCATTATCAACAAAAAATAAAATAAATTCACAGAAGTTCTCATTATTTGTGAAATGTCACCGTGATCAGGGAGATAATTCACCCCAAGTCGTACCCACCGTCAAGTGTACAGGGGAAGTGTACAGGAGAAGTGTACATAATTAAATGCCGACAAGATATTGCCATCTTTAGTCCTTGAGTGCCGAAAAGCGGGATAAACAGGGACAATAATATATTGACCAAAGGCAGTAGTAACCGTGACCGAGTGAGTTAGCGCGCTAGGCATTGCACGATTTTTTGGTGACCTGGTTTCGATCTATGGCGGGGCAGGATTTTTTCTGCTCTGTACTTGGGTGTTTTTTTTTGGGGGGGAACAAGTTGACATTGCTATGTTTTTTTCAGGTCGGAGAAATACCTGAACTCTCTGTGCTCCATGATGAAGGGTGAGAGTCCTGTGCCCCCTGTGCTGCTGAAGATCTACTTCGAGAGCTTCGCCAGGTGCTGTGAGGACTTCACAGAATTCAGGAAGGACAAGTACAAGATCGTCAACGAGAAGGTGTTTGTGCGGGAGCCTGGTGCCGCCGCCAAGTGAGAGGTTCCATGGTGTCAGTAGTCACTGTGGCAGAGCGAGTTAGCGCGCTAGGCATTGCACACATGGTGACCTGGGTTCGATCTATGGCGGGGCAGGATTTTTTCTGCTCTGTACTTGGGTGTTCAGGGTTCACTCATATCCACTAAAATTTTGATAAAATAACATAAAGAAACACATTTATTTATCGACACAACAATTTTTTTTTCTATACCTTTTATTAAATTTGTGTTCATTACAAGGATACTATAGTGGCAGGTTGTAGGAAAGGTCTCACTGGGGTACGTTGAACCTGTTAAATCGTTGGCGCACTCAACAGGGTTGGCGTTATAAAAGGTAACTAGTCGTAAAAGCAATGGCGACCAGAAGTAAGTTTGGGAAAAGGCAAAGTTAAAGAAGAAGACATGGATGTGGCAGAAACCCGCCTTACTAAAATTTGCCCTGCTTGAGTGTCGAACCACCGACATCCATGACTCCGCTGCCTTCATGATCCAACTACTGAGGCTGACTGACCAAAACACCAAGAATGAATAACATAATGTTAACCCAGTAGTCACCGCACAATCCTCACAAATTTTACTTAGACCACTATTACTTAGGGCAAAATTATGAAACAGGATTAATATCGAAGATTTTTTAATTCAAGCCACTATCACTTAAAATCTGATTTAAATGCGCTATGATTGGTTGAAATTCCCACCAGAGGGCGTGTTTCGGAATAGTTTAGGATTAGTCAATCTAATCCTGTTTCATAAATCGAACCTTAGACATCCCCAATGATACATTCAGTGATGAGTCGAAAGGATAATTTCTCGTCTCGTCCTGTCCTATGAGACGTCCATGGCAGAGTCTCAAAAAATTAAACTAGTCTCGTGAATAAAATCCAACTGTATCTCGCATATCAATTCTGTTAATAGTAAGTTCACAATGCAATCTACATAATTTACGGTAAAAGAAAATACATGGCAGCTTTTTTCAACCTACAAGCCTACATACTAACAGTTGAACGAACTGCATAAATTCCTTCCCTAGGACTGAAGAAGGTCTGACAATTTTCCAGCAGTCACATTTTTATCAGTTCACTCTTTTTCTGCAAAAGTTCTGTATAAAATGTTTGTTTTTTACTCTGGAGAGGACGGAAAAAAAGGAGCTTTGGGGATAGAAGTTACCAAGAGGTAAAAGGGGTAATTTAGTTATCAAAGAATTGTTTATGGACCTACCTGCCTGTTTTAATGGATAATAAATGGCTCCTTGTTCATTTCTAGATTGTCTTATTTTAAAAATTAACTTACGACACAACTTTTCTAAATTAAAATTTTTAATTGCATTTTGTTACAAAGTATAGTAGAAAAATCTTTGCTTTCTGTTTTATTTATTTAGTTCCAACGTCACTGTTAAATACAATAAATTTATACATGATTGTAATCATGATTCACGGCGGGAGTTTTACCCTTCGCAGAGCAAACTAATGAGGTTAATGTGGGTAGCAGGTTTGTGAGTTTCCAGCAAAAGAAGGGTAACATCCCCGTCGTGATATGACCATGCAGTTGAAAGTGACTTTAAATAATAAAAAAAAGCTCTTAAGGATAACACAAAAAAATGATAACTTAATAAAATATATCTACATTCTAGCTCTAAGCTTTCTTTTTCAACTTCATTGGATAATAATTATATTATACTTATTATTACTGTCTGCTAATAATTATCTCAACTTTGGACTCAGACAAATAGTGGTTAACACTAGAATCCATATTTACGTCATAAACCCCGAGGGAATACCCGGGGAATAACTTGCGGAGAAAAGGAGAGATCACGAGACCGTCAAATTCATTTTAATTAAATGTCGAAACAAAGGGTTCAGAACAAAACTTAACCAAAAAGATAAAATTATCAAATCAGACGATAAGTATCAAGGAGGGGGAAAAAGAAACAAAGACATTTCTGAATAGATAAAAAATAATGATAACGCAGATAATTAACACAAGAAAGTAGCAGGAGAGAGAAATGAGAACAGGGAGTTGTTCTCCAGTTTACAACAGGCAGATGAATTGGAAGGGTAAAGGACGTTAGGAACATGGCAAAGAAAGAAAGAAGAAAAAAAAAAAAAAAACAAAGAAACAAAGAAACAAAAAAATATCCCTTACCAAATGGCTTGTTGTAGCCTAGTCCAGAGATCCTAAGTTCGATGACCGGTTGGAACAGACAATTCGGAACAGAAATAGTAATTTCTGTTCGGAAATAATAATAACTGTTCCGATATAGTAAATTCTGTTCGGAAATAATAATAACTGTTCCGAAATAGTAATTTCTGTAACCTTCGGAAACTTGAGGGTGAGGACCGGTTGGAACAGACATTTCGGAACAGAAATAGTAACTTCTATTCCGAAATAGTAAATTCTGTTCGGAAATAGTAAATTCTGTTCGGAAATAATAATAACTGTTCCGAAATAGTAATTTCTGTTACCTCCGGAAACTTGAGGGTGGCATATCCGGCCCTACCCAGGCTGCGTAAAGTGGGTAACTATTATAATTCCCAGCGAATGGAGGGTGAAACCCCGGTCTTGACAAACTCAAATCATGACTTTTAAACCAAAATATTGAATGAACTGGTCAGTGTGATAAAAGAGGTCGGTGTGATAATACACCAGTTCTTATAGTATCGCTAACGTTAAGCTAGGTCCAGCGATATGAGGATATGGAGGGTACCTCGTGATGCTGGCGACAACTCAGGCTGGCGAAAGGTAATTTGGATGGCCGGTTTCTATCCCGCAAATCGGAAGTAAAACCCTGGTCCTACATGACGTTTGATGTTATTATGTAGAGTGCAGATCGACCACATAGTAGCTTGATCGATAAGGCGGCAGACTTGTAACACGGAGGTCGGTGGATCAAGTCCCAAGATCGGTAAAAATTTAGCAACATCAGTTAGAATAATTGAGGATACAGAGAACAAGGAAGACCTAAGAAGACGTGAAGAAAGAAGAAACTGTGTGTAAGAAGATATGAGAGAAAAAGATGTGAGAATAAATGAGGCACAAGACCGAGAAGTATGAAGAAGACTGACACGCAACGTCGACCCTGCCTAAGCGGGAAAAGACAGAGTAGAAGAAGTTACAGTAATTGAGACATCATGAAAGGGACTAACACAAACATGATAACTTTAACTTTATGTAGAGTGTAGTGCCAAAAATAATGGTAGAGAAAACTTAACAGCTAGCGTCGATGGCACGTTGAATAGACCTAGTTCTATTTCTGTCACTGAACTTATACAACGTCCGGCTAGGTTTGGACTTGAATGAATGACCATTCAAATTCCAACACTCGTGATGCGAACAATTCCCGGCCTCACTGGACTATTGAGTCTCAGTCAGACGCATTTAATAATCCTAGTAGGTACCAATTTTGAACATGGCATGTATACCTATAGGTTTAAGCACTAGAAACTAGAAACCCTAACTTTCACAGAATCCCTAACTTGAAGCATTTTTCTCTTGGAAATCACAAACTCAACTAATCTGAAAATAAAAAGTAATCTCCAAAGAGTAATTAAAATCACAAAATAATACAAATGTTTTTATTAGTGTTCCAGGAAAGTTTTCTGGAAAGGGTACATGAAAGTTTGCCAGAGAATCGACAACGCAACGGAGCACAGCTCATAGCTTAAATATTATACCTAACTCTTTTAAGAAAAACTTTGGATTTAGGCTCTGGGGACCCTATTATTATTATTATTATTCAACACTTTATTAGATATAAATGGACATATTTACAATACAAATAATTATTTTAACAATGAAAAAAATGGCTTTTAGTGGGGATGATGTACCGTTGTCCGCATCTCAGTACTCAAACTGTTCACTAGGGTAAAATCTAGTGTTCGTCTACAGATTTATAACATCTCCTTAAAAAGTGCTTCCTTATCCAATCAAGGTTCCTACAGAGGAAGTAAAAATTATCCGATGAGACCTCACAGACGAAAAAAAAGTCCAACAAAAGTTTGGCTCTGTAAAAATTTAATGGCACTAAACCCTCCATCACTTTCCCCCTCATCAATACTTTTCTCTATTCCTCCAATTCTTCAAATCCTTCAAGTAATTTTGCTTCGTATTTGAATCAAGTACTCGCCTCCAGTTACTCGATCGATAGCGTTGGACTCGTAACGAAAGGGTTGGGTGGAAGAGATTGCCTTAGCCCGCCCTTTAGTTTGGACATAATTTATTATGTTTATAATATTATTATATATTTTTCTATTTATTTTCCTTTTTATTGTATACATTCTTTCTATTTTTTCATTGTTATACTAATTATTTGTACTGTACATTCGTATTTTTATATCTAATAAAGTATTTAATAATAATAATAATAAGCTGGAGGTTGGTGGTTTGAGTAAGACTTTCGACAGTAATTTAGTGAGGCGAGTTCAATTGGACGTGTTTGTGTGATTCAATTGGACGTGTTTGGGTAGTCACAGCTAACTTGACCTTATCTTATTTAAGAGTAGAGCTAGTTATTTGTGTTATCATGTCACAATTTTTAGTGAGTAGCATCGAAATTACGAGAAATACTGCTAATGCAGCATATATATTCCCAACAAACCATCATATTCCAATATCAATTTCGGAATCCTGTCACTGGTCATTGCCCACTCTGCAACTACCCTAATTGTCTTCATGAGGGTAGGGTATGTCCCGACATTCAATGTGCAGAGCCGAAAAATATCCGATCCCCCCGGGATTCGAATCCAGGTCACCTGGAGTGCAAGTCGAGCATACTACCGCTAGGCCAAGGTGGCTAATACTGGTCTTCCTATTTCTCTACTAAGCACAGTGTATAGTGAGAAAAGCTACCGACCTCAGTAGCTTTATCGATAAGGCGGCGGACTTGTAACCTAGAGGTCGGTGGCACAAGTCCCGGTTTCAGCGTAGATTTAGTAGAGCGAGTTTGAGCAGTTGTGATATCACGAAAGTGATTAACACAAATATGATAACTTTTGTGAGAAAGAGGGATAAAAAGAGGAAAGACAGAAAGAGAAGGAAAAAAGATAAAGGCGCAAAGTGGGGGGTGTGGCCGAGTGTGTTTTTAATTGCTTGAGAAAACTAAAAGTTTGATGACAATTAGAAAAAGTTTTCTGTAAATATTTCAAAGTTCATTAAAATAAAAATTAAAAAGAGAATGTTGGTCGGGGTGTTATACTCGTATTCTCGCCAGTCAAGCTATAAAAAAATTGCCCTGTGAGAAGGCTGGGAAAAATCAAAGACATAATGTATAAATTATAAAAAATACCTAGTACTACCTACATAGCGCGCGATTAGCTCAGTGGTTAAGCACTCGCTTGCCATGCGGAAGGTCCCGGGTTCGATCCCGCGTGCCGATAAAATTTTTTATTAAAAATTTGGTTATAGTTGTTTGTAAGGGATACCTTCCGGTGCATTATGTTTGTACAACAGCTCATGTTTCCCAGAGCACTTTTTTAAAAATTCAGGTAATAACCATTAAATAAAATATAATTATTTATCTAACTGCTATTTTACGAAAATTGAGGAAAATTAATACCATCTACCAGTTTCTTTACTTTTTATTGAAAAAGTCTGTTGGTGTCATTAACTTGGAAGTGGCGATTTTTTTAGTATAAAAAACCAACCATTAAAAGAAAGCAATACGATCCCTTCGCGAATAAAGTTTGAATTTTCTCATCGAGAGGCGAAAGATTTTCTTAACTTACTTCTGCGTCAGAACTCCTTAAAGATTAATTTTAATTGCCATTTGGTGTCATTAAAAAATGTACAATGTGGGCGGATGAGCCTTGCGCAATGCTTTCTCATATTTGTGTCGTTTAAACCTACCAGCAATTTCACCACAAATCCCTTCCTCCCGATCTCTTTGAACCTTAAAATTTTATGTGGATTTCAAAATTGTCATAAAATTTAGGGAGTGCCTTTTAAAATTCCAAATGTGACCTTGAAATAACCTTGAAGGGGTCATCCGAGAAATATTTAGAGGTCACCATCAAATGTGTCCTTTAGAGCTATGAAAGTGATCTTGAACAGATTTTTCCTATTGTCTCGTTTATAATGGTACACCCTATATAAAAAATTTAACACCACAAAAGTGTTTATTAATTCTGGCCTATGAATTCCTTAAATCTCTATTCCCCTTTATTCTTTTTTAAACTTTTAACAGGGTGCATTTGGTTTGCCATTACATGAAACCCGCCCAGATATGTAGGTACATTTTCATGTTTACAGAGACGCGTTTTCTGCTGCTCTATCGCCCGAGGAAACAAAAAGCTATACGATTTTTTTCCCTGTAATCCTCTTCATTTTTTTATAAGGTGCTGATGGACTTTAGCTTTTTTCTTGCGGAGATGAAGCTCAGTTTTTTTATAATCTCCCAGAAAAGAAAAGTTTTAACTTTTATGGGTTTTTAAATTTTTTATAGGATCTTTATACTTATTATCTTCCCTTGGGATTTAGATTAAGAGGTTCGCTTTAATATTATCACTGACATAAGCAGGGAAGTGTTATTGTTGCTGTCAATAGTGACACTTTGTATAATAGCTATCTGTAATGCTCTACGTTCAATATTATATCACTGACATAAGGGATTGAGTATATTGATGAACTGAAGAACATACTTCCTCCACTGTCTCTTGAAAACCAAAATCTATCAGAAACTTTATTTATTTATTTACACTTTATTTTTTTTACAAAACAATCATCAACAACAACAAAAAATAACAATAAATTAAAAAAAAACTTAGAAGTATGTACAAAGAGAAATAAAGATCAATATTATAATATTATGAATTACAATTGTTTTGTAATCCGGGGCGAAGTTAATACCTTAGGCATTCTCTGCCACTTAACCCCGGTAATGATAAAACTTGTCTTTAAGCTATGGTGATGAGCGGAATCCTTGATATAAAGTATAAGCAATAGTGTATTAATACCATATTCCTCTACTCCATTAGAAGGTGGCCACGATAAGGACCCTGGGTGCAGACCCTATACCCTGCACCCTAGATCCTAGTCCCTAACACCTAGATTTAATCGTAGACGATTTTCGGGACTGCGTTTACAAATAACAACATGGTTAGTTGGTCAGCTTATTCTGCGTGGTATTGGGACTACCCTATAGAGTCTAGGGTGTAGGGTTCTATTGTGTTCGATCACTTGGAAGGGACTCATTCTTGTTCCTGTCCATTTATTTATTTATTTATTTACACTTTATGAATTGGACATATTACATACAACACAAATAGTTACAAATACAATATAATAGAAGTAAAAAGAGGGGAAAAAAATAAAGAAAAACTAAATAAATACATATATACATAATATATGTCCTCACTGAAGGGCGGGATTATTGCCTTAGGCAATCTCTTCCATTATGTCACATTGCAGATGTGACTAATTTTTTGGATTTGAATGAATGCTACGCCACTGCCGCATCACATTCTAACACAAGAGATGCTCATCCTGCCCATCCTCACACTCGCTAAGTCTCGTGTCCAGTTGAAAGGAAACATTATCCAATATTCCTGGAAGCGCAGGAATTCTTCTGGAAAATCGTAAGCATATTTTTCCGCACGTTATATCGAGTGCTTTTCATAAATATATGAGAAGAAACATGTGAAAATACGTATGTATGTATTAGGTAGGATATATAATAATGCATATTTATTAGTCAGTCTAGCAAAAAAAGCTTAATACAATCGCTCCTCATCTTTGCCGCAAAGTATCTAATAATAATCAATAATATCGCCTTATTTACACTGCCCGAATAGGACTAATGAGTCCAGTTATTGCAGTAGTAAGCCCAAGACGTATTCTTATGTATGTGGTGAAAATCCCAAATGGGAGGGGTACTTGTCATGTCCCAACCTCTGGATTACCAGACTGACGCCTTGACCACTGAGCTACCGGGACATCTACTCAATCCAAGCTTTTCTACAGTTTCGATTGTTCTTTTCTTTGAATGATTTTACCTAAATGAACAACAAAGTAAGAACATACATCCTTTCTGTGAATAATTTTGTCTAAATGAACGAACGAAATAAGAACCCAAATCCCTTCTGTGAATAATTTTGCCTAAATGAACAAACAAAATAAGAACACAAATCCTTTCTGTGAATGATTTTACCTAAATGAACAGCAAAATAAGAACACAAATCCTTTCTGTGAATGATTTTGAAAAATGAACTAACAAAATAAGAACCCAAATTAAAATCCATTTAATATCAACTATAACTTTTGTTGTTTCTTGGGAGTTGTAAAATCACCGATTTACCGTTAGTTAAACTTTTTTTAAAATATAAGTTTCTCAGAAATTCACATTGCCTATTTCCAGGACTTTTGGGCACACTGTTTTTGTTCTCAGAATTTACCACACATTAGGAAATAAGTATACTGTCTTCGTAACTTTTTTACAACTTAAGGTATTTCAAAATTTGCTTTCTCCTTATCTTTTTTTCAGTTGGAAAAAGTTTGAATAAAGAAGGAACAACACAATTATTCATGTGTGTTTTAATTTTTGATAAGTTGAAACTTTGTATGCTTGAAGTTTTCTTGTTTACTTCTGGAACAAGTATTCGCGTTTTAGATCAAGTACGGCAAGCTTTCTGTACGTATGTATGTATGAATCTTTGAATATACATACCTTATAGACAAATTACAATATTTACAGTAGAATACAATGAAATTATAAAGAAAACAAAGAAACAATAACAAAAAAGAGAATAAACTGACCTAACTAAAGGGCGGGGTTATTGCCTGTGGCGATCTCTTCCACCCAACCCTTAAACAAAGGCGCTATCATACCTTCGTATGATAGCGCCATTGTTCACTGGTAGTTGTTTCTAAAATCTTATGGTAATTAGGTATTCATATTTCCTTACAACGTATGAATGAATCTCGGACATTCAAAGTATAGGTACAACTGGGACATAATAAACAAATTAACCTTTATTTGGAACAAAGCTAATACATACATAAAAGCGAGAAGTATACGTCAGAACAGCTCATTCCAATTCAGCTTATTTGCTGAGTACCTTTTAGCAGAAATTGGTTTATAGCAGAAACAAAATACCTATCCAGGACTCGAACCAAACTTCTTGCATGCTATCCCAGATACATACCATCAAAGCTAAGATAAGTAACCTAAATGGGTAATGGAACGATAATTTTTCCTATTGTTTAGGACTGCTTTTCCAAAACTCTTTTTCCCTCTCCCCTCACTCTCTCCCCCCTAATCTCTCCTCTCTCCCCTCTCTTGCTCTCTCTCCTTACTCTCACACCCTCTCCCTTTCTTTCTCTCCCTAATATCTCCTCTCTCTCCCCCTACTCTCTCCTCCCTCCCCTCTCTTGCTCCCATTCTGCCTTTCTTTCTCTCCCTAATATCTCCTCTCTCTCTCTCCCCTCATATCTACTCCCTTCCCTCTCTTGTTCTCTCCCTCCCCCACTCTCTCTCTGTCTCTCTCCCTACCTCTGCCTTTCATTATCTCCCGAATCTCTATCCTTTCTCTCTGCACCTAATCTCTCCTCCCTCTCTCTCTCTCTCTTGTTCTCTCTCTCTCTTTCTCTCCCTCTCTCTCCCTCTCTTTCTCTCTCTGTATCTCTCTCCCGAGCACACATGAGTTGATTTCTCTTTCCTGTTAGAACGACAAAAACGGAAAAGTTTTTCTCATTTTTAATTTCATTCCCGAAAAATCACAACAGGAGCGTAAAAATTCAACTTTGGATACATTATCAGGGGGGAAGAACAAAAAGTTTTTGGCGCGAAATGATTCCAATTTGTGATTATCATCATCATCATCACAAAAGAAACAACAAGATTAGGTCGAGAACCCACTGAGTAGGTATAATGTTTCATCTATTCATTTTTAAACGTTAAAAAATGGTGATCTTCTGCTTCTAGTGGTGATAAAATTTAAAATACTACTCTTAAATAATGATAAGCAACCAACTTTGCAAGTTGGTTATTGAAAAAAAAACACCCCGTAGAAAAAGTATTCAGGTTTATCTGGGATAATCATCATCAAGAGAATCTCTATGCATAAAACACAAATCTGTGCGTGCCTGGCTGACTATGTCCTCTTAGGGGCTGCTGTTTACAAAACCACAGCCCAAACGGTATAACAGATATTAAAATTTTCATGAGAGTTGACCCCCCCTAAACCACCACCATACTACCTAATAAATTATCAAATTTAAAATATCTATAACCGTTTTCAAGATATTTCTGGTCCAATAATGATTGACATAGGACGCCAGCTACGGGCAGTAACCTCAACGGTGACAAAGTGCCGGGGTTTAACTAGTCATTTCATGATAATTCAGTCGCGCTAGAGATCCCTCCTCGCATGGTTGAAGGTAAAGTTGAAGGTATAGAGGTATTCTCTGTTCCATATCACATCAGGGAACACAACCCAACCATTCCCGATGTTCCCTCGGGAGGCAACCAGAAGAAGAAATTACCTTACTCTTATCTCGATCTGAGTAAATTTATTTTAATTATTAGTCTCGAAACATTATTTTCTCTTCTGTTTTTATCCCTTTTTGAAAGAACTTTTTAGGTATGCAGGTGGGTTTCTTTTTTGCAGTAAGCACTTACGTACTTTCCGTGTCCATGTGTGATGTAATGGTGGTGGAAGGATTGATATGGGTTAAAAAAAAATGGCAAGTATAGCTACCTACTCTAAAAAATATTAATATTGGTGCGTATATGTACAATATTCTGCATTCCACTTACTATCACACAGCGTCAGTGTTCGGAACTAAATGTCAAGAGCGTCATAAAAATTGACTGTCTCGAATTTCCGTTGCAGTAAAGGTCGTACCTTGGCTGCTCTGAATATTTTCTAAAGGTCATTTTAATAAGCTTTCCTCTTACCAGGCACGGCCGGTTGGAAAATGTTTTGGGGTGCTGCCACATAAACTGGACTAAAATTGTTACATTATATTTTATTTTGTTCACATTCTATTCAGGTAAAGTTTCACAAAGTTTTTGATTTTGGCAATCCAGAGAGAACACTTGCTGCATTACCTCTCTGGATTGCCAGAGACAATCTTTGTGTGAGAAAAATACCCGCTCTTTTAGTACCTAACAAGTTTGAGTTTGTGCCATTCCAATCATTATAACTATGCATGCCAATCATTATAATGATCGACATTATAATGGCAAAACTAACCATGCCAATCTTTACAATAATGCATTAATTAAATAATTATTCTAGAAATATGTGTGATAATTTTCACTGTGTACGAGCTAGGACTTGATAAAATCCTCTCTTTTTCTTTTGTGTCTGGGGGTGCTGCAGTTCCTCAGCACCGACCATGCCTGATCCTAAGAGAAGCATAATATTACCTTATGATTAGAAAGAAAAAAAATATTAATATAATGATTTGTTTCATCCTTTTAAAATTTAATAAATAAAGGTAAAATGTAATAAACCTGCTGTTAGTCTTATGTGGAAGTGCTAGGAGTTGGCAATTGTGGGACCGAGGTTCAAATGACTGTATACCAGTTGCGTAAGGAGGCATGGCCCTATATTCAAGTTTCCTAACCCTACTCTACACTCGAGGCATTGCCATACATAGCTGACTTTACGCAAGTAGACTCTTAAAAAAAAAAAAAAAAAAAAAAAAAAAAATATAAAAAAAAACAGAACCCTCATAATATCTGTCCCTCATGGTCTGTCCCGGTAGCTCAATGGTAAAGGCGTCACTGTCAATCCAGAGATTCCAGAGGTCCCGGGTTCAAAACCCAGCCGGGAAATGACAAGTTATCCTCCCAATTGGGACTTTTACCACATAATAATACGTCTTGGGCTTACTGTTGGAATAATGGAACTTAATAGTCCTAATCGGGCAGTATAAATAAGACGATATTATTATTATTATTTCTGTCTAACATCCTTCACCATAGCGACTCTGTCACAATGGAAATGAAGGTTTTCAAGAAACTCCTAAAAAGCGGTGAAAACCATTATTTCAAGTTACAGGGGCAGAAATTCAGAAAACAGAAGACTTTGCTGAAAATTAGCTTCGTATTCAAAATGTATAACTCTTGAATTGAAAATGAAATTTTAATACAAATGTTCATTTTGCTCGGCAAAGTTCCATTGTTGTGTGTAAGTGAGAAGATAAGTGCGGCTCTTGAAAAAAATCACCCGAAATTTACAAACGTAGTTCCATAGAATAAAGCAAAAATTCATGTATCTTTATTAAATAAGACGTATCATTCTTACTACCTACAGTGCCTAACCGACCTCAGTAGCTTGATTGGTGGTTGGTTCAAGTCCCGGTGTCAGCGTATAGATTTAGTAAAACGAGTTTGAGTAGTTGTAACATCACGAAAGAGATTAACACAAATATGATAACTTTTAACTTTTTAGTGCCTACCTACATAATGTTTAGAATTTAATTGTAAGTAATTTTGCTGTATCAGTAAGGCGAGATAAGTGTCAGAGAAATAAGGCTACCCTCTCACTTATTCTATGCACATGTCTTCCCCTATTTTGCACATCTTTTCTAACTATCATAAATATTACTGATTTATCTACCCTTTTTTCTTGGGGTTTAAATCCATCAATTGATGTAAAACCATATCGTCAGATAAAAAAAGGCGTGTTTCTAAATTCTTATCATGTCCAATTACTGGTTCATTTCATCTGAATGTAACCGCAGTTTTAATAAGCAAAGAAGGGGTACAAATCTGATTATCTGACACTACAACAGTCAATGAATAATGGAATACAACAGTTCTTGTAAATATACTAAAGATGTACAATTTCCAACAAGGTTAAGAGTTAGTGGATGCATGACCACAGAAATTTGTACATTCTCGTGATGCTGGTTACATACGGGAGCCTACCCAGACTGGATGAGGTTCCTGTGATTAGTGCAGGTAGCCATTTTTACCATGGAAAAAGAAGTAAATGGAGGCGTCAAAACTTATATCTCATGGGCAGTAAATCTGTCCCCTAATACACTATGCAATATGGCTATCATTATTAATTCCAAAAGCATGTAAGAAGAAAAATTAATTTGTTATTGTTGTGATATCCTCTGTCTTAAAACTACCAAAGATGGCCGATTTTACGGGACAAGAGTTCTCCACTACTTATTCCTCCATGCTTTTTACTAGCTCTTCATCTCCCCAGCCGCCTCAGTTTGGTCCCTCCCCCCTACGCTCTCTCTAATGAATGATTTACAAAGTTATCGCATGAAAAGATAAACGGAAAATTCATTGCGGGAGTGACACAATAGCCTGGCACAACGATTAAACACTGGAATTAAAATGATGCCAGAGAGCTGGAAAGCTTATTAGGAAATGTGTGCTAGTTGTGTGGATACAGAGTTTCAGTGTATTATTACTATCATCATCGCCTTTATTTAATTTGAATTGTTTTTCAAATTTGATACCAGTATGAACTCTTTTAATCAAATTATTTGGTGATAGTCAGACTCAAAATTCATAATATACCAAGCGGGTAGCCAAGGGGGTTTTGCCAAGGTTATTTGAGAAAACCTCCCCGAAATTTACTTTGAGCATTAACTTTGAGCATAAGTTCTGTTACTTTCCAAGAATGTTATTATTATTATTGTTCATTATAGTAGTCACCGTGGTCGAGTGAGTTAGCGCGCTAGGCATTGCACGCACGGTGACCTGGGTTTTTCTGCTCTGTACTTGGGTGGGGTCCACTCATACCTCGTGAGAAAAAATGAGTACCTATCTATATAGCTGCTTTAATGTGAGCAGCGACCTTAATGTTAGAATATTAAAGATATATGGAAAAGTCCTATATTTCTGAGCTACCCACTAAAATTGTGATATAATAACACAAAGAAACATATTTTTTACTATTATTTCTATTATTATTGTTCCTTTTGCGACGGAGGATTTCCCCTAAAATATTGCGCAATCTGCCGAGCTATTTACGATAATCTGAATCTTACGCATCCTTTGTAGGACTTAAACACCAGAAGCCTGTTCCAGAAACACTCTTTACTCTTTTTTTTTTTTTTTTTTTTTTTTTGGTACCGCTTTAACTGTTGAGTCATTCGCGTAGTTTGGATATTATTATATTTTGTTGTATATTTTTAGGTTTTTGAGGTATACAAAAGTGGAGTTAATTGCATTCGGGTCATCCCTTAGGGAGGGAAAAGGGTCTAGGTTGTTTCTGATTGATGAATGCAGTGGACATTCAAAGATGTGGGCCACACTAAGATTGTCACCACACTGACACAAGGGGGGTGGTGTCTTGGTGAATAAGAAACTGTGTGTCAGTCTAGTGTGACCCAGTCTCAGTCTACACAACACCACTTCATCATATCTCTTAGCTTGAAAACTCGATGCCCAGATTTCTACACGAGGTTTAATCCTTTTTAGTTTATTAGACAAAGGTATATGATCCCAAAAACTTTGCCAATTATTATTGACTATTTTTTTAACAAAGGTTTTAAAATCGTCAGGAGAACATAAATTTCTAGTTTGAGGATGAATAGAGATTCTTGTGGCTTGATCGACTAGTTCGTTACCCTCTATGCCACAGTGAGATGGGCACCAAATAAATATTATGTCCTTTTTCTTGGTTTTAAGGTCATTCCAGAGTTGAATAACTTTGGAAACGAGAGGATTGTTGTTTTTAGTATTACATATGGCCTTTAATGAACTTAATGAGTCACTAACTACAGCATACTTTGAAGGAATAAGTGAAACTGAAACCAAAGTCTGAAGACACAAAATGATTGCGATTAATTCTGATGAGAAGACAGAATTAACATTGCGTAAAGAAAAAGACGATACATTTGAATCTACACTAAAAGCACAGCTTGTAGAATTAGGTGTCTTAGATCCGTCTGTGAAACATAATTTATGATTAGCAAATTTTGTATTAATTAAGGAGGAAAATTTTGCTTTGTGGACATGGGGAGGGGTGTTTACCTTATTTCCTTCCCATAAACTAGTATCCACACTAGGCAAGTCAAAAAGATCAGTCCATGGAGGTATACTTTCTTTAAAGGGTACCATTGTACATCTACTTAACTCTTCAGCGAATTCTTCTAGTAGTCTGAATCTGACCATCAAAGGTTTGGGGACACTTTTACTCGAGTTTTCAAATGTTAATAATTTTCTATCTACATTGGGAGAGAACAGTATATTGTGTACAGGGTTATCCAAACACGCCGAAATTTTAGTGACATAGTTTAGCATTAATTTTTGACGTCTGTATTGAAGAGGAGGAATGCCTGATTCAGTGTATAAGCTAGGGACTGGACTAGTACGTAATGCCCCAGTAATAACACGAATGCCAACATGATGTTCTGTGTTTAGTTTATTTAAAACATGATTTTTGGCTGAACCATAAACAGGAGAGCCATAGTCGAACACTGGAAGAACAAAAGAACAATAAAACCTAAACAAAGTTGATCTAGAGAGTCCCCACTTTTTATTACTTACCATTTTTAAAGCATTAAGAGCCTTAAAAGCTTTGGATTTAGTGTATGTAATATGAGGTTTCCATGATAGTTTTGTATCCCACATAAGGCCCAAGAACTTGGAAACATTATTATATTTTAAATTATTTCCATTGTACGTAATTATAGGCAGATTTGGATTCCTAGATCTAGTAAAACACATGCAGATAGATTTTTCAACAGAAAAAGTGACACCATTAGACCTAGCCCACTTTTCAATTTCATTCAGAGTATATTGCATACGAGAACGAATTTGTTCAAGAACTTTACCTCTATTTATTAGAAGTAAGTCATCTATGAATAAAAGACCACGGGTGGGTAGCTTGATGACATGGAAAATATCATTCATGAACACTATAAAAAGAAGAGATGATAAAGAGGAACCTTGGACTAGGCCGTTATCGAGCCCTTTGAGCTCAGAAACATGATTATTACATTTAACAGCTATTCTTCTGTCCATTAGAAAGTTCAAGAGATAACGGATCACAATTCCATTGATGCCAAGATTAAGAAGATCAATGATAATCTTATGGCGCCATGTCATATCATACGCGCGCTGGATGTCGCACAGGACCGCCAACGTGTTCTCTTTAAGGGCCATGCCTTGGGCAATCTCATTTTCTAGGAAAACCAAATTATCTAGAGTTGACCTTTTTTTACGACCCCCACTTTGATAGATGTTCAGCAAATTATTATTTTCAATCCACCAGGAGAGTCTCTTATTTACCATTTTCTCCATCACTTTGCTCATGCAATTTAATAGGGAAATCGGTCTATAGCTAGCTGGATCTATGTTAGACTTACTTGGTTTTAAGAGGGGTATAATATGGGCTGTTTTCCATATTGAGGGGAAAAAACCACTACCCCATATAAAATTATAAAAATCCAGAATTTTGTTTAATGAAGATTCAGACAAATGATTCAGCATGACAAAGGTGATACCATCAGGGCCGGCAGCTTTTGATTTACAGGAACCGAGTATATTCATCATTTCGCTGTAAGAGAATGGCTTATTGTAAACTTCACAATAATTCAAATCGATGGGCAAAGGCTCACTTTCAGCCTTCAACTTGTTATCTAAAAAAGACTGAGGATAATTAGTATTAGCTGAAACCGCCGAGAAGTGGTCAGCTAAAATATTGGCCATTGTTAAACTATCGTAACAAATATCAGATGGATTATTTTTGTTTTTTTGTAACGCGTTGATACACCTTGGTGTATATTTACCCCTTAACTTATTAATTTTGTGAAACATTTCACCAGAGTTAATAGTTGATTCTATAGAGGAAACGAATTTTGTCCAACCATTTGTTCTTTTTTCTTTAATTAGTTTTCTTGCTACTGCTCTAGCTTTTTTAAATGCAATATGATTATCCAAAGTTGGGTATCTTTTGGCACGTCTTAAACATTTTCGTCTTTCCCGTATGACCTCCTTAATCTCATCATCCCACCACGGAACCGGTAATCTGTTAGGGGGAATATTTTTAATTGGGATGCTAACTTTAGCCGCTGAAATTATTAATGAGTTTATTTTATTCAGAGCATTATCGAGGTCATTAACGGAGTGTACATTGGAAAAAGTGATATTATTTAGATTAACTTTAGATTGAAATAAATCCCAATTGGCTTTATCATAATTCCAAATGGTGAAATTTTCTTTATCTAAATTAATGGGGTGAGAAGATGGAGAGGGCAAGTGTATACAAATAATTATCGGAAAGTGATCAGAAAAATGTAAATCATCTGATGCTAACCATGTCACATCAGGAAATAAACTAGAGGATGATAATGATAAATCAATAGCAGTCTGTGTGTTGTGTGAGAGATTGTAATGTGTAGGACTACCCGTGTTAAGAAGAGAAACATCTAAATTTTGGTCTATAAATTTTTCTATTTCTTTCCCTTTTCTGTCAGATGTGATAGTTATGTCACTCCAGAGCGAACTATGGGCATTGAAGTCTCCTAAAATAAAGAAAGGAGTAGGAAGTTGATTTTTAATATTAGTAAGATCAGCCTCAGAATACAAGAATTGGGGAGGGGTGTAAATGTTGCAAATGCTGACTAAAAAAGGAAGGGAGGGGAATTTTACTTGAACAGCCAAGCATTGTAGTGGTGAGGTAATATTCAAGACCTTAGAGTAACATTTATTATTGACACATGTGCTCACACCACCACATGCTATATTACCTTCGGTGTAGTCCTGCCTGTAAATAGTATAATTTCTTAGATTAACATTATTAGTTGGTTTCAAGTGAGTCTCTTGAAGGCAAAGCACAAAAGGATTATATTGTTTTAATAAAATATGAAGTTCTCCCGTATGAGAAATAAACCCATTGACGTTCCATTGTACAATAAAACTATCAGAAGGTGTACCACTTGTATGGGAGCTCATCGTATTGATAGTGATGCGTCAAATGAAAAGTAGAACCTTAAAAAAAAAAAAATAATAATAATAAAAAAATAATAATAATAAAAAAAAAAAAAAAAAAAAAACAAATGAAAAACATGCCTATGAATCTTTGGTAGACAATATCTAAAGCGGAGAAACAAGCATACTATGGAGCCCACAGAGTAGACGTTAAAGATCATCACATAAATGTTCTTTTTGTTATAAGGATGTAAGCATTGCCGTACCATGATAAAGGATAGTATAAGGACCAAGACCATGACGTGTCCCAGGACTCGGAAGTAGATCGTACTCCCGAGCAGGCACACAGAAGGAATATTCCCCCTAGGACATTTAGGACCAACTGCATTAAAGCAGAATACATATAATATTTGTAGATATGTTTCATAGTAACAGTCGCAATTGCAAAACGCCATAAAGTAAGCTCACACAAATCGTGTATAATGAGTTCTCATTTAGAAGGTTACTAGATACATAGGCATGTAAGGGAAGGGTAAATAAAGAGAAAATTTAAGGTAGATTAGTAGAATACCAAAAAAAAAAAAAAAAAAAAAATTGTTTGGTATTATTGTATAATTTATGCATCAGACACATCAAGATCAACAGAATTACTGTCATCTTGATCCTCATTGTAAACTTCACTATTCAATTGAGACGATAGAGACTTGAACAGATTTTTTAGTCTGTTTTTTAATTTTTTAGGCAGACTCTTTTCGGTGAACAACTGACCAATCACAGACAGAACTTCCTTAGGTTCCATGAGATATCTATCAGTAATTATTTCCAATTTTTTTCCCTTACCTTTAAGGTCCTCAATAAGAAATACCAATTCATTTGTGTCTAGGAACGTGTCATAGCTAGCTATCAAAGGATGAAGGCAATCAAGTTCTGTATTCTGAGTCTTCTTAATAATTTTTTTATTATCAAACCCAGATATTCTAGAAGGGGAAGAAGAAGATTGCCGTTTTTTTGAGATAAAATCGGTAGAGCTCTGGGATGACATATCAACCATCATCTCATCTGACTTTGAAATAACTTGAGTATCAGAACTCCCTGAACTCTGAGAAGAAATTACAGGTGTAGGGAAGACTGGTTCAAAAGCCTGACTAGGAGGGGATAGTGGAGAGTGTTCAATGATGGCAGTAGTGGTGTTAGGAGATTCCGTGGTGGGGGGAGGAGAAGAAGGAGGTGGGGGAGGGGGAGGCGTGGAGAACAGGGGAATAGTAGGTGGAGGTAAGCTAAGGTTAGGGAAAGCCACAGAGTCACTCGGTGGTAACTTCGTTACCTCAGTTCTGCTAGAGAAGTTCGGGAGTAAATTATCTATGGATTCAACATTAAGGTTAGTCCTCATATCTCCAGATCCAGATTTTATCGTATCAAGACGATTTTGAACACTAGGTAACTCAGTAGTGCAGTTTTTGGATACATGTCCTTCTAAATTGCATGTAAAACATCGTACTCTGTCTAGAACTACAAAGATCTTATAGTTTACACTGTCGAAAAATATATTGAATGAAGTGGGCAGATTTTCAATCTCTTCTACAAAAACACATCTCCTGAGTCCTAGTAAGTGGGTAAATCTGTTGTTACGGCAACCAAGATTAACAAATTGCATGGGTGACACAACTTTCGTGTACTTCGAAAGTTCATTGATCAATAGGGTATCAGGCATACTAGGTTCTGTATTACAGAGAAAAATCCTATGACCATGGTTAACTAGCTTTCTTATAGTAAATAATTTGCCATTAATATTTACCTGGGGGTGACGCTCAAACAGTTTTTCAACTTCCATTTCATTAATGAGATACATTTTTATGACATCATTATTCTTACCAGCGAATACCAATTTTTGGTCACCTACCAAATCACCAATAGCACATAAATATTGCTCCATGGAAACACTGGGGTCGAAGGGAAGCGTAAAGCCACACTTCTTAGAGAGGTACAGATCCGTGATATGAGGAGCGGATGGTCGACTCGGACCTTTAGAGTAACCATTGTAAGGAACATAGGACGGGCGATAAGACACAGATTTTTTAATTACATCAGAAAACATGATTGAATAGAATAGGAAACAGAAGGTTAGAAAATTGAAAGAGTAGTAGGTTATGGAAAAGATTTAACACTGTTGTTTATCGGTTGCCATGGCAACCAAAAGGAAAAAAATTACAAATGACACAGTACAACACTAAAAAAGTAAGAAAAAACAAGAATATATACACGGAAAAGCTCAAATCACATTACTAAATGCCTTATAAGGCATAATAAAAGTCCTATGCAAAATATTTGAACTGTCTATAAATTATTTCCACTGAAAAAATTAGAAAAACGCGGAGCAAAATTTAGAAATGTTACACGACGCGCGGCGAAAAGGGAACTGTCTTTACTCTTAAAATGCCCCTAAACAGTCACACAAAGCACTCTGATTGGTTATTGCGTTCAAATTAATCAATCAGAGTGCTTTGTGTGAAAGTTGAAAGAGAGTGTTTCTGGAACGGGCTTCCGGCTACAGCTGCAGTTGCATATTACCATTTTCACATCTACGTACCTAGTAAGGAGCAGGATGCATTTTCAGTCAAGATCGATTATCGATTACCAATCTGTTGTTCAATTATTTTATTCATCCTTTTGTTTATTTCTGTGCGGATTTCTGAGAGTATTCTTTGGAATTGTCCATGAGAAAATTTAAGAGACCGCGACATTAACTCAGAACATTTTTTTGTAAAATAAAGAAGTGGTACTGATTACAGCTTGAGTGGTACCACTCATTGGTGAAGCCAGGGGGGGCAACACTAGGTATTATTGATTTTCCTCATCAGCTGCCCACCCTAGCCAAAATCCCGGCTACGCCCATGTTTCCACTAACTTACATTTTTGAACTACTTTGAAAAAAACAGAACGAAAGTTATGTCCGCTATTTTCCATTCAAATTTTTTCATGATTTTCTTTGGAAGGATGGAAACATTCTTTGTTTTATATTCATAACCAATATTTTTATTAAATCATGCAGACAAAATTCAGGTTGCTATGCTTGGACTTCAGCTGGACTTCCCTCCTTTGCAAGGGTCAAAGGAATTCTTTATCTTTTTCGAGGAAAAATATATTAGATAAGAATTTTGAATACTGAAGGAACGTTACAACATATTGTTTCCCAAAAAAAAATCATATATTATTTTTTTTCTTTTTTAATATCCACTTTTAAAAACTCTTTCTCGATGGAATGATGTTGAAAACATACAGGGTGTTTCAGAAAAGTTTTTTTTTTATGGCAGGATTCTCACTGGAGTGAGCTCTTCCACCCAACCATAACTCTTCCACCCAACCATGTGCCTTTATTTTAATAACGTGTTAAATGGACCATTTTAGGGGGGGTCAAATTTATAACAAAGAGGGCGAAAATTAATACACCCCTCTATTTATGAGTATTTTCAAGGAAGTAGGTACTTAGGTGTTTGGTACTAAGATCTACCTATATCAAAATTATTAGAATAGAATTAGCTTCTTCAAGATCAGGTTTAAGCTATTTTCATACAGGTTAATAGCTGAAAAAAGAGAGCGTGTGAGGGAAGAAAAACACACTGAATAATTTTAAATAGTAAACTTTAATAGGTATATTGTTTATGAAATAAATATAAAAACAACTAAAAAACATACACAATTACACATTCATACAATTGTACCTCGTACAAAAGTAACGTCCATTAGGGAGGAAAACCGGACTTCTTTATAATAAGTTTATTTGATGAATGCAACTTTACGGGCTATATTCTGACCAGAACGTTAATTCAAAAGATACGTTTTTTTTTAACATTAAGATATACAAATTTGTAATCATGATACGTATACTAGAATTAACCAATTTCATTACATAATATAAATTATTAAATAATACCAAGGTAATTTAAATAGGTAATAACTCTATTTAATAAGTAATAGTAATAATAAGACAGTAATTCAATTAAATTATTATTAATATTTTTGAACTAAAACAAATTAACTTAGTCTATAAATAAACAAAAATGTCTTAGTAGTTAAGATTATTTCTTATGGTTTAATAATATTTAAATAAAATAAAACACAGCCTTCTCAAAAAGAAAAATAAGTGAATGAACAACAACAGAAATATAGACAAATAAGTTAACATACATCCTACCTGTAAATAATATTACTTTTTGGAACATAAGGACTGTTACACTTCTACAGAGATCGGTAGTTGAATTAAGATAAGTAGACCTAAGAAACATATATTACATATAACCACATAAAGAAAAAGTGAGGATTTTCTCAAGTCCTAGCTCGTACACAATGGAAATCATCACACATTTCTAGAACAATAAATGCATAATTATTATTCTGATTAGCATGGTAAACGAACTCTTTAGTTACTGAAGGAGCGACTCTATAAATCCCATTTTAGTCCGGTTTATGTAGCAGCACCCCAAAACATTTTCTCACCGGCCGCGCCTGCTTTGTTCCATCATTTACCTTAATTCCTAGTGTGGGTAGGTTGTACTTTGGTATTTCCTTTAAAGAGTGGCGGCATATGATTCAATTAAATCGAGGACCGCCATTCACGTAGCGGACTAAACCACATAACGGACATAACTAACCCACATAACGGACATTTCCAAAACGACTAGTCTGTCTGCATATTCGAGTTGCACCGAGAAAGAATTAGCCAAATCACTTCACGTCAAACAGCATGGGGGACTCGTTCTGGTTGGTGAAGTGATGGTGACCGTTAGTCGTCATCCCGTGGTCGCCCCCGTTGGTCATGTTGGGAGGCGGCGGCACTCCTCCCATACCGTTGGATCTGCCGGCGGGCTGAAACAGCGAAACAAAACAGGAGGTTAGATTAATACACATGATAGATTTGGGTTGGGTGGAAGAGATTGCCACAGGCAATAACCCCGCCCTTTAGGTAGGACATTAGTGTTATTTTCTTTTTTACTTATTTATTTTGTCATTTGTTTGTTTGTTTTTTATACTGTTAACATTGTACTTTGTCCTCCTAATAAAGCATACTTTTATAATAATAATAATAATGAGATGTTCTGATTCTCTTTTTTCTCCCACTATTAATGAAAAAACTTTTAAATCATCATTTTTAGAGACATTTTTGATGGATATATTTTTCTTGCAAAAGGCTTATTTTTTTATAAAACATCAATATTTTTTATAAGACATTTATCTATTGATTGTGTTTCTAAGAAAACAAGTTGTTTAAAAAATGGAGAAGGAATTAGTATCGAAAAACTCGCAGAATTGATATTCTATGTGATTCGTAATGTAAAATTTTACACTTTTTTTTCTCCCACTTTAAAAGAAAAAATACAAAAAATTACATAAATTAATATCATGTAAATTTTTTTTTGGAGATTTTTATCCTAATGCGACAGCTGTGGGGGTGTACATTAATGTAGGTTTGTCCACAATGTCTTCCTAATCAACCAGTTTTCTTTAAATCTTTTATTATACTTACAACATAACAGTCCACGATAAATCTTAAATGTAGAATTATATTTAGACGTATGTACTAGCATATAAGCATTTCTTTTAAGATCAACCATTGCAACATTCAAATTTGAATACCTAAATACAATTATATTTGATTGATACATACCTAAGTAAAAGTAAGTACATAATTACTCGTATGTACCGAAAGTCATGTTGTTTTTTTTAAGGCTCTATTCAATGTCGGTGAAGTAAAAGGCTGAGAATGATTTGTTTAATGAAAACACGTGGAGTTAATGAGGTGTAGTTCTCGCTATACAGCGGGATATATCGTCGGAGGGGAGGCAAACACAAGCAGCCTATCCTTAGTAAGACCAGGATTAAGCATAATTGATAGTTATTCACGGAAAGTAATACCATGATGGCACAATATTCTATGTCGTCACGGTATCAAGTAAAAAAGTAAATAAATTAATTTTATTTATCTTATTTTTTAATTTTTTTTTTTTTACTTTTTTCACATTCTTAGAGGCATACTATTTTATGAGTCAATAAATAATAATCAAAATATTTGAAAGGGATTTTTTTTTCTCACTTAACTCAGAATCAAGTCACCATTTAGCAAGATCTAAAACTCGAAATTCTAAATCATTCAAGAAAAGAGACTTAAAAAAATTGTTTGGCTACTACAACAGGTTTTAAAATAATATTCGTCTGTACGAGTAATCATTGCTGGCAGGACGATAAATCTCTCCGCTGGGTGTACGGGGGATACCTCAGCTTTTGTTAATTGTAAATTTACTTTCATTAATCAAAGTTTCAAAAGTAAGCACAGTGCAAGTAAGTACTTTTTCTCACTCGCCCTTCCTTAGCGAAAACTGAGAAGCAAATCTAAGGAATTAAGTTGGGCATCCATAAGTTATTTCAGTTCTAAATTACCGTGCATAATTCTTCATTTGGATGTGCCGTAGGTGAATTAAAACCAGGTGGTTCTATTATTTATGTGGTCTCTAATTAATTTATGTTTCTGAA
This sequence comes from Bactericera cockerelli, assembly GCA_024516035.1. Lineage (NCBI taxonomy): Eukaryota > Metazoa > Arthropoda > Insecta > Hemiptera > Triozidae > Bactericera > Bactericera cockerelli. The sequence goes on along the minus strand of CM044959.1, from coordinate 16,456,794 downwards.
AATTTAAATTAAAATGGTGTTGTTTTATGAAGAAATTAGCGAAATATTTTCTGAGTGTAGGATTCTTAAGATAATAGTGGGTGCGTTTAATGTAATACTCTTTTCTGTTATGCACACGCAATGTAGGAATGTCTTTAACTGAATTTTTATAGATCAATTGATTTCCATGTCATGAAATTTAAATTAAAGAGATCGAGGAAATGAATGCACCAAATTATATGAATAATGAGAGCAAGGAAGGGACAAACCGACAGAAAGACAGTCGGCGAGAGAGAAAGACACAGAGGTAGAGAGAAAAAAAGGAGATGAAGATAGAAGCAACATATACACAGAAAGAGAGAGAGAGAGAGAGAGAGAAAGGAAAGGACACAGATATAAAGAGGAAAAGGAAACGGAGATATAATAAAGAGAAGCAAAGAGAACGAGAGAGAGAGAGAGAGAAAGGAGAGGACACATATTTATATAAAGAGAAAAAGGAAACGGAGATATAATAAAGAGAAGCAAAGAGAACGAGAGAGATAGAGAGAGAAAGGAGAGGACACATATTTATATAAAGAGAAAAAGGAAACGGAGATATAATAAAGAGAAGCAAAGAGAACGAGAGAGATAGAGAGAGAAAGGAGAGGACACATATTTATATAAAGAGAAAAAGGAAACGGAGATATAATAAAGAGAAGCAAAGAGGAGGAGAAAGCAAAGGAGAGAGAGAGAGAGAGAGAGAGAGAGAGAGGGAGAGAGGGAGAGAGAGAGATAGAAAGAGAAGGACACAGATATAAAGAGAAAAAGAACACGAAGATAGACTAAAGAGAAGGAAAGAGGAGGAGAAAGCAAAAGAGAGAGAGGGAGAGAGAAAGAGAAAGAGAGCGGTTTCTCTGTGTAAATTGAGTCATTAGGGATAAATAGCATGTCATTTATTATTACTCTACTTGCCTCCCTCTCCCTCTCTTCAATGTTTATCGTACACATTATTACTCTGTTCCTATGGTTTTGGATTTACAAAGCTTCCCTTCACTTGGTTTCGTGCAGCCGAAACGAAGAAAAACTCTGGGAAAAGAATCAAGTGTAGGTAATTTATAAAATTCGCAACAACATTAATTTTCTTTCCCTCCGCCCGCCTCTGTGGGGCAACGTTTACTTTTTCTATTTACCTACTCATTTAGGTCTCGTGTTAAATTGTTTGTATTTTTCTTTCGTTTTTCTCTGGCCCTTTCCTCCGTGGTTTTTACGTGCTGTGGTTTCGCCTCCCTCGCTAGAAGGTATAATTGAATTTGATATTAATTATATTACCCCCTTCTGTTAGGAACAAAATATTAATGAGGCTGTCGGGTTTCTGAAGCGCTTTCTGGACCTGATTACAGTATTAATGTTTTGGGTTTGGTAAATGTAGTTACATGGAAAAGTACATGCTCTGCTCTAAATAAATGGAAGAACACAAAGCATCCATCCGTACAAGGCGTACAAAGTTCAAATTTCTTCTCTCTTTTTTTATTAACAAGAATTGACAGTATGTATTCATCATCATGTTATGATATACCAAAAGTATCTTCAATATAATACTCATGACAGTCATTATAAATTAAAGAAAAGCTTTCACAAAACATTTTAACGTCATAATACCGTAATGGACATAATATCGTTGGGGAACGCTAAACAGACACGGTCATGCCAGGCCTAGAGACAACAACAATAACACAAATTTAATCTTTCTCGCTCTCAACTGGGTTGTCGTTTGGGAGGGCATCCAGCCGTAAATATTGTGGAAGTAGCAGTGCTAGAACCAAAAACCTCAACCATGAAGCAAAGGCTGAGAAGGCAAAGCAAAACTAATATTGATGATAATCCCTGCCTGTGGCATTCCTTTCACTTTAATCTTAAGTCGCCCATCATTCCTATATTATGTATTATAACGAAATCATTATTAAAAAAAAATTGATAGTGTCTTATAAGATGAGTAAGTGACATTTTATGAAGAAAAAACTAATTAATTTTCCCAACAGAGTCGTTGACATTCCAAACAACCAGTTGAAAAAAATGTCAAACGAAATTTGAGTAAGAAAAATGCCACAAAAGTAAAAGTACAAAGAGGTTAGAGCTGGGTGGAGAGGCGGAGGATATAAAAAGAGATGATAATGTTATGAAAAATGATGTCGCATTTGTCTTACCGAATCGCACGGTAAACAGGGAAGCCGCAAGATTTCTACCTCCTCGCCCTCCTCAGCTGACTCACTCAATCATGTAATACTTAACGGATGTGCTGCGGTTCCACCCTAATAATGTACTTGGAATACCGGGTGACTTGAACAGTATTAGAGAAAAGGCATGCCTTAAGTCGGAATAACATTGAGTGCAACAATTTGCGGTGTAACGTTTTGTTTCAAATTTTAAATGGGAAGTGTTTTAAAGCGTTGCGAAGTCAGTGGGGTTAGATCTCATTTGGTCTTAAAGAAAGTGTGGAGTATGGTGTGTTGCGCAACACAATGTTGCACTCAGAGGGATCCCGTCTATTCACTCTCTTTAGTTTGGTTAGAGCCGTTTTTTGTTGATTCGCTGAACGTTAAAATGATCGTTAAAAGATAATGGAAACCAAATTTTAAAATAATAGGTACTATGTAGTACCTGAAATAATTTGGTTTCCATTCAAGTACAATATTATTCCATTCCATCAGTTTTCATCACAGTAATTTGACACATTCCCTGACTACACATAATTGGGTGCATCAGAATCAGTCATCCTCTGATCAAATGCACTAATTTAGTGTATTCGAACAGATAAACAGTAGAACTAAATAATTTTCTATGACACACTGTATTATTTTATTCATCTGGAATGAAAAATAACGCAATTTTTCATGTCTCATTTTACTTTAGGTTTAGAACTGATAAACAAGAATCATTTAAATGTACCTGAATACTATGCCGTTTGTTTAAAGTGACATTTGAGGTGTCGGGCTTATCATATTTTCTTAGTTCGTATTATTACCTAAATTACTCGTATTTGAAGACAGTGGATGAGTCTGATGCACCAAATTATATGAAGACAACATAGTGGATGTGTCTGATGCACCAAATTATATGAACACAACACAGTGGATGTGTCTGATGCACGAAATTATATGAACACAACACAGTGGATGTGTCTGATGCACCAAATTATATGAAGACAAGACAGTGGATATGTCTGATGCACCAAATTATATGAAGACAAGACAGTGGATGTGTCTGATGCACCAAATTATATGAAGACAACACAGTGGATGTGTCTGATGCACCAAATTATATGAACACAACACAGTGGATGTGTCTGATGCACGAAATTATATGAACACAACACAGTGGATGTGTCTGATGCACCAAATTATATGAAGACAAGACAGTGGATGTGTCTGATGCACCAAATTATATGAAGACAACACAGTGGATGTGTCTGATGCACCAAATTATATGAAGACAACACAGTGGATGTGCCTGATGCACCAAATTATATGAACACAACACAGTGGATGTGTCTGATGCACCAAATTATATGAACACAACACAATGGATGTGTCTGATGCACCAAATTCTTTCTCTCTCTCTTCTTTTACTGTAACTACCTCATTCCGATCCTTGGCCTTCCATCTTCATCTCTTTCTTCCTCCTTAGAAGATACAACTACAATCTACATAGTACATAATATACATAATTTATATACTCTACAAGTAATCGTTGTATTAATATGCATGGCATTATTTCTGTTACTCTTCCCAAAATCATCCTCTCCCCATATCTCTTCTCTCCTACTGCAGTGTGTACCTCCCTCCCTCATTCCTAAATCAGGACTGTCCAAACTTTTATAGATTTCCTTCATATATTCTGCACATGTGTTCAGAATATGATGCCTCAGAAAGAATTTTTTCATCTACAAATAGGACGCCACTTGCTGAGGCAAAAAAGTGAATAGTAATAATAATATCACCTTATTTATACTACCCCATTAGTACTAAAGAATCCCATTATTCCAGCAGTAAACCGTAGACGAATGATCATGTGGTTAATCCCAAATGGGACGATAACTTGTCATGTCCGGATGGGCTCTGAACCACCAACCTCTGAATTACCAGACCGACAGCAACCACGGAGCTACTGGGACTTACATTGTTTCATAAAAAAAAGCTGGGTGAGGTTGATGTGTGTAGCTAGTACGAATCCCAGCGAATGGAGGGTGAAACCCGGGTCCTGACCATCTTAAATCGGGACGTTATTACCAAATAGCATTGATGGAAATGAAATAAGACTAGACAACTAGACATTGGATCTGGGAGTCAATATATTCCTCTCACCACCGTGATATAAGTGTCTATGCCTATCTCACGGACACGGAATTATTATTATTATTAAAAATTGCACTAAATAATTCAAACATATATTATTTTAAACTACTCTTTTTTAAGTTTCCATGTATTTATATTTCACAAATAAACATTTTCAACAAATAATGAGGGTATACCACCGAATTCTCCATGCTCTCACCCAAAGTGTGGCCCGTATACCGCAGTTTGTAAACCCCTGCCCTTCTAAAGCCTTCCATACACTTCTCCATCCTGTAAAGTTTGAATAATCTTCAATTGAAGGATTAGCATGGAGTATGATCCTTATTCCCCCCCCCCCCCTCCTCCCCGCTTCCTCTCGTGCATTTTCTTATATTTTCACACTTTTAAGCTTTTTATTATTATGAAATTCTGTGTTTTTTCTTATCTCTGCTCTTGTTTTATTTTCTCGCGTACATTTTTCAGTACTACTCTCCCATCTGTGTTGTGTATTACTTGGTGACTATAAACATTTTGAACTAGAGAAAGAATTTTGTTATATTGTACCACTGCTAAAAGAAGAGAAATTGTACCACTATTGATAATGCAAAGGCATTACCACCACCCTTGATCAGGTTTTGTTTACTTTTACATAATACCCTTTCACTGTACCTGTATATAAAAATTGTAAATAAAGTTTGATCAAAATTATTGAAAATTATTTGTGAAAATTTAGTCATTTATTGATGTACATTGAAAGCTACTCAGACTTGCTTCACTAAATATTTGCTGAACTCGGGACTTGAACCACCTCCAGGTTACAATTCCACTGCCTTATTGATCATTTGATCAAGCTATTGAGGTCGGTTTTTTTTAATAGTTACAGTGTACGTACATTTTACTAGTACACCTTACTAAAAATTACCGTGTATGGGAAACTAACCACCGACTTATGGCTGTATTGGTTGTTTTGCCCAATGCCAAAAAAAAAAAAAAAAAAAAAAAAACCACCGACCTCCAGGTTATGAGTATGAGTCCACTAACTTGGATATTGATTTACTTATGTCAGTATTGTGTTAATAATTAATATTATAACTCGATATTCAATAATTCAATGAGATATCAGGAATCAAGAATATTGGTAGAAGAAAAATTATACCTACTAACTCAGTACTGAAAATTATACCTATACTAGATTAAAAGTTCTGACAGAAAATCGAAAATAAAACTCGTGTAGTAATAAATTTTTGGACGAGTTTCACGCAATTCCTCAAGGGTTGGAACTTCCTTTGAACGTCTCAGAGGTCGTAAATGTCTCCTCCTAATGTTTGGGGCTTACGAGAATTAATCATTCATTGTTCTCTCGTTACTCCCTCCCAGTCTCTTATTGCCTCCCAACTTTCTTCTCTCTCTCTTCCTCTCTCTCTCTTCCTCTCTCTCTCTTCCTCTCTCTCTCTTCCTCTCTCTCTCTTCTTCTCTCTCTCTTCTTCTCTCTCTCTTCCTCTCTCTTTCTCTCTCTCTCTCCTTCTCTCTCTTTTCTTCTCTATCCTTTTCTTTCTCCCCGTATTTCTTGAGTTCACTCTTTCTCCCCTGTTATTCATTCCTCTCTCGCTATCTCTCTCTCTCTCTCTCTCTCTCTCTCTCTCTCTCTCTCATTTACTTATTTTCTTACTCTATTTCTCTCTCTCTCTCACTTACTTACTTACTTTCTTCCTCTCTATCTGTCTCTTTCTCTCTGACTTACTAACGTACTTATTTTCTCTCTCTGTCACCTACTTACGTACTTACTTACTTACTTTCTCTCTCTCTCTCACTTACTTACTTCCTCTCTGTAATTATGTCTCTCTCTCACTTTGTTACTTACTTACTTACTTACTTTCTTTCTTTCTCTCTCTGTTTCACTTACTTACTTACTTCCTCCCTATCTGTCTCTCTCTCTCTTACTTACTTCCTCTCTATTTGTCTCTCTCACTTACTTATTTTATTTCTTTCTCTCTCTCTTACTTACTTCCTTTCTTTATATCTCTCTCTCTCACTTACTTACTTTCTTCCTCTCTATCTGTCTCTCTCTCTTACTTACTTCCTTTCTTTCTCTCTCTCTCTCTCTTCTATGTACTTCATACCTCCCTCCGCCAGTCTTTTTCTTTTTCTACTCTGTTTATCTTCCCTCAAAGGTTTCTCTCCTCATCATCTTATCATTATGCACGTATTTTCTTACTCAAGTTTTTTTTTTTTTTTTGGCTTATCATTGTCACTTGTACGTGTTATCTCTTTCATTCCTTTAATTTCTTCACTCTTTCCAAATTGCCCCGTTCTCCCTCCCTCTAAGGTTTTTCTTTATTTTTCCTTGTCCTGATTAGTTCTTACTCTTCCTTCTATATCTGGTTTAGTACTTGAAGGAGATTTTACCATATCTTGCTATTCTACAACCTTTAACTTATAATCCTCTCACCACCGTGATTTAGGTATCAATACCTATCTCACGGACACGAATTATTATTTTATTATACTATCTCTTGCTAATCTACAATCAGGAAATTCCTGCCCAACTTAAAGCCAGCTGGCACATCTTTTGATTTATTACCTACATTGCGTCGTATGAACATGCCATGCCGCCTCATTGCTTTCCGATTCTAGGTTCTGGATTATAAATGACACATTGACTGAATGATTGTGTTGGTATGTAAATAAATCTGTTTTCATATAAATGAATCATTACGTGAGGTGTACTTTTCTCCTGAATCACTTCTACCCACATTCGAATAAAAATAAATGTGGGTTCTATGTGTTATTTCACAATTTAAGTGAGTAGCGCAGAAGTATAGACATTTTTCTTTATTTTATATTATTGTGTATCATTTGCCCATAATTCCGCTACTGGTCAATGTTCACATTAAAACAGATGAACACATTAGCCGATGACCGGGCTAGTACAGAACAGAAAAAATCCTCTCCATTAGGTTAGCTATTGTGAAGCAGAGTTATTCATGGAGGCCACTTATTAGTCTGATTTAACTTTATCCACTGGCTTGTTCAGAAAGAAAAAAAACACTGCCAATTATGGACTCTATACTTCCTCGTGATTGTTTCACATTGTTAACACGTGCCAATTTTGAGATTTTATACTAAATTACTTGTATCTCCAAAACGACTGCACCGATTTTCTTTAAATTTGTTTTATATGGTAGAAAATCGTTTTTTCTACATTCTAGATTCCACAAAAATTTCTGTATCGGCAAGTCGTGATCCTTATTTTTTGACTTTTTTGTCCAAAATTTCGGATTTTCTTAAATATCAGAGTCAAATTATAGGTATGTAATTTAAAAATAAATATAAATAACCTATGTAAAACAATAATATGCATATTCTTACAAAATTTCATCGAAATCGGGTGTACCGTTCACGAGATATAAGCGTTTAAGTAAAAAGTTAGTGGTCAGGCGCATGGTCTCTTTCACCCAGAACCGCTGGTATGAATTTGATGAATTTAAAATGGGACCATCTACAGAATGTCTCTTAAATGTGTGCAAAATTTCATCAAAATCCGTTGAGTAGTTTCCGAGATTTGCGCGTTACAAGGAATCGTTTTAACAGACCGACAGAACGACAGACCGACAGACCGACAGACAGACACAAAACCAAATTTGCTCAGGAGGTTATGAAACGTCCAGAAATCTGAAAAAAATTGAAATCGGAGCAAAAAAATATTTTTTTTTACAAAAACGAACACAATACTTCCGATTTCTAATATTAGAAATTTTTCGGAAGTAATAAGAATAAAATAAATTTGTTCTCTCTGACGCTTGTGTAACAAAAACATACATAAAGGTAAGTTCCTCATAATGTCAGCTCATCTGAAATCTCTGAATATTGCAGTACAAATTCTCCAACCCTGGTTTCTCCAAATCTCAGCCATTCCAAACAGGTAGACGACATATTTCACTTTAATGTTTTTTTATGAACTTTCAAACTTTGTTACGTGGCTATTTATGCAGACGAAACTCTCTCTCACTCCTTCCTTTCTTTCCCGTTCAGTATTCCCTTTTTATTCCTCATTCTCTCTTTTTTTTCTTTTCTTTCTCTTTCCCTTTTTATTCCAAGTTCTCTCTTTTTATTTCCCTTTTTATTCCTCATTAGATCTTTTTATTTCTCTATCTCTTTTTATTCCTTATCGTCTCTCTCTATTTCCCTCTCTCCCTCTCTCTTTCTCTTTTTCTCTTCTTTTTTTATTCCTCATTCTCTCCTTCTTTCTCTTTTCATTAATCGTTCTCTCTCTTTTTCTTTTTGGTCCTCATTCTCTCTCTTTCTTTCTTTCTCTATGTTTTTCTCTTTTACTTTTCTTTATTTCTCTCCCTTTCTTTCCTCCACACTACCTTTCTATATCACTTTTTGACTTCACTGAGTTCACTCAATCTCTTTCGTTTAACGTCTTCTGTCACTTATATTGTCCTTATTACATTATTACCTTTTCAGTTTTACATACTAAAATGTAACACCAAATAATTTATGAACATAGCAAATTATTTATTTCTCATGGCAGTAATGTTCTTCTTGAAAGAATCTGGATGGCACCCCTCACAAACCATTCTTCCCAAAAAGAAAAAGTGAGAATGTTTGCAATACAATTTATTTTAATGATATTAATTAAAACTCTTGTGTTTCTGGTGTTCGTTTTAATTCGAAAAATCTTAATTTCTCCGAGGAAAAACTTTTTCATGTGCCATTTCTTGTTTTCCTTTCAAAATGATTAAATCTCAGAGCGACAATAAAGCGCACAAGAAAGTGTTGGAAGACACATTTCCAGATAGATGTAGAGGTAGGGCAGAGATATTGTTTGTGAAAAATAAACTCTGATGTAATAATAATTCAAAATATAATTATGTTTTGCGCTTGAATTTGAAACAAAAGTAATTAAATTTATTTAGTTTTTGTCAAAACTCAGGAAGACTATAAACAACGATAATTTTAAGAATTTTCTGCTTAATTTTTGAGAAAAAGTTGTATACCAGGAAAGAATGCCAAGAGAAAATTCAATTTCTCTTAAGAAGAAAAGGAATATAATATCTGAATCTGAATGTGTAATGATAAAAAATATACCTTTTCTGTATATTACTTCCGAGAAATTTCTAATATTAAAAATCGGAAGTATTGTGTTCGTTTTTGTAAAAAAAAATATTTTTTTGCTCCGATTTCAATTTTTTTCATATTTCTGGACGTTTCATAACCTACTGAGTAAATTTGGTTTTGTGTCCGTCTGTCGGTCTGTCGGTCCGTCAATCCGTCGATCCGTCGGTCTGTTAAAACGATTCCTTGTAACGCGCAAATCTCGGAAACTACAGGACCGATTTTGATGCAATTTTGCACACATCTAGGAGATATTCTGTAGATGGTCCCATTTTAAATTCATCGAATTCATACTAGCGGTTCTGGGTGAAAGAGACCATGCGCCTGACCACTAACTTTTTACTTAAACGCTTATATCTCGTGAACGGTACACCCGATTTCGATCAAATTTTGTAAGAATATGCATATTATTGTTTTACATAGGTTATTTATATTTATTTTCAAAATAATTATAATTTAACTCTGATATTTAAGAAATTCCGAAATTTTTGACAAAAAAGTAAAAAAATAAGGACCACGATTTGCCGATACAGAATTTTTTGTGGAATCTAGAATGTAGAAAAAACGATATTCTACCATATAAAACAAATTTGAAGAAAATCGGTTGAGCTGTTTTGGAAATACAAGTAATTTTCTATAAAATCTCAAAATTGGCACGTGTTTACAATGTGAAGCAATCACGAGGAAGTATTGTGTCCATAATTGGCAGTGTTTTTTTTTTTTGCAACCATATTTTCAGGTTTATAATATGATGTATTTATATTTTTTTTACATTTCCCCAACTTAAAACTAATCTAATATAATTTACTAGTTTCAACTGTTTTTTGCACGTTTTTATAGGTAACTTAAGAGCGCACCAATGATATAAATATTATGTGTTATTGTCTTTTCACCTGACAAACCTGGTAGGTACTGTACCTATCTGTTATGTATTCATATTAATCTGAAACATAAAAGCAAATGTAGGTATATTCTGGCAGTGTTTCAGGTCATACTTTATTATTTTTTATATATATATTTTTTATCTATAGATATAATAAAGATATAACTATACGCAAACTGTCTGTCTGTATACTATAATAGAGCATAATTTATAATATTTTATAATATTAAGCTATTATTATTTAACCACATTATCTTCTATCGTATCTAAACTTATGGCGAGATAAGAGCTAGGCCATGGGAAAGGCGTAAGAAGAGATAGAAAGCTCCTATTCTCTCACTTTCACACTTTATGAGTCACAGGAGACTCAATATCATCTTTTCTGGTCTACCACTCCCTCACTCTTTCTCTCTCTCTATATCTCCTCTATTTTGTCATTTATTTCCGTTTTTATCTTTAACCAAAGCTTTCTTTGTCCCTTTGGTCTCTCTTTCTATCCGCCTTCACTTCTTCTTTATTTTTCTTCTCTCTTTCTATCCGCCTTAACTCCTTCTTTATTTTCCTTCTCTCTTTCTATCCGCCTTAACTCCTTCTTTATTTTCATTATCTTTTTCTATCCGCCTTAACTCCTTCTTTATTTTCCTTCTTCTTTGAACTTTGACCTTGCCTAGATAGGTAGTATGTATGACACCTCGTAATAGGTAGTATTTTGTACTTGATGTGTTTTAAAGCGACTGAATTCACATATTCATGATCTCTTCAGGTTTTTTTTTCCAAAGGAATAGAACAGAATATTTAATCAACAGACTGACATCACTATGAAGAAGAAATAATATTAACAGTAGATCACTGGTAATTCAGCTTCATCTTCATAAGGTAGACTTACACTTTTTCTGGTATCTCTGAGTTTAAGAGATACATCGCAAATGATCGATAGTTTTTTCAGGTTCATTTCAAATTAATATCCATCACCAATAACAGTAAAATGATACCACCCAAAATAAAAAAATCCCACGCCTTTGTAACCAGTGTTACCAAAACAAAGGCAGATAAAATAACATTTCATCTGAGCTTAAACAGAATGTTATTTAAGCTCTGTCTCTCCTCTTGCGCCATCTCTAACAAAAACAAAAGAAAAATTTGAAATATTTAAAAATAATCCTTAAGGAAAACAAAAGAAAAATGAAAAATTACACAAAAATAAAAAAAGAGGAAATTACTCATTTTTTAAAGAAATTTAAATAATTTTGTAAAATGGTTTTTTTTTTTTTTCGTGTCCAAAAAGAACAGCACAAATCTTGCAAAGGATAATAATAAGAATCGGAACTACTCTGGTGAGCTTGGTTCATACATTTTCAACACGCATGATGAATTTGAAATTCTTAACCAGCAATTTGAAATTTGAATTTCAAAATCAAATATGAAATTCAATACCCCTTTCTCAACACAGTTTTTTTTTAACTTAGAAAAAGGGTAGGTACCATTCTATTATTTTAAAATCTGTAACAATATATTGTAATAAATAAATGGAATTTTTTTTTTTTAAGAAAATAAAATCCAATATTCAATTTGAATTCTGATTCCACAGGAGACTCAAGTTCTGCGACTTTGACAAAACAACAAAGATAAACCTATAAAAGAGACTTTTTATAACCATCATGAGGACTTGGACTTTTCATTATAAGGCATTAAACCCTAAGGAAACTGCAAGCTAGCCTGGCCTGTAAGGGTTGGCTAGTCTGTTCTCTGTATATAGTCCTCTATTGAGACACTGGTCTTCTCCCTGTTTAACGTCCCCCAGCCAGACCAACACTCAAGCAGGTTGGTGACGAACTAATATTGTGACATAGCGAGGAAGTACAAAACTCAAGCAATGCTGAATAAAGACGAATGTTCAAGACAAAAAATTGGCTGGGGAAAGTTTGAATATTTTCCCTTTTTTTTTCCTTTGCTAAGAAAAGTAATGATAATGGTTATAAACTAATAATTGTGGCCATTTAAAAAGATTACTTTGAGGAGAAGAAACTTTTCGTTTCCACAATGAAGAAAAAAACCAAGAGGAACTGATGGTAGTAAATAGAAAACAACAGAGGGGGACCTTTAGAAGACTATCCCAGCTCTAGAGCTTTAACGAGAAATGGGAGGGAGAAAATGGTTTTTTTTTGGATGTATTGAAAATACCTTTTTCTTGGTGATGATTTAATTATTGATGATGCCACTTGCGGTGTAGGAGGTTATTTTGATTGTCTCAGTACATGACCAAATTTATATTACAGGACAATAATAAAGACACTTCGGAGAGAATAAACAAACAATTGAGTCACAAGAAAGCAATTATTGGATTGAAATAGCTTAATTGAATGAAAAAGCTGTTTACTGGAGGTCATGAGTCTACGTGGCCTGGAGGTACAGATACATTAAAATGATACCAAATGGTAAAGTCAAAAAAGATCAATATAATATCTACATTTGAAGTTAACTGGAAAGAAGCTATACAGGATAGAATACATGAAGGAGAGTACAGCATAAGAGGTTGTGGCCCTTTAAATCCTGTTACAACCAGCTGGTAAAATAAGTAAAATTGATGTCCCATTCAAAATGGAAAGGTAAAAAAAAACTGGATAAAAAAGAGGGATGAGAAAAATTAGACCCCATAAGAAAAGTAATCAGTTCGAGGGCTAATTGAGTGGGAAAATCACCATGTGTACAACTGCAGGGTTTGTCTAGGAGAGTTCAGTGGAGGGAAGTGGAGGGAGAAAATGAGAAAGGGATAATTAATCTCCTCCAATTTTTACCTCAATTAGTCAAGCTCTCTAATCTTCCCCTCTTGCCTTCCTGTTTGAGGACTTAATAGCTAGACGTGAACATAATGGTGTGTCTCAATAACCTACCGGCGGTAAGGGATCAACTTATCTGTAATTAATTATTATATATACCTTGGACCAGTTCCCCATGGAACACTAGAGTTAAGCAACTTCTAGCACGGTAAGAATATGGAGTGGTGACCGTCTCGGAAAATAGTCTGTTACACGCTATCAGCTATGAGGCCTGTGAGGAACTAGTTGGAACTACTGCCTGCATTCTAGCAACGCAGAACGCAGCCAAGTTCATGAAAGGCCAGAAATTATTTACTTTATGAACAATTTATAAATAATCTTCACACTTTCATTCACAAGTAAAATTAAAGTGTCATCACAGAATAATTAACTCACACACCGATTTACTAAATCCAATAGCTACATACATAACATATACAAGACATACATAACATATACAAGTTCTCACAACAAATTACAGCAGATAAAGAGACTAAATTTAGACAGACGAACAATTTTAATACAAAAACAACCAAATAAGATGGTTGAACCAAACAGTCGTTTGTTGTTGGACATAGTGAAGGATGAGAACTCCTTGGTAACGACCAAGTTTCGGTACGAAGATTTGAAGACCAGTTTTCACGGATTCTACAGGCGCAACAAGGATACTATGTTTGTCATCTTCTTTCTGTGTTTCGTCATTTTGCTGCATATTTATCGAGACTCCTTGAAAGGAGGTGAGTACCAGCAGTGAGTAGCTTTATAAGCGTCGGTCATCTCTTGACCCGAACGAGAAATAATCTTCTTCTGATGGGTTATAAGTGTTATAACGGGCCGAGAGGGCCCAATAAAAATAAATAATCTACAGAAAGAAAATCCCGTGCTTTAGGGTTGGACAAACATTTTTATTTCGTCGAGAATACTATCATAAAAAGATAAATAAAGCACTACTTAATGTACCTACAATTTTATTATATTGTATGTCATCAGATAAGTTTTGATAGTTGAATTTAATATTAAATTTAGGCATTTTGTTTTGTTCACATCACATGCAAATAAGGTTATGTCATACAATGTTTTTTCTTTTGCCAATCCAGAGAGAACACTTGCTGCATTACCTCTCCGGAATGCAAACAAAATTTTTCCTTTTGCCAATCCAAAGAGAAGACTTGACACTCTTTTCGTGAGAAAAATCGCCGCTCTTTTATCTCCTGTTTTCACTCTGGCCAATATTGTTTTTGCTCCGATTTCAATTTTTTTTTAATTTCTCTGAAAATCTGGTATGTCTTCAAGCTCTATTATCCAAAAGGCCCAATATGCATTGGAACTTGAAAGATATAATTATTCTAACTTTGGATGAAGCGATCTTCTTTTCGTCTGCTTCTTCTGCAGAAGAACCAGCTACTTGTCAAGTCTTGAACTCTGTTATCATAAGACTAACTTATTTTTTCATTTTTCCAGCATATCACTATTTCAGAAACAAGAGGTTCAGAATAAAGAACGACCTGTCTCAAATTCTGCAGTGTAAGAAGTGCAAGTCGTGTGACCAAAAGTACCAGAAGAAACCCGGCCAATCTGGTGAGCGACCAACGAGCAAGAAGTCTAAAAAGTTGAAACTGAGCGACGAACGGATTCTGCGAGATTTAGAAGCCAGGCTCATGAACAACTTACCAGACCTGGACAGGATTTGATTAGATATTTCTGATATATCCACTAAAACTAGAATTTTAATAAAATGTCCTGGGTCTAATTGAGCGCTGTACCATGTTGAAATTATTGCCATGTAGTTGTCATAAATAAACAGAAAAACTTGAACACACACGAGAGATTGTTTTCTGTTTGTATTGGAGAGCAGATGGCTTTTCCAATAGTTAATTGAAAATGAGCTTACGGTTGTCGTTCGTCAATCTTCTTCTGCTCTACGCTGGGGCCGCTGATCAAGATGGTAAGTCGCCAGGCCTGGCGAAAGCGGCTAGCGGAGCAAGATGATACGGTGGATGGTTGCGATGTGTGCTGGTCAAGAGTTTATTAAGGTAAGAGAGAACTTTCCTCACGAAGAGTCCGACGTGAGATTTTCCATCGAGTTGGAGACAACCAATTGCGCACGCAATCGCTCATGGAGGTAGATATAAGTGGTCATTCATAGCAAAAAAAGTGAAGCCCTAACATTTCCCCCCATAGAATCCAACAGGATTATCTAATGGTCAATGTTCTTCCTGCAGCAAGAAATGAACGGTGAATATGGTATGGGCATGGAGGTGATGAATGATAAAAGGGTGATAAAATTATGATAACCAACTTATTTTGAAGATATTGCAAATTGAAATTTCTCCCCTGAGAATCTATATAAAAATTAAATGAAAATTAATTGCTCAACCTGAAGCTAGGATTAAAATTAAAGTACCTCAGACAGCAACCACAAAGTTAAATGATCAGTAATACTTTTACAAATTATTATGGAAGAAAAGGGTTAATTGGTTAATTGATAATAAAAAAAAATAGTGAAAAAATTCCAATAGGAAAAAATGAAAATAAATAAGTTTTAGCTTCCTATTTACAAATTTAAGCTTGGCTGCTTAAAGGTTAGTCGCGGGGATCGCCCACGGGTAGAAGGGCAAGTTTGGAGGCTGGTCGTGTCAGCACACCATGAGATGTTCGAACCGTTGCAACACGGACAACATTATCCTTGCCGGGCATCACATTGATTACAATTCCAATGGGCCACTGTTGAGGTGGACAATTTGGAGTATGAAGAATCACAACATCGTTGATCTTGACATTATCATTAGAGGAGGTCCATTTGTTCCTTTGGATCAATGTGTTAAGGTAATCAGATTTCCATCGCTTCCAGAAACACTGTGTTACCTGTGTGACAAGAAGCCAGCGCTTCAAAGGTGGGATATAATCTGTTGAGGTATCTTTCTCAGCACGAGCTAACAAAGGCGCTCCTGTCAAGAAGTGTCCAGGAGTCAAGACATCCACTCCGTCGTTGGGATCTACACTGATGGCGCACAAGGGTCTGGAATTGCAGATAGCCTCACATGATACCAGGATGGTTGAAAACTCTTCAAAGTTGAAGGTTTGATTATTCAACACATGTTTGAGATGTTTCTTGACAGATTTCACACCCGCTTCCCAGAGTCCACCAAAGTTGGGAGCAGATGGAGGATTAAAGTTCCATTGAATTTCACGTGATAGAAGATGAGATGCAATCTGACCTTGTGATGAGGAAAGAAACTGTTGAGTTTCAGAGATGTGACGGGATGCTCCTTGAAAGTTAGTTCCATTGTCTGAAAAGATATTAGAAGGAAGTCCGCGTCTTCCGATGAACCGATCTAATGCAGCCAGAAAACAAGGGGTAGATAATGAGGATAATAACTCAAGATGAATTGCTTTGACTGACATGCAGATAAAGATAGCAAAATATGATTTTACAATT
This sequence comes from Bactericera cockerelli, assembly GCA_024516035.1. Taxonomy (NCBI): domain Eukaryota; kingdom Metazoa; phylum Arthropoda; class Insecta; order Hemiptera; family Triozidae; genus Bactericera; species Bactericera cockerelli. Next base: position 16,440,246 of record CM044959.1, on the reverse strand, counting down.
GGAGAATTGCGACGTGGTCCAGATTTCAAGGAGAAAGGACCTGCTAGATCCACTCCTACATTTAGAAATGCACGACCTTGGGCAAAACGAGATACTGGTAGGTCAGCCATCATGGGTTGATGGAAGAGTGGTTTCATCCTAATGCACTTGATACATTTTGATAGATGATTCCGGATGAGGTTACGAGCTCCAATGATCCAATAGAACCTTTGTAGTAGGGATTGAACTACTTTAGGTCCTCCATGGAGAGTCAGTTGGTGATAATGATCAATAAGAAGTTTGGTTAGATGTGCTGTCTTTGGAAGGAGAACTGGATGCTTTGAACTCTCAGGCAGAGGAGATTGGGAGAGTCTCCCCCCCACAGCCAAAAGTCCGACAGAGTTTAAGATGGGAGATAGAGAGCGTAAGTTGTTTCCAACCAGTTGTCCACTCTTGACAGCTTTTACCTCATCCTTCAGGTAGCATTGTTGAGTGATACGAATGATAACTTCAAGAGCTTGGTCATTTTCAGTCACCGATAACTCAGGTTTGAAGTTTGATTTTTGCTTGCGACAACAGTTAATAAACCGAAGCACAAATCCAAAGATTCTCTTTAGCTTCCTTAAGGAAGAAAATTTCTCCACTATCTGGAGTAAAGGATTGATATCAATGTTAGTGAGTAAAGCTGTGACAGGCTTTGTCTCAGGACATGGTTTATCCATGTCAATTACTTTGAGTGGCCAGCTCTCAACGGGTAATTTTAGAAAAGATGGTCCCCTCAACCAAAGTCCATTTTTCAAAAATTGAGACGGGGTTAAACCCCGACTTGCTGAGTCTGCACTATTTAATTCAGAAGTGACATATTGCCACTGAGTGGGTTTAGTAGTTTCCAAGATTTGAGATACACGATTTGCTACATATATTTTAAGTTGATAAGGTGGGGTTTTTAGCCAAGATAGAACAACACAACTATCAGAAAAGAGATAAACATTATCAAATGATAAAAATTCGAGTGATTTGACTATTTTTGTCAATAATAAAGCTGCGCACAGTTCTAATCGATTAATGGTTTGCACTTTGAGTGGTGCAACTTTGGTTTTTGCACGAAGAAGGTAATTTTTAACTTTGCCTTCCAAATTACACACTCGGAGATACACCACTGCAGCATAAGCAGACTTGGATGCATCTGCAAATCCCACAAGATCCATGGATTGACACTTTTCTCTATTGATGTAACGGGGTATTTTAAAGGTAGATAACAAGGTAAGTTCAGTTGTGAATGCTTGCCACATTTCACGTAAGTTATCTGAGAGCGGTGTGTCCCAAGATAAACTATTATCAAGCCACAATTTTTGGAGAAAAATCTTCATCCAAATGATTACTGGACTTAGATAGCCATTACAGTCATATAATTTAGCGACAAATGCCAAAACTTGTCTTTTAGAAAGAGTGGGTGGAAAGGATTGATTATTCACTACATAAAAAAATGCATCAGATTTAGGGCACCATTGCATGCCTAGTACTTTTATAGACTCCTCTCCCCCCTCTGAAAAACATTTAGGTTTTTCACAAAGATCTTCAGCTATACCTTCAAGGACAGTGGAGTTAGATGAGGCCCATTTTCTCACAGAAAAGCCACCCTTTGCTAAGAGAGAAATAATGTCATTTCTCAATGCAATAGCATCTTTTACGGTTGATGATCCCGTAATCAAATCATCCACATAGGCTTCATTTTGCAGGGCATTTGCTGCTTTCGGGAACTTTTCACCCTCATCTAGGGCCAACTGTTTTAAGACACGTTGAGCCTGATAGGGACTCCCTGGTAATCCAAAGGTGCAGGTGGTGAGTTCAAATTCTGTGACCTCCATAGAACCCTTCTCGTGCCACAGGATATGCTGAAACTGACGGTCGTCAGGATGGATTAATATGTTTCTGTACATGGCTTGTATATCACAAAGAAGAACAACAGGATGAAGTCTCCACTGAGTAAGTAAGTCGCTAATGTCCTTCTGGAGCTTAGGACCAACTAAAAGATTTTTTGCAAGATTGTTTCCATTATTACTGGAAGTGTTCGGATCAAAGACAACACGTAGGGGTGTAGAAGATGATGTTGGTTTATAGATGCCAAAATGCAGTAAAAGATAGTCTGAACGGTGTTGAGCAATAGTCATATGTCCAGGTTCAAGATAAGATTCCAAGTTGTCATAATACAGCTTCTTTTGTTCTGGATCACGGGACAGCTTATTGTCGAGAGATTCCAGCCGTTTTAGTGCTATTTTTCTATTTGATCCAAGATCAGGTCGTATGAGGTCCTTGAAGGGAAGACGCAGCACATATCTTCCATTTGAGTCTCTCTGATGGGTGTCAATGAAGTGTTGTTCACAGGCAACTTCTTCTGGATTTGGAGAATGGATGTAAGGCAGTTCTTCGCTCTCCCAGAATTTTTGTAATTCCATGGCAATTGGATCCTCTTTGACAAAGAAGGTATGGTAGGACTGAGGTTTTAGTTGGTTAGGACACTTGCCCAGCAACAGCCAACCCAAAATAGATGGTACAGCTGATGGATTACCTAAAATTGTCTTTGATGAATGATCAAGAAGTTGACAGTAATACTCTGCTCCAATTAGAAGTTCAATGGTAGAATCTAGTTTTGGATCCACATAAGTTAAATCAGCTAAAGGTAAGTGGGAATACATTTTAATAACATCATTGTTAATAGTGTTTGATAGATTACTGGTAATCTTCGGTAAGATGACGGCTTGAATATTCAAAGGTCTACTATCTGATTTTATAATATGTTTATGAGGTAAAAGTTGAACACACAACTCCCCTTTGGCTTTTACTGGATTGGACGTATCAATACCCGAGATGTGAAGGTTCGATGCTTTCCATCCAAGCTTGAGTTGTTGAGCTAAGCGATGCGAGATTATAGAGATTTGACTACCTGAATCAAGGAGACAACGAACAGAATACCACATCCCAAATCTGTCTTGGAGTTGCACCACTGCAGTTCCCAGAAGTACCGTTGAGTTTGAAGTGGTTGAGGTTTCAACAGCATGATTTCCTGAAAATAGATTGGTTGACGAAGATTGTCCTTGGGCAGGAAACCTATCCTTGTGTGAACTGGAGGTTGAGGGATGAGTTTGTTCCTTAGTGTGTCCTTGATATTGGTAACCTGACTTCTGTTGACTTCCACCTGGTTCAGATTGATGTAGCAAGGAATGGTGATTTTTGCTCTGACAATATTTGCATTGATACATAGATTGACACTCTGGACGGGAGTGTTTGGAACTCAAACAAGCAAAGCATAATTTTAATTCTTTGACTTGAGCATAGCGCTTGGTAACATCCATCTTTAAAAATTTGGTACATGATGCAATCCTATGATCACCAGAATTACATACTGAACATGTGAACTTTGATTTTTGAAACTGCTTAACTTGATAAGGTTGTTGAGGTTGAAATGAAGAAAATTGATTATCTCCTGGTTGAGCAGTAACTTGATAGGTTTTGCGATTAGATTGGCTAATAGGTAATTGAGATTTGTGGTTATTCACTGAGTTGTCATGGGTAAGATCCAGAATAGAACATTTGTGACGCACAAATTTAACTAGATCCTCAAATTTGGGAAAATTATTCTGAATCTGCTCGGTTTCAAAGTCTTGACGGGTTTTTTCATCAAGGGCTTTTAATCCCAACTGAAGAAGGATAAATTCTCCTAGGTTTTCAATGTTTAGACCTCTCAAAGATTCTACATTGATATGGAAAATATCCAAGAAATTCCTCAATCCTTTTATGTGATCACTTTGTAAAGGTGAAAATTTTAAGATTTTTGAGAGATAGTTATTGGCTAAAACCCGCTTTTTTCCATAGCGATCAACCAAGCTTTGATAAGCTAATGGATAATTTTGAGCCAAAAAAGATATATGATCAATGCAACTAGCTGCATGGCTGCTTAGGTAAGATTTAAGATAACTGAATTTTTGAATATCAGAAAGGTCGGTATTGGTATGGATTAACTGGTCATACAAAGATTTGAAAGCAGGAAAAGCAGAAATTTCACCACTAAATATTGGTACATTTATGGTTGGAAGGTGAATTTTGGGTGCTTGAGGGGCAGGAGAAACCGGTGAAGCCATTTCAGCCTTCAAAACGGCTTCTTTAGCCTTGACCTTGAAGTACATGGCCTCAAAACTAGATAAAGTTTGATCACAGTCAATGCGGTCAGCCTCATCCAACTTTACATTCAAAGTATCCATTGTACCTAAGATTTTCTCAAATTTGTCCAACGTTTCATCAGCCTTTGCAACTCTCACTTTAAAATCACTGACCTTATTTGCATCTAAGCTAGCATTATAACACTCTTGCATTCGCCGATACAGCCTATTTCTGTAGTCTGATGCAATTTTCATTTGGTCAGCTGGAGAAGTCATGTTTATTATTGAATGTAGAAAGCACTAGGTAACTAAAAACCGGTAAGTATTCTGTAGAAACCAATATTTCTTCTTTTTGTTAGATTATTGACTAGTTATTAGTTAAATATAGGTGAAATTTTCACAAAAAAAATGTGATAACTTTAGAAAGTGGGCAAATTATTTAATAGATGCAAAAAAACACACTTGAAAATTTTTAAATGGAAAATTTTAATCCAAAAAATATCACTTGGATTATATAACCACTAGAAAATAACTCTCGCGTAAAAAAAATCACTGCAAATATTTAAATAGCTGATAATTGTGACAAAATTTAATTATTAAAAATCACTTGGTAAGATTAGTTAGGTGGGTAATTCCTTATGCAGATAATAGCACAGAACAAGATCATTAAATTTTGGATAATACAAAAATATCCCCTTGAGCACACTTTACTCGGTAAACTCAGATATAATAACTCTTTAAACTGAGGTTTGTTATAGAAATAACTACAGGTAAGTGTTATAGGTTAGCAAATATAAGGAGATGAGATAATTAGTTGCTTTAACTGCAACAAAATCTCGGTGGGTGAGAATTATTAATTATGCAACTTTATAAGATTAGATTGTAATGAAATGAATGCAGGTAAATAGCAATATCAAGGTTTCATTAAAATAAGATAATATGCAGAAAATGCAAGATCAAAAACCCATGAGGTCAACAAATGTAGCTAAATTTTCCAATAACCAAATAAGATCAAAATACAGAACTAAAAATTACTCTAGGTTGCTGAAATCGGTAAATTAATGTAGAAAAATGAGGTTTTTGTGGAGATATGAACAATTAGAAACCAGACTTATTCACAGAATGCAAAAAAAATCTTGGAAACTGAGCTTTGGCTAGTAAACTTTAGAAGATAATGATACTTTAGTATTATGCACAAATGTAAGGTAAATTGACAGTTGTGACACAGGATCAGATAACAAGATTATTACAAAGGGTACTAGATTGAGTATTAATAAGATAAAAATAAGGTAAAAGCAATTCTTTTTCACTTGATTATGATTTTAAAACACTGATTAAACCCCAACTTTACTCAATTTTCAATGCCAGTAATCCAGATAGGAAGTATAGGCAATCAAGAGTAATATTTCACTTAGATTGAAATTTTAAGATTTTAAGATGAAATGATTGTGAAATAGGTAATGAAGATGACAAACGCTACAGATAGAACATTGACTCACGCTAACTACTGTCTACTGCTTTGAGAAAGACTTAATGGTGCGAACGCGAGACACGAGGCCAGAAGCAAGTACAAAGATTAAGTTAAACTATAGACCCATAAAACTGGCAAATTACGATTTCGGTTCGAATGACCAACTTATGTATTGGAGAGCAGATGGCTTTTCCAATAGTTAATTGAAAATGAGCTTACGGTTGTCGTTCGTCAATCTTCTTCTGCTCTACGCTGGGGCCGCTGATCAAGATGGTAAGTCGCCAGGCCTGGCGAAAGCGGCTAGCGGAGCAAGATGATACGGTGGATGGTTGCGATGTGTGCTGGTCAAGAGTTTATTAAGGTAAGAGAGAACTTTCCTCACGAAGAGTCCGACGTGAGATTTTCCATCGAGTTGGAGACAACCAATTGCGCACGCAATCGCTCATGGAGGTAGATATAAGTGGTCATTCATAGCAAAAAAAGTGAAGCCCTAACACTGTTGAAAATACTCTAAAGAGTTTAAGATGGTACATTTCGCTAATGGTTCAACAAAAAGAACGAATTCTGACATATTATTAAATACCTACATACATATTGTATTATTTCTAGAATGCACACCAGGATCTGTTATGTGGGTAGAAGAAGTAGGTAAACAGATTTTCGTTTTCCAAGTATAATGTTATAGTTTTACAAAATGCCATCAAGAATCTTATCTATACAAAGGCATGGAACATGGAAAATTTCAATTTCTCAAGACGACCTGGTGTTTAAATCTTCATCTCACCTAGGCGGGCTGTCTCCATGATCCCGGGGCGAGGGATTAGCAAGGCTTTCGCTAGGTGACGGTATTGTTTACATACCTGTCGTCTTAAGCAGCCGTGTCCCGCGTCAGAAGGGATGGCATGAAGGATTTTCGCCGTCGTAATCCCCGAGTTCTTGTTAGAGTTATTATAAACTTTGAAAACTTTGGAGAGACAAAGTAAGACGCCTCAAGGGGCATTATTATTTTCAATTTTTGAGACACTTACCTACCCACCTTCCCCTGACACCCTTGCATCCGCTGTCTAGTGTAGCCTTGGCGGAAGTAAACTATCTTTGACGTTATAATAAGTTTAGGATAATATGTGAGCTTTGAACTTTGGGATATTAGGTCTTGAGAGAATATCCTAGCTGCTGCTTTTGTGAGCTTTATTCATGTGAATCTTTTGTCTTCCAATTATCTACCTACTTGGAAATTTGACATCAAAGTTCAGGAGTAGTTGTCATAGCGGATATAACATATCATCACGTAGCTAATAGCCGCTCTTGTATGGTTCGGAGTCGGACCAACTTTGAAATCGCAATCAACAAGGACTGATCGATAAGGCAGCGGACTCGAAATCAGTGGTTCGATTCTATGTAGATAGGTACCTAATATCTACATATACTCGCATTATGAATAATGAGATGCTTGACTAACTCAAACCCCTCCATTGGTAGTCAAGTGGTCAACGCGCGTCGCTAGTCTGATAATCCAGGTAGCTTAGGGATCCGTTGGTTCGCATCCCAACCATAGCACGAATTAATTTGAGTTTGTGACCACATAATAATAAGATTCTGAGGGTTAGGTTGTAGAAAATGCTCTGAGCATTAACCTCGCCTAATGGTTACCTTCCACTAAAGAGTATTATTATTCTATCCCCCAAATTAATCTCTCCAGATCAATAACGAACACCAGTTAATCAATTAATAGATAAACAATACTCTATTTATCCTACAGCCTGAACAAAATCTCATTTAAAAAATATAAAATTAGTATAAGTATAAGTAGTGCTTTATTTAGACTGTTAGCGCAAGACAAGTAGTCCTGTCTTTTAGACTTTTAGAAAAGACCCCTAGAAATAATGTAATGTAAAATTGACTTATCGGTAAGTGGGAGGTAAAAAAATGACTTACCGGTAAGTGGGAGGTAAAAAAATGACTTACCGGTAAGTAGGAGGTAAAAAAAATGACTTACCGGTAAGTGGGAGGCGTGTCGCTTGAGCTGGGCGATGGTGTTCGGGTTGTACGCCATGTTGGCAAACACCATCCTCTCCTCATAGTCATACTCGCACAGGATCTTGTTCTCGCACAGGTAGAACCGGTCCCCCACACAGAACCTGGGGAGGAGGAAAGCCAGGCCGTCAGCACAAAGGTATTATTATTGTTATACAACGCTTTATTAGGTATAAATGGACATTATGTACATACAAATATTTATTTTAAAAATGAAAAAAATGGGAACAATATATACAATAAAAATGAAAAAGAATAGAAATATATAAAAAACATAATGTCCTAACTAAAGGGCGGGGTTATTGCCTATGGCAATCTCTTCCTTCCAATTTCAGGTGTAGTTCAACAAAGGTATTGTTGAACTACACCTGAAAGTGGTGCGTGTTTGGAAACCGCTAATTTGAAGATGTCCAGTATGAGAAACACTGACGAGGTCCGAATTATGAAATAGGATTATATTAATCTAAACCTGTTTTGCCTCACATACCCTCTCTATTATAGTGAGAGTTTCAACCAATCACATCAGATCATTTATATCAGCGGTTAGTTATGTCTGATAATATCATTGAATAAAAATTGAGTTTCGATTCCTTTTGTGGAAAATCTCACGCACCCAGAGGTTCAAACATGAAAGTGTAAAAAGCTTAATAATAAATCTGTCTGATGATGGTCGCTTTAAGGACGCAAAAAGAATTCTATGACACAGAAATGCTTGTTTTCCTAAAAATGAAATTCTCGTTTTATAAAAATGAGCTCTAAATGCCGGTTTATATGACACAGACACGTAACTCGTATAAAGCAATGTAATCTGGAGAGCACCAGATGTATTCTATCCCAGTGTAGTTAATATTCCTCATTGGTATCCCTGTATAATCCAGCTTTCCTTACTTACTATTTGTTACTGGGTGACTCATTCCTTGGAACCAAAATATCTTACATGAAATTATTCGACTGTCTTAGGAAAAAGATCTTAAGAAAGCATACCATGAAGTGAAGACTAACAAAGTTGTACATTTTTTTATTTATGGGTATCAACTAACAATATTTATGTAGATTATTGTGTTTCTAACAAGCCAGACTCCGTGGCATAACGGTTGTGACTACTGCCCGAAGTCCAGAGATCCGGAGTTCTCCCCGGTTGGATCAGACTTTTCGTAGAAAATTCTGTTCCCTGCAAACACGTGAGGTGAGGCTGGCATTTCCGGCCCTACAAAGGCTGGGTGAGGTCAATGTGCGCAGCTGGTACGATTTCCAGCGAATGGAGGGTAACACCCCCGTAATGATGACGACATTAAAACCAAAAAGAATCGTTGACGTTAGGAATGGCATCCAGCCATAAAAACATGCTCCACCCTACCAACCTCAACCATGAGGTTGAAAAATGCCGACCCCAAAATCAACATAAGCTGATATGGGATGAAAGCAAGGAAGATGTATATTACAAATATTACATCTTGTGTTTCTAATAAATTATCCACGACTCAATACTCTGTCACAATCATAGGAATGAGACTGATTTTAAGGGAACGCTTCCAGTTTTAGAGGTATCGATATTTACAAGTTTTTCATGTTTCCATATCCCGTTAACCGGGATTCGCACTGGTCCTCAAGCCTATCAGACGAGAACCTTACCACTACACAACAGGGTCCCAGTATCAGCATAGGTATAGATATATTATGGCTCTATATTCCTGCTCCACCCGGTATTCGAGGAAACCACCGTATGATATTGGATGTCTTGTGACTACGTGCTTTGCTTGTTCAATATCAATGAATCAAAAATTCAATAAGTTTACTATTGCCTCAACATTGTTACATGTTAAGGGTAGAATGGAATCTATATGAATATTATGAAAGTGTGCATTACACTAGCCGTTTGCTCGTACTTCTCCACACTTACTTACTTACATCCATGACCACACATGCCTCATTCGGCATTTGGCCTCGCCAACATTGTGCCTCCATTTCAAACGATCATAAGCGTTTTCAACTCTGATATTTAGGATTCTCATGTCTTCCATTGTTTTGTCCCACCACCTTGATCCAGGTCTACCTCTGGGTATTTGTCCTTCTGGTGTATCTAAATAGCCAAGTACATGGCCCTCATGACTAACGATAGATATTTTTTTGATGGTGCGGCAGATTGATCGTTTAAAAGAGTAATCGTAAATATTAATTCTTACACGCTTCAGATACTACATTTTAGGTATTACCTATTTTTCGGTATAAAAAAATATAAAAGAAACGATCTTTTAGCTGGAGTAGACAACGTATATTTTTCAATGACTAGATTTCTTTTGGTCCCCATAGCTACTTGCAATATTATCTCCGGCACTGTTTCTAAATGTCTTTGTGATAAGACTAAATATTTTGCCACAATACTAAAGGGAGAGATACGTTGTTACAAAAGCACGCATGAAAATCATCTCAGAAATGTAAGATACAGGGTGTTTTCACCTAACAGAGTTCAGTGTCCATGTGATACCTACATTTATGTTGGTGAATTATTTATTCAAGAAATTTAGTTATATAGGAATATTTTTGCTACAAAAAGCTTACATACATTAATTATTTATCTTAATATGGCGTCGAGGTTGGTACCCACTATTTTAAAAAAATGTCCATAAACTTCTTCGATTGAACTTAAATACTTAAAACGGTCCTCGTAAAATTACTGAAACGCCCAGTGAGGATAGAACTTGCTTGGTGAATTGAAGGCCTTGCTGAGAAAACGAGCTATCTGAGATTTTTTTTCAAAATCGCGTTTTCGAGGGTTTCGGGGTCACATTCATTGGTGAAGAGCCGCTGGCTCTCCGATAGTTATAAGTGTACAAAAACGGACCGTATGATATGACAAATAGCTGGACAACGTGACAACGTCGTCTGGTTGATTAATGACCTGAAAATAACAATTTTGATGATAACTGCATATAGCTCGTTTTTTGAGCAAGGCCTTCAATTGTGATATTAGTTTCGAACTCTCGTGATGTTGGCTATTCCCAGCCCAATTCAGGCTTGAGTATTCTTTGACGGTACCTGGTTTGTAAGTCTCCTGCTATTATAGAAGGGAACATAAAACCCTTGTTTCTAATTTAATATCTTGAAAAGAAATTAAGTATAGATAACAACAATACTGATGAACTGTATTGTTTAGGTATTTATTTAAATTATTATGGTCTTATTATAATACTCGTAATATTACCTACATGTAATGTAATGTATAAATCATATTAAATCTACTTTATTCCATACCACCCGTAAGCTTTTCATAGTTCTCATTCCACACACAAAAAAATACTCTTTGTGAAAGCATTTTTTGAACCACCTTGTATGAAAAATAAGCGATTATTTTCCTTACGAAAAAAAAGTTTAAAGTGACTTTAGAGCGAGAAAAATAGGAAGTCAGTCTACCACATACAACACAATATAATACCCACTGAATTACATGGGTAATACTTCCCTTATCAGTTAAGTATTTTTGAGAGAAAAAACTCCTAGCGAAGGAGTGCCATGGAAAAGTTTATCATATTCTCGTTACTGAAGATAACAGCTTAATGTGCTTTCATGTAGGAAACATTTACGTGAAGAAGAGGATAGAGGAATAAAGCTTTGAAAGTTGGTGGAAAATTTGTTTGAAAATCATCTTCTATAAGCACGTGAAAGACACTCATAAGTGTTGGGTAGAAGAGATTGCCAAAGGCAATAACCCTACCCTTTCGTCAGGACATCTGTATGTATTTTTCCATTTATTTTCTGTTTTTCTTTTTTACTATTCCAATTGTGTATATTAATTTGTAATAATTACTGTTTGTACATATTATGTCCTTATTAAAAAATTGTTTAATAATAATAATAATAGTAATATTCACTGTCTATTTCTTTCTAGCTCCTAATTTTGCTTATTATCTGTCATCGTAGGTCACTCGGGATTCTGATAGGTACATTAAATACCCTCAAAAACCTCACTCAGCCTGGGTTGACCACAAATAGCGTTTGTAGGTACCTACGTATTTTAGGTATTTTCGTTAGGTATTTTCGAAAGTCTAACCTCTGTTGGTCGTGCTGGACATTGATGATTTGATACCAATTCTTGGGTTATTTTAAATTGGAGAACCACCGGTACTTGAACCACCGACCTCCAGGTTACAAGTCCCCTGCCATATCGATCAAGCTGCTGAGGTCGGTTAGTGTGTGTATTGTATGGTAAATACGTACATTTATGTACACACTCGATTTTCTCAACCCACTTGCAAAAACTATACGTGACTTTTTGGACAACCCTTCTCCATTCATCTCTGCCCATACTACGGAAGGGTGAGGGTTGAGGGGGGGGGCTACTCTCCCTCCCTACATAAAACCCCTTGTCCCTAAAAACATATCATGCCCCACACACAATGAATAAATATTATCGCTCAAAAAAAAAAATATTAAATATTTATATCCAAGAAAATGAGATTTTTCTTTCTTTCTTTTTTGCTGGAAAGGGGAATCTTCCAGAAAACCTCCTTTTTTAAAAATTAATTTTTCGGACATATACCCGCTATCAGCTTGAATATGAAAAATCGATAAAAAATCTTTAAAATCTAAAAATAGTTATTATTAAAGTAGACAAGAGCTTAGAATAGAAAGGATTTATTCTCTTCATGTTTCTACAGTCGAACCTGTATGTAATGGACTCGGATGTAATAGAAAATTCTTTATATATGATAGAGAAAATCTGAGGTCCCTGCGTCACCTGTTTAAGTGTAATAGAGAACTGGTTATATTAGAAACCTCTTCATAATAGAATTTTTGCTCTTTCCCTTGTGTTCTTTTATATCCAGGTTCGACTGTAGTTGTTCATAAGGTAACCTTTGTAACATGTAGTACACAAGGAAGTAACATGTAGTACACTATTCCATAATCTTTGTAAACGTTTGTAAATAAACTTCCAGAGCACCATATTGTGCGTCATAATATTGCTGTCAATACACGTTCAATTCCCCGGGAATGGGAGTTTTATGCCTCCTCAGTACCCAGCCTTTGCAGCAACTGCTCAGGAATAGCTTTCGATAGCTTCGAACAAGAAAGAAAGCGAGATCATAAAAGATTATGTTTTCTGACACAGTACGAGTATTACAACAAATGGAGTTCAAATGGGAAACAAATCATAAGGAAACTTTGTATACCTACTGTAGAATAGAATAATATTAAGATGCCTTTTTTATGAACAACTAGCGGGCTGTCGCCCGCTTTGCGGGCCGAGGCATGGCCGTGAAAGCAAAAAATCTTTTTTCGCCAATGGCAGGTGTTGTAGTGGGAATTTAAAAAAATCCCGTCTTACTGCACATCTCGGCTATAAGACAAAGCTACCTACCAAATTTCAGCTTCCTAGGACTTACCAGTTCGGAGAAACAGTGATGAATCAGAGAGTGAAACTCTCTTTTATAAGTATAGATAGAAGATAGATGTGCAGACTTTTCGGACTCGGTAGAGATTTTAAAAGCATGAACTCATTCCACGCTCCCATGAAAGTACTTCACAATTTTACTTTGTGACTGATTATGGTAATTCAATATCTTTGATAAAAGTAGGTCCAAATTTACTTTAGGTTCTGGAATATTGACAACTTTCATTTAGTAAATTATTGTTTTCTTACAAAAATTGCAAATCAATTTGAGGTGAAAAGACCCTTCTACAGGAAACGAAGGACTCTTATGGTGATTAAAGGCAGTTTTACGAACAAAATACAATACCAATTATTTCAGTACCTATACAAGTCTTCCTAATGAGTCTAATCACAGGGGCTTTTTTAATTATAAAGTTCTGTTGAATCCTTTAGAGTGTACACTTGTCTACATAAAAAAATAACCGCCTCGCCGGTGGTATACATTGCCGTCATGTGCCTACACATACCTCATAACTTTGCCCGTGGAAAGCACAGCGTATTAAATTAGGCAGGTGGAGATCTGATTAATATTTATTCTAAACCTGAAACATTTCTTAATGATATTTCCCTTCTACACGCCAAGCCCTCTTGGAACAATACACTTCTTATAGTGGGCACAGAAAATCCAAAGGCTAATGTGGATTGAAAGTTCTGTTGCATTTTTTTTTTTAATTTAGCCTAGGGGAGCTATTTTTACTAATTAAACCTAATAGTTTCTTGTGCCCTAGTTACCTAATAGTTTTCTTTGCTTGTACATACTTCTCATGTTTTTAAATGTCTTTTGCTTACTATCGAGGGTATAGTAAGAACAATCTTCATTTTTGAATGGTCAAATTAATAATAAGCCAGGCTTCTAAAAAGAATAGTCAGGGAATTTGTGTATTTGAATCTCAAATATTTCAAATAATGAATTTTTCCTCATTTCTCTAAGGTAATAAACATACTAAACCAACAATTTTATTTATTTATGAAAGATGAGTGTTTCACAGCCGTTTTTATTTCGTAGCCATGAAACAGGAGCTACTGTATAGACGCTTGTGGTCTGTGGTGTGGCCTGATCGAACCCGTGACCTTCCGCATGGCAAGCGAGTGCTTAACCACTGAGCTAATCGCACGCTTTTTTTTACGGAAGACCGTCAAATGTGGAACATTTGACAGTCATCCCGTTCATTATTGAATGGGAAGGTTGAATCTTCACCATTCAACCCGAAATTATTATTATTATTCTTTCTAGTTGAACAACTTACCCTGAGACGCCAGTGAACTTTGCGAAGAGAGGAAACAGAGGAGTGACGCCCGTAATTAAATTAAACTTGGAATGAAGAGAACTCAAGTTGAGATAAGATAACTCGGGGAAGACACTACTTGTGACTTGTACGTTGGCGAAAACTAAAAGCTCAACTTTCAGACAAGTGGCAGGAAATTTTCCATGAGTCTTATTCTAAAAGAGAGGGGGGGAGGGATAGAAGATGTCAAGGAGAAGTAAGAGAGGTGGCTAGAGAAAAGGAAAAGGAGAGAGAGAAGATTAAGAAGCTGGAAGAATGGTAATAAGTAAAATAGATAAAAGAAAACATAAGAGAAGAGAAGAAGGAAGCCAAACAAATGAAAGAATTAAAGTTGGTTATCATATTCGTGTTAATCACTTTTGTTATAATATATCACAACTATACTCGAACTCAATTTACTAGATCTATGGTGAAACCGGGACTTGAACCACCGACCTCAGGGTTACAAGTCCGCCGCCTTATGGATTGAGCTACTGAGGATGGTAAACAAATGAAAGAGGGAAAGAGGGAAGAATAAAAACCTGCAAGAGTATTACAATTGAATTGTAAAGAAAAATAACATCCCTAAAGGGTATACTTAAAAATATGCGGGGAAGAAAAGAAGAAGGTATTATTATAAAATTTAGTAAAAATAAGAAGCAAAAGTAATACATAAAGACGATGAACTATTATACTCTTATACTGAGGAGCATTAACAAGAAGCGTAGAAAAAGAAATAGAAGATAGAAAGGATGAAGAAGAAAGAGAGGATAAGTGGGAGACGAAGGAACAAGAGAAAGAAAAGACCGATAGAAAACATGAAGAATCGATAGAAAAGAAAAATGATGAAGAAAATAATGTATGAGAAGGAAGAAAAAGGGACACGAGTGGAATATTAGGAATAGGAATAAATAATAATATCGCCTTTTTTATACTGCCCGATAAGGACAATTAAAGTCCCATTATTCCAGCAGTGAGCTTAAAACACATTATTATATGGTTAAAATCCCAAATGGGAGGATAATTTGTCATGTTGTCATGTCCCGGCTGGGTTTCGAACCCACGACCTCTAGAACTTCTGGATACACAAAGTGCCGCCTTTACCACTGAGCTACTGGGACAATGCAAAGAAATATGAGGAAAAAGAAAACGAGAAGAAAACAAATGAGGAGAAGACAGACAAGGAGGTGAAAAGTGAAGAAGGAGTATGAGAGGAAAGTTTATGAGGAAGCAAAACGCAAGACGAGAGTGAAGAGAAAGTTAAAACAGTTTGAAGTGTGTTTATGAAATTTTTACCATCTTGTCTCTTTTCCGTAAACGTCTTCTTATTCTCCTCCACCTCCACCTTCTTCTCCTTCTCCCCCTCTTCCTCCTCCATCTCCCCCTCTTCCACTTCCTCTTCCTCTTCTCCCCTGCTTTCATCACCTTCTCCCCTCCTTTCATCTGTCTTCTTGAAAAATGTTCAGTGGATCCTTCAACGGGAAGACTTCCAAAACTTCGTCAAGTGGTGTATTAATAAACAATGGGACATTTCCTCTAATCTAACTGTCTTACGTCACTCTGTTGAAATTGAGAGTTGGAAATTTCACCAACTGTCAGAGATCCAAAGACAATACAATATATACATGCATGTAGAAAACTATAAAGTTTGTATAGTTAATAAAATATTTTGAATTTGATTTTTTTTTTTTTTTTTGAATTTGAAATAAAACTTTATTTATTGAATATAATTAAATTTACAATTACTGTAACACCTCCTAAGCTAAATTTAACTTATTTGATGTAACATCAATTGATGTAACATCAATCTAAACGCCAGTTTTGCAACGTTAAGAAACTGAAACGAGCATTTATTCTTCTTCTATTATTTTAGTTAATGCGAGTAACTTGCAAGTTTCCCCACAATTTGGCGAGTGAAATCCTTCGTATGGGATAGCCATTGTATCTACTTAAAACAGTCAAAAGGAAAGTCTTCTATAAGTCTTTTAATACAAGTAAATTGCATGTTTCCCCACAATTTGGCGAGTGAAATCCTTTGAATGACATAGCGATTGTATCTACTCAAAAGAGAAGTCATTCCCCGTCATAATAATGTTTCGTTTAGTAGATAGTAGAATCTACGGGAAGTTCAGTAGAATAGGTATTAGGTAATTAATAACATAAACATAAGGTCCTGCTACCGACCTCGTCCGTGGCATAATCGACAAAGTGGCGGACCTTCAACCTGGAGGTCAGTGGTTTGAGTCCCAAGTTCGGTAAAAACTTGACAGTGTGAGTTTGAGTAATTGTGAAATCACGAAAGTGATGTCACAAATATGATACGTAGCTTTAAGAACGTGTTATATTTTTGACATCAATGGGACTCAAAACTCAAACCCCTGCGATTTTCCGATGTTTCATGCTGCTTACCCAGTGAGTAAGTTGCGGGTGAATATACTGTCAATAGCTTACATTGCTTACAATGTATACACTATACAATATAAATGTACAATTGTACATGAAAGGTAGCGCAATAGTAATTACAACGAAAAGGTTAGAACGTAGCAAGTACATACATACGACTGGCATGTATGTTGGTATTGATTTTTAATTAGTCTCTAAAATAAGCAGATTATTATCTCTCCGTGTTGTTAACTAATAATGAAAAATGAAAGTATGGCATGAAAAAATAGCATACACCAGGGCTTAAAAAAAAACCTGTACCTACTCTTTTACGTGGGCTACCTGAATAATATTTATAAGCCCACAATGCCCATATTGCCCATATTGCATGCCCATAAATCATTTCAGCTGTGTCCTAAATAATATTGGTGTAAAATTAATTAAGGCATATAAAAATAAATGAGGCAAGGCAATTGAGGGATGTTTGCCATCTTCGAGTTTTTAAATATTTTTCAGAGTTGTCAGGTAAATGGATCAATAAACTTGGTTCAGCTATTAATTTTAAAGTGAAGTGGTTAACGCTCTAGTCTGGTAATCCGGTTAGCGGAGGGGTCCCCGTTGGTTCGAGTCCCACCCAGTGCATGAATTTTTCCTCATTAATTTGAGTTTGTGACCACATAATAATAAGACTCTGAGGGTCAGGTGGTAGAAATTGCTCGAAGCATTTACCTCGCCTGGTGGTTACCTTCCACTAAAGAGTACCTATTTAATTTTTATTATTTTAATGATTGTAAAAGTTGTGATCATCATAGGATATCGTCATCGTGAACGATGGTAGCCAGACAGTGGAGGAATGACTGAGCAATTCTACCACTGTCTTTACAAGGAGGCTAATAATTGACAAGGGTGCCTAGAACCAAGCTAATGCTGGTCTACTCCCTGTTTATAGTCCCCCAGCCAGACTGCTGGTCTACTCTCTGTTTATAGTGCCCCAGCCAGACTGCTGGTCTACTCCCTGTTTTTAGTCTCCGAGCCAGACTGCTGGTCTACTCCCTGTTCATAGTCCCCCAGCCAGACTGCTGGTCTACTCCCTGTTTATAGTCCCCCAGCTAGATTGCTGGTCTACTCCCTGTTTATAGTCCCCCAGCCAGACTGCTGATCTACTCCTTGTTTATAGTCCCCCAGCCGGACGTATATTTGTAATACGTTTATCTATATCTATATTTTATTTTTTCTCTTTGTCTATGCCGACCGGAATAATTCTCATAGGTAGGTCTTTCGTGTGTGTGAAACACGGAAAATTACATTTACGAAAATAATAATAAAAATCTGTTCGTCTAAACGTCTTAAAACAGTACGTCCTGACGGTCCTAATACTCCTAATCTTTTAATACAGGGTGGCGCGCAGTCGACGAATGAATTTGATGTCAATATAGTAAGTACTGTGAAAAAAGAAGTTAAAGGGTTGAAATTGGTCTCAAAATAAAAGCAATGAATGGAAAATTCAGAATATATATTTAAATTTAACTTATTTATGAAATTAATATTGACAAAACCGACCTCAGTAGCTTGATCGATAAGGCGGCGGACTTGTAACCTGGAGGTCGGTGGTTCAAGTCCCGGTTTCAGCGTAGATTTAATAAAGCGAGTTTGAGTAGTTGTGATAGCACGAAAGTGATTAACACAAATATGATAACTTTCTTAGGTAGGTACAATAAGTAGATTAATTAATGGGTACATAGGTAATAGGTACAAACGTACACATACCTATAAGAATTTCTACTTTATATAGAAACTTCCATGCTCCTTGGGAAGGAAGGGTAAAATAATAACTTCTGCTCAAATCTAATATTCCAATCATCGCGTTAACGCTATTCCAGGCATGCAGTTATTTTATTGCGACTTTTCACGCAGGATGTCTTATCTAAACAGCACACCTGCTGGGCCACTTCTCTTTCCAGCTCAGTTTTCTTCCTAAAATTTCCTAGTTGTTGTTTTTTTTTAATTCATTTATTTACTTAATAACAAGGTAACGTATACAAGGTAACACTTTCTTATTGGTCGACAAGGCTGACTAGAAAAAGAATGACAGAACTTGTTAAATTAAAATGCCCAAAATATAAAGAAAAAACATTTATCTATTTAAAAAAAAGATTTTTTAAATATATAAGAAAGTAAAAAAAACATGCAGTAGGTTGTATTCAAACCCGCTAATCCCCTCGTTTGGTATAAATTGTAGGCGCTTTGGCCACTCTACTTCTACTTCCCTGGTAGAATGGGCTAATAAAGCATTTAATAATAATAGAAAACACCTTCCACCCTCGTGGTAAGTTTTGTGCAGGAGTAAAATATTTTATTCAACTCGAAAAGTTCCAGTCTTAGAAAAGCGTCATGGTAGAATATAATTAATACCCCCGACTAGCAGAAATTCCTTCTTACTTTCCCTGGGTCAGTAGGCACCTGTCTTGTGTGTCGGCTGTCCAATCCGGCGAGACCTCTTCGGGCTTTCGAGAAAGAAATAAAAATCCCTTTCTGCCCAATTAAGACTAATAAAGTCTCATTATTCAAGCAGTAAGACTAATAAAGTCTCATTATTCAAGAGTAATAATAATATCGCCTTATTTATACTGGCCGATTAGGACTAATAATAAAGTCCCATCATTCCAGCAGTAAGCCCAATACATATTATTATGTGGCACAAATCCCAAATGGGAGGATAACTTGTCATGTCCCACTTGGGTTTCGAACCCCACGACCTCTGAAATCTCTGGATTCACAGAGTGCCGCCTGTACCACTGAGCTACCGGGACAGGCTTTTGGACAAAAGGGGATTTTGTTTTCTTTCTTTTTTGACTATTTCAAGAAAATTAAGACAGTGGATATCGAAATACAGTCAGGTGCGACATATATACTCAAAAAATTGATCCTTGAAATACCTAATTATTAAGTCAGTCGAGAATTCTGGTGATGTGGGTATTCCGGAGTCCGACCTCAGTAGCTTGATCGATAAGGCGGCGGACTTGTAACCTGGAGGTTGTAAAGTTCATTGCGTAGATTTAATAAAGCAAGTTTGAGTAGTTGTGACATCACGAAAGTGATTAACACAAATATGATAACTTAAAAAAAAACTTTATTCCGGAGTCCACTCAGGCTGGGCGATGTTAATTTGAGTGGTAGCTGGTTTGTGAGTTTTTGTGAGTTTCCAGCGAATGGATAGTGAAACCCCAGTCGTAATATTTCTATGCAGTTGAAAACGACGTTAAAAAAAGCGAGTCGAATTAGCAGGGGTCAAAATAGTCAGAAGAGTTTCATCCAACGGACACTGAACAAGGTGTGTGCATGTGTCCTATCGGAAAATCTATTGTAGAGGTTTTATTAAAATTTAGTATTTACCCAACTCCGAGTGTAAGGGGTGGAGGGGTAAGTGGTATCATTTAGTTTAGTTCCTTCTGTGTTACTGACCTAGCTCTGGACAGTGTTGCTGCGGAAGTCTAGTAACACAAATTAATGTTACCTAGTTTTTTTTGAAAAGGTAGTTGTGCCCCGGAACCGCAATCGCATTACTTCAGGGCACTTTACCTTACCTAGTCAATGTTACCTAGTTCACTCTCAGCTTTCTCACCGACCCCAGTAGCTCGATCGGTAAGGCGGCGGACTTGTAACCTGGAGGTCGGTGGTTCAAGTCCCGGTTTCAGCGTAGATTTAGTAAAGCGAGTTTGAGTAGTTGTGACATCATGAAAGTGATTACCACAGATATCATAACTTTAATAAATAAATAAAAAACTCTCAGCTTTCTCTTTGTTAGGTGCACGCCGCCGCTTTCAACTCCCATGTTCAATTATTCACGAACAGGATTTGAGCCTCCATTTCAGCTGCTTGACCATTCCTGGTGCTATCATTAACCTCAACCAGTCTGGGTCCGGAATACAAGAAGGATCATTTTTGACGATGGTGGGCAACAATCAATGTAACTTGTTTTAATTTCACTCATTTAAAGGGGAAAAAAGTGGTATAAGGATGGGATTCAAATTTCTGACTGCACCCGAGTTCCAGCCCGAGGCATGGCCTATTATTTATTTTCCCTAACCCTACTATGCACAATGAGGCATTGCCATACATTTTTTTCGGCCCTGAATTTGCGCCACTGTAAACTAATGCCAACCTCCGTGGCTCAGTGAGAGCATTGGTTACTGACACGAAGGTTGCGGGTTCGAATCACGGCCGGAGCGGAAACTTCTGACAGAGTTTTTCCGTTTACGAAATGGCATGAATGTAAAGGTAAAGTTGGTAAAGGGCCCTAAAGTAATGCGAAAGCGGTTCCGGGGAACAACTACCTTTAAAAAAACTGCTTACAGGTAGTAAAGAGCCTCAATAATACAATAAATTATTGTCATTCCACAAAATGACTTTTTTATATAATATATATATTGAAGTACTATAACTCCTTTATTCATATTATATCTCATAATCTGTACCTCCTTTACTGTCAAATCTTTTATCTATACCTACTTTTTCTTTTGGCACCTATTTTATCAGTACCTCTTTTTAATTTTTAATTGTTTGTAAATTGTAACTAGTTTTGTTTGTTCTTTTTTTTCCTCACATTGTTAACATACATTAGTATTACAAACAATTAAAATGATAAAAAAAAAAATAAAAAAAAATCTGAAGAAGCAATCTTATCTGATAGACTGCTAAACCCATTATTTGAAAAACACCCCTAAAGTCGTTAGTATTCACTGAATACCGTCTACCCCAGAGCTTTCTTTTAGATGGCTTTCGTCTCCAAGTTTTAAGACGTTAAGTTTTGCATTAAATACACCTAGAAAGTCTTTTCCATTTTTTGTCTTTTCTTACTTCTGCTCAGAATTCGTTCTCTCCTAATCGCATCAGGAACTTCTCAACTTTTAGGTAGGCTGCTGATCTATTTTATTTTACCTTTTTTGTTTTCTCTTATATTTTTAATGACAACGTGATATCCCTGACTCCAGGCGTAGATTATTTTTATCCAACATACTCGTTTCCCACAGTAAAATAAATATTAAAATGCCAACTTTTCAAATGTCAAATATCTCTTTTGCACTTGGTAGTTTTTATGTTTTTGTAACTAATACGTAAATTTATTACGGTGAGAAAAATCGATGCATTTATTAGATCATAACAAGTCCTCATGCAGACCTTATTGCAGACAACACAATTATAAGGTAGAAAAGACCACTCTAATTTTTCCTCCAGTATTTTGTCAGTTTTTGACCATGAGTGCATATTATTTTTAAACATTTATCTTGAACTTGTTTACTTCATATTCTCAAATACGGTGTTTAATGTGATAAGATTCATGTTCTTTTTTTCATTCCAAGTCATAGCAAAAGCGATGTGATGTTGCTCACACACTTGGCAACTCGCGTGTCTGGAAAAGTTGTACAAGTTAAATTCTCATAAGCGTCAGGATTTTAGTTTCCTAATTTATCTTGAAATTTTCTCCTGATACCTGCCTTTCCCAAAGTAAAAGCTTAGCACAGATCCCTTTCTTTTCTCTCTCTCTCTCTCATAAATATTCGCCTTCTCTTTTGTTTTTCGTCTCTTTGGATTTAGATACTGTTGAGAATTCAGGAGCTTTGAATATGCCACTCGTATCATTTGTCTTCATTAACACTAATTCCTTGGAAATTATCAAGAAGATATCCTTTTCGAATATTTGTCCAACAGAGGAAGTATTCAAACTGTGAATGTAATAATAAGTAGTAATGAGACATGCCGACCTCAGTACCCAGTAGCTTGTTCGATAAGGCGGCGGACTTGTAACCTGGAGGTCGGTGGTTCAAGTCCCGATTTCAGCGTAGATTTAGTAGTAGTACAGCCAGTTTGAGTAGGTAGTTATCACGAAAGTGATTGACACGTATATGACAACTTTTTATAGTAATGAGACTTATAATCTATAATCAGTCCCGGTAGCTCAGTGGTCAAGGTGTCACGCAGGCCTGGTAATCCAGAGGTGGCGGGTTAGAAAAAACATTGTTTTTTAAGTAAATTCCTTCCTAAAGAACATGACAAAGAACACATGATAGTCAAAATATTTAAAGAAAGTTTCAAAAGTCATATTAGGCAGACTCAAAACTTGCCTGCCGTATGCATGCAGACAAGAAGATAAGAAAGCATCCCCCAGTCTGGTGAGAAAATTCTCGCGACTAACTTAATTAAAAGGCATAATTTTCATGATTTAGACACAATAATATCGTTAGCACTTGCGAGTTTCACTCTGTAGAGTCAGAAGTAAATATACGAAGTTCTTTGTTTACATTACATCATTTGGCCTTTGTGTAGTTAGCTAAAAATAATATCATATTTTACCTATATCAGACATTTTTGGGACGTATTAAATATTCCTATTTGTAAAAATAAATTAAATCAGTAATACCTACTTAATACCAATACAACAAATAAATTAATGTAGTTAGTTATCATATTTGTATAATCCAGGGATCTTCAACCTGTGTCCCGCGGGCCACTTGTGGCCTGCCTAGTCATTTTTGGTGGCCCGCGAGCTCATTCATGCTATTTCCTATTTCTTCCAGCACTAGCTGGCCAAGATTTTTTTTTTTTTTTATGCAAAAGTTACGAGCAGTGACAAATCCGATGAGATTTCCCACCTACAGGACAAGTGCATTGACCAACACTCCGACTGCTGTACAATTTTTTTTTTTGTTTTAAATTTTCTAGTTTTTGTATAAAAAAATTAAGTGAAACAATTTTTTTTTTTTTTTTTTTTACAAATAAAAATACTAACACTTGTTCCTGAAATTAAAAATAGTTTTTTTTAAAAATTTCAACCCCCCCGTCCCCCCCGTAATTTATGTTTCTAATAGTGGCCCGCGGTCTTTTCCGGAAAAGAAATATGGCCCAGAGACTGAAAGAGGTTGGAGACCCCTGGTCTAATCACTTCCGTGATATCACAACTACTCAAACTCGCATTACTAAATCTACGCTGAAACCCTGACTTGAACCACCAAGTTGGACTTGAAAGGTTACAAGTCCAACGCCTATCAATCAAGGTACTGAGCTTGGTAATTTAAGTAGGGAAAATAATTTTAAATATAATATAACCTCTATTGTTGAATGTATGTTTAATCCTCCGACCCACAAACAGAGTAAGAAGAAAATAAATAATCCTCTTGAATTAAAATAGAGAGGTTAGTTGATGGCATGGATATTCAGAACTATTACAGCTGCTGATGAGAGCAAATAAGCTCAAAACAGCTGTCCAGGTATGTTCTGATATTCATGTACATCTAGTACAACTTCTCACATTTCTGTTTACACTGATTTCTGTTTACACTGATAGGTAGCTAAATCTAAAAAAAAACATTCACAATTTTCTTTCTTCAGATTTACGTACATTAAGCAGCCCTTACAAGGGAAAATTAGATTGATATGAATGCTTTATCAAATTACACTCACATCAAGACATCAACTCCTTCTCGTGTTGTGTAAAGAACACAACAGAACCTCTGACATGAAAGCTGAATTTGACTTTCAGCCTGTCTAGAAATGGGTTCATGCTTCTGTTTTCTGTTTCGCGGGATCCTAATTGAATTAAGTCAGCAAGACATTTGAAGACGTGCTGATTGAAAACACGACGCGTGTTGACTCAAATCTGTCACTTGGTGTGCTGACTGGGTTACGATTTTGAAAGAGGAACTTGAATTGATGAGAAAGAGAACTATCTATTATGTATTTGATTTTCAAAGATAAAGTATTCCCTCGAACTCTACCGAGAGGAAGTCTGCCTCTGATGATCGAGCTGTTGCCCCTTTAAGTGGCCTGTGATATTTTTAGGGTCAAGACCTGATCAAGAATCAAAAGAAGTAGTACCAGGTATCTAGTATGTCAACTTTTGACTTTTCAGGAGGGCAATAATAATCAAGACACATCGGTGATTATTACTTAAGTGCCATTAAATTTTAAATATGTATAGTTACTATAGTTCCATAATATGTACCTATGAAAGTGCTTTGTAAAATCTAGATTTCCGTCATTTGTGTAGGTATTTTTACATTTTTTACTCCATAGCCGTGCGGTTGATAATAACTGTTACCTTTACAAAACATTAATGTTATTCTGTAAAAAATCTAATTTTACGAAAATGAAGAGACACAGAACGCCACCTTAACCCCTTCATGAGATTCAAGGAACAAGAATATGTTCGAGAAAAAAGAAACATTTTTAAATTAGAAGGAGAAGACTTTAAAAACTTTCGTCTCGCAAGTGTTTACTCTTAA
Organism: Bactericera cockerelli; assembly: GCA_024516035.1. NCBI lineage: Eukaryota > Metazoa > Arthropoda > Insecta > Hemiptera > Triozidae > Bactericera > Bactericera cockerelli. Next base: position 16,415,251 of record CM044959.1, on the reverse strand, counting down.
CGCATATGAGAATAATAACAATATAATTAAGTCATTAACATAAATTTGAATTTTATTTTTAAACAATAATATTTAAATTTTAACTGTGAAAAATTAGGAATACAAAACAGGGAATGGGGTGGAAAAGTTTGAGCGAAGTTTGTGCCGGTGGAGGGAGAAAAGTAGGAATCGGGAGGAAGATGTTACAGTTGTAGGTGGAGACAGGAGAGGAGAGGGGAGAGAGGGGAAGAGAGGGAGAAAAGTAGGAATTAGGGGGAAGATGTTACAGTTGTAGGTGAAGACAGGAGAGGAGAGGGGAGAGAGGGGAAGAGAGGGAGAAAAGTAGGAATTAGGGGGAAGATGTTACAGTTGTAGGTGGAGACAGGAGAGGAGAGGGGAGAGAGGGGAAGAGAGGGAGAAAAGTAGGAATTAGGGGGAAGATGTTACAGTTGTAGGTGAAGACAGGAGAGGAGAGGGGAGAGAGGGGAAGAGAGGGAGAAAAGTAGGAATTAGGGGGAAGATGTTACAGTTGTAGGTGAAGACAGGAGAGGAGAGGGGAGAGAGGGGAAGAGAGGGAGAAAAGTAGGAATTAGGGGGAAGATGTTACAGTTGTAGGTGAGACAGAGAGGAGAGGAGAGGGGAGAGAGGGAAGAGAGGGAGAAAAGTAGGAATTTGGAGGAAGATGTGACAGGAGATGAGACTGGAAGGAGGAGGGAGAGTAAGGGTTAAGAAGAGGAAGTGATGGAGCAGAGGGAGAAAAATAAGAATTAGGAAAATGTGACAGTTGTAGGTTGAGACAGGAAAGATAGAGAGGGAGGGAGAAGGGAAGAAGAGAAGAGGGGAAAAAGTAGTAATTAGAAGAAGGGATGTGACAGGAGATGAAGAAAAGAGAGGGAGAAAAGTACGAATCAGGAGGAAAATGTGACAGGAGATGAGACTGGGAGGGAGAAGAGGAGAGGAAAAGAGAAGGAGAAAAGCAGGAATTAGAAAGAAGATGTGACAGTTGTAGGTGGAGCAGGAGAGATGGAGAGGGAGGGATAAGGGAAAAGGAGAGAGAGGAAGAAAAGGAGAAAAGTAGAAAATAGAAGAAGGATGTGACAGGTGAGACTGAGAGAGGTAGAGAGAGAAAAAGAGGGAGCGATTGAGTAGAGTGAGAAAAGCAGGAATTAGAAGGAAGATGTTGTAGGTGGAGACAGGAGAGATAGAGAGGGAAGGAGAAGGGGAGAGGGAATGAGAAAGAGAAAAGTAGGAATATGAGACAGTGTAATAGGTAGAGACAAGATAATGAGTATAGAAAAGAGATATAGGGTTATAGGGAGAGAGAGAAGGAAGGGAGTAATAAAGGTGGAAAAGTAAAAATTAGAAGGAGGATGTGACAGGAGGAGGAGAAAAGATGAGGGAAGGAGAGAGAGAGAGAGAGGGAGCGAGAGAGAGGGAGAAATAGATTTGGAAATACAAGTAAGATGTGAGAGTCGATACAAGAAGAGGAAATAAGTGAGAGGAAGAGGGAGAGAGAGAGAAAGATAGAGAGAAGAAGCATTGGAAGGAGAAAGAGTGAGATACAGAGCGATCTTTAAAGAGAGAGAGAGAGAGAGTGAGAGATATAGGAATAGTGAAAAGAGAGAAGAAAGTCTTTTAAAGAGTCCCGCCTGTGGCAGAAGAGTCTCTTAAATCTACCCGCAAGTTTTCTCTGAAAAATCCGAAGGTCTTCTGGGTCAGCAACTTTCAGAATTAATAGATTTTAAAACTTAAATCTCTCAAACTATGTTAAAGTAATGTTGTGTCGGGAATCTGAAAAGTTCTGCAAAAGTCCCCCAAGTAATTCCTAGTATACTTTTAAAATTTTAAACCCTTTGAAAATGAAATAGGCCTCTCCTGTTTCCCGCGAATACCGAGTCTGCAAATAAATCAGCCTGCGGATTCATTAATTATGACATTGATTTATGATAAAAGGTAATCCAACAATTACATTCTAGTGATATACACACTTTTGCCAGCCTCCGTGGCCTAACGGTTATGCCTACAGCCCGGAGTCCAGAGATCCTAAGTTCAATTTCCCGTTGGAGCAGACTTTTCGATCAGAAATTCTGTTCCCTTCAAAACCGTGAGGCTTCCGGCAAACTCATATTCCGGCTGAGATACGACTTTAAGGGCTGGACCTGAGTTCCGGCCTGAGGCATGGCCCGATATTTATTTTTCATAACCCTACTCTACACAATAAGGCATTTTCGTACATCGCGCATTGTATAGGCGCCATTGGATTTTTAGGACCTAGAACTCTCGTGATGCAATATAACAGTAATAATAATAATATTTTCTAGTGGAAAGTAACCACCACGCGAGGTTAAGGCTCAAAGCATTTTCTACCACCTAACCCTCAGAGTCTTATTATGAGGAAAAATTCATTGGGTGGGATTCGAACCAACGGATCCCTCCTCTACCTGGATTACCAGACTAGTGCGTTAACCACTTGACTACCAGTATAAGGTGGATACTGACTTATTACTCTGAACATCAGACCATCTATGTGTGCATGATGGACCCAGTATGAGCCTACCCATCCTAACTACCCGCCTCAAATAGAAACTTCCTGTGAAGTACAAAGGGGGGGGGGGGGTGAGAGGAGTCCAGGCAGGGGGAAGTTAATAGTTTGAAGTTTTAACGTGAAATTTGTAATCAAGTGTAATTAACCAGATTTATAGCTGATGTTGCAGAAACCTCTTATTCACATTCTGCTTGTGGAAAGAGAGGAGAAGAGGGAGAGAGACAGAGTATCAGGTGATGCAAAAGAGAGAAAGAGATAGAAAGAGAGAGAGAGAGAGAGTGAAAGAGAGGGAAAATGAGAGAGAGGAAAAGAGAGAGCAATTAGGGGATGGGTTGTAGATCAATAGTAAAATGTCAGTATGCTTAGTTCTTATTGATTACACAGAATTGTTTGGTATCACAGTATCAGCAATAGAGGCCACACAAGGACATATCATTGCATTGCTTCGTGAGTTTTAGTTTGTTTGGTTATGGTCAAAATGCTTGACCATAACCAAATTGTTTTCAAATTGATCATTCTGTATCCGAATAATTGACCCGCGAATATTTTTGTAAAATACATTTTTATTTTGACAAAAAAAAATTTAATAAAAAAAATAGTCGCCTTGTAAAGACAGTGGTAAAAGTGCTGAGTCATTCCTCCACTGTCGGCCTACCATCGTTCACGATGACGCCGCCCTATGATGATGATGTAAAACAAAACTAAAAAATCAAGCTGTAAGAGCAATAAACTTTTTATAAATATAATAATAACATACCCTCATGTTAAAAGCATGCGACCATATTGCACTCAACCCTTGAGCATGTCGAAGAAGAAAATACGAGAAAACAAGAAGCAAGCAAAAGTAGGGAAAACTTTCTTTTCCAAAAAGTGTTTTGAATTCATAATAAAGCTAAATAATATGATTATAGAAAATTATTCACTCGAAAATTAAACTTTAACAAACAGCAGCGCCTTCCCCCCTTTCTTTCTGCCCCCGCTCACAATTTCAGACACTCTTTTGCATTAGATTTAATACTGTCGAAAACAATCATGCCGTGAATGTATGCATAATTTTATACTTTAACGCTCTACAACAACTTGGAAATGGCATAATGTAACGTGTGAAAAGACGTCGAGACACAAGAGAGATGTTATAGAGAGTTTTTAGGAGGATTCTACTGAAAATATTGCTGGGACATAAATAGCTCAATGGCTGTCTAAGAGCCGTTGATATAAAAAAGTAGCTCAATTCAGAGAGTTACGGTTTGGGGTACCAAAGTCAAGGACCGCATTGTTAGGAGGCAGATAATGGAGAAGTCCAAGGCCCATCCCGGTCTGTAGCGACTATTGGTATGGTATGTAGGTAGTTATGTACCTTTGAAAAATATTTTATTTAAACTTAAACCATACTGAAAACGCCAGTACCACATTCGGGATCATAAACTAGAATCTCCCCAAACCTCACACCCATTCTTCGGTTATGAGAATGAAACTAATAATAATCTCGCCCGGTATTTCGACGGCAGTTTATTCTGCGGTGAGACGCAGCTGCTGGCGTCGCCTGCTAGTGTTTGCACAGGACAGCGAAGTAGAAACTTCGAATTAACTTTGGTTTCGTGTAAAATTTACGAAGTAGCTTTCAGGACAATTGAAGGTCTCGCTCAAAAAATGAGCTATCTGCATTTTTCAAAATTAATAATAGTAACACTCTTTAGTGGAAGCTAACCACCAGGCGAGGTCAGTGCTCAAAGCATTAATTTACTACCACCTAACCCTCAGAGTCTTATTATTATGTGGTCACAAACTCAAATTAACGAGGAAAAATTCTCGAAACGTCTGCTCCAACCGGGGATCGAACTTGGGATCTCTGGACTACGGGCAGTAGTCACAACCGTTATGCCACGGAGGATGGTAGTATTTCTACTAAATAATAATAAATTAGCCTAATCTAAGGTCTCGAAATAATTCCTTATAAATGCATTTTGCAACCGTTAGAAACTTGGAACGAATAGTAGAAATAAAATGCGAGTTTAACTCATAGGTGAACCCATTAATATGCAAAACATCTTAACTTGCTACCGTTATCGCCACAAAATAGCACCAGCCCCATAAAGAAAGCCAGCGAAATATTTAAGGCTGTAAGGGGTAGATAATTAAAAGAGGATTTGCCAAGGATTGTGTTGTTTGCGGTAGAACTTTCGCATAAAATACCCCTGATAATCGTACACTTTAATTGCTTTGAATATGTAAAAAGACCGAAAAGTCATTTAAAATATTAAGATAAAAACGTTTTCCCTTTTAAGGGTGCTATTTGAGGGGTCCGAAAAGTGTGAGTTCATTCGAGCAAACATTGGAGGGACAATATTTTGGAGATGAGAACAATTTTTGAAGAAACAAGAATCAAACATTACACAAAATTTCAAATTAATACAGGTAGATCTCGTATATCAAAAGTGATTCTTTTACTTCCGAGAAATTTCTAATATTAGAATCGGTTAAGCGGTTTTGGAGATACAAGTCATTTAGTATATAATCTCAAAATTGGCACGTGTATACAATGTGAAACAATCACGAGGAAGTATTGTGTCCATAATTGGCAGTGTTTTTAAGCTACGTTGAAATGGCGACACACATGACGATATTAATTAGACGCGGAAGGTACCTAGGCATTTAACCGAGCCGATATGTTTCCGTAAAATTTTACTATGGTCAACTTTCGAAGAGTTTTAGAATTAGTGCAAGAGAAGTGAGGAAGTGGGTAAATACAAAATTTTGTTGAATTCGTGTCAACAAATGAAAGAGAAAGACACCGGTTGGTAGGGAGGGAGAGAGAAAGAGAGAGATAGAGAGAGAAAGAGACAGGTAAAGAGAGAGGAGAGAAAGACAGGGATAGAGGGAGGGAGGTAGAGAGAGGGGAGATAGGTATAGAGAGCAGAGAGATGGAGAGAGAGAGAGGGAGAGGAGAGAGAGAGGATAGAGAGAGGGAGAGCGAGTTGAGAGAGAGGAGAGAGAGAAGGAGAGACAGCTAAAGAGAGAGGAAAGAGAGAGGGATAGAGGGAGGGAGAGAGAGAGGGGAGATAGAGATAGAGAGCAGAGAGATGGAGAGAGAGAGAGGGAGAGAGGAGAGAGAGAAAAGAGAGAGGACAGAGAAAGAGGGGAGAAAGAGAAAAAGGGATTAACAGAGGGAGAAAAGAGATAGAAAATGGAGAACGTAGGGGTTGGCAGGAGAGTAAATATTGTAAATTCGATATTGCGAAATATTATCCCAAAATACCTATCTAATTAATGACAACAATAACTGCGATATCAACTCCCCACCCATTTATAGTATACAGGGTTGACCAATGGATTGATTACTATTCTTAATCGTCATTCGTAATGTATAAGTATTGAAATGATTAAAACAAAATCGTAGACCAATGGCCAATGGTATCAAATGTTAGTGGATATGCCAATACTACCGTTACAGTAAATGAAAAGTCCCGGAACGGATGTTTATCTTTTTAACGGGTGAAGATAAAGACTCGAATTTTAGTATGTACCTAGTTTTAAAACAAGTTAGCCCATTTTTTGGTGGAATCGAAAAATTCTACATGGTATCCCAAAAGTAGTGAAATAGGCACCAACTTTCGATTTTCAAATAGAACTCCCTATTTATTATTACAAGGTACACTCCTGGATAACAAAAAATGTTTTTGTTTATTATTAGATGTTCGAAATCTACGTTGAATTCTACGCACAATTGACCCATCACTCGATACTTTGATCAAACGAAGTTTCGATGAACCTCGCGGAATCATGAACTTTTTTTGGGAAAATCCAGAGGATGATACAACAAATCAGTGTAATTTTTCATGCTAAATCAAGGTCTAGCTTTGGTTTTCTCATATTTTACACGTCTGTTCATAAGGGCAGTATATATGTATAAGGCGATATTATAATTATTCCTAATCAAACAAAGAAAATCTAATTTATGCAAAGTGGTGGATGCGCCAAAACTACCAAATTTTCCCTTCACAGATGAGTAATCATTTGTTTATTTAGCCTAGTTATTTCTCATGATCCATCACCCGGTAAATAATTGAAGGGGCATTTTAATATTTATCTACGAATTCAGGGACTCTGGAGTGTTGGAAACATTTTGAGTGACACATCCAAATTCCCCGTCCACTATAGTAATCTATCTACACTCGGGCTCACGAAAAATGGGATGGGTATTTCCCATTTGACCCTATATGTATTTCTTTACGACTCACATGTGATTGAACTACTGTTGAAACAAATATTTTTATATTCGACTTACAGTAATAATAATAATAATAATAATGATGATGATAATAATTAGTCGACTTATCGACGACATATACACTTATAAGAACATAAAACTACCATCATTTGAATATATTCAAATGATGGTGGTATTATGTGCTTATAAATAATTGCTCTTGTAATAATCTGAAAGTTGAGAATAATTATATTATTCAGAGAAAATTTATCTTGACCTTTATGTATGTTTATAAAAAACAATTGGTTAGAAAAAAAGGTGCGTTTTTGAAAACAACCTCTTTTTGAGACGTGGTGTGTAGTCGCTAGTTGGGCAATTGAGAGATGCAGGAATTATCAGGAGAGAGATTCCTACACTATGTACAGAGCACTGCATACGAGCAATTTGTACATTACTTAGTATGTACAGTGTAATGTAGTCTACAATACTCTCATGTCAAGACATAGTGTCGAATTCAAAGCTCAGCTACATTTAGAAAAATAACAAAATTATTGCATCTATGAGTTATTAGTTTCCGATTATCCTGTTGAGATATTATGTCGGTAGAAATATAGGTATTACGATTCAAAAATGCTTTTATCAGTTAGGATACTAATACTAAGCACAAAATTATAATGCTAATCGTAAGTACCTCAGCCAAAGTACCTTTGTTCACAATAATAATAATATCGCCTTATTTATAATGCCCGATTAGGACTATTAAGTCCTATAATTCCAGCTGTAAGCCCAGGACAATTTTAATGTGGTAAAAATCCCAAATGGGAGGATAGTTTGTCATGTCCCGGCTGGGTTTCGAACCCGCGACCTCTGGATTCAGAGAGTGCCGCCTTTACCACTGCGCTACCGGGACAGACTAATAGATCTAACAGAGGTCGGTGTGAAGATTGGGGCTTCTCTTGTGGGACTTCAACCAGTTTATAATAACAAAGCACCTCGTACAATATGTCATAATGAAGCTACCAACCAGCATCAAACTTTGCCACTTGTTAAACATAGTTTGTTTGTACAAACTATACATAATACGAGTATATACTCGATCGTATATCTATTTTATGCATACACACGCAATAATACTATTACATTAATTTACGTGTATGATAATCTAAAAATATTGTGTACCAGCCTGTAGATATCATATTGACCACGGTATAGAGCGTAAGTATCTGATGTAAGTTTCATCCTCCTCGATGAAGGGAAATTCGCCACTGGTTTGAATAACTAACCCGTCTGTTCTTCGCACCCTACCTGTGACATCCTCTCCCTTTTCCCTCCCCACTGGTGTCTCATTGTATCCCCTATTGTATGTACTATTGAATTGAACACGAACATCGTACATATAGGATTCTAATTAATCGTCCATAATTCTATAGGTCTCCTTTAATAGGAATAAAGGCCGAAATCTGAGGAGGAATATGACATATTGGTGTATCGCCATTATTATTGAATTATCCTTGTCATGCTCAGCGAGGAAGACAGTTTACGTTTAAGGTATGCACGTTTACATCCAGCCAAAATAGACAAGAAAGTGGTCATGGCAAGAATATAAACACATAACTTTCTTACTTCTACATTTCTGCTGCCAAGAAGATAATAAGTACCTGCTGGTACCTACCTACATAGCTTAGGAAGTATATTTCCACTTGTTTTAACTTAAGTTGCTTAAAAAAGATTGCCGTAGGGTATACCTTTAATATTGATTTATATTGATTCTTAAATATTGATTTCTGATTCAATCATATCTGTGATTAACAGAGATATGATTAAAATATTTCTTTAAAATTATTTTTGTTAACCTAGGTTTTCTTTTTCTTTTGTTTTTTTTTTATTTTTTAATTAGTATTGTAGAAAGTGTAAGAACCGACCTACTAAAAGTTACATAACCTATTGATTTTTTTTTTGTTGATAATATTGATATTAAACTTTCAAATAAAGTTTTCTTTTTTTCCTTAATAACAACTGAGAGTGTACGAAGCTCTGCTCTTGGGAGCTCAACATCAAAAAATTAAAATTTTAAAACTAAAATCACGATGTGAAAATAAAATTTTCCGATGCGCAAAATTTTATTTCCCGAGGAGGTAGGAGGTATGGGGAGGAATTGGGTAGATCCTGGAGGAGGCAACTTTGTCTTCCATTGGGTGAAAAGTTCAGCAGGAAAATTTAAAAGTTTGTGCTTGAAAATCAGGAAGCATGTAATATGTAAAAGTACTTATAGTGTTTTAGAAAACTGGGATGCTGTGTTCCATGATGATTATGATAATGATATGAATTTTATTTTTTATTTCCTTATCCTATACAAAGGAAAGTAAGGGAGCTACCCAAAATTTTCGATAGTCAGTTTTCAATGCCAAAACACGTTTTAGGGTCCCCAGAGCCTTAATCCAAACTTTCAGCCATTGGTCCGTGTGTGCGGTGTGTGTGTGTCCGTGTGTCTGTGAACAAGTTATCTTAAGAACGGTAAGAGCTAAAGACTTGAAATTCGGTATGCAGACTTCATTTATGGATCCTTTCTAACTCAATCTTTATCTACCAGATCTACCTATACCTATTATAGGTATCAAATTAATTCAACCAGAACAATAAACTAATTTAACTATAGGTACTAAGTAAATTTATTTTATTATTGGCCCCAATAATTTTTCAAAGACTAACAATACCTATCAATTTAAACGAAATAAGCAACAAAAATATAACGAAAAAAACGCTTGCATACGAGTCTGCAACTATTGGGACATTTTCATCTTTACTATTCAAGGTCTAAAACTTAACTGACCAAATTTCGTATTGTGCGCATGACACATACTTTTTCTCTTCTCTCTTTTTATAATTTAATATTTCGTTACATAATTTCGTCACATAATTTCGTTACATAATTTCGTCACATAATTTCGTTACATAATTTTGGTTATGTGCCAGAGCAAAGACATGAAAATGTCAATTTAATATTTCGTTACATAATTTCGTCACATAATTTCGTTACATAATTTCGTTACATAATTTCGTTACTTAATTTCGTTACATAATTTTGGTTATGTGCCAGAGCAAAGACATGAAAATGTCAAAAACTCATTCTCACACAAAATTGCTTCCTAGGATTTCCTTTCAAATTCCTTGTGGTCATACAAAAGTGGCAGAACTTGTGGCGGATAAGAAGACATTGATGGACTGAAGAAAACCCACCAAGTCACCATCCTGTAGTCGAACCTACAATATTTTGATCAAATTTCACATGAGGATTCTGTCGACCTCGACCGGTAAACTGTAGGAATCGGGTTCGAATCCCGGTCAACTCTTGGGATTTATCATATTAAATAATTTTATCAATAATAAATTAATAAAATTTGGGTTTAACGTCGCTTTCAAATACATATCACGTCATATCACGACGGGGGTTTTACCCTTTATTCGGTGGAAACTCACAAGCCATCTACTTAAATAAACCTCATCCATGAGATTTAAAATATAAAATTAATATACGTATACATCTCTAATTATAATATGATTGTGCTTTTACACTATGGATGTACACGAACTTTTTAGTGGAATTTCAAACGATTTTTTTTTTTTTTTCCAAGCTGTGGTTTTTAAGGACAGGTGTGTTGGACATGTATTCTGATGAAGAGGAAGAGTTCAAAGGCTGAGCTTGATTTCACAAGTCTTCCTCTTTTTATTTAACCAATTTTTATTGTCATTGCAATTTATACTGTAATTACTTGTCAACCCATTGTAAATTTTTTCTTAAATACAAATATACTTTTGAATTTAATTGTAACTAATTTTACTGATCATATAATTATGATTATATAATCATATAATTATAATTATGATGTATTACCTATGTCCCTTATGGAGCACTATGGGTATTTGTGTTAACACAAGAGTTATGTCACACTTACCTAAACCCGCCTTCGTACAATTACCTTCGGCGTGTAAGGGTGAAATTAATAGACAAAATTGAGATCACATGTTTGATTCAGAGCTCTGAGCTTGCACTTCCTCATTTAAAACAATACTCAGTTACTCACAATCTAGACCCAAGTCCATAGAGGTATAACAAAAATGTGCATTGGTAGTCAAGTGTGCATTGGCGCTGGTCTGGTAATCCAGGTAGTGTAGGGATCCGTTGCGCGTTGGTTTGAATCCCACCCAGTGCCAAGATTTTTTCTCATTATTTTGATTTCTCACAGGATTTTTTTTAATCACATAATAATAAGAATCTGAAGTTTAGTTGGTAGAAATTTTTATGAGCATTAACCTCGCCTGGTTACCTTCCACTAAAGAGTGTTATTATTATTATAAAATGTCATTATTATTATAAAATGTCATTTAATTCCGCCCGTAGTGTTCCGAAAGCAGAAAATAACAATCATACATTTGCGTTTTATTTTATTTTATCTGTGAGCCATTTATGAAAATTTGGGTGAGCATAGTATTTTTTTCCAGTTGCCTTTTTTGATGACTAAAATTCTTGACAGCTTTTTTAAAAACAATATTATGATACAGTGACACTTGACGTTGCTTGCATGATAGGCAACTAAACTGCTCACATATTCCCAGCTTTTTCTGTTAACTTGTGTGGAAACAGAGGGGATGGCAGATTAAAGCAAACTTTGTTCGGACAGATTTTTCCTAATTTTTTTTTTTTTTTTTGTATTAGCTTGATTTGTCGATCAAAAACCGATTTCAGCAGCTTGATCGATAAGGCGGTGGACTTGTAACCTGGAGGTCGCTAGTTGAAGTACCTTTTTCAGGGTAGATTTTATGTGATATCACGAAAGTGATTAACACAAATGTGATAACTTTATCGATCAAATTAGTAAAGCTAAAATATGATCTTCCTAGTCGATTGAGCGAGCACAGAGTATGGCAAATATTTAGTCAGCTGGGTTGAAAGAACTGGGGCATTCTTGTGATTAACCAAATACTGTGAGCATACTATGCGGTCCATGGGGCTTTCTTAATCCGTTAACCTCCAGAGAAAGCATATTTATAGATACTTCAACTAAATGGTGTGCACTGGTAGTCAAGTGGTTCACGCGCTAGTCTGGTAATCCAGGTAGCGTAGGGTTCCATTGGTTCAAATCCCACCCAGTGCATGAATTTTTCCTCATTAAATTGAGTTTGTGACCACATAATAATAAGACTTTGAGGGTTAGGTACGTAGTAATGCCCTGAAGTAATGCTACATTTAAAAAAAAAAAAAAAAAAAAAATAAAAAAAAACGTACAAAAGAAGAAACACCGACGTACATTCACAGAAGGGGAAAACGCACACCCTGTCTTGTAAAGGTATTAGAAAGTAAGGACGTAACAAGTTGAAATGAAGACATAAATCAAAGCGTGTGGGACTCTACGTATACAGCGTTTTATGTGTTTGTATTTATGTGAATTAGAGTTGAAGATGTGAGGGAAATGAAGAAAGAGGGTGGTAGAAGGAGACGAAGGAAAAGGGGGAGAGAGGAGGTAAAAAAAAAAAGAAATTGTAGGAGGAGATGATAAGAATGAGAAGAAGTAAGAGAAGTGGCAAAGAAACATATAAAAGGAAGTGCATAATGAAATAATATGAGTTGGAGGAAGAGATGGAGAAAGAAAAGAAGAAAGAAAGAGACAGAGGAGATGGAAGAGATGAATACAAGAGAAGGAGGAGAGGAAGAAAGAAAGCTTGGGAGATGATGAGAATGAGAAGAAGTAAGAGAAGAGGCAAAGAAACGTATAAGGGGAAGAGCTGAATGAAATAAGATGAGTTGGTGGAAGAGATGGAGAAATAAAATAAGAAAAAAATAAATAGAGGAGATGGAGAAAGAAAAGAAGAAAAAAAGAAACAGAGAAGATGGAGATAGAAATGGAGAAAGAAAAGAATTTTGATTTTGAATTTGGTTTACTTTATTTTTACATAAATGACCAAAGAGAAGAAAGAGACAGAGGAGATGGAGGAGACGAATACAAGAGAAGGAGGAGAGGAAGAAAGAGAATAAAAAAAATAAGAAATAGTGGGAAGTAGCGTGGAGTGAGAGTGAGAATAGGTAGGAGAAGGAACAAGTTTAGTGCGGAAAGAACCTGAACGCAACACTTGCTAACAGCATAAAAACTCCTCACCGGCATGAACAACAGGCTAAGGGCCTAGCTAAAACACCGTAAAATAAGAAGAAGAAAACTCCTCTGTTATTGTGTATTGTTGGAAAAACACACTTTCTACTAAGTTTAGTATCATGTTATCGTTGTACTTTCTTCTATTGATAGTCCTATAGGTCAGGTATGGTTTTATATTGCAAATAAAGTATAATATTCTAGGACCATGTAGGTTGGAATTTGAACAAGCGAATCTACTTGATTCGCGGCATAGGGATCAGTTGGTTCGAAACCCACCCAGTGCATGAATTTTTGCTCATCAATTTGAATTTGTGACCACATAATAACTAGACTCTGAGGGTTAGGTGGTAAAAAATAATTTAAATAATTATCAACTTCGCCTGGTGGTTACCTTATACTAAAGAGTGTTATTATTATTATTATTATTACTTGATTTCTAATTGCACACTCAGTCAGACCTCCATTTCATGACAGTAAAATAAAATTATGAGCTTCTAAAATAATTCTATAATGTTTAGTTGTTCAAGTTCATACAGCAAGAATGAGAATATAAAGAGTCCCTTTAATCTCAAAGTATAAACAAAGTTTCATTCATTGGTATTAAACAATTAAAATCAGGATGAACTTTTCAGTCAGCTTTTTCATTGCAAATCCCAAATAATAATTACAGTAGAATCTCGATAACTCGAAATCCCGATAGGTCGAAAATCCCGTTAACTCCGAAGAATTCTTCAGCCCTTGTCGAACTTCGCCCCTTATTTGATATCTCGATAACTCGAAATAAAACTTTTGTCCTTGGAATATTTTACTTCCGACAGTTTCTAATGTTAAACATCGGAAGGATTGAGTTCGTTTTTGTATTTTTTTGCTGCGATTTCAGTTTTTTTATATTCTTTTATACTCATTTCCTTCCTGTATTAATTAATAACGAATTTCACTTCTGGGATCGTGTATTAATTTCTGTCCCTAAAAAAAGTGAACTAAGTCAGGCATAACTTCTCACCTGTGGTTGCACTGCTGGCAGGCGAAGCACTCCAGATGGTAGACATTGTTCCTGGCCCTCATCACCATTTCGAAAGCGGGAATCACCTTGGAGCAGGCGGCGCAGTAGCCAGTGCTGCCGAAGAGCCTGGAACCAGAAAAATGTCTATTCTAACAATTACACCTACTTTATATCTGCTCCATTAACCGAGACACCTACTTTATATCTCTTCCTGGAACCAGAAAATGTCTATTCTAACAATTACACCTACTTTATATCTGCTCCATTAACCGAGACACCTACTTTATATCTCTTCCTGGAACCAGAAAATGTCTATTCTAACAATTACACCTACTTTATATCTGCTCCATTAACCGAGACACCTACTTTATATCTCTTCCTGGAACCAGAAAATGTCTATTCTAACAATTACACCTACTTTATATCTGCTCCATTAACCGAGACACCTACTTTATATCTCTTCCTGGAACCAGAAAATGTCTATTCTAACAATTACACCTACTTTATATCTGCTCCATTAACCGAGACACCTACTTTATATCTCTTCCTGGAACCAGAAAATGTCTATTCTAATAATTACACCTACTTTATATCTGCTCCATTAACCGAGACACCTATTTTATATCTCTTCCTGGAACCAGAAAAATGTCTATTCTAACAATTACACCTACTTTATATCTGCTCCATTAACCGAGACAAAGGTCTTCCCCCGTCGTGATATGACCTTGCAGAATCTTAGGCAAAAAAATAATACAAGATATTGTAAATTAAAGTGGTAAAGTCCTATGATTCTGCGCTACCCACTAAAATTGTGACATAATAACACAAAGAAAAATCATTTGATATGACCTTGCAGTTAAAAGCAACGTTAAAAAAAAAGATCTTCCCCTATCCTCCCTCGTTGTAATCCTGTTGATCTCTCGACATCTCGACACTTTTATTGCAGGGTGAAACTCCGTCCTAACTATCTATCTCAATCAGGACTTGAAAACCACGGAGAATCAACTGGTCACAATAGATCTATTTAGGTCGCTGTGTTAATTGTAAAAGGCTTACTGAAAACCCTGGTCAGATAATAATAAGCCGAAATTAGTACCTTGCGTCACTCACTATATAATTATTTTATCCGTTGTTTTTATGTTAGTATAACAATTATGTCTGGCTGGGGGACTATGAACAGCGAGGAGACCAGTAGTCTGGCTGGGGAACTATAAATAGGGAGTAGACCAGCATTGGCTTGGTTCTGGGGGATCTTGTCAATTATTAGCCTCCTTGTAAAGACAGTGGTAGAAGTGCTGAGTCATTCTATCACTGTCTGGCTACCATCGTTCACCATGACGCCACCCTATGATGATAATAATTATGTGCTTTCATCTACACATTTTTACGTGCGTTCTTTTTTCTTCTTCGAAAAAGTAGGTACCTATTTGTTGGCGAAAGTAAAGAAATTAAACAGAAAACAGAAAATTAATTGAGCTTACATATTATTTACTGTAAATCACAAGAACACTTGGGAAAATTTCTATGCTTTGAGCTCTCGGTTCTGTACTCTTAATATTTATATAGGGAAAAAAAATTGTTCGACCCGGGTTAAGTACAACATTAATGAAAAAAATAGCTTCGGACATATATATAATGAATTTTGTCTAAAGATCCACATAAATCGATAGGCTCAGGAAATATTATTTTAGATATTCTCCCATGCAGTACTCTTTGACTCAAATTAAGGACAGGTTGAAACGCACACATAAAAGTTATCCCATAGAATTTTACACAAAAAGTTATATGTCAATAGGTATTTATTTCTTGTCAGTATAAATAAGGATATTATCTTGACCAAAACGACGTATAAGCACGTAAATGCTACAAGCAGAGTAAATTTTGGTATGACGGATCCTTATGCCACAGCTATCGTGAGTTTGAGACCAGACTTAAAAAAATATATCTGCAAATTCTGCAATGACTAGTGCAAAGGTTTCTAGCAGCCATCCAGTATTTCAAGAGAAGCACTGATAGATTTCAGCCTATTGTTGGAAATATAATAAATGAAACTCTCATAAGAAGAGAAACAAATAAAATAAATCTTGCCGCCAATTAAAAGAAAAATGTTTCAAGTAACACTTAACTTTCAAGTACGGTTTACAATAAGTTAAGGTTGGGAAGACAGGATCGTTTTCAGACATGGAGCTTAGAGCTCATCTGAGGGTGTTTCGAGTTTCGATGATTTGAAAAGAGCATGAAAAAATGAGGAAACTTGCATTGTAAGAAAAGTTCAAGTATCTACATTGAAAGATTGGAAATTTTGATTGCATGAAATGAAACTAGTGGTACAATTCTAGAGAGGTAACGCAGAAAGTGTTCTCTCTGGATTGCCAAAGTCAAAAACTTTGTGTGACTTTAGCTGAATAGAATGTGAACAAAATAAAATATATATAGCATCACTAAAAAAATAAATAATTAATTACAGTATACTAATACTGTCTTATACTAATCCCACAATAAGTATGGGTTTTTTGGCTGAATTTCGAGGGTTATGACAGTTTGAGGAAAGAAAAAAAGAGTTGACAGACCTCAGACCGGTATTCCTTCTATGACCGGTTAGTTGGAAACTCGGCCCTGGATTTCAAGAGGTATTATGTGGAGCAAAGTAAATAAAGAAAAGCTTGCTCTTGTTTCTGATAAAATAAAACCCGCTACGAATTGTAATGTGTACAGAAGTGTTTAAAATTATTTACAGGCTGGTTCAGAATTAACGGAACTTTTTTGCTCTACACTCTACATCTTTCAAGGTAGATTTTTTTTCTCAACACATCACCATCATCATCATAGGGTGGCGTCATCGTGAACGATGGTAGCCAGACAGTGGAGGAATGACTCAACACTTGTACCACTGTCTTTACAAGGAGGCTAATAATTGACGAGGGCCCCCAGAACCAAGCCAATGCTGGTCTACTCCCTATTTATAGTCCCCCAGCCAGACTGCTAGTCTACTCCCTATTTATAGTCCCCCAGCTAGACTGCTGGTCTCCTCCCTATTCTCAACACAGTACATCACAAAGAAAAGAATGTCCAACAAGTTTCCTACTACATGGATATAAGAACGATTTCTACGTAAATTTTACCTCGGAATTAGGGAAATAACCTTATTATAAGAGAACCTGGATAAAAGAGAAACGAAATCGGGTCCTTGAGTTCTCTTTTATCCAGGTTGTACTGAATTTTTTTTTTTTTTTAAGGAGACATTGGCGTATGCAATGTTCACCTCTAGCAACCTCTATTTCGGACATCGGTACCCATCGTAGATTCGAATCCTCGACAATCTTGAAAAAAAGGCACTTGGGTTTCTGTTGTATCAAATTAAATTGATGCAGAAAACTTTCTTCTATTATTTAACTTATAAAAATGACAGCAAATAATGAATTAAAGTTTTGTTCAACAATTCAGTAAATGGGACAAAGAGAAGAAATACTAAACTAGATCCAGGCAAAAGAAACATTGTCTACAACTGGATTCCTGAACAAATATTTGTGTTGGTAACAAAAATTACCAAGAAACATTTTCTTTTTCAGAATTTTAGTAAATATTGAAAATCAAATAAACTCAAAATTGAATTAATTTAAATTAAAAAGTTTTCAGTATTAAAAAAAACTGCTTTCTAAATAATTGTAATGTCCTTAGAGGCTGAGTCTCCGAATTGAGTTGAAAAGCTTTTTTTCTGTCTTGAATCGAAACCGAAACTATCAAAGAAATTTTCGACGTTTTACCTATTTGTTAGATATAACAGGGTAATTACTATGTAAAAACTTACTCTCTCATACTTAGTTAATAAATTATTAGAACGTCACAACACAGGAACGGCTTTACCGTAGACGTCCTTTGAACGTCCAAGCTCCTGGTAGTTCAGTGGTCAAAGCATCGGCGTCGCCATTGCGCGTCGGTCTGATAATCCAGGGGTCGTGGATTCGAAACCCAGCCGAGAAATGACAAGTTCCCGTTTGGGATTTTTACCAGATAATAACATGTCTTGGGCTTACTGCTGGAATAATGGAATTCATTATTCCTAGCGGGGCAGCATAAATAAGGCGATATTATTAATATTTAAATTAGGCGCAACACAGCAAGTTAGGCATCAATTGTAAAACACAAGGTTAAGATAAGCCAGACTGTCTCTCAACTTATTTTAAATTCGATCATATTTCATTAGATGGCCCTTAATGGACTACAGTTAATACAATTTCTTTTTTTTTTTTTTTGAAGGCTTTCGCAGTTTCCATTTCTCGCTGATAATGCTCACCTCAGATAGTCCCTCTTGCACAAGATGAGATTGGCCTTGGTATACAGGGTGCTGCCCACCTCCCCCAGCCTGCAATCACAGCAGCCGCACTTGAGACAGTCCTCATGCCAGTACATGTCCAGGGCTTTCAGTAGAAAGCGCTCGGTGATGAGTTTCCCGCAGCCAGCGCACTCCTGGGGGCCCTGCGAGGTGTTGGGAACCGCTTTGGACTGCTGCCCTCCTGACTGGCTTTTAACATCCAGGGACATCCGGCTTACTGCAACAGAGAAGATAATAATGATTAGATCATGGGTTTGATGGCAGAGATTGTCTCAGGCAATAATCACGCCCTTTGTCAAGATTATTCTTGTCAATAGAAAGTTATTATTATTATTATTATTATGTAGATTGGCTTTGTCATGAATGTTTATTTTGTACAAGTAATGAAGGGTAAAATAAAAACCAATTAAAATGTTAGTTGGGTAAGTCAGGACAATTTTTTCTGGATAGTTTTCAAAAATAAAAAAATAGAATATATACATGAAATTAAATTTTGAATGGCGTACCTACTAAGAATAAGATCTCTACATGTCTGCATTTCAAGTTAAGGGTTCTCTGAATTTATCAAGAGGTAAGGACCATCCGTAATGAGAACCTATAAATGAGGCAAAGGTTATACATAATAATTATACATATCTAAAAGTCCCTGTTAAACTTCAGTGTTTAGTGTTCACTTATGAACAATGTTCAATATCACATTACTCTTCACTGAATTATTTCATTATTTGAACTGTTTTCAAATTTTAATTTCATATTAATTTAGCTGGAAGCGATTTGCCTGCTTTGACTCTGGAGTTGTGTTTGACAGCATTGATCTTGTGAATTTGTAATGAGAGGGACTAATTTTATGAAACTTCAATAAATTAACAATGACTTCTGTAACATTCGCGGCTAAGCCCAGAGCATTCAACAGACTGGCACACTTAGGACCCGGGATCGATTTCAGCCGTGAAATTAGACGTGTGATAGATTCCGACCTCAAAATCGGTCATTCATTTATAACTTAAACGGTTCTAAAATTTTCAAAGAACGGCTGGCTAAGAACGAGACAATTTTTTTTTTAATGAATATATTTTATTTAAAGAGAGGTCTGTTACATTCAGAGTCCTTGCCCCTAGACAAATTTTAAAAAATATTTAAACCCACAGTTCAAAGATGGCACGATGAATGCACCAGTTCTCGTTCTGTCAATGAAGTTAAGTAACGTCCAGCGAGGTTAGAACTTGAATGGGTGATTATTCAAATTCGAAACCTCGTGGTGTTGGCTATTCCCAAATCCACCCTGGCTGGGTCAGGTTAATTTGATTTGCTGGTTTGTGAGTTTCCAGCGATTAGATAGTTCAACCCCTGTCGTGATATATGACCATGTAGTTGAAAACGATAATAAACCCCAAATTAAAAAATAAAGTAAAATGTTTAAAGATTTTTTCTTAACGTTTGTTAAAAAAATGATTACGTCTGAGAGAGGGTTATTTACCTCTTTACGAAATAATCCAATGAAGCCGAAAGAGTTTGAAATTTACAATACATGAAGAAATATCTAACACAAGCCCCTAGGAGATTTCAGAAAACTGGAGATAATTAAGTCAAAAGGGTTGGTTCTCTGGATGGAGAAAGACAAGGTTTGGGGGGGGATGAAGGATTGCTGAAATTTAGGAGAGGTTAGTCGGGTAAGCGATAGGATAAGAAGCATTTGATAAGTGGAGCTGTAGATGGACAGAGTGAGAAATACCTTTCCTCACGAGAGATGGAGAAAAATATTATTATTTTTGAACATGTTGGATCAAGTTTTATTTACAAATGACATAGAATATATACATACAATACATATATAATTATAGATATTGAAATTAAGAAAACAAAACTTGATCAAGGGCGGTGCTAATGCCAACGGCATTCTCTTCTGCACCACCCTTAGGATAGGTTAGTCGGAAGTCGGGTAAAAGATAGGATAAGAAAAATACACACACACACACACACAAGTGTGACCGCTCTGCAACATCATAAAGTTGTAGTCTTTTGAAACAGCTGAAATCAGTCTAAATTAAGTTCGAATGTTACAAGGTTCATGCATTAGAAAACTTGATATCGGGTGATAAATCTTGAACGCACTTTACCTACTATAGCCAATCTGATAATCTGTAGAGTCCTTGCCTCTATCTAAAGCTCTACAAGCCTACTCTATACAGAATTTACAGAATGACTGCTTTTTGAAGAAAGAAAAAAAAAACTCGAAATAGTAATTTTACCAACAGATATTTCTAATCATCATTATATTATTATTATTATCAGTACAAGTCTTATAATATAATGATAATATCACCTTATTTTATAACGCCCGATTAAGACTTATGAGACCCATTATTTCACCAACCCATTATGGGTTTCGAACCAGCGATCTCTGCATAACGCCTTGACTACTAACGCCTTGATCTAACGGAACAGAGCTCTTCGTCAAACGTCTCATTTTTCAGAATTCTCTCAGTGATTGACCGTGTGCTTCTTCTTTCATCAAAAAAACTATAGTAAGCGTATAAAAGTAAGGGTATCTGTGGGAAAAGTAAGGGTAGCATAAGAAATGGAATAAGGGACATGAGGGTAGCATAAGGGATGCTGTGAGGGATGGAATGAGGGTTGTAAAGAGAGGGGGGGGGGCGCTATCTGACCGGTGCGACTTTAACAAAGTACGTGCGGTTCCTTTACCAGTGGTCACCACAAACACCCCCACCCTCACCACCCACCTACTTATACACACCCTTTGAATTCCTTTCCATCCTGGATACACCTTCAGACTCAGAATTGATGAGAGGTAGGAAATTTATTCTGGAGTGCCTTTCTTTGGATTGACTTGGTTTACTAACCATGCAATGTCAGAAGTCATATTAAGAAAAATATTTTTATTAGCAGAAATATATTTAGGAGTCATGGATACACCTTCAAACTCACAATTAATGAGAGGTAGGAAATTTATTCTGGAGTGCCTTTGGATTGACTAGGTGACTAGACCATAGACATGCAATGTCAAAAAACGAAGTGATTTTTATTGGAATTTCTGTTGGGGTCCACAAAAGGAATAAAATATAACTCGATAGATATAATTTTATTTTTTTAATTGGGTTTAGCGTCGCTTTCAACTGCATGGTCATAAGTCGACGGGGGTGTTACCCTCCATTCGCAGGAAATTTTCAAACCTGCTACCCACATTAAAGTCACCCAGCCTGGGTTGGGCCGGAATGCCGGCATCACGAAGTCTTCACCTCGCTGGAACAAGAACTGTGTATTTATAAAGCTAATATAATTTAAAAAAAAAAAACACTATTATTATTATATTAAGACAAAGTAAAATATACAGTAAAATACAATGAAATTATAAAGAAAAAAAAAAATAACTGACCTAAGTAGCTTGATCGATAAGACGGCAGACTTGTAATCTGGAGGTCAGGGATCCAACTCCCGGATTCAGCGTAGATTTAGTGAAACGAGTTTGAGTAGTTGTGATATCACGAACGTGGTACACAAATATGATAACTTATAAAAAATAAAAAATAGATTGAACAAAGAAACAAGAACAAAAAAGAAAATAAAGCTAATGTCCTACCTAAACGGCGGGGTTATTGATGCCTGTGGCAATCTCTTCCACCCAACCCTTACATTTCAACGAAAATACTTCAAGTTCTCGCATCACAAAGACAGAAGAACTCCTTCTACTGAGGTCATGCCCTGACTGTTTTACCTCTCAAGCAATCCTTAAAGCAAAAGGGCTTAAATATCTGCCTCACTCATTTTTAAATACTCCTGCAGGATTAATTGGTTACCTCAAGTCATAGCGCTTAATTTTCAGCCCCAACACCAACCAGCTTTCACTTAAGGTCCAAGAATATGGAAGATGGATTTCTTAATGTTATTTTCTGACCTCAAAGCACTAGGAGGATATTCTTAGTAAAGTTGCGGGGTTACGGTTAACGTTGGAGCAATTATTCTTGGATTAAAAATTAAGAATTCATTGGATTAATTTTTAATTACCCGAGTCTGTTTTTCAATCATGTCAGTAGTAAGTAAATATAAAATACGGATAAGTCAACAGCCATAGAAAGTACTTTTTTTTGTTTTAGTTATCAGATTTGTGTTAATCACTTTCATGATATCACAACTACTCAAACTCGCTTTACTAAATCTACGCTGAAACCGGGACTTGAACCACCGACCTCCAGGTTATAAGTCCGCCGCCTTATCGATCAAGCTACTGAGGTCGGTAGCCAGCCAGAGAGAGTAATAATGTAATATCGCCTTATTTATACTGCCCGATTAGGACTAATAATGAGTCCCCTTACTCTTGCCGTAAGCCAAGGACATATTATAATGTAATCAAAATCCCAAATGGGAGGATAACTTATCATGTCCCGGTTGGGTTTTGAACCCGCGACCTCTGAATTACCAGTCAGACGCCTTGACCACTGAGCTCACGGGACAGACTAAAGTAATCTTATGAAACCTATTTGTGGGTTGACTTGTATAGTAAAAAATACATCTCTATATTTATATAAAACAGAAAAAAGGACTACCTACCTATGTTTGTTTGTTTGTCCGGAGTTGTTTAGCCAAAACGGTAAGAGATAGGGAAAAATGTCTCAGAATTGACCCCCCCAAAACCATTATCGCTTTGTTCAGAAAAATTATAAAAATTCAAAAAGGCATTGCTGTCCAGCAGTACGGCCATGCCTTAGTAAATTTGAAATTTAGTCCCGTTGCAAAGCACGGGCAAACGGCTAGTCAATAATATATTGATATGCAATTTTCTACCAATGAAATATTAACTATAGCAATTTGGATCCCAAGTCTTCGAATTTTTGTTATCCAAAGGAAACAGGACACAATATGGATTAGCAAGATGCCCGAGGATTCCACTAAAAAGTAGAGAGAGAGAGAACAGGAAAATGAATATGCATAATGCATACTCCTGTATTAGAGTCCTGTGTATGGACACAAGGATTAAGATTAATTCTTTGATCGTATGAAAAACCACGTTCTTTTTTTCCAGAAAAAATAACTGAACCGATAAAAAAAGTTTTCCCATCTCCCTCATTTCGCTCACCATTATTAAAATCCTCATGTTCCCACCCCCGTCTTGGCTGGGCAGAAAACTGGCTTTGTATTCGTCCTGAGGTTCTTTGGTCATTTGAGTCAGTTCAATTGTCTGGACACCAGGGTCGATGGCGCATTGAATGCACCGGTTCTCGTATAGGATTACCGAAGCAACATTCACTTCATGATGCTGTTATCATATTTGTGTTAATCACTTTAGTGATATCACAACTACTCAAACTAGTTTTAATAAATCTACTCTGGAACTGGGACTTGAACCACCGTGCTCCAGGTTACAAGTCCGTCGATCTATTGAGGTCGGTATGTCAATGTCAAGGATAATAATGACTAATTAAAAACTAGAGAGTCAGACCAATACTTGTACGTATACTAGACACAAAAGAGTACAAATTCATTAAATTTAATTATATTTAGTTGAGAAAGCAAAGTGCGGTAATTATCAAAAGGCTTTCTTTCTTGTTTTCCCAGTTTAGAGCTCCATCATGATAAAAAAAAATCCTCTCCGTAAGCTTAAATGCCACATTTATAAATTTATTTTTTTAATTGCTTGGATTTTTTTCAACTGCTCTCCCTCGTTTTGCTTCTGTAAATAATAAATAAAGTTGATGGTCCATGTTTATGGTGGTGTGTGATCTAGCTTGGCTCTGACAGAATGGAAAACATTTCTGCATAGGTACCTACTTAGATTGTAAATGACCGTAGACGTAAATGGGAATTGTTATTATTATTAAACACTTTATTAGATATAATAAGACATATGTAAAGTACAAATTTAATAATTAATATAACAATTAAAAAATGGAAACAATATAAACAATAAAAAGAATAGAAAAATGTATATCAACGTATGTCCTAAGTAAAGGGCGGGGTTATTGCCTATGGCAGTCTCTTCCACCCAACCCTTTTCCTCCAAAAAAATACTGTGAATACTATGTTGAACTTGAAAATCTGTCCATTTTTATATTTATTTTTTTTTCCGTCATTAATTGCCTTAATCTTTTCTCTCTCCATCTCCTCTGTTGTTTTTTCCCTTTGCATTTTTTCAAGCTAAATAGAGTAATTACAGAAATTAATGTTGTTATTTTTTTCTATCCATAAAAAATGTGAATTGTGAGCAGCAAAAAATGTGAGACCAGAATAATTACCGTTTTTGTACGGTGGATTCGAACGGTGAAAAAAACAGAAAAAATGTACATATTTAGTTATTTTATTCACACATACGTACATGTAAGTATCTATAGTAAATATAACGGTTGTAATTTATCATAATGTATTTGTGTCAAAGTAAATAAAAGAAATAATTATTTTTAATAAAAAAATCTTCGGTATATTTTTTTAATGCGATGGAAGTCTCTCTTTGCTGTACTTACGAACATAAATTAAAGAATAATAAGTTATCATATTAATTTGTGTTAATCACTTTCCTGAAATCACAACTACTCAAACTCGTTTCACTAAATCCACGCTGAAACCGGGACTTGAACAACCGACCTCCAGGTTACAAGTCCGCCGACTTATCGATCAAGCTACTGACGTCGGTATATTAAAGAATTATAAAAACAAAGTTTTATATATATTATTTTTCTTAAAATCTCGTGATAAATATTATGTAGGTACTTTATACCTATGCAATATTCCGTGATTCAAATCTTGCAAAAAGGAAGTCTTGTCATTTTAATGTCATTACGAAAGACACTTTTAAGCTTCTAAGTATAATTGAAAAACAGAGGATTCCATATTTCTGTTCCAATATACCTCATTGAGTGATTTCATTTTTGAAGAAAATGTTACCTACTTAGTCAAAAGAAAGCTTATGCCGGTAAAATTAATGCAGTGTGAACAATTTAAACACCAGATTGATTTTTCTTCATTTAAAATATTCACAGTAGCTCCTTATTTATAAATTTAGGTGTACTTTTACAGATTAGACTGTTGTTTTTTTTTTTTTTTTGCTTTGGGTGGGACCACCTTATGCATTCATTGTCAATATCTGACGTGTTAACTCTCAGTGTGTCGGTAGTTAATACGAAACTAGGCGAATGGAGGCTAAAACCCCCGTGCTGACTATCTCAAATCAGGACCTTAAAACCAACAGCGTCGATAGCGCCGATCACCGAAGTAAGGCAACGTCCAGCAAGTTTGAAGACTCAGGAGCAATATTCGATCATTAGAGCAACATTGCTTAGGCTCACAGAATCCAGAAAAATAGTCATGACTCTTCCTTATAAAGATGGTGTCAGAATGCCCGTATTTAATTATTGATTTTACTTCCGAGAATTTTTTAATATTAGAAATCGGGAAGTATTGTGTTCGTTTTTGTAAAATAATAATTTTTTTTTGCTCCGATTTCATTTTTTTTATATTTCTGGACGTTTCATAACCTCCTGTTTAATATGTTTAATTTATAAATAAAATATACTATATACCTACCTATTGCCAAGAAAGAAGTTTAAAGGTAGACGACCGCCAAAAAACTCCTCCTTGAATGGAAGTAGAGTTAGTAGAAAACTGAATTCGAGAGCATTAGAAATGAAAATGACATAATTCTCGTAACAGTGGGTAGCTAAAACAATCTGATAAAGTTCCACAAATTTCTCCAAACAATAGATTCAAGTTTGACTAGTGAAATTTCATTGTGGTTTCCTTTTCATTCTCCGCACAAGACAAACAGAAAATATTTTCCCAAGATTATTTTGTCATTCCGAACGACGTTAAAGTCTCGTTTTAAAAAGCCCTCTGAGGTATTTTAGAGAATGGGGCACATGCATATCATATCATGCTAATTTTGAGGAGCTGAAAACGAAACTTTGTCCCCAGAAGAACAAAGGCATAGTTGATGAAGGAGTCGTTATCACGAGTGCTTCCACAGATGGTGCAGCGTACAGCCTAGTAAAACAAAATAGAATTGTGTGCCGAGTGGGTTCCATTTCGCCAAAGCACCACGAACTTTGAATTGTAATATTTTTTTTACATGAGTATTTTGGGACCCTGCCGAGTGAGTTACTGGGTGAGACATTGTCTAAATTTTCTTACCCCAAAAGAAGAATTTTACCTATGCGTTGAACAAGAATAATAATTATAATTTTCTCTCAACAATATCATTGTGTGAAAATTATACACTGTTTCTTTATTGGGGGGGGGGGGGGGGGGTAAAAAAACTCAGATAAAAGGAATGTATCCTAATTCTAACCTTTAATTACAGGTAACTATGTATGTTACAAATGTTACAAAAAACTATGTTACAAATCTGTAGACTACGTTGAATAAGTGAAACAGTGAAATATAGCGAAAATCCATATCAATGTATCGTATGGCACGGAAGACTCAGCAATTGACGAGACGGTGCAAAGTTAAATTGGCGTTTCTTTTGTTCTCCAACATATTTTCCATGTTTTAAATTGTACAAAGCAAACAAAACTTCACAGAAACAATATAATAATGTAATAATAATAAGAGCACTATGTGATTCCCTTGTCGTTTGTTCGGCTCCCGAAATAAAATTGTCTTCTGTGAAATTTTCTCAATTAAACGATTAAAATCTCTTGCAATATTTATGATTATTAAATTTGTGAAAATTTTCTTCGTTCCCTTGACTCGAAGGCTTTTTTGACATCTAAAGTAGGAGGGAGAAATGTAAGAAGAGTTAAGGGGAGGGAGAATTGGGAAATATGTAGAGGAGTTTTCTAAGTTACTATATAATATATACGAGTAAATATAATTATTATTTAATATGAAATTAAGTTTTTAATGTTGTTTCTATCTTAGTATGTTAAGGATGAAAGTTTATCAAAATAATAGAACATGATTTTTAAGAAAATAGCTAATTGAAACTATTTTTTTTTTTTTTTTCAGTGGGCAAAAGCCCATACAAACATTCTATTAATAAAGTCTTTGGCTTTTGGGACCCTGGTGCCAAGAAGCCAAAGGATTTTTTTTTTTTTTTATAGATCAACCTCCTTTTTGAAGCAGAGGATTTCTCTGTGTATCCAAAGGGGAAATGCAGCAGATAATTAAGATACCTTGATAGCACAGGGCTTCGTTCTTCAGACTTGACGGAAATATTTAATATTTTGTAAAAATGGTGTTCTATTGTACATAAATACATGATTTAACCTAACTTATTAAAATTGGTTACACTCAAAATCGGTGCGTACTATGAAGTTTCAAATTTTGAACTTTACTGAGATGAAAGCATCCAGACCAAACGTCCACTTAATTACATACAAAGATACAAAGCAAAAGCCATTATAACACGACTATTCATCTATTCAAGGCATCAGGTTACATTCAAAAGTAACAAGCGACATGTTGAATAACCAAACTTTTGTCCCGTCTGATTCGGCAATTAGTGACCTGCATTAGTCGAGAATTGTTTGATTTCAATTATTTTGAGAACAAAGTAAAAGGATTAGGATCGAGGAATTATGTGAGAGAGCGAAGACCGCAGAACTTTACAACACAATTTGGTCTCACACACATTCTGGAAATCCTACCTGATGGAGAACGAAAGCTCAGACTAACAGGAAAGGGGTGAATTACCAGGGCTGGGTTCATAAAGGGCAGTGAAGAGGGTGCCTCCGATCATAATATTATACGTCCTTTGGTTCTTAAGCCAGCTTCCGTGGCGTAGTGGTTGTGACTACTGCTCGTAGTCCAGCGATCCCGAGTTCGATTCCCGGTTAGGGCAGACTTCTCGAAGAAAATTCTGTTTCCTCCAATTAGTCAATCCCTAACTAATTGATATTATTGATGCTTGGCACTCGAATAACTAACTTTCAGGTTAAAAGTTCGCTACATCAAGCTAATACTGAGGTTGGTTTAAGAAATATGTATGTAGGTCACAACAAGGACCCCATACAGAAGAGCCTGAACTAAATATTGTGTTTATTGAATATAAGTTTCCATCGTGTGGTAGAAAGGATGTAATGTAGTGGAAGAATGAAGATAAGCTCTACCTTCCTCTCTTTCAGTGATGTTATGTATGTGAAATCAGTTCCACCCTTGCTTTCTCTTGTCTAACAAAATCATACTCCTTCTTCTCCTCCTCCTCCTATTTTTCCATCCTTATTTTTCCTCAGATGTCTCCTTTTTCTCTCCTCCTCCTTTTCTTTGCAAACCTTATTCTCCCTTAGATGTCTCATTGCCCTTTTTCTCCTTGTATTCTTTCCTATCTTTATTCTGCTTTGGATGTCTCCATTTCCTCTTCCTATTTTTACCATCCTTATTCTCCCTTGGATGTCTCCTTTTCCTTCTTCTCCTATTCTTTCCCATTCTTATTATTCCTTAGATGCTTTCTCCTTCTCCTCCTATTCTTTCCAATCTTTCTTCTCCTTTAGATGTCTCCTATTCCTCCTCCTATTCTTTCCTATCCTTATTCCCCCATAGATGTCTCCTGTTTCCTCATCCTGCTATTCCTTCCCATCTTTCTTCACCTTTAAATGTCTCCTATTCCTTCTCTTTCTACTCCTTTCCTTTCCCATCCTATTCCCCATTGATGTCTCCTTTTCCTCATCCTCTTCCTATTCTTTCCCATCCTTAATCTTACCTTCCTCCGTCCTCTTCCTCTTTATACTCATTTCTCTTCTCTTTTCTTCTCCTTCTCCACACCGATTTCTTTACTCCTCCCTTATCTCTTACCTCCTTCTCACTTTCCTACTCCTCCTTCTCATCCTTCTTCTCTTCCTCTTCTCCTTTTCCTCATCCTTCCCTACACTCCTCTCTCCCTCTCCTCCTCCCGGTCTCCTCATCTTCTTTTTATCTTCAACAGGATAATAAGGCTTTGAGTTTTCCTTGTATCCTGTCATTGTAAACATGAGCATGGATTCTGATAGAATTATGTTTACCAGATATTTACATCTATTACATACATACATAAATGTTAATATATTTACACTATATGTTCATGCATACATTGCATATAGACTTTTACTCGTATATAATATTGGTGAATATAATTCTCTTCTCGTGTACTTTGTGGTCCAGAAAAAAGAAGATTAATACACTTTTACGAAAGTTTACAATGGACCTCTAGTGAAGGATATTTTTCGATACAGGATAGCACAGAGATTTTATTCATTATATTGACCGCTTGTCCAAATTATTTTGAATGAAACCATCACAACCTACATAACTAAAAGTCTGCACATGATTGAGGTACCTCTAGATCCCTCTTTTTTTCACAAAAAAAGTAATACATAATTATTATAATTACATCTCAGTAGTACTACTCAGTACCTAACTAATGCAAATTTCACAGGATTAAAGAAAAATTAATATGATGAGAACAAAGGTTGGGTGGAAGAGATCGCCATAGGCAATAGGACCGCCCTTGAGTTAGGACATCTGTATATATTTTTATTAATGTTATCTATGTTGTTTATCTTCTTTTTTTTTTGTTCATATTAATCTAAATTTTCATTATTACCTACCTGTTTATACATGATACGTCCTTTTGATAAAAAGTTAAATAATAATAATAATAACAAGCTATGGGAAAAGTTGCAAATGCAAAACCATTGGGTTAAGAAGAGTGGTGTGAAGTCAACTAGACTCGTGTCATTTCAATAATTTACTGTCGGTTAGTCAAGAGCTTCCACATAATTGAAAGTTTGGCAGTCCGTTATCTCATGCATTCATCTTTTTCGGCCTTTTCAAAAAGCTCATTATTAAATTTGAGATTAGGAGGGTGGGGGATGAGAAAGATTAGGAAGAGGGAAGAGAGAGGAAGAAGGAGGGGGTATAATTTTAAGTATGATATATGGCTGTCGTGAGGCTTGCATTTATCGTAAGTGACCAGGCTCTGTGGCTTTCCAATTTTGCTTATCATTCTGGGGTGGGCATATTTTTTGGAATGAAAAATATAACAGGAGGCACGAGTGCCTACTTAGCTGTTTGGTCTTTTTGAGAACATGAGTCTGGCTGGGGACTATAAACAGGGAGTGGACCAGCATTGGCTTGGTTCCGGGGGCCCTTGTCAATTATTAGCCTCCTTGTAAAGACAGTGGTTGAAGTTCTGAGTCATTCGTCCACTGTCTGGCTACCATGGTTCAAGATGACGCCACCCTATGATGATGATGAAAACTATTTTCGTTCTGTTGTGTTCTAAGAAAAAAAAAGAAGTCATTACCAGAGTAAAACAATCTAGAGTCCTGCTATGATTTCAACAGAAATATTTGTTCCAGCCAGAATCGATCTCGTAAACTAGTAGTTGTGAGAGCCAAAATAAGCTGGTTTTTTGGCGGTATGTGATAAAGAATTAGGTACTTATATTTCATTAAAACCATAAAAAAACAATATAGAACATGAGTAAAGACTTCTTCCTTCACATTAAGAACACACAAAGAAACGCTTTTGTTGTGTAATATTTGTGTTCAGAATTCAGATAGCTTCCACGTCATTTTTAGCGTCAAGAAAAGAAGAAGGAGTTTTCCTAATTTATGTACATTTTAAATGAGGCGAGCCGAGCATAACTTGAGATATATGAGTGAGATTCCACCTGTACATAATGTATTGCTAGCTTCTCATACGTAAACACAACTCACATGGAAGTTTTAACAAAATCAAAGTTCATTAAGATCTAATACAGGGTTCAATGGGAGGAAATTACCTTTGGTAAGAAATTCTTATTTGGCGTTCACTGACTGATTTTTTTTTATTTAAGATGAGTGTTTTACGGACTCCTTCATTTCCTATCCATGAAACAGGAGCTTTTGAAGACGCTTGTCGTCTGGAAATAATTCTGAGGAAAAAAAAGGAGGAAAAAAAGGGGAAAAAAAATAGGTGGGTACTTTTGATACCCAGTAATCGCATCGCGAAATAATTCTGAGAAAAAAAAATTAAAAAAAATAGGTGGGTACTTTTGATACCCAGTAATCGCATCGCGAAAAAACATATCTGATGCAAGTATTTTGTGAGACGAAAATTTTCCGTTTAGTTTTTGACTTTTTACATAAATATTTGAACAAGAAAGTTGTGAAACTCACATGTTGAGTCCTGTATTTACATGTTGAGAAAATGTGAATTCTTCATGTGTGTTCAGAGGTGGGTATGAAATAACTGATGAAAATATTGTTGTAGGTATATGGGTGGTATTGAAGACATTCAATAGTATAATATACGAGTGCTGTTTCGTTGGAAAACACATTAGAAAAATATCATTAAAAAACACACATCATCACATTTTTCCTGAGGGTAGCAAATAGAAACATTATAGGTATTTAAGAAGAAAAAGAAAAAAAAAAATATTACGCAGCCATATTTTATTACAATAATAATATTAATAATATTCCATTATTCCAAATCCATATAATATTTCAAGAAGCTATCGATAGAATAGGGAATAACATCGAATATGTAGTATGTGCCTACTTCAACTTGAGATAGTGATTTTATCAGCTCCCACAAAAGCCCGTTATTACCTTTGTATAACTCTTATAAGATACGTTAGATACGTTTGTATGCCATAAAGATAATGCTATGGTTAATATACAAGAGCATTTGTAATATATGAGAAGATTCTGTGTTAGCTATTCAGGAATATAATGGGTGTTTTGAGAGGATATAAAAGTCATGTGTGAGGCATGTATGGCTAGGAGGTTGGGAGGGAGGTGATGATATGTTCCGCCGCTATTCAAAGGTTAAATTCAATAAATTTGATACGGTAACGGTTCTCTGAGGAGCAGTACAGAGGTACGTTAACACTTTATTTATGCCGATAGATAAGGAATCAGCTTAAATAACGATAAAGGCTGGTTCACACTGTAACGCCTCGTAGGAGAATAGTTCTAGTTTTACCTTCAGTTACCTTTAGAAGAAGTTGGCTGCAGAATGGTTTGCATACAACACCAGTCAACATTTTAGAGCAGCAATTAAAGTCTGACATCTCATTATCATTAATTTTCCACCCCTCAATGTCTAATAATAAATTTAATAATTATATTTTTTAAGATGGCCTGTGCTACTGGTGAGCCCCGTCTAGTAAATTTCTAGTAGCAGAATAATAAGCAGAACGTACGTTCTTTCCTAGCCTGATAAGTAGCTGGTGTGAACGGAGCTTTCATTTTTTCCGTCGAGAAAAAGGGTAGAGAACAGAAAGTTTCAATTGATGATATTAGCTCAAGACAAAACATGAAGAAATGGGTTTGGTCTTATCTCATGCGGCTCTTGTACAAAGTAATCATAGTATGCTGTATTAGGGTGATACCTATATTTTTCAGTATTTATTACCTATACCTATTAATTATTATAGAATGGTTGGAGTTCCACAAGAGAAGCACCAATTATCACACCGACTTCTATTTAGAAATTTAGATCTATTGTGACCAGTTGAGTCTAATTCTGATGTACGTCCTGATAATTAGTAGTAAAGACGGGGGTTTCACCCTCCATTCGCTGGGAATCGTACCAGCTACCCACATTAACCTCACCCAGCCTGGGTAGTGCCGGAAATGGCAGCCTGACGTGTTTAGATGGAACAGAATTTTCGTCGAAAAGTCTGCCCAACCGGGAGTTGAAATCGGGAACTCTGAACTACGGGCAATAGTCACAACCATTACGCCACGGAGGATGGTACCTATACCTACACTATACATTCTTTTCGTTCACTCTACCTTTTCCAAACTTACTTGGGGTCTGTCTTGATTTCATGAAGACAAGTTCTCCACTTGTTTCCAGTTTCTGTCTAAGGCATCTTCCAACCCTTCTCTCTCAAGTCTTCCTCTACTTTATCTCTCCACCTAATAATCTTGTTCCTCCTTCTTTATTCCCCCACTTCGCATAGTTCTCCTCTCTTCTCTCAATGTACCCAAACCATTCTCAGTATACTCTCTTAAAAAAGTATACTATCTTAAAAAAATTCTTCGTACAGCCCTGGATTTTTTCCAGACTGTCCTCTTGCTCTGAGTATTCTATTTCGGGACGACAAAAACTCGTCCTTAACCCGTGCCGCCATGGCTAGTTTTCTGGGCAGGCAATATCCATTCGTTACAGTTCAAGGAGAGCCCTTATCCTGCCGTTATCCTTTCCAATCCTTTCCTTACATCCTTATGCTTTGTTTACACGTGTAAATTCTCCTTAATGGTCCTTTCTTTCCCTCCTCTTCCACACCCGGAGGATTTTAATCTGCTATCAGCACACTGAAAGGAACATGGATAGTGATGTGGACAGAGGAGTAGTTTCTTGTGGGGTGCCAAAAGTTGAAATCTAGTAGATTGTTCGTGGTTTCATTAACACGATTGGTTGATTTGGTGAGATCCTGAATGAGTTGGGTTTACTATAAATCAGAAAGGCTTGTATTCAAAATTCAGGTGACCTATAGAATCGAAGCCTGTAACTATATAAATATTCAAATGTGCACTTTCAGGTGGCAAAAAGATCCACAATTCTGTCAAGATTTCGGCAGAGAAACATATACACCAACGGAATGACTATAGAATTATCGGACTTGTAATTTTTTTTGATAGCATAAATGCGACATGTCATTATTATTTCTATTTTTCAAGTATCAAACTGATAGCTTTCCAGGAAATTTTCCTGAATGACACTCTCAAATTTCAACAACAAGATCGAAATTCTTGAACCTCTCCACAGCTCATAATATTTTAATAAAGTCAAAAACTTATGAAATTTGATTTCATCCCCCAACCTCAAGCTTTAAAGTTTGACCACTAAATGGCAAATAACAATGATACTGAAGCTTACAAAGTTTCTTTATTATTCGAATATTGTGAAGCTTGTTAGATATCATTTTATTGCCTCTGGATGTGTTGCAAACTTTTCCTATCAGATATCACAGATCTGTGGGATTTATTGCTTTCAAATTTGAAATTTCATTTTGTTTTGTGATTAAAAAATCGTTTGAATTGATGCAAGTTTATTCGGCTTTTCTGTATTTGAGTTTGTTTGATGATCTTTTCGTTTTGTCATAGTCAAAGTGGCCGAGTGGTGTAGTGTATTAGGCTTGCACGCACATCGATCTGGGTTCAAATCCCTATAAACAGGGAGTAGACCAGCATTGGTTTGGGTCTGGGGGCCCTTGTCAAGTATTAGTCTCCTTGTAAAGACAGTGGCAGAACTGCTGAGTCATTCCTCCACTGTCTGTCTACCATCGTTCACGATGACGCCACTCTATGATGATGATGATGACAGCATTTACCTAGAGAGATGCACAACAAGATTTTACAAATCCAAAGCAAGCAAAAGGATACCTCATAAAATTTGAATTATTATTTTACACTTTTTGAAATATTTCATCTTCGCTTTGATGTGCTTTCGCCAAGGAATGCTCCCCGCTCCACAAATCCTTAACTCAAAGAACTTGATACCGAAGCTCTAACTCTTTCTTCATCCCCTGTGCTGGTTTCATACCTATCGCATTCCCTTTGGTAAGGTATGGAATTTCAGTTATTTTAACTTAACATTAAGATAGCCTCCCTCCTGTCTTACCATTCCGATGTTTTTAACAAACGATGTTACTTTGGAATTTTATTTTGAATGTTCACTAGAACTTTGTTCATTTCGAAGTACAGAGCTTTTGTTGAAAGGCTCAATCTATAGAGTATAGATATCATTACAAATAAACCATTTATACCAGAGATCTCTTGTAAGATGTGATAAATATCGGTACTTTGTTAAATTAAATCGAATCCCACCCAGTGCATGAATTTTTCCTCGTTAATTTGAGTTTGTGACCACATAATAATAAAACTCTGAGGGTTAGGTGGTAGAAAATGCTTTGAACATTAAGCTCGCCTGGTGATTACCTTCCACTAAAAAGTGTTATTATTACTATGGATGAGCAGTTGCAAAAATAAGGAACTGTTTGGAGTAGCACGCGTGATATGGCTCGCACAATTCTGAAACCGAATTATACCAGTAAGAGCATGAAAATGCTAAAATGAATACATTTTATACACGTCATGTTTATTACTAAGTATAATAGGTATCTCAATAACATTTTCAAGCTTTTTATAAAGCAACAAAACGCTAAATGAAGAGACTTTTCCTATCTCTTCATTTTTGATATTTTCCTTACAAATTTCCATAAAAACCACAAACCACTAAATAGAAAGATAAAAAGAGTGAAAAAGAGCGAGATAGTCAAGAAAAGAAAACTATTAAATAGAAAGAGATGAGTAGCAAAAAAGTGTTCAAATTGAATAGATAAGAAAGAATGTAGGGAGAAACCACAGATTTGACGGAGCACGGAGGTAGGAAGAGAGAGGAAAGGGTGAAGGAGTAAGGAAGTGAGGCATTTCTTGTATTCATTGAGTAGTTTTATGATTTATTCCAGGGTGGAGTGAGTTGTAGGAACAGGGTCGTAACTAGATTAAAATCAACGAGAGGGGTGTTTTCACCATGAAATTTTGTTTTAAAATTTAGTGTTATACCTGTGTACATATAGGTATCTGTTTTGGTTTACAGAAGAAGGTTCTTGCGAGAAAAAAAAAACAACTATTCAAACTAGCTTTACTAAATCTAAGCTGAACCCGGAACTTAAACCACCGACCTCCAGGTTACAAGTCTGCCGCCTTGTTGATGAAGCTACTGAGGTCGGTTCTTGCGACTACTAGGAATCTACTTAATGTTGCAAATTAAAAATATTGAATTTAATGTTGAATAAGTAATGTGAATGAAACGAAAATAACCTACACTTCAGAAAGACAATAGAAAAAATCGGAGCAAAAAAATAATTTTTTTTTTACAAAAACGGACACAATACTTCCGATTTCTAATTTTAGAAATTTCTCGGAAGTAATATTATAGTGAGTGAGTGGTGGTACTTGTAAAATTCTTCAGCCACTGGAAAAAAAACGACTTCCCCTTTTAATTGGACAGAAAAAGATATTCTCGATATCTATTTATCTAATTTTATTTCTAGGTAATCAGTCCGTTTCAAGAGAAGGTTAGAAACACCAAGCCCTTATTCCAGAACTTTCTTTCATAATCCGCAAATATTTCTTTTAACGGTCAGGCAATGCACTCTAAATGGCTATTTCCTTAAAATTGACCAATCAGAGTGCATTGTGTGACGGTTGTAAAGGATATTTGGGGAGTGAGAGGACAGAGAGGGATTTTTAGAACAAGAACCAAGCCCTCAGAACGGGCCTGGGTAGAGATGTGGTAAAAGATAGGGAAGCGAGAGAGAGGGTGAGAATCTAGGCTGTGATTGATGAAGCTCTCATTGTATCAAAATGTTTCGGAGATAAAAACCATCTCTTCTTTTTCCACCTCCACATTATTGTTGTTCATTGCCTTAATGACTCTTCCACCACGATTACTCATTCATTTATTTCGTCTTGGATCTCCCTCATAAAGACTCTTTCCTTCAAATACTTTGTGATTGTGGAGATGAAGATATAAAGAGAAAAAAGATGGTGCTATGCTAGTGTTTTGCTGATTACAGTGATCATTTTAGACTTTGGGACTCTTGGACCCGATTTAACCCGCAATCAGTACGGTTGTGAGAGATTTCTCTCACAACCGTATACGTTACCGTGTACTGGATACGTTACAAAACCGAACCGTACTGATCCCGGGTTAATGAAGGACCCTTAAACGGAGACTGTAACAAGTTACTATTACCATGGTAACAGCCAATCACATAACTGAAATCAGCTAATAAAGAAAATAATGATGTCAGCCCTCTGATAGGCGAGTGCGCCGGAAAGTATTCCTTTCATACAACTGTAACCAAATTGTAATGTCTCTATACTGTTCAAACCACAGAGACATTAGATTAATGTCAAAAAAGGATAAATACGGGACCTCACGCATCACGCATACAAGCGAGTATTTTACTATTGAGCAAATCGTGCCCTCTACTATAAAAGGTATCTAATAACCACCGCCATCATCTGACTATCCTTTTTCTTTGCATCAATACTATCAGTATTAATTTTTTCATCTAACTGCCATATTCGTAGTCACTGTGGCAGAGTGAGTTAGCGCGCTAGGCATTGCACACATGGTGACCTGGGTTCGATCCCAAGCGGTGTAGGAATTTTTCTGCTCTGTTCTTAAATGTTCGGGGTCCACTCATATCTCGTGAGGAAAAATGAGTAGCTGCTTTGATGTGAAGCAGCGACCAGTGGCAGAATCATAGGCAAAGAAATACAAGATATTGTAAATTAAGGTGGTGATGCTGGCATTCCGGCCCAACCCAGGCTGGGTGAGGTTAATGTGGGTAGCAGGTTTGTGAGTTTCCTGCGAATGGAGGGTAACACCCCCGTCGTGATATGACCAATGCAGTTGAAAGCGACGTTAAACCAAAAAAA
Source organism: Bactericera cockerelli (assembly GCA_024516035.1). Classification (NCBI taxonomy): domain Eukaryota; kingdom Metazoa; phylum Arthropoda; class Insecta; order Hemiptera; family Triozidae; genus Bactericera; species Bactericera cockerelli. The sequence continues at coordinate 16,377,662 of CM044959.1, read as the reverse complement.
AAAATTAAAGTGGTAAAGTCCTATGATTCTGCGCTACCCACTAAAATTGTGACATAATAACACAAAGAAAAAGCATTGTTATTATTATTATTATTAACTGCCGCATTTATGAACAGAGAATTCTCTCTGAGCAATGTCTCAAGCGAGAGAATCTTACCACTGAGCTAATCCTGCGCTATAATCTCCGTCACTTCTTCTAATCTCGATAGAAAATTGTTAAAAGAATCTCATTTTCTTCCCCAGATTTTCACCGTTTTCCTGAACGACTCTTTCCGCTCACATCCCTTCCATCATAACCCGTCGCTCTTCCACCCAACCGAAGAGATAACACAAACACTTTAGCTTCCAAAGTTCCAACATGCAGGCTTGTCAAAAGTTTGTAACTCCTTTGTGTGAAATAATAATTCGAGAAACCCAAACCCGAGATGAGCAGAAAAGATATGCGGGAGATTTATTTATTTTTTTCGGCTGGGTTTTTAAAAAGAAACATCATTTTTCAAAATTATAAAGGAGAGAGTGAGAAATGGGAGGACAATGGGTGGCTAAAAAAGAAAAGGACCAAAGTGACCGGAAGTCAGAGGAAGGAGGATTTCGTAATGCTCTCTCAGACATACTTTTTTTTATTTCATTTCCTTTCGAAAAAAAATAATCATTTTGATATTTTTTTTGGACAGCAAACTTTTAAACTGCTGAGGACATAAATGAAATGCAATATGTATGGAGAAGTTTTAATAATAAGACTAATTTTATGAGTATACCTACTGGTGACAATTTTTTTTCTTAAGATGAGTGATTCGCACCCTTTTTTTATTTCGTAGCCATGAAACAGGAGCTACTGTAGACGTTTGTGGTCTGTGTGGTAGCAAGCCCATCCCGTAGTATGTCTCCCCTCTGATGGTCGAGAAGTGACACAATACTTTCCAATTAGGTGCTGGGTCAACACAAGCGCTTTGTTCGAATCTAGGAGGAGGACCTAATAAAATTCTCTTAGGTTGGAAAGAAATCGAACTAACAAATACCTACTTGATTTTTTTTTAAGGATTAGAGGAAGAGATAGTCCATGGCAATGGAGACTCACATCTTCATAATATGATTATTGTTCCAAACACTGATCTACACAATGAGGCATTGCCGTACATCATTTCGGGCCTGAATTCAGCGCAACCAATTCCTACCAACTTATGTTCAAAATTCTGATAATTATTCAAACAAAATTCGGTATAAGGCTCCTCTTCGCTGTCCTTAAAATACAAGAAGAGCAGAGTGTTCATCCTAAAGGGTGTAGCTTTCACTCTGTACAATGTCCTGAGGGTGTCACAAACCTGTAGTTATCCTCTCTGGAACACGAAAATCATCAATTATCTTGTTAAAGTCCAGATTTCTTTTCAGATTTTTTATGCTTTCAAATCTTGGAAATTTCATTTCATAAAAAAAACTTTTTACTCTCTTTTTTAACTTTTTAAAAAAAGAGAGTATTTTCAACAACAAAAACAGAGAGAGGATAAAATATACCAGTATTACGGCCATTCCCTTGTTGTTTTTAAAATAAGTATCGTGCCGTAGTAACGTGATTCGTCTAGTCCTAACCACATTCTCTGGAGAAAGTCGTCATTTCGTGTGACAATATTTACATACTCATTATCTGCAGTAACATTTTTTATCGTGTAAAAAGTTTGAAACTTTTTGTTTTGAACATTCAAGCAATAAAGATAACAAAACCTTTAACTTTTTAATCTTCAAGAGTAAACTTTTGAGTATTCAACCACCTATTTGTAAAAGGGGATTTACTTCTCATTCGCGAAGTTTTATTTAAATCCCTTTAATTCTTTTTATCTGCAAACATGACTTGCCTTGTTTAGCATGGATGTGGAATGTGAATTGTGTCAAAATCCAAGAAGGTGTCATTTCATATTATTCTCAGCACCGCACCGCACCGCTTAATTCGACGAAATCGAAGAAATCGGTAGTCAGCGTAAGATATTTGTTCAACTGGTTTTTATTTTTGACTTAAAAGCACCTAATAACAGACCTTGTATGTGAAAATATTATGTAAATGAAAAACATACTTTGAAATAAGTTTCACCTGTCATCTGTTTCAACGGTGAGCGATAAAACAGGAGACATGAGGGAAAAGATTTGGTGGTTGATGAATCAATTTCCATCAGGGCTCTAGCCCCCAGGGTAATGAAGAAGAAAGTTTACCTTCTCATCTTCAGTGTCAACGACCTCATTGAAAGAGAGAAATTCATTTCCATCACATCAAGCTCGTCAGGAGGAGAGATCTCGTCAAGAATAACGCGCCATCCGGCCTTTATTAACACGAAACAGAGTTTGTATGTGTATTTTGATTCATTGTTTTTCTCCACTTCCCGTTAACTTTTAGCATAAAATTATACCGTAATAATGCAGTTCCAGAAAAAACAAGTTAAGAAACGTTAATCATGGAGAGGACATAAATATAATATTGATGGCCGTCTTAGTTTCAAATCCATCCCTGATAAATAAGGAGATTCACGTTAATAATAATATTAATAATACTCTTTAGTGGAAGGCAACCACCAGGCGAGGTTAATGCTGTAAGCATTTTCTACCAGCTAACCCTCACAGAGTTTTATTATTCACAAATAGGTCACAAACTCAGATTAATGAGGAAAAATTCATGCACTGGGTGGGATTCGAACCAACGGATCCCTATGCTACCTGGATTATCAGACTAGCGCTTTAACCACTTGACTACCAGTACACGATATGCTGGTATATTCTGGTCCTACTCAGGACGGGATTTTTTAATGTCGGTTGTTTTCTCAGCAAATGTCAGATAAAAACGTCGCGATGTAACCTCAGAAGTTGAATTTCAAACAGAAAGCAAATAAATAAACAAATAATTTGTGTCAACCAAGTCCGTAAAGGGGAGAGATTTTTTTTTAGAATTTCCAGAGTGTAGGATGTCCGTTCAATTTTTGCTCCAGAAAAAAAATCCCGTTTTTTCTCTTGATACATAACCGATTTTTGGTATAACTGACACCCGAATCCCAACCAAAAGACACGGTGAATACTGCACGAACCACTTCACAACTTTTGTGTTTCACAAAAGTTATAACCATGGTAGTCAAGTGGTTAACGCGCTAGTCTGGTAATCCAGGTAGGGATCTGTTGGTTCGAATCCCACCCAGTGCATGAATTATTCCTCATTAGTTTGAGTTGGAGCATTAACCTCGCCTGGTGGTTACATTCCACTAAAGAGTATTTTATTATTATTACCATGATTGATGTTGCACAAAATGTTTATGAATCCGGTTTATGAATGACTCATTAATTTGAGTTTGTGACCACATAATAATAAGACTCCGAGAGTTAAGTGGTAGTTTATGAATCTGGAACTACCACAATTAGTGATCAGACTGATGGGCCTTAACCCTTTGACGTACAAGGGACATATGTGTCCCTTCAATTTAACTTAACATAACTTTTGTTCAATGAGGAAAATAATGTTGAAGTTTTTTATGCTCGATTTTATGCTCCTTGACTTTATTTTTATGTACCTGGCAACACTGTAGACCTAATGTAAACAATAAAAAAGTTCATTTCAAAATTTGAAATTTCCTGAGGTGCATGGTGTACTTTGAAAGTTGATTTCTTTTTATTTTCGAATTGTTTTGTGACAAGCCAGATATTGAATAGGATTGAGAGGTAAGTTTTCTTTATTTTTGCCGTTTTTTTGTTATGATTACATCAACAACAAACACTTTGAGAGCCAAATACAAATTGGGACACTGGTGTCCCTCTGTACCTCAAAGGTAACAAACATTACATTACTCAATCATTACTGTTATCTACGTTGGTGGGGATCTACAGGTTTTTTTCTTTCTCTTACAACTGTTGCTCATATTTTTTTTTTTTTTTTTTTTTTTTTTTTTTCAGATAATGAGCATTAGACAACACAGAGAATTCCATCTCAATGAGGATGAAATACTGGGAATACTTGTTGCAGAAGACAGTGGTGATGAGGACAACTTGATTTTAGATGAAGAAGACAGACAATTTTTGGCTGAAGATATGGATGCTGGAGTTACAATTTCAGAGATTTTACCTCCTGAAAGTCTTGGAGTACCCTTATTTAATGTCAGTTCAACTCCTGATCCAAATATTTCTTGCCCCAGGCCAACCTCAAACTTTACTTGGAGAAGAAATCAGTATGTACCAAACATTTTTCAAACAAATGAGACCTATGTTTATGGAGCCATCAAAATCTTACAAGATGAACAAGTTTATAACACAGTCACTCCCATCCAAATTTACAATAGCACGTGTAAGTTCAACAAGCTGTTAGATGATATAATTATTCCTGAATCTATGAAATATGCTGAACAGCAGGGAAGAGTGTTCACAATTGATCATGATGAAATGTCAGCGTTTATAGGTATGAACTATGTAATGGGATATCACTCTCTGCCAACCATTCGAAGCTATTGGTCAACTGACCCTGACATGGGTGTACCCTACATTGCCCAAGTGATGACACTTCACAGATTTGAAGAAATAAGGAGAAATTTACATTTCAACGACAATAATCTTCATGTACCAAGAACAGAACCAACCCATGATAGAGCATTCAAAATAAGACCAGTATTTGTTCACTTCAATGCATCATTCAAGGAAACAATGAATAATACAGTACACCAATCTATTGATGAGCATATGGTAAAGTTCAAAGGACACAACATAATGCGACAGTATGTCAAAAGTAAGCCTATAAAATGGGGGTTTAAAATGTGGTGTAGGTGTGACTCACTAACAGGGTACCTGTTTGATTTTGATATTTACACAGGGAAGAAGGCTAATACAACTGAGTTTGGACTTGGCGAGTCAGTCATAGTTCAACTCACTAGAGATTTGTGTGGATTGACGTGTGAGGTATATTTTGACAACTTTTTCAATTCCCCTCTCATACAGCACAATTTGTTGACAGACAATATCAAATCATGTGGAACTGTTCGAGCCAACAGAAAGCATCTTCCCAAGAATATCCCAACTGACAAGAGGAGACATCTATACAGCTAGCTCTGGAGGCATATCTTTTATCAAATGGATGGACAACAAGGCTGTACATATGCTGACAAATTTCATATCTCCAGTTCCAACAGCCAATGTTACCAGAAGGCAATCTGGTAGTGCAGATAGATTGGTTGTGAAGTGTCCTGATGTTATCAAAAGATATAATAAGTACATGGGTGGCGTAGATCTGATGGATCAAAAGAAAGTATATTATGAGGTGGACAGAAAATCAAAAATCAAGTATTACCTAAGACTTTTCTTTGACATCCTTGACATTGCTCTCAATAATTCTTATGTTGTCTACACCAAACTACATGAAGAAGGCCGCGTTGAAGGACCTGCTCTATCAACCTTGGAATTTCGCCAGCTAATAGCAAGATCTCTCATAGGTGGATTCTCTTCAAGAAAGAGATCTCTGAAAGATACTGTGACTACTCTAAAAAGACGGTACAATACTCAAATAAGTTCAAATCACAAAATGTCTAAAAGAAATATGAGAAAGAGGTGTGCACAATGTGCCAAGAACAAATTCGAAAATAGAACAAACAATGCATGTGCTCACTGTGATGTTCATTTGTGCTATACAAATGAACGCAATTGTTTTGACAATTGGCATGGTAATCAACGTTAGGTAGTTATTACATTATTTTGTAAGCAATTTATAGGAATTACAAAAATGAAAATATACAAGAATTTAAAAATAAAAAAAATTCATATTTTATTATTTTTATACTGACCCAATATTTTTATTCAAACAGAGGAGATATTTCTAGGTAGTTTATTACCTTTGAGGTACAGAGGGACACATATGTCCCGTGCCGTAAAATGAACTTTCAATGAAAAAAATAACTTTTTTTTTCTCAAAAAGTTAAATAAGGCTCATAATAAGTTAGATTTTGTGAAAAAATTTCAAATTCCCCCAGCCCATTGCTTATGTACGTCAAAGAGTTAAGAGGCTCCCCATAAGAAGGACAAAATGGCAGGTATATTCAAAACAGACTCTACAAAGAGACTTGGAAATTCGCATGGGGAGTTGTGGACTGGGGACCGCAGGAAACTTAAGTGGAGTTCCATGTTCGAGAGAGTCTTAGAAATTCTCGGACACCCCTGTCTGTTCTTAATGCTTTCTAGAACATTTTCTTATTCAAAATTAATAACATCTCTGGCGATTTGAAACTTTTTCGTCCTGTGGAAATGTGAATGCGAAGTAAAGTTTCTTGAGTTGGAGGATCGGTGCCAAATGTAGGGCGCTTGACCAATCTGAGGTTGCGGTCTGAAGAAAACTTCTGTACTTTTTGCAGCTTTTTTTATTTAACCTTTTACGGCCCAGTGCATGTCCCACATGCAACCATAGAAACGCCGCTACACTCCAGTATAAAATTCACTAGAACAGTCCTTAAGGTCCAGTGCACGTCCCACATGCATTGTTTTGTTTGTTCATCAGGTCGAGTTGTTTCGGAAAGAAACGAAGCGCTACGGTCCAGTAGATTTTTTCTTTCAAATTACAGACCTCGTATACAGGGTGTTTGTAGACGACCCAAACTTTTGACTTTGTAAAAAGAACAATAGATCCCCAATTAGCGATATGGGAGCTAAAAATGGGTAAATAATTAGGTATAAAACACTGTTGAAAAAAGGTAGGTAGTGGAAGTACAAAAAGACAATGTGTTAAAGAGGGTCGTGAAATCAATGCTAACAACGCCACCCTGTATCACACATCATCCTTCTTTGTCTAACTCATGTCAACAAGTGTGCTAGAAAGAGACAGAGATATACTTCGCAGAGGTATCTTTGACCCTCAGATAAACATATAAAGAAAATAAATTACTTACCACAAAGTAAATTTCGAATTTTCTTTGCTTCTTCTTTACCTATAAAACTATACAGTTTTCTTTTAGACATTGTTATCACAGAAATAAAGACAATAGAACAGGTACTACACTGAACCAACCTTCCGCAGGTTGCACTGATAATAATGTTTGTTTACACAGCCGGCTTATATTTTAGACACTTCTGACTTGTTCGTAAATATTCTACGGAATATCACGAATCGACTAGAATAAATCTGATAGGCTAATAATTAAAGGAAAATATAAAATGAAATCGAATAAAGTGGAGGGAAATCTTGCATGTGGGACATGCACTGGACCGTGAGAGCGTTATTAATAGTTGCATTGTGGGACATGCACTGGACCTTAAGGACTGTTCTTGTGAATTTTATACTGGAGTGTAGCGGCGTTTCTATGGTTGCATGTGGGACATGCACTGGACCGTATGGGCAGTTCCAATATTTTTTCACTGGAGTGCAAAAGGTTAATTTCTACAGGGTACATTGAATTAAATTACATTTTTTCTGGGGGTGTTTCCTCAAAAAAGTACTATGTGCTGCGTCAATTATTTAGATATATTGCACCCATTTGTAGTTTGACAGGAGCTGCAACTTCCTCATTTAATATACTTAATATTTATTTTTTTTAAGTTATCATATTTGTGTTAATCACTTTCGTAATATCACAACTATACTCAAACTCGCTCTACTAAATCTACGCTGAAACCGGGACTTGAACCACCGACCCATAGGTTACAAGTCCGCTGCCTTATCGATCAAGCTACTGAGGTCGGTTAATACTTAATATGTTTACTATTTCAGCTTTCACCATAAAGAAAGCACACGCTGAAAAAGGATTTTTTGAAAAGTTTGTATAAAAACCATTCGCATAAAAACTATAGTAATTTAGCATATTTTATGCTAAAAAAAATCAATTTTTTCGCGTTTATACATAATTTTAGCATAATTTACACAAAAAGAGCCGTTCGTATAAAAATGGCTTTAGCATAAAAGTTTTATATACTAAAATTAGCTTAATTTTATACAACAGGTTTTAATGACGTCATCTCATGTATGCTAACAGTGCCACATGTATGCTAAGAGAAGCTTTTTATGCGGAACATGTATAGTGAAGTTCGTATAATTTCATGCTAACAAAATCTTAACATAAAATAACTGTTTTCTTAGGGTAGCATAAATACTTTAGCATAAATTATATGCTAAACTAGCCCAGCTCCCGCATGAATGAGTACCCGGGTTCGAACCCTGACGGGGGCAATAATTTGCAACCGTGATGGTTTGGTTACTGTTTAAGTTACTTTTTTAATGACATTTGGAACATTTGAACTGAACTTCGGAACACCTGTGTGGAGTAAGTATTGTGTGTACAATTCATATACCTGATGTTAATATACGACGGGACCAGCTCCCACAGCACATGGCTCAGTGGTCTTTGCACTCGTTAGACCCGGGCTCGAATCCCGGCGGAGGCAATAATTTGTCAACATGGGTTTGGATGTTTTCGGGACCCATTCAGCTTCGTAACGACAATCTATCTATGGAGGTATTGTCCATAGCGACCTGTCCTTAGCAATTACAGAAAAGATGGATTATAATTAGATTTGGATTTACTGGAAAATATCCTACAATGCTGTAGTGAGCACCTATATGAGCACCTATATACCTACAAATTATTAGTGGCCACCTGAGATGGGGAAAAATGATCAACTGAACTTACGGGAGTTGTGCAGCAAAAATGAATGATCTGAGAGCAAAATGTTCGAGAGTAAATTGTTATCACAATTACCTGAATTACTAAAGACAATTGTTAAACTTTTAACTTTTCATACCAATTTCACAAAAAACCACTTTTTTGCCCAAATATTTTTCATTTGTACTGTGTATGTATGTGTGTGTGTGTGTTTGTGTGTACTGTGTGTGTGTACTGTGTGTGTGTGTTTGTTTGTGTGTACTGTGTGTATGTATGTATGTGTGTGTGTACTGTGAGTGTGTGTATGTATGTGTATGTGTGTACTGTGTGTATGTGTACTGTGAGTGTGTGTGTGTGTATGTATGTATGTGTGTGTAATTGTGTATGTATGTGTGTATGTGTACTTTGAGTGTGTGTATGTATGTGTGTGTGTGTGTGTACTGTGTGTGTGTGTACTGTGAGTGTGTGTATGTATGTGTGTGTGTACTGTGTGTGTGTATGTATGTGTATGTGTGTACTGTGTGTGTGTGTGTCTTTGTTTGTGTGTACTGTGTGTGTATGTATGTGTGGTGTGTGTTTGTGTGTACTGTGTGTGTGTCTGTATGTGTGTGTACTGTGTGTGTGTATGTATTGTGTGTGTGTGTGTGTGTGTGTGTGTGTGTGTGTGTGTGTGTGTGTGTATACGATCCTGAACATAACAGTATCGATGCACACACATAACGTTATACAAATGAAATATTTGAACACATAATTTAATGCTAAATTGGTACATCGCTCGTGCTTAACATAATCTCGGTCGCATGAACCATGCATTTTTCGTACAAAAAGGCACTTTATACTTATTTCCGCATACTTTTTATGTCAACGCAAAATATTTGCATAAAGTTATACATAAAGGAAATATGAAGACATAACTTCAAGCCAAATTGGTACATCGCTCGTGCTTAACATAATCTCGGTCGCATAAACCATGCATTTTTCGTACAAAAAGGCACTTTATACTTATTTCCGCATACTTTTTATGTCAACGCAAAATGTTTGCATAAAGTTATACATACAGGAAATTTGAAGACATAACTTCAAGCCAAATTGGTACATGGCTCATGCTTAACATAACCTTGGTGGCATGAACCATGCATTTTTCGTACAAAAAGAGACTTTATACTTATTTCTGCATGCTTTTTATGCCAACCCAAAATGTTTGCATAGAGTTATACATACAGGAAAATTGAAGACATAACTTCAAGCCAAATTCGTATATCTCACAGTCTTAGCATAAATGCTATGCTAAACTACAAGCATAAACCATACGTGTTTCGCATATAAAGTAATTGTATGCTACTTTACGCACGCATTTCATGCCAATGAGGGCTGTTCGTATAAAACTATACAAACATAAAAATAAGAGCTATAGATTCATGCTAATTTAACATGATTGACATTCTTTGTATAGACTTATGTAAAGTCTGCATAATTTTTAGCATAGAAATAGGGCGGTTTGTATGGTTTCATGCTAAGGTTTTATGTTTCCAATAAAGATAGTTGTGTTCGGTTCGATCATTTCTTTTTAAGTGTGACAAGGCAAGGTTGTATTAAATACGTTCGTAATGTCAGTGAGCGAATTTTTGGGAGATGATCTAGGTGAAAGAGAGGGACAGTCTACTAAAAAGTGTAAAATGAAATAGCCTAATGATAAAATTAAAACCTTGCTTGAGTTTACAGAAATTACACATTAATTTAAATTTTACCTACCTATTCTAAAAAAATGTACCCAGTTTCTTATTGTTCACAAAGTATCTTAGTTACCTAAAATATTTAGACTTCATGAGAATACGGGACCTAATCATAGAACAGTTTCCTTTTGAACAAGAAACCTCCACGATCTGGTTCAAATTGTACCGTTCCAATGACAGCGACAATGATCTGCCTGAAGCATTTTCTTCAAAGAAAGATAAGTCTTACCGAAGCTCCACGTCCGGCTTGCTGTATGAAATCTGGCGAACTCTCAGAAATAAAGGAAAGAAGGAAGGTGTCATCGAGTTCAAGAAGCGAAGGCCAAGTCAGAACCGGGAAAACCAAGAGCAGGAGGACTCGGAGTTGAACAAAAGCATTGCAACAGACACATTCAATATCGTAGGTATGTATATACTTAAACTACAAATAGATAACTTATGACAGACCTCAGTAGCCTGATCAATAAGGCGACGGACTTGTAACCTGGAGGTCGGTGGTTCGAGTACCAGGTTAAGCATATATTTGGTAAAGCGAGTTTGGGTAGTTGTGATCAAAATAGTGATTAGTACTAATATCTTAAAAAAAAGGTATAAATAAAATAATTTTGTAGCTCAGATGTGGGGCTACGTGACTTTTTTTATAACATGTGTTGTTTTGTTTTCAGAAAACACCGTAGTTCAAAACTATCTGCAATGGTTGGAGACTGCTACTCCAAGTGATTCCTTCGAGACTATCAAACTCCGTTGGGAGGATACATCTAGGGACAGACTCCAATGTTTGCAGGCGGGCAATGAAAAATTTCAATCAATCATCCAGTACTTCAACACATATCGTATTCTGCGGGATCCTGAAAGAGGACCTGTGTTGGTAAGTTATTTCTTTTTTGATTTTTGATATTATATGAAATTACATTTTTACAATAAGTCCTTAATATTAACTTGAATACTGAATAGATAATTATTATTTACTGACATACGAGTAACATGCCCTAAACAACCCACACTAAGAAAATCGGTGATTTTCTTGTTATGTGGTATAGTACTATTTTTCTCACTTTATTTTACTTTCAATTCTATTTCTCTCTCTCTCTCTCTCTTCCTTTCTTTCTCTCTTTCTTTCGTTTATTTTTCATTTTCTATTCATTTTTTATTTATTTCGATCTCACTTCCTTTTCTCATTCTTTATCTCTTTTTCTTTCTCTTGACTATCAATGATAGTTGATTATTTATCTCGTGTGTTCTTCTCTGTTCTAGATAAACATGGACTTTGACATATTGCATCCTGGAAGAACAACGTGTTTGATTGAAGGTCTTCTCCATCACAGGGACAAGATCATCACCCTAGCAAAAGCCGTGAAGGAGAGGGCCTCGGACTGCGCAGTGTCTGCTATTGCTGCCCTACCTCACATCAGTTCCCGCCACAAAAAAGGTGAAGTGTCACTCTTGGAAACCATCAAGGTCTGAAGTTTGCGAGGGATTCATAATGCATGTGTCCAGTCCTTCTAACATTGAAACCTGCAGGGTGAGTCGGATCGAAAAATTGACTAAAATGTACAGACCTAAAATGTATGTAGGTGATTTTAAAAATCCAACCAATGTTTATTGTGTTGTGGATGACATTTTACAACCTCAAAATTCAATTGCAGCAGCTGTAGATCTTTGTTTCAAGATTTTCTTTGTAACACATTGTAATTACCCAGAAGAGAGTCAACATCTGTGGCTTACACTCCAGCTAGGTTTCTACGAAATATCCACCAAGTATGATAAGATTCATGCACCGACTACTAAACTTTTAGCTGACCTTGCATTAATGCCTAAAGCAAATAGAGCAGCCAGGGCATCTAGGTAGGTAATTTGTCTGCTCAAAGTAGGGGAATGTCGGGGACTAAAGGAGGTTACGTTTAATTAAATTTCCGACCATCAAAGTCTCGGTTTTACAATCCTCTTTTTGAGCTGTTAAACTTGCTCTATTTTCTGCTCTCTTCCTCCAATATTTGAAAACATTTTCTTTTTGTCTTTTCCATTTTGCCCCACCTTCCCCTACATGTGTCAGCCCCCTATACAGAGAAATTTTTTATATACTTTTTTTAGTTTAGTTTACTTGTAGGTACAAATTTTGAGCTCCTTTATCGTATTTTTTGTTGTTTTATTTCTATTTCAATTTGCTTACTATTATATATTTGTTTACTAATAGTCACCGTGGCAGAGTGAGTTAGCGCGCTAGGCATTGCACGCATGGTGACCTGGGTTCGATTCCCAGCGGGGCAGGAATTTTTCTGCTCTGTACTTGGATGTTCGGGGTCCACTCATACTTCGTGAGGAAAAATGAGTAGTTACTTGTATGAGTAACGACCAGTGGCGGCATTACCAGAGTAAAAAGAAATGAATGTAATAGAATAATTCGAAAAGTAAAGGAGGCTCTTAGTAATGCTGCGCTACACACAAAAGTTGTGAAGAGGCTTTGTGCTTCACCACAAATAAAATCATACATATATTTGTTTACTATGCTCATTTGCGAGGACTGTCAAAAATTGTTCCAAACTATTTTTTCATAATTATTGTAAGCAGGACTCATGTCCTGTACGTGCTAGAAATGGTAATTACCATTTGACAATTCCCATTTTACCGCTCCCCGATAATGTAACATAAAAGTTGTATTTTTTCTTAAATGTTTATATAGTGTAATATCTGCAAATAAAAAGTTGTTGATGTGTAATTTCTGTAAATTTAAAAATTGTTAATGTGTAATTTCTGTAAACTTAAAAATTGTTGATGTGTAATTTCTGTAAATAAAGAGTGTAATGTGTTGTACATTATATTTACTTGAATAATTGAATTCTTCTTCATTTTCCACACATAGGGCAATACATATATCCTATGACTTTGTATGACTAGGAATATGCATGTAGATGACTTCCGTCCGAGTGCAAAATATTTATGCACTTAGTCGGAGGCTATCCTGCAAATTTCTGTACATTCAAATACATAGGTATATGTATAGCTGTATGCAAAAGTATGCATACAGCTATACGTATCATACGTATAGCTGTATGCATACTTTTGCATACTGCTATGAGAACGTTCGCATATTGAATATGCGAACGTTGGCATAGTGACTATGCCAACGTTAGCATAGTCACTATGCCAAGGGTCGCATAGTGACCATACCAACGTTCGCATATTGTTATGCCTACTTTGCATAATAGTTAGCATAACACTATGCCAACGTTAGCATGCGGTTTTTAACAGTATGCCTACTTCGCATAACAGTTAGCATAACACTATGCCAACGTTAGCATGCGGTTTTTAACAGTATGCCTACTTCGCATAACAGCTAGCATAACACTATGCTTACTTCGTATACTGGTATGAAAATGACACAGCAAGTATGCATAATCTTTATGATAGGCGAATTACTTTATGCTAAGATACGTATAATGTTATGTTAAACAAATGAAATTCAGAGCATAGACTATGCAAGTTAAACATGTTATTATGCTATCAATGAATTGAATTGAATTGAACAATAGCATAACTTTATACATCCGTTGGCATAAAAGTAATGACGTCACAACTATGACGTCACGACTTTTGACAAATTTCGTTAGCATAAATTATGCTAACCACTTTATGCTAAAGTCGAAAATATCGCGTATGCTAACTTTGCAAGGGTCCCCCGTATGTTTAATTAATCACAATACTATGTTAAATTTCGCAGTTGGTTTTTCACCGTGCACCAATAAAGTATTTAAAATTATAACTTCTCGTAACCATTCTCACAAGAAAAGATAAGGACCTCTGGTGTACAATGCAAATCACCAATCCACAGAAACTGCTACTCAATTTTAATTATAATTTCTGAGATGAGCTCAATCTCGATTCGAACAAACTCCCAGTTAGAGAAGATGTTTTCCTTAAGTTTAAACGCTGCTCGGGGTTACTTTCTCAGCGACCCTCCTGGAAAGCGAGAAGGATAGAAGGGTCACTTTTATAATTTCACCAGGGGCGAAATCTAGATAGCGAAGATATTTATTTTATTTTCTCGATAATGTGATTTTGATGTTTGTTTTCCATTCGCTCTCCCTCAAACGGAATTCAAATTTTCTTAACTCTCTCGGTACCTCTTCCTAATCTTCTTCATCTGTCTTCTTGTTCTTTTTTATTTTCTTCCTCCTCTTCTTCTCTCCCAACATTCTGCCTCTTCTCTCGTTTCCTTTTCTTCTACCTCTCCTTTTCTGTTCTGTCTCGTTTTCTTTAACTTTTCCTCCTTCTTCTTCTTTTATTTTCTAGATTTCCCCAACTCTCTAAATCTCCAATCATCAAAAGATATGTACAGTATAATATTATGTACATATAGTTTTAATTGAATCCAAATTATTTATGTATTTGTGCGTAGATCTGAGTGTAAATCTTAATGGACTTTTCCATTCAAAACTTCTTATAGTAGTCGTAGGGGTTGTTGAACTTCCAATTTAAATTTTCAACTAAGGAATATAAAAAAATATTTATTACTTGATTCATAATATGTATTTACGAGTATTGAGGAATTCAATGATTTCTGAAAAATTGAACTACCATTTATTATAAGTGCCTAAAACGGAAAAGTGACCGAAATGGTGAATGGGTTAACCTTAGCATTTCCCACGTATGTTAAAAGTTTATTATCAAACACCTCGGCCGAGGTGTGAAGAACGCCTATACAAAGAAAGAGACAGCCCGGCAGAGTGTAAGGTTACGGAAAACATAGTTCCCATGCATTTCATGTACTTTCAGCCAGCGAAAAGTGCAACATGAATTTCAAAAATCGCGATTTTTATTGCAGAAATGGGCTCTACGTTGAAAAATAAGTTGATTTGACTCTTTGTTTGACTTCCTAGGCCACCGGGAACCCTATTTTCGAGACCCCCCAACAATCGTGAAAGACATGAAAAGATTCATAATTTTTTTTTTTTTTTTTTTTCTGTTTTTTTTCATACGGATCCTTTGAGACCCGACTTCGTGTCTTTAACTTGGCACTGAAGATTAAGTGAGGTGTCTAAAGTGATCAAGATATAATGGAGATGAGCCCGGACCAAAAAAAAAATTCTAAATTATAAGCGGGCGGCCCATTTGGGCGGCCTCGGGTTTTGGGAGCCCAAATCGGGAATTGAAGGATAATACTAATCTTAAGTGGTATCAAATGAAAGATCTTGATGAGCAGATACCAAATTTGTTGATTTTATTCCTTCATCCGGTCCACTGGGTGGCACCTGGTGGCCTTTTCATTTTCTTTGGCGGGTAGGTACCTTCGAATCCTTAGCTTAGTGGTCAGATTTTGGCCAGTATGTATTTTTCGAGATGACCTCGCTCTCTCACTGCAAAATTTTAATGTTTAAGTTTCCAAGTATTAATTTAGTTCATTTTCCGTCCGTTTCTTTAAGGGATAACTTTGTCCATTGGTAGCATGCTCGACCTGCCACCCAGTCAGCATGGGTTCGAATCCTGGCGGGGAGGAATTCTTTAGCTCTACATATATTTTCAATTTGGGGTTAACGTTGTTTTGTTTATCCGATCTTTATGTTTGATCTTCATGACGACCCCATTACCCTCGCGAGGAAAATTTTAGTAGTTGCAGAATTGGGCAATGACTTGTGGCGGCATTACGAGATTGATTTTGGACAATCATGGTTGGATGGAGATAAAATATGATGAATTAGCTCTCATAATATCGATGCTACTCACTAATAATTGTGACAAAGTAGTGACCTTGGCCAAGTGGGTAGCATACTAGGCTTGCACGCACGATGACTTGGGTTCGATACCCATCAGGCCAGTTTTTTTTTCTCTGTCCATTATGTCCGGGGTACACTCATACCTCGTGAGGTATTGATAAGGGACGTCACCACTGAGTTCTCTCCCGCTCATGGTTTTATCAACACCAAATTGTCTCCCGTCGCGTCGCTTGCATTTTTACCTGATTTTATACCTAGATAGTGTAGACCTAGCATAAAAATTATAATCGAAACACCTAGGAATCATTGATATAG
Source organism: Bactericera cockerelli (assembly GCA_024516035.1). Taxonomy (NCBI): domain Eukaryota; kingdom Metazoa; phylum Arthropoda; class Insecta; order Hemiptera; family Triozidae; genus Bactericera; species Bactericera cockerelli. The sequence goes on along the minus strand of CM044959.1, from coordinate 16,361,309 downwards.
ACCTGAGGCATGGCCTTCTATGTATTTTTCCTAACCCTATGATAAACCCAAGGCATGGCCTATATATTTACCTAACCCTACTATAAACCCGAGGCATTGCCTTCTATATATTATCCCTAACCCTACTATCTTCCTGAGGCATGGCCTTCTATGTATTTTACCTACTATACACTGAAGGCATTGCCTTTCATTAGTTAGAGATTTAAAAGATTTCCTTATTAAAGACCGATTCTTATATAAAAATGATAATTTTATAATTTTCATTTTCTAAAATGCCTAATGTAAAAAAGCATGGTCTTATTTCCGGTAGAGATACTCGTGGTGACCCCTGCAACAAGCCGGAGAGAATTCGGGTAAGAAAAGGTCAACGGGAGAGAACTCATTACCTCACCTTGATAAGGTGATTACAAATTAATTTCTTTGGCATTTGTAAATCCAGGTGTTTTAGTGTCCCTCATAGGAGGCTCCGAGGTCTATTTAGCATTGAAAGATAAACCTAATCATGTTGAGTATAGAATCAAAAGGTCTTGCATTGCAAATTTATATATTATTTACTCAATTTGGGGACTCAGGGGGCCAAATCTGTGATCCAAATACATATTGACCTTGGAAAAATTAAATACGTACTGCTAAAACTATATCTTAAAAAAAAGACAACTTGGTACATTTACATTTTCCCAGCTTATTTACTTTTGTTATTCATAATGTTTCAGTAGTGTATGAACCTATATTTTCGTACAAAAAGAACTGATATCCCCCCAAAAACACCACTTCGTGGTTAAAAAAAGAAGAACGCCTCACTCAAAAGAATGATTATAATTAGCTAAAAATAAATGATATCAAATTGAGAACACCTTGCCACCTCTCTTTCTGTATCTCTGTACTCCTCTCTGAATTTATTCCTCTTATGTTTATCTTCTTTATCCTTTCTAGGGGTCATCCCAAACTTGATTTCTCTTTAAATTTACTTGTTGCACGGCAATAAAAAAGGCGGTCGCGGTGTAATTTTCTCGATTCAAATCAAATAAGTTCAGAAAAATCATACTCCGACCGCCATTTTTTATTGCCGTGCAACAAGTAAATTTAAAGAGAAATCAAGTTTGGGATGACCCCTAGAAAGGATAAAGAAGATAAACATAAGAGGAATAAATTCAGAGAGGAGTACAGAGATACAGAAAGAGAGGTGGCAAGGTGTTCTCAATTTGATATCATTTATTTTTAGCTAATTATAATCATTCTTTTGAGTGAGGCGTTCTTCTTTTTTTAACCACGAAGTGGTGTTTTTGGGGTTTTAGTTTATCTCGTATAATTATCTAATAGGATGCTTTATTATGTGGCCACAAAAAGACCAGCCGCTTTTCCCTCATTGGTGAAACCAGTGGCGTAGGAAAGGGGGGGTCTCGGGGACAACCCCCCCCCCCCAAATGTAGGTCTAGCTACGCCACTTGGTGAAACACAATTTTAAAATTGACAATAACATGGCCGTGTGTTTACTTAGTTCAATATAAAAAATAATAATTCTGATAAATAATTCTGATAAAACAGTGGACGGTGGTTTGAGTCCCAGTTTCGGTAAAAAATTAGATTATTTAAGAGCGTGAGTTTGAGTACACCACAGAAGTGATTAACACAAATATTAGACTTTTTTACTATTTACTCCTGGGGAATTACTCATTCAAACGTGTGTTTGGTAGACTCAGTCAGTCGTGGGCTAAATGAGTGTTGGGGTGGACTGGGCCTATTTTTTTTTTTTTTTTTTTTTTTTTGCAGCTTTGAAACTAACTGTGGACTGACTGACTGTCTGTGGACCTAACTGAAGCGCCTAACTGTGCTTCAGAAAGTGGAAGCCCAGAACGTAAAGATCATTAATATGAAATATTTGAACAAAAAAGAAACAATAATACACATGCTAGTCTCGTTTTATATGCGTGTCACGGTAAAGGCAAGATATATTATACGAGAGCCTGCCCTCTTCTCTTTAGCCTTTAATCTCAAAGGTTTCTGGGCTTGGGGGAACAGTGTGGCCAACTTTGAAACATGTTCTGTGGAAATAGCCATTGCACAGGAGAAAAAAAACACATTTTTTTGTCTGAATATTAAATATGAAGGTATTTTTATTCTTTTTTATTTAAATATAATACGAGGAGATATCCAGTTAAATGCTTTTTTAAAGTTTTTTCCCCCCCCATCTCTGGTATGAAATTCTTCTCATGTACGTTTTATTTTTTTTATGTGGAGGTTTTAAGTAGAATTATAAAATTCCCATTCTAAACAATAACTTTTTTCTAAGGATGAAATGAGTTTCATGAATTACCTTTATTCATTTGTAAAGACAAAGGTCCACGCATTTGATTTTATTATTATTAATGCTCAGGCTCACTCGCTCACTGCCCAGGGGTAGATCGTAGATGAGGCGTATCAGTTACTAGACTTCACCATCAAACATAAAGAAATCATCTATCATGGTCATATCACAACGGGGGTGTTACTCTAACCTCACCCAGTCTGGTTTGAGATGCTGAAAGAGCGACTCTAAAATCCCAATTTAGTTCGGTTTGTGATTTAGCACCCCTAAAACATTTTTTCACAGGCCGTGCCTGAGTATATCTACTAAGTATGTAAGTAGTAGAAGTAAACTCTTTATTGTAACTTATTTAGGTAAATCCCAAAGCGCATAATTTTTGCCTAAAGCAATCTCTACCATCCAACCCGTGATCTTGCACCACTTAGAATTTTTAATAGTGTTATTAATTCGGTAAAATATTTTATTTCATAGTCTCTACATTAACGCCTGTATGATTAAAATATTACGAGCTGATCATAATACCTACTCATATATGTATTTTATATATTCATAATACCTAGTTGTACGTATTTTTGTGTGCATTAGTTATTTAGTTATGAAATAAAACAAATGGACTGAGCATCACTCCTTGTAGTTTTTTCTATATGAATTCCCATGTGACGGACAGATATTATTTTCAAACCCCCGAAAAAGGGATGTGGAAAAATAGACTCGTACATAAATGAATAAATAAACAATCAAAAGCACAATAAACAAAACTGAAAATTTCCAAAACAAAAGCATTTTTTCACTCCAAAAAATGTAGGTATGCAACTTTTTGTAAACAAACATTTTGATATTCGTCCGGAAAGGTATGTGTGTATGAATTAATAGGGTTAACAGTTAACATGGTAAATAAATACGCTAATTTATTATCATGCTATTTAAATCATTTTACTTCCGAGTCCTTTGTGGAAAATGAGGGGAGGTATCTGAGGGATTTAAAAAAAATAATAATAATCATAATAATAGGTAAGAATAATGAGAACACTCGCTAGTGAAAGGTAACCTCCAGGCGAGGTTAATGTTCAAAGCATTTTCTACCACCTAACACTCAGAGTCTCATTATTACGTGGTCACAAACTCAAATGAATGAGGAAAAATTTATGCACTGGGTGCATAAATTTATGCACTCGAACCAACGGATTCCTTCACTACCTGGACTACCAGACTAGCGCCTAAAAGATGGACCCACACATAGTATTCTCAACTCCAGATCTTATCACATCCATCACGCTGATTCGCGCTCTGTAGTAACATACATTTTTTTATATATAATTATCTAATAAGCCACTACTGAACTAAACTTTCTACAAAAAAATCCATCCACAAAAAGGTCATACAGTAGTATTTCAGCCCAGGAATCGGAAGCTGAAATCTGCTAAACCCTCGCTCATGAAATCCCAGCAGTGCCTATCTATGCTCACCACTGATGTTCTATATTTTATTCCCTGACTTAAAAAAAGGGAAATAATATGTACAAATACTAGGTACAAAAAACTACCCTATAGTGGGGGTGTTGGTATTTCGCTGTTTCGTATTCAATGTTTCATGAAATGCTTCATATCCGCTGTGTCCGTTGAGATTTCGTTTTTTTTTCTCTCTTTTCCTTCTCTCTTTCTCTTTTTTTCTCTCTCTCTCTCTCTTTCTCTCTCTCTCTTTTTAATTTTTTTTTTAGCATTTTTTATTTCGTAGCCATGAAACAGGAGCTACTGTAGACGCTTGTGGTCTGTCTTGTAGTTTGCCCATCCCGTAGTATGCCTCCTCTCTGATGGCCGAGAAGTGACACAATACTTCCCATTTAGGTGCTGGGTCAACACGAGCGCACCGAAAAGTATCCCTTACAAACAACTGTAACCAAATTAAGAGTACAATTTTTTTTGTCGGCACAGGGGATCAAACCCGGGACCTTCCGCATGGAAAGCGACTGCTTAACCATTGAGCTAATCGCGCGCTCAACTATTTTTATACTTTAATAATATTTACTATTAAAGTTTGATTAATCTGAAGTATGCCAATAAAATTTTACCCGACCTCAAATTTCCTCGATTAAAGCATAATTGGTGACATATTCCTCCATGTCTTACGCTCATTTTTCCATCATTTCGTCTCTCTTTTCTTTAGCTCTCTCTTCATATGGGTTACCAGATTTTGCAATTTTTTCTAGGTATTTCACTTGACTTTTCTCTTTATTCATTCCTAAGATCCTCTCTCCAGTCTCTTCCTCAACCTAAATTACCCATGTAAAAAAAAACATTACATTTTAAAGGTGGTGGTGCTGGCGAAATGGACCCCCCTTTTCCTATCTTCCTACAATAACTAACTTACATTCCTTTATTTTCTATCCAACTTTGTCTCTACTCTCTTCATTGATGCGAGAAGACGGCAAAGATAAAACCATTGCTCATTATAAAATCCTAGGCAAAAAGAAATGAAGAGAATCAACTAGACAATCTTACTTTGTAATTGAAGACATCAAGAAATAAATGTCTTTTAACGTCATATTTTCAACTGAAAAATACAGCAGTTAGCTGACAGACATCAAGAATGCTTTATTTTCAGATAATGGAAATGAAATTATGGGGGTGATTATTATTATAGTCCGACAGATTTATTTATTAACAACGGAAAAGTCGTTTTTTTATAATAATAAAAAAAAAAACAGTTACAAAAAATTAGTTACATGTTTTTTTTGCGACTTCAACTGTATAGGTATTTATTTTACATGTAGTTTTATTTGTTTTATTCAGCAGATCTTTTGTTTTTAATGTGGTTTAGGGGGACTGGAAATGTTGGAATTTTTTCAATTTTTTTTTTCACAAACGATTTAGAAACTTTTTTTAGAAGGGGGGAATACCTAGGATTTGAGGTCAGACTTAAAGCTGAATGGTAATGTGAAAAAGTGGACCATGAGCCCAAGAACATTTTTTACGTTTTCCTTCACATGTCTTGACAACACTGGGGCTTTGAGAGAATGGCAACACTGGGACTTTGAGAGAATAGCAACACTGGGGCTTTGAGAGAATAGCAACACTGGGGCTTTGAGAGAATAGCAACACTGGTGCTTTGAGAGAATAGCAACACTGGGGCTTTGAGAGAATGGTAACCCTTGATGGACACATAATTTATAATTTAAAAAAAGACGATTTCCGCTAAACTTTCCTTTCTATGCAAAATTAAACTTTTCATCTAAAACCTTCTAAAATACTTTCTTGCTCATGATTCATAATAATAATCATAACACTCTTTAGCGGAAGGGAAGGTAAACACTAGGTGGGTTTAATGTCATATATAACATTTTCTACCATCTAAGCCTCAGAGTCTTATTATTATGTGGTCACAAACTCAAATTAACGAGGAAAAATGCATACACTGGGTGGGATTCGGACCAAGGGATCCCTACAATATACCTAAATTGCTTAGACTAGCGCGTTAACCACTTGACTACCAGTGCATGTTGTGCTATTAGAAACAGTTCCTGGTTTTTGCAACTGCTTGTTCGAAATTCAATATGTATGGTTCTGGAATATTCTGTATGCTTACCCTTTCAAACCCAAATTTATATGCATATGCCTCCGGTCACCCTCTTATCTAATAATAAACGGGTCCGAATTATTATTAATATGAGCTCATCCTTTCTCCTGTCTAAATATTGATACTGAAATTCACCGTAAAATATAACATAAGAATACTAAGGGACTCCATGGGTCAAATACCCTGTGCAAATTTACTGACTTCATATTCATACTCGTACATTACATAATGTATTTTGTCCTTTGTTTACATAAGTTTTTGAGACAGTAAATTGTCTTGAAAATTTTTCAGGGGCTGGGGCTCAACAACCTCATTGCTTTATAAAATTTAGGGAACAATATTTTCGCTGAGTGTTCAGAATAAAAGATAGCTGCAGTCTTGTCGAATTTTTAGATCTTAAATTTATTACAGTTCTGGTGAATTAATGAGAGTTTTGCTCATTATATAGCAATTCGAAAATTTGATATGAGATATGACAAGTTGAATACAATCACAAGAAATTCAAAATATACTGCCAATTATGCACTCAATACTTCCTCATTGTCATTAGTTCACATTGTGTAAACGTGGCAATTTTCAGATTTTATACTAAATCACTTGTATCTCCAAAAGGGCTTAACCGATTTTCTTCAAATTTGTTTTATATGGAAGAATTTCCTTTATTCTAGATTCCTCTCAGGAATTATGCATCTACAAGTCGCGCAGACCTGTTTTTTGCACTTTTTTGTTCAATTTTGGATTTTCTTAAATATCAGAGCTAAATCATACTTCATTTAGAAAATAATTATAAATGTACTACGTAAAACGCTAACGCGCATATACATACAAAATTTCATCAAAATCGGTTGTACCGTTCACGAGTTATAAGCGTTTAAGTAAAAAGTTAGTGGGTCAGGCGTATGGTCTCTTTCAACCCAGAACCGCGAACTGGTGCGAGATCAATTAATACACATAAAATGGGACCATGTACAGAATGTCTTCTATATTGTGTACACAATTTCATCGAAATCCGTTCGGTAGTTTCCGAGATTTGCGCGTTACAAGGAATATTTTTAACAGACAGACACAAAACCAAAGTTGCTCAGGAGGTTATGAAACGTCCAGAAATGTGAAAAAAAAGATCAAAAATATATTATTATTTTTACAAAAATGAACACAATAATACTTTCGATTTTTAATATTAGAAATTTATCGGAAGTAAAACAGGTAGGTAAGCATTTTGTAACAGTGAAAATTTGATAATTGGTGACACATTCGAATCTCAGGACAAATAATATTATAGCAATTCATGTCGTCCTGGTATTACAGCACTTTCTCCTGCTAAAATTCTGGCCGAACTCCAAGGCTCGAACCTAGAGATTGTATGACATCTGTCAACAGTGTCGACTAAAAAAGTAAAGTTATGTGGATAACTTGGTAATAAATATCGAGTTTAGTCTGGCCCTTATCTAAGACTGGGAAGATAGCGAGCTCCCCTCAGCACAGCCTGATGGACTTCGTAACTCAATGAGTACTCCACCTATTATATTTTACACTTCTGACAAATGTACAGGGTACTAAGGTCTGCGGACCTAACCAACCTGCAGTAGCTGGCAGTTTTAAATAGGTATGCTTGAAAATAATTTGAAAAGGTTTAGGATCTTTCAAAAGAGGTTTAGGACCTTTCCAAAAAAAGTTTAGGACCTTTCCAAAAAATTTAGGACCATTCCAAAAAGATTTAGGACCTTTCCAAAAAAGGTTTAGGACCTTTTTAAAAAAGGTTTAGGACCTTTCCAAAAAAAATTTAGGACCTTTCCAAAAAGGTTTAGGACCTTTCAAAAAAAGTTTAGGACCTTTCCAAAAAAATTTAGGACCTTTCTAAAAAGATTTAGGACCTTAACAAAAAGGTTTAGGACCTTTCCAAAAAGATTTAGGACCTTTCCAAAAAGGTTTAAGACCTTTCCAAAGAGGTTTAGGACCGAATAATGAAATGGAATTACAACATTCATGAACTAGATTACTAAACCGTCCCTTCAGCTGTTGGACTATGGTGCTCTGTGATTGTTGAACCTCCGACTTGAGTGACAGTCTGGCTTATCTTTGTTGTACCTGATCCTGTATTATAATAATACTCCCTGGTCTACCTACAGTTTCACTCTAGTTATTTTGTGCTCAACGTTAGAACATGGAGATTACCAAAGTTTCACAAAAACGAATGGTACTGTTGTTAAAGATCCATCACGTCACAAATTGATAGAAATATCCACATACACATTGGTTGATATAAATACTTAGGGCCACCTTATGAACAGGATTAAGCTAAGATAGTTCAGACCCGCCTTCAAGTCAGAGTTTCAACCAATCACAGCGCACGATAGCCCGAATTAATTGATAGTTTTGTCCATTCATCTTAACTCTAATCCTGTTTTATAATTCGGCCCTCAGACCTCACCCTGAACGGTCAAAAGTTCGCCACCAAGCCGACCCTGTACCTAAGGGCGCATTCATTTGGAAAGCAACGTAATTTATCGGACAGGAAAATCGTTGGCGATGCTTCAATATAATGCCTGACCACCTTCACCCCTCCATATCCATCCCTCCGCCTCCCTCTCCCCCTCCCCCCTCCACCACCTCCACATCTACCTTGTCAAGTTTTTATCAAGGAGAAAGAAAAAAGGAAAGCTTCTGTTTAATTACACTCGGGAGAGAGATATTGGGAATAAAAGTTTAGTGCGGGTTGCGATAAATTAGGAAGTGGATTTGTTTCCCATCGTCTACCCATTTGACCACATATTACATTGTAACATATAGGTACATTGTACAGTTTTATATGTACATTGTAAATCTATCTATAGATGTAGATTTTACATCGACATATGTTTATAAATGTTTTTATCTCTGTAGATTTTCAGAAATGTTTATCACTGTCCAAGTGCTTGTCCATTCAGGAGTTTAAAGTAGACGAGTTAAATCTAAAATCATTCATTCTATATTTTATTTTCTGCCAAACGCCAAACTCACTACCTTGTAAAACATAGTTCTTGCAACCTGTATGGCCATGATTTGAAATTCAAGCATGACTAATATTGATTGGTAAGGCCAGATGGTATGACTTTTACTAGAAAATTTTAAGAAAAAATATTTATTTGCCTACTAATGATATCAGGTGAATATACCTCAAAACAGTTATTAAAGGCCGTTATGGTCTGTTTCTGTCCTTTTAGCAAATTATTTTTAATATTTTTATCCTGTAAAAGACAAATTTTACTATGAAATTCACCTTTAGTCCTAGGGAATCGCTTAAAACACAAAGAGCTTTGAATCCCTCACTTGTCAAAATCCTCTTACCTATTCATGTGGACGAGAAAATGCTCTCTCTCTCTTTCTCTCTCTCTCTCTCTCTCTCTCTCTCTTTCTCTCTCTCTCTCTCTCTCTCTCTCTCTCTCTCTCTCTCCGTCAGAGAAAATATCCAGGCAGCCTGTCTAAAACATGGTACGGACATCAATTTTTTTCAACAACAATTCTATCAGGACATTTTTTCTCTTTATTTTTCATGTCACAGTAATTGTTAAGTGACTGTATGTTGGGACGAAACACAAAAACAACATCAACAAAATGAACAGACATTTTTTAATTGGAATTATCAAAACAGTTTACGTTGTGAAGAATAAGTCGACACCTGTCAATTTCCTCCGTGGACAACATGAAAAGGACACAAGTGAAATATGTTTTTGAAATGAAAAATTAAACTATACAGAACTGCACAGTGTATTTACGTAAATAGAATATTACATACAATCCTTTATTTAATAGTAAGTATAGGTATATAAGTTGCCTTTATTTGACTGTCACGCAAGACAGGTAGTCCCATTATGCCACAGCCATGCCATAAATACAATATTAAACATTTTTTAAGTGTATGTAAGGTTACACCACCAGGCTGGTTGTGTTAAAAGTTCAAAGCATTTTATTCTACCAACTCTAATTCCTCGGGGAGTCTATACTAATAATATTGTGGTGGTCACAAACTCAACTAATTAATGAAGGCATTATAATGAGACTTTAAATAGTCACCATCAAGAGGGCGAACGCCATACAACTAGGGATGCGGGCAAGCTAAAATACAAAAGCTAAAAACACAGCTAAACAAGCATCTACAGTAGTCCTGTTTCATGGCTACAAAGAAGAAGAAAAATCAGAGAAATATGACAAAGAAGAAGATACTCATAGCTGCAAGAAATAAAGCACAAACATACAGTATCACCAAAACCCCAAGTCACACAACCAGATATGTAATTCTAACTAAATGATGATAAATAGGATATAAACCTCAACACACAAATGGCATTTTACCACTATCAGGGAAGGCAAGGGTGAAAGAGGACGGGGGTAATCATAAAAAATATCAGAACAAAGATTTGTCTTCATATAGCACGCAGAGGAAGAAATTAGAAAATCTCGCAATCACATATCTCTGCTGTATCGTACTGGAAATCCTTTGGAAAAGCTTTCACACTTTCTCCTGTTGTGTTATTTATACTTTACCATTTCACCGACCTCAGTAGCTTGATCGATAAGGCGGCGGACTTGAAACCTGGAGGTCGGTGGTTCAAGTCCCGTATTCAGCAAATGATTAGTAAAGCTATGTTTGAATAGTTATGATTTCACGAAAGTAAATGCACAAATATTATGATAACTTTACTTTTTTTTAATTGGCATTTCTTTCTATTCAAGGGATGTGATGTGGATTTGATTCAAATTGAGGTTACAGGTAGTCTGTTTATAATTATTTTTTGTGTTTTCACAAATTTTCAAAAGCTTCACAAAATGCAATATTTGAGTATAATTGAGGGTGGAACTGAAAGTTTTTTCGTCTTCTTATTTTTTTTCATAAATGTAAAAAGAGTCATGTAATTCTTGTGACGTGGTGTGTATTAATGCTACCAAAAATCTACTTCTCATAGCCTGAACCAAGGATAATTTTAGTCATAAAATGACATAAATCTTCACCATCCTTGAGGACATTTTTAGACCCTAAGATATTATCAGTTGAAATAATGCTATTAGGAAAAACGGACTTGGTCAAAAATTACAAAACTGCCCTACAGGTATCTCTATCTCTCTCTCTCTCTCTCTTCTCTTCTCTCTCTCTCTCTCCTTCTCTCGCTCTTCTCTGTCTCCTCTCTCTGCTATCTATCTATCTCTTCTCTCTCTCTCTCTTTCTCTCTATTAGTCCTACCCTATCTTTGAACACAGATTGTAGGTACTTTGTTAAACACGAATGCATATCGCAATATCGAACCCCCATCCTTCCTTCCTGATGTAATAATAATGCTTAGTAAATCTGCGTTAGATTGGCAATTAATATTATTTAATCCCAGTTCGCCAAATTCAGGGTTTCCATAAAATTGGAGCAAGGAATCCATGCTCATTTTCTTAACGCTTAACAGTTAATTGAGCATAATGAAATATTACTCAGCAGAATGATCGATAAGGCGGCGAACTTGTAACCTGGAGGTCTGTGGTTCAAATCCCGGTTTCAGCGTAGATTTAGTGAAGCGAGTTTGAGTAGTTGTGATATCACGAAAGTGAGTAACACAAATATGATAATTTTTTTAAAATAAATAATAATAGATATTCTTTAGAGAAATGTAACCACCAGGCAGGTTAGTGCTGAAAAAATTTTCAAGCACCTAATCATTCAGAGTCTTATTATTATGTGGTCACAAATGTACTCAAATAATGAGAAAAAACTAGAGGTCACATACATACTCAAAAAAATGAGAAAAATCCAAGCATTGGGTGGGATCTGATCTACAAATAATTGATCTTCTGAAGTCAGCTACTTAAGTCGGTTAATGAGATCATGGAATTTTCATGGCGGTTTTCTCTCATTCACTGGAAAAAACTCTCCGCAAGGTAGTATCAGACGGATACCAGGTGAACTATGGCGTTTTGGCAGTGGCAAAACCCACAAGATATAAATTTCAATGTTTTTCTCCTATTATTGTGGGGGTAAGTGGTTTTAATCTTCTAATCTCTCTCCACCCCCCCCCCCCCCCCTACCTACATCAAGTATATAAAAAGATAACCCCAGTTAGAACCCACTTATCTTGGTTCAAAGTAATTCTATAATAAGATGTAGATCGAAAAAATTGATGTTGTAGTGAATCAGTGCCAATAATTAATAGGATTTAATTTATATAGTATTGCATTGGTAGTCAAGTGGCGGCTAGTCTGGTAATTCAGGTAGCGTAGGAAACCGTTGGTTCAAATCCCACCCAGTGCATGAATTTTTCCGCTTAATTTGAATTTGTGACCACATAATAATAAGACTCTGAGGGTTAGGTAGTAGAAAATGTTTTGATCATTAACCTCGCCTGGTGGTTACCTTCAACTAAAGAGTGAACTTATCTGAATTCGGAAATGCACAAAATGCATTGTTCGGAATTTTTCCAACCCCTGAGTGAGTGGGCCTCCTCTCGAAAGCGAAATGCTGCATCCAATATCTCACATGCACCAGAGCTTATTGTTGTGAGCATTAGGGGGGGGGGGGGGGGCGAATAATTGCTACTTTATTGCCCGGATAAATTCCTGGAGAGAGAAATAGGTGCTCGATAATGTTGAACAATTCCAAGTGAAGTATTTGTTTCAGTCAATAGCAATGCTTGATGCATAGATCAGACGGATTCAAAGAGCGTATAGGTACTTAGTGCTTACTTCTAAGTATACCTATTGTTTTATGTGTGATTATGATTAATAATCCAGCGTAGGAAGTATATACCTATAATGTTTTATGTGTGATTATGATTAATAATCCAGCGTAGGTACTAGTATTTCAAAGAGTCATTATTATAAACCTATTTAGGGATTTCTAGCTTGATATTGCTGAATACCTAATTAGTTATCATATTTGTGTCAATCCCTTTCGTGATATCACAACTATTCAAACTCGCTTTACTAAATCTACGCTGAAACTGGGACTTGAACCACCGACCTCCAGGTGACAAGTCCGCCGCCTTATCGATCAAGCTACTGAGGTCAGGGAATACGTAATTATTCACAATGATAATTATATCGGCTTATTTATGCTACCCGAATAGGACTCATAAAGTCCCATTATTTCAGCAGTAAGACCAAGACAAGACATGTGGTAAAATCCCAAATGGGAAGATAACTTGTCATGTCTCGGCTGGGTTTCGAACCCACGAACTCTGGAATCTTTGGATTCACAGTGTGCCGTTTTTACTACTGAGCTACCGGGACAGACTTTGCCTGTGTGAAATGCAGGACTCGTATGGTCAATGGGAATTGTCTTGGCCAACTCGGGAAGCAATCCAGCATTTTATACAGGAAGTTTTTTAAGTTGCAGACAACAGTAAGATGTATTTTAACACACAGAGTGCCGTCTTTACCACTAAGCTACAGGGACATGGTACTAAGTGTGTAAACACATAATGGTGTCCTCAGAGGGGACACTGACGGCATACAAATAGGTATGAGTATTTTTTGTATCATAACAAAAGCACACTGAAGTAGAACTAAAGCTTATTCAGGTGTTAAGATGTGCAATAAACTCCAAAGAGAACCCTAGTCATAGACAGAAAACCCTGGCGGTGACGAAGTTCTGTAATTGAGCTAGTCATATATTTTTTTGTGATTCGCGGCCTTTTTTATTTCGTATCCATGGAACAGGTGCTACTGTAGACGCTTGTGGACTGTGTTGTAGCCTGCCCATCCCGTAGTATGCCTTCCCTCTGATGGGCGAGAAGTGACACAATACTTTCCATTTAGATGCTGGGTCAACACACACGATTACATTCTCGACACTAACCTGAGTACTCTAAAGATTTCAAATTCTACCGTTCATGTCGAAATCTTGGGGAAATAATGTGTTTGCATATTTTACAAACCTTCACCTCGAGATAAAACATTTCATTTGACATGAGAAATTTTGCGTTGAGTCCTGCTAAAAAGTTTATTTGTTTCAATCACGAATGCTGGAATTCTCCGCACTAATTTTGAAAGGACTACCAGAATTTGAATGATTATTTCTTAATGTTCCAAAATCAGGCGTTTTATTTTTTTAACGTCCTTAACTCCTTATTATTAAATCGCAAATGCAAAGATTTGACATTCCTTACATTGCTATTTTAAACATGATGTATGTTTGAAATGTCAGAAAAGCTTGTTATTATAATAATTCTTGTTATATTATACCTTCAGTTAGCTGTTTTAAAAATTGAGAAAATTTTTGTTGAGTTCTTTTTATAATGAGTAGGTAATATTAAAAGTTATTTATTAAAGCAATCTTTTTTCAGTTTTTTCAGGGTGCCAATATTTTGAGGCCAGAATGTCAAAGAAATATACCTATCATACAAAATATGTGAGATGGATTTTTTTACTCATTTACACATTTATTTTGGCTCATATCTAAACTCAAGATAGCAGTACGTATTTTGTTTCAACATCGCTTTGGACCATTTGACTATGAAGAGTTAGAAAGAATGTTAGAAAATAGTGGATGTGACGGTTCTACCAGTTGAATGTGACGAAACCTTGAAAACAAGATCACAATAAATTTGCGAAATACTAACTTGATGATTATGTAATATTACATTGCAGTATCGTGAGTAATAATTAATTTTTATACACTACAAAGTACCAAGTGTCAACTTTTTATATATTTTATATAATCTATCCATCTATCTTTTATTAGATTATAGTGTGGTGCATGTCAACATCTATCGTCATACACACCACATATTATATAAAAATCTTACAATAATATTAATTACTTGCCGACCTCCGTGGCTCAGAGGTTAAAAGCATTAGTTGCTGACCCGAAGGTTGCGGGTTCGAATCCCGGCCGGAGCGGAAATTTTTAACCGAGTTCTTCCGTTTCCGGAATGGCATGGATGTAAAGGTAAAGTGCTCTGTATATTTTTATGTAAAACTAGGATTCCTTAAATTTGTCACTCACCGACTCGAGTTTCGCCTATGTAGGCGAAACTCGAGTCGGTGACTGAATTTTTTAAAGAATCCTATTTTTACATAAAATATTACATAATTACAACATTACTTTGGATTTCTAATATGAACCTTCTAACAAATATAAGTTCAAACGAACTTGAACCTAATCCATCATTCAACTAATTTTCTCTGTATGTGTTTCATTTGAAATGAAAGTCGGATATTTTAATTAGGTACGAAAACGATTAAACACGATTTATAATTATTTGCGAATATGTAGCGTGCCACCTCAAATGGTAAATTATGAATCTGATTTTAATTGTGGCTTTTCAAACTACTTATACACACTACACAAT
The DNA here is from genome assembly GCA_024516035.1 of Bactericera cockerelli. NCBI lineage: Eukaryota > Metazoa > Arthropoda > Insecta > Hemiptera > Triozidae > Bactericera > Bactericera cockerelli. The sequence goes on along the minus strand of CM044959.1, from coordinate 16,346,123 downwards.
ACTGACAATACAGTCATTAAGCAGGTCCCTATGCTTGTTGCTATGTAGTTTCACAAGTTGTACCTCTCATAATTAATTGAACAGTGAGTGTAAAAAACTGAGTGTAATATTGTAGTACATTGTAACCCTACTTATGATAAGAAAGTATTCAAGTTAAATTACATAAGTATTCAAGTTAAATTAAAAAATGTCTATTACATAAATAATTTTACTATCAATTACATATACAAGTATATTTTAATATGATTTTGATGCAAGATGTAGGTAACTGAAATACCTTTGGAGATTTTAAAAACGAATGTACTAGATTAATGGTCAACATTTCAATAGAATTTACATTTTTTGGAATCAATAGAATCTTTTTGTTTCTGGATTTCTAATGGGTTCGGTTATAATAAAAAAAATGATCTTGAAAAAATACCTCTGTAACAATAATATTTTTCATATTAAATTGCACACTATACATCATAATATTTCCCAAGACGGTAGCGCTATTCCAGATATCATAAAGCACACAAGAAAAGGCATTAGCATGATTCCGTCATTCCAAGCACCTTGATGTGAATTTTATTCATGCATTTTGTTCCTTTTTATTGTGGAAATATAATATCTGAAAACATTTCTAATATCGTTTTTATTCAGTTTATTTAAGCTTCGTGGATTCGCAGAATATATATTATGGAAAGCTGGAAACATGTTTCTTCTTAAGTACCTACTACCCACCGGGCGAGATACACCCGACGCGATACTCGCAACGCCGACGTCGGCAGAAGTGAGACGTCAAGTATGTCTATCAAAAACTGGCACAAGCAGAAGTGAGTCAGCAAGGGTGGCTTTCAAAAAAGCATTGGCTTTGCTTTCCTGATAAAAAAAAAAACTTATTAGGTACCTATGATTGTGTAACAGGACTTTTTCTGCTCGGTACTTGGGTGTTCGGGGTCCACTCATACCTCGTGAGGAAAAATGAGTAGGTAGGGGAAGGTTTGCTAAAACCGGGTAGTCTGCTAATACCGGGTACCACTGTTTCCGACGATACCGTTAATGCCATCAATGAACTGATTACAGAAACTAAAATCTCTTCCTAGCAGAGCGTAACTTTTGTAAACAAACCAATTTCATTTCGAGTCATTTCGCTCTGATTTGAGGTTCAAGTTTTGCTCGTGTTATTTCCTTATTTTCGAACCCCAGTTATCGAGTGACTTTTAACAGCTATTTGTGCTGAAAATTCATGGTAAGTGTGTAGAGCTGTTACTTAAGAAGTGTTATTTCATATCATAATAAAATCTTTTTAATATCGTTTTGCATGTCTTGGTTATTCAATATTTTTTACAGAAAGTCATGAGTCTGTTCATACCGGGTACTTTGGGGTTGATAAAACCGGGTAAAGATCAGTACAGATTTTCAGGTACCCGATTTGAGCAGCCTATTTTTTCCTTATTGTTGTGTGTTTTTTAAGTACTTACATTTTTTTAAGTTGTCTTTGATATGTCTCTGGAGATTTTTTCAGGGAAGGTATTGAAGTTAAGTAGGTGAGCAAATTGGGACCTGCTACATATTATTTTGTAATGTCATTCAATTATTTTTTATATTTTAATGTAACTCAAGATGATCAATATTCTTTAAGTGTGTGAAATCACTATTATTTCTCCTTTTTTATTACCTACCTATTGTTTTTTTTAAACAAATATTCTAATATTTTAGTACAATTCCTATTCTAGTTATTTTTTACAATGTCAAGAAAGATAGTTGTCAGTTTTCCTTTATGAATACCTAGAAGTGTGTTTCCTATTTTATTTTTCTAAAATTTAGGTTCAAAATTTGTTTGCCATTCGAAAAATAATTATTTTTTACATTGAAATTACTTGTGCTCATAAATAAAAATAAAAAATGTTAAAGTTCGTTTCAATAAATATCATTGAACTTTTTATCAATGTCTTTCATAGGAAATATAGGGGTACCCGGTTCTGTCATACCCAGTACCCGGTTCTGAAAGACCGGGTTGACAGAACCGGGTACTTTGACTTTTTTTGAAAAAAATAAATTTAACAAAAAATGGCAATACATAGTGACGTATCGTTTTCAAATTTAGATAGCCAATAAAGTTGTGAATGTTTTTCAGTTTAATTTGCTTAGCTGATGATAATGGCTTTTCCACTAGATGGCCTAGAAAACTAAGTACCCGGTTTTGGCAGACCTTCCCCTAGCTCCTTTAAGGTGAGCAATAAGATTTTAGGGTATTAAAAGATACGAAAAAGTCCTGTAATTCTGCGCTACCCACTAAAATTGTGATAGAATAACACAAAGAAACACATTTATTTATTTATTAATGTTTGTTAATTAAAAAAAAACACCTTTTCATCAAAATAATTACGAGTATCAATTAATAGGCGTTTAGGTTGGTGTTTACCTGAACATCCAATACATCTATTGATCAATGGTTATTTAGTTTTTTTTATAGTTGTTTACCCTACATAGAAAATGAGAATTCTCAAAGGGTGAAACCAAACAAATTACTTTTTAGCAGCGACATTATTATTTGAGCCCCAATTTTTATCGATCAAATTTACTCATTCAAAAAAGAAATAAATCTTTTGTTTCAAAATATTAAACCGGAGGGAGAATCGAGAGGAGCAAAGGGAGGGGGCATAAATGTTTTTCTTAACTTTTTGAACTTCAATATTATGAGGTACTTAAACAAAATAAACTTTGTAAAAGTTTCAGAGGGAGAAAGAAAAAGCGGGAACAGAGCTTAAAGAGAGTAAGAAAGTGTTACAAAAAATATGGCGACTTTATTATTGTAAGAATTATTAGTGTAATAAAGTTGGACGAGGACGGGAGGTAAAGTTTTTCTATCGGAAAAACAACACATAAAAACACACATTGGAAAATCATAGCCAGTAATAATCGTAAATTTCACACTGTGTTAAGGTTAACTGGAAGTCGACAAAGTTTCCTGAACAACTTTCAAATATTTCGCGCCGAGTAATCAAAAGATAATTCAATAAACTTCGGCGGAAACATTTTGACAGCTGAGATGGAGTGATATAAAACAAGAACTTCTAAACTGCTTTGACAGAAGTGTAGATATTTTAGTAAAAAGGCGCTGGTTCAGGAATACTTTAGGCGTTTGCAATCGAGCGTAGCCCAAAAAAATCGGAATACCTCGTAGGAATAGGACGCAAAGCGCCTAAAAATAAACATCCCTGGCAATCCCAGCAATGTCTCCACTTATAATTTTCAATATTTTCATAAACAATACCCTGAAAAACATAGGCAATACCGCCACCTAATTTCCCCTTTTGCAGGAGTTGAACCACCAACCCTCTCCTTGCACAACCGAAGCTGCTTCCTAAAAAGTTTTAGTTAATGAAATCACTCGACGTGATCACAGGATATGGGTCGGATGGAGAAGCTCGTTCTGACCATGAACGAGAAGGGATCCACTCCAACCCTTTCCCTTTGCACCTCCACACTTTCCACTCCAACCCTTTCCCTCTGCACCTCCACACTTCCGGACATGGCGAGGGAGGGGGGGGAGGTACGGGCGGAAGTCACAACTCCGTTATCAGCTGCCGCCTCGTTATCAGTGACTACCTCCATGGGAAAAGCCGAAACTTTGTGCAAACTTCTTCCGGTCGAGAGGGAGGGGGGAGGGAAGAAAAGGAAGAGAGGGAGGGAGGAAGAGGAGAAAGAGACAATGGGAGGGAGAGAGAGTCTATTATCTATCCGCAATGATATTTCTCCCTCTGTCGAAGCATTTGATTTCATAACATTTTTGCGCACAACCCTTTCACATTCTGAGAGACGTGCCTTTCAGGTCTTTGACAGTGATTTTTTGTGACTTTGGGGACTTTTATCTGCAGTGTTTCTACTCAAGTTTCTACTCTACTCAAAAATATACCTAGCTACTTGGTATGATACTTTTTTCTTTAGTCTTTAATGGCAGGATTCTCAAATTGCTTGAGCTCTTCCACCCAACCATAAATAATGAAACCGCATGTATAAATTGTAGGCGCAACCTAAATATTATAATTGCAAAATCCACTATTTATTTCGAGACTGGTTGATCAACTCTCGCATTAGTGGCAATGCCTTGGAAGCTTTAAAAAAATGTAGGACTGTAGGTATGCATAGATGTGCAATAAGATATATTTTTTGCTGCCGTCAAATTTGTAATAATTTCACTGACCAAGTCACTGCTTATCTATAACTAATTGGGAATTCGGATAATTTTAAATTAGGATACAAGAAATCCAAAGTGTACCTGAAGCAACGGATTTCCCTCGCTATTCAACGAGGGAATGCAACATCGATTTTGGGTACACTGCCTAGTGGGAAATCTTTGGAAGAGATATTTCTACTTGACTAGTGGTTGATTTATTTTATGAAATACATAATAAAATTCATGTGGCATGTTTGTCGGATACAAGATATATAAGATTGATGGTCAACAGACTGTATCGGCGAACGCCTTGCTGCGCAAACTTCGGAGATCAAATTTCTTCTTCATGCAGAGGATTGGTTTAGTAATCCAGAGAGGAAACGCAGCTTCATTTTTGGGAGCAATTCCAAAAACTGCAGTTTTCGATAAAATGTTTTATGTATAAATTGTGAACTGAAAAAGATACATAAGTTGTCCATTTTTATCCATCTATGTTTTATTACTTGTAAGGAATTCGGATTATTCCTAGTGGTAGTTGGTACTTGACTTGTGGAAATCGAACCAGTGTAATTATATATGTAAATATAAGACATAGAAAAAATTGGTTTTTTTTTTTCTTTCCAAATCTATTTCATCCATTGGATGATTTTCCTACGCCATGCGCCATCCAGTACATAACATATGTACATAATTCTATGTAAATTCAAAGTTGACATTTCGAATTTGTCTTCTGTCCTCCAGTCTCTTCAAGTCATTTTCTTTTAAATATTATTTTAATATCCTTTGTTTTTCTTCTTTCTACACACAGCCTCAGGGCTAAACGTTTCTTCTTTTTTTGTCGTAATATCATTTTTTGAGGAAAAAAATTCCCTCTTTTTATTTCCTTATGAAGAATATCATATTTTTTTTTTATAAAAAAAGGCAGTATGTTAACTTAATGTAATATAATATTATTCAGAACAGGAAGAAATTTATTTTCTTTGTTTTCTTGGACTTTTTTTATCTCTCATTATTACGAGTAGGTATACCCTACCTATCTTGTTGTATTGTCAAAAAAACTTTTTTTTTTTTTCTTTTTTCTTATTTTGCCCAAATAAGCTAGTTTAGCTCCTCGTTGTCTACCTTGCTGACATTTCTGCCCTACTCAGACTGGGCGAAGCTCACCTGAGTAGCTGAGATAATTTTCATTTTCCAGAAAATGAGCATCTAAAGTTTTTATTTTTAAATTAATCTAAAGTTTAAAAAAAAAAAAAAATAATCCGACGACTTCTCCTTGAAGTTTATTGCTAAGGGCCAAATTATGAAACAGGATTTGATTTAATCTAAGTGGACCCTATTCCTTAACACGATTTCTAGTGGGAATTTCTAACTATCACCAGCGCACTGTAGTCAGCTGATAGTGTCCAGTGTCCACATAGTTTAAATCTAATCCTGTTTTATAATTTGGCCCTGAAGGTTTTTCTCCAGTTGATAATCATAAAGATCATATTTTTTATTCAGCCAAATTATAACAATGGACTTAATGAAAAGAGAGACATTATACTGAGCCACGTATTATCAAATAATGAAGTATTATAACAGATAATAATAACAATAATAATTGTAATACCACCAACGGTAAATGATAAAATAATATTTGCAATATTCTACCTCTGATAGCAATCGTCAACTCTAGATTTAAAACAGGGCTGGTTTCACAGCAGTAAACCCGTCGGAATTGTTAATCGAGAAATAATTTTAATTAAAATACGAGTAAATAATACTACCCGACCTTAAGAGATATATTATCTTGAAACCAGCGGACTTCTAACCGGGATATTGTTGGCTCGAGTCCCGAACATGAAAAATTTTTATAAGTCGGGTTGGAGAAAAAAAATTGTGATTACACACGTTTATGATACCTAATACTTACTTTTTAAGGTATTCCAATGGAAATTTTTAGATCCAAGTTAAAAAAATGATCAATGATTTTTGTTGATATCCTTATTTCATCTACCTTCATTTCACCCTCTTCCAAATGGCCATTACAAGTCCTATGGTGGGTACAGTACATATTATTACATAGTATAGACACCTTTAATTTGAATTTTATAACTCACTTCGCTCCTCCTACTATCAAGCCTGGCGCTCAAGCTCATATAAAATTAAGCCCCGCGATTAAAATTTTCGAGAATGTATTATTTTACAGGAATTAAATGTTAATCATGGAAATATTATACAGTCGGTTTTTACAGCTTCATCCCCTTCAATTCATTTATTTGGAAAACAATAAATTAGCGAGTGAAATCATTAATAATTTTCACCTATACGCTTCAGATAATAATAGTTAGGTATACCTGTAGGGATTACCTGGGTACCTAATATATCATAATTTTATTATTTTGCATAATAACGACTGGTGAAGGACTTGGGGTGATTTTGTTTCAAAATACCTTCATAATTATATCAATATAGGTCTATATACATTATGTTATAGGCAAAATTATTGTATAGCTTAATATAAAATAGAGTAACTTGAAGTAATGATATTTTTCGGTTCCAAGTGCGGTTAGCTTTTAGAGAAGGTGGGTTTTTAGTGGGTGGAAATCCCATACCCCAAGTCAAGATGGATCTGGGTGTCTTTGAAAGATTTTTTCCTGGATATGTACATATTTGACCAATCTCAGTAGCTCAATCAATAAGGCGGAGGACTCACAGCCTAATAGATCGGTAAATCGAGCCCAAAGTATGACCAAGAATTAGCAAGGCGATTTTAAGTAATTCTATTAGGTATTACTTATTAATGATGAATATGTATGTATGTTAGGTAAATACTAGTTATGTACATGGTACATTGTACCGTAACTACCTAATATCGATTTCTCGAGCATTATAACAACTATAGGAACTTCATTGACTTTATTAGTTTGCGAAATGGACTTGAAAAGTTCGTTTAACTATCTAAATATTGTAAATGTCCATTATACAAACAAACAAAAAAGAAGCTAAAAGCTACCGACCTCAGTAGCTTGATCGATAAGGCGGCGGACTTGTAACCTGAAGGTCAGTGGTTCCATTCCCGGTTTCAGCGCAACAAATAAGACAACCGTTATCTATAGGACTTCAAAGTACCACCAACATTCGTCATGTATATTAGTGATAAAAAAGTCCCAAAGACAGGATAAAGTTAGGTTTAAAATGTTGTTCGAATTCACTGAACTACACTATTACATCGCAAAAAAAGGCTGAGAGTGTGAAGTACACTTGAAATTGAGACCAAGAGCGGCCATGCCTCGCCCTAACGAAGCTGATATCCTTCCCCGTACCCGAGGACGGGTCACCAGCTAGTTATACTTATAAATTCGTTCGTGCTATAGTCTGTCCCGGTAGCTCAGTGGTAAAAGCGGCACTCTGTGAAACCAGAGTATCCAGATGTCGTGAGTTCGAAACCCAGCCGGGACATGACAAGTTATACTCCCATTTGTGATTTTTACCACTTAGAAATATGTCTTGGGCGTACTGCTAGAATAATGGGACTTTAATAGTCTTAATCGGGCAGTATAAATGAGGCGATATTATTATTATTATAATGGGACTGACACGGATTTCGTTATTAGACACTCCTAATCAACTTAGGCCAGCTTAGGATTGAAAAACGCTGCTGTTCTAATGGGATTTTTAGCTAAAAAATCTAAATGTATCTGAATCGAGACGGGCAATAACTTTTCGCACGGACCATTAAGCCAGGGGTTGGAAATATTTATCACTTTGGTGTCCATAAATTTGTAAATCCGGGCGAGGAGAGTGGGAAGTGGTCACTAGTTTTTTATGAACTTTTACCCTAGCAGTTTATTTGTTTAAAAAGGAAAGTTTGCTTTTTTACGGTGCTATTTTTTGTATGGTTTTTAACTCTGAAACAGGCATGTGTGTGTGTGTATACTGTAACACATAAAAAAACAGGTAGGCTGTAGTGTAAGTGTATGTTTTTTTTTTCTTATTCTAATACTCTTGTGAATATAATTAGGTATGTAAGTGAATTGAGCAAATATCATTATGAGGTGAGGATCAGACTTTGGTTTGAGACCATCAAATTTGTTTGATTATTATTTTAATCAGGATTTTTTCTTATCATTCATTCACGTTATTTTCTATTCATCCCACCCTAAATTCAAAAGGCTTAACTCCTCCGCTGTCACATCTATTCATGATAATACTCTAGTCTCCCGTGGCCCATCACACGGGATAATATCACATTATGATATCCTATCCCCTGTTCGCCAAACTCTAACTCAATGAATAGAGCAAACTTTTCCTCTCGTAAAACTGAACTCCCCTAGGAGTCCTCTGTACCTACTAGTCGTCACTATCCAACGGCACGGCCAGGGTAGGTCGCAAATCCATTAATTACATTCCAACTATTAACTTTTTTATCTCTCTATTTTGGGCCCCACGTTAATTTCGTTATCATAAAATCCCCACGGTCGTTATATTTATTTCGTATGGGATAATTACTGTCATTATTATCTATCGTCATCATAATTATTCCAACTTAATGTAGCTTTAGAATGAGTCCCTTTGGGCAGAGCTGCTTTGTATCCAATTGCATGGTAATATTGGTAATGCACTTGTCCACCTTTGGGTTCAATATCAGTTTGGTTTGAATTTAGCTTCAGTTTTTTCCATTTCTATGTTATGGAACTCTAAAATAAATTGTGTATTCATTAATGTTCATTTCACCTCCATGAAATGGAACCCATGAAGTTAGTAGTGAAATCCATGTTGTACCTATAGTAGAGAATAAAATTCCATAAACTATAAAATTCCTGTTATTATACCTGTGACAATTCTGTAATTTAAATAAATAAATAAATTATTGTTAATATTATGTACGACACAACCTGACATCGTTATCGATGTTTGCCTTAAGACAAATTGCTAATAGAGATTATGTTTTTAAACAGAATTTTTCTTTTAGTAATTAGGTACAGTGCAGAACTGCAGATACCTGGATGCACATTTGGACAAACATGCTCAACACACAAAGACATAGATAATATCTACGAGGTCACACACTCAAATAAGTAAGGGAAAACTGCAACCATCGGGTGAGCTCCGAAACATAGATCAAGGATCCATGCGATGTGTGTTTATATTTCTTCTAAATCAGTAATATAGTAAACATATAATTAAGTTATTAAACTTATAAAGTTACACAATTTGTAACGCAGATTGAATATTTTCCACTTCATAATAGAAGTTTTGTTAGAACCAATTCGATGGTTGGGATTTCTGGAAAATTATTTACATTCGGAATTTCCATGTACTGTTTGAAATGATGGTGGTACACGATGGCTCGTAGTTTTAAATGTGGTGTACAGGATGGTCTTCTACTATTAAGCCCAGACGGGCCGTCAAAGGCACAGAACTGGGAAATAGGATGAGCGATTTTCTCCCTGGTCACAATAGATCTTACTAGGTCGCAGTGTTAATTGTATGGTGTTTCATCTGAAACCCTGCAACCAGGTTTTATAATAATAATAATAATGGTCTTCTAATGTTTGCGGATGTTCTGACAGCCAACAATGAACCTTCAAAGTAATATAATAATAATAATGCTTTTTCTTTGTGTTATTATGTCACAATTTTAGTGGGTAGCGCAGAATCATAGTACTTTAGCACTTTAATTTACAATATCTTGTATTTTTTTTTTTTTTTTGCCTATTATTCTGCCACTGGTCGCTGCTTCACATCAAAGCAGCTACTCATTTTTCCTCACGAGGTATGAGTGGACCCCGAACATCCAAGTACAGAGCAGAAAAATTCCTACACCGCTGGGGATCGAACCCAGGTCATGAACCTTCAAAGTAAGCTTATAGTTCAGTCAAACCTGGATATAAGAGAAAAATTTCCATTCCAAATTTATCTTAGTATAATAAGGTAAATGATCTCTCTATAAAGTAAAAAATCTCTATTAAAGTCTTCACAAAAGAAAGAAATCTCTAATGTAACGTCAAGTCGTCAAGTATCACTAGAACTCATGTCTCAGTAGAACTTCAGATCAAATATTAAATTTGACGCTGACTCCTATCAATCCCGGACTTTGTCCGTCATTGCTCGATAACATTCAGAAACATCATACATACGACAATGCAGATGAAAACAACAGAAGCTCTTTTTCGTCTTATTTGTTCAGCTGATGGCAAAAAGAGTAATTCCTATGAGTATTTTGTTAAACATTCCAAAGAGTTCGGGAGAAAAACGATAGAACATCAAAAGTCCTATCAACACACCAAAGTGGGTACAGGTACACCCTGTTACGAAATTCCATACCCAGAAACTGATCACCACCATCGCATCGTTGGCAAAAATATGACGATGTATTTCGCAAGCATTCATATCATTGTTTGGAAATATTCCGATAATAATGGAATTATTACAAATTACAACAATAGTTTATTGAATAATAACAAAACATGTCCTACCCCCTCTCTCTTCAACATCCATCTATCTAGGAAACCACTTCTCCCTCCCTTTTCTCTTCTCTCTCTCTTTGCTCTCCCTTTCTCCCTCTTTTCTCTCTCTCCCCTTATCTCTCTCTCCTTTTATCCCTCTTTTCTCTCCCTCTCTCTTTCCTCTCCCACCATCTCCCTATCTCGCACTGACCAGCACCCATTGTTTTCGACTAATTTGTTCAATGCTTGTCAATGATTGATATTCAATACGCGGCGGGCTTGAGCTTCACAATGCAGGGGTCGGGGGTTCGAGGGGACCATGTATCATTTTGTATTCTATTATGCTCTCAGATATACGGAGGACCTATCAATTACCGGGCAGCGAGAGTTGAGCCGTGTGTACACTCAGCGAACATGGGCGATACCGATAGTCCGATAGGCTTTTGATTCAAAATACATATCAGGTTATCAGGGTTTGTTCTGTAAACAGACTCTTAGTACCTTCTTACAGTTTGTAGATTCAAATAAGAGCAATCTGCAAAATTCAATTTTGAAAGGATTTTTTTTTCTGACGAATTTTGATCATTTTAACAACAAGTTCAATCTCGCATAACCTCGCGATATTGGGCTTGAAAAAAGCGCGAGATCTCGCGAGATCCGCAATCTTGCAGGTGTGAAATTGCCATCTTTAGTTACGTATGACTGTACATGATTCAAGAAGAGACTTAGACTGCAGGTAATTCAAAAGTGAAGCAAAACTTTTATTGATATCGAAAAATATAATTGCTTTAAGTTCACCCTGTAGTTTTTATTTCACGTCTCATTGAACTTTTTTTTTCAAGTTTCATTTTTCAAAATCTGTATCGGGGAAAAAAAATTGGTCATTAGAGGACCAGAACATTGTTTACATTTTTTTATTGAAAATATTAATCTAACATTCGCGAACCCATCACCCGACATCCCATTGTGGAAAAATCATCAGTCATACTTGATGACCTCTTTTTTCTCTTTTCTTGTTTAAAGCTCTAATTTCTTTTCTCTTTTTTGCCTCATTCCAACCACTATTTTTCAGTGTCAGTTTTTCTTCTTTTTCCTCTGGTTACAAAACAAGACTCGATTTTCTCTGAATTTCTCAACCAAAAAGGCTTTAAAAAACCAATCTATCTTATAGGTTTCCTTCATCTTGTATCGAAAAATCAACACTAAAATTTTATTTGTTGCAGATTTCTACACGAGAGTAAAAAAATACTATAAAATATGAATAGTTGAATACTTCACAAAAAGTGTTGTCCATTCGTTTTCAGCCCAATGTTACCCAATCCAGTCTCAAAAATCCTGATTTTATAGACAATGTTTATACAGGGTGGGGCAAAAGTCTGGAAACCCCTGAATAACTTTCGAATGCCTTCTTCGGTAAACTTAAAATTTTGTACGGTAAACCGGGCTAATAAGACCTTCTTTTAGAGTGGGGTCGATTTTTGTTACCGGTCCCCATGTCGGGGCCAGGGGGGCCAACTTCATTTTTTTAAATACGAACCCCCACCTTGCGATACATTTTTGGAAAGGTCTTCAAATAAGAAATACATTGGTGCAAATTTTATTTTTTTAATATTATTTGTTTGCAAATGGCGTCCAACTTTGTGTATGCAGTAAAGTCTGGAAACCCCTGAATATCTTTCGAAAGGACTTTCTCAGTACATTTAAAATTGTGTACGGTAATCCTTGGTAATTAGACCTTATATTAGAGTCGGACCGATTTTTTTTTACTGGCCCCCATGTCGGGGCCAAGGAGGTCCACTTCATTTTTTTAAATACGAAACCCCATCTTGCGACACATTTTTGGAAAGGTCTAATTACCCCGACTTACCGTGCACAATTTTAAATTAACTGAGAAAGTCCTTTCAAAAGATATTCAGGGGTTTCCAGACTTTAGTGCATACACAAAGTTGGACGCCATTTGCAAACAGTTTAATATTAAAAAAATAAAATTTGCACCAATGTATTAAAAGACCTTTTCAAAAATGTATCGCAAGGTGGGGGTTCGTATTTAAAAAAATGAAGTTGGCCCCCCTGGCCCCGACATGGGGGACGGTAACAAAAATCGACCCGACTCTGAAAGAAGGTCTTATTAGCCCGGTTTACCTTACAAAATTTTAATTTTACCGAAGAAGCCATTCGAAAGTTATTCAGGGGTTTCCAGACTTTTGCCCCACCCTGTATACCTCAGGTGAACTCACAACGCCAAATGGAAATTTACCTGATAGAATTATCATACTCATATTAATTTTTGTTATGGCAAGAATAATGTCACATCAACCAATCACCAGCACCAACCTCTGGAAAACAAGTCCGCCGCCTTACCGATCAATCTACTGAGATCGCCGGCGACGCGGCACGCCGGTTGGTTAAAATTTTCATTATAATACCCTATGATAATCATATTAGGTACTCATATTAGATTTTTTAATGTAAACTTAGAAAAAAAATATTATAAAAAATAGTAGTAGTATCTATTGATTGAGCACCAAGTTCTTCTCGTTATTTAACTGAAGACGGCTATTCTAGCCTATATCTTGATAAAAAATATGTAGGTATGAAAATAATCAAACAATAAAAATCATTAGTCTACTTTCCCTTTCCTTCGGCATCTTCACATTCAATCCCTCTGATCCTCCGTCTCACTCCTCTCACTATCGATTATTAAAATGAGCTCTATTCTAATTTTTATTTTAAGGTTTTTAATAGTTGCTAAGTTTAATAGTTGCCACACCTGACTTCTGAGGGACGTGATTTTTAAAACGTAACTTTTACAATCGGCCGTGAAGGGGTCCGGAAAATCACGTAAATAACTAATGAAAGGCAAAGTCATATATCAAAACTGCTAGCGGCACGTGAGTCTATACTCCTGTTCTGGCTGCAGGTGTTGCAGCATTATACAGGGTGGAGTGATAGTAGGGGAACTAACATTATTTACAGTCGTATATAGGAATTCAAGGGACAGGCAATATTTTCTTGATTCAAGAGGTTGAAAAAGGTATTAAAACTGGGTAGGTCAAATTTTCGTTGAATACAATGCTTTCCTTAATAAGGAAATAACTTTCCTCATCCTAATATTCCTTATCCTTACTAAATTTCCTTTTCCTAATATTTGTCTATAGGTATTATACTAGGACGAATATTAGGATAAGGAAGGCAAGGATGAAGGAACCACGAGTTATTCTCTGTTTTCAACAATCAACCAGACGAGATTGCAACATCAATACTAATAATGAAAACCACAGTAACAAAAACTACAAGAAATACCTATGCGGAAAACCTTTTTTTTTATTCACCCGGTATTTCCTAACTGTCATTAATTACCCCATGTGTTGGGCTTAAAGGATTAAACCTGTCGGATATTTTGTAGTGGTAATTTTAGGATATAGAACTATGCCCAAGTTTTGTTTGAAACTTGATGCAAAGTATTCGCCCCATCTGTGCCAATACCTAAACTGCATGTAATACCTGCTGTAACTAAAATCATAAATTTTAACATTTTGCATTTTCTATTAATCTAGTCAATCTAGTGTTTACACATCAGTTACTTCTTAGATTTGGAAATTATACCTATGGGTATTATTTCCAAAGTAATTAAATAACTTGAATTTTTCCTATTCCTATATCTTTTGATTGGATAATATTCTAATTATTAGCTTGGTATATCCAATAATATACATTATATTTTATTGGATGTACCAAACTAATAATGTTCTGCTAGTAAGGTATTCTGGCTCTACTCAGGCTGGGTAGGGTATAACATAAAAGGAAACTTAGATACCTAATACATTAATTATATCCGACTCTGGCTCTACTCAGGCTGGGTAGGGTATAACATAAAATGAACCTTACCTATTACATTAATTTCATTCAACTCTATCTCTACTCAGGCTGGGTAGGGTATAACATAAAAGGAACCTTACCTATTACATTAATTTCATCCGAGGCCTTTCTAGCACAAATTAAAAAAAAAAAATTACAGACTAACACCGACCTCAGTAGCTTGATCGATAAGGCGGCGGACTTGTAACCTGGAGGTTGGCGGTTCAAGTCCCAGTTTCAGCGTAGATTTAGTAAAGCGAGCTTGAGTAGTTGTGATATCACGAAAGTGATTAACACAAGTATGATAACTTTTTTTTTACTGTGACTAACAGACCGTATAGCAAAGCATTATAGGCAATGTATAAACAAGTAATTTTTAAACATCTTAAGGTCGATTCATACACACCCGTGAAGTGACAGTGCCGCGTCCGTGACGTGATCCCTCCGGCGAGGGAAATCAGATTCTTGTAGGAATTTGAAGGGCCCTATTCCCACTCGCCGGCAGGTGACCGTGACAGTGCAAACAGTGCTCGTACCGTGATCCGGCACATTACTAAACTTACGGACGATATTTTTTTCGATTTTCACGCATGCGCGGATATAGCCCTCTTGTACTGGGGGGGCACAATCGCACAATATACATACCTAACTAGCGGGTTGCACCCGCCGCTTCGCAAGCCTATCACACACACACCTACCACACACACACCCACCACACCACACTCACACAACACACACAACACCACCACCACCACCACACACACACACACTCAAGAATGGCTTATCGGAATTTCGCGATCAATATGTCAAATGAAGACTACAACCCTTGCAAAAACATTCTCGCTTTGAGTTGATAGTTCGTCACGACATATTTCGAGAAAAAATGTCAGCCAGGTCAAAAAACCTAAATACTTTTTGTTTACCCATCCATTTTATGTCCTTACTCAACGTAGCTCAAGAACGGGTCATCAGAATTGATATCTCAAATTGTTTTGATATCAGAATTGATCTCAATTGATTCATGATTGATATCTCAAATGAAAACTTGAACCTTTGCTTAAAACTTTCTATTTTTGAGTGGATTTGACAACTTAATTATTTAGTTATTTCTTATTGGTCTTATAAAAGTGTGAATTATTTTGATCCCGTGCCCCCTAACTTATTGAGTTTTTTTACGGGATTAGTCTTAGAATTGGGAATTATTTTGGGGCCCGTGCCCCCCTAACTTATTGAGATCTTTTTTTTTACGGGATTAGTCTTAGAATTGGGAATTTTTTTGATCCCGTGCCCCCCTAACTTATTGAGCTCTTTTTTTTTAACGGGATTAGTCTTAGAATTGGGAATTATTTTGGGGCCCGTGCCCCCCTAACTTATTGAGATCTTTTTTTATGGGAATAGTCTTACAATTGGGAATTATTTGGGGGCCTGTGCCCCCCTAACTCATTGAGATCTTTTTTTTTTTCACGGGATTAGTCTTAGATTTGGGAATTATTTTGGGGCCTGTGCCCCCCTAACTCAGAGATTTTTTTTTTACGGGATTAAACTGAGAATTGGGAATTATTTTGGGGCCCGTGCCCCCCTAACTCATTGAGATTTTTTTACGGGATTAGTCTTAGAATTGGGAATTATTTTGGGGCCCGTGCCCCACTAACTCATTGAAATCATTTTTTTACGGGATTAGGTATAATGAAATTTGAGAAACACCGCTTACCGAAAAAATCTGGGGGGGCACGTGCCCCCCGTGCCCCCCCTATATCCGCGCATGTTTTCACGGCCGGTGATTTTGATTTTACCAGTGTTTCTCCGCAACTATGAACTACGAAAAACGGATAAAGTAGATATATCAGAAGAAAATGACCAAGAAGAAATAAATTTTGATAACTCACTGTTGTTCCTGTTGGAATTTTCCACCATGTCGATGCTTCTGATCCTGTAAAACACAAATGAGAAGGAGGAATGAAATCATCTATTTATTACACTCATAAAATTGAAACCTAAACACTGACTGACTGATTGATCACTCATTTACGTTAACAATCTGTACCTCCAGACTATTCATAACCAATGGGCAGTTATGCAGGAGGCTACAAAATGTTATTATTATACTATGCCTTATTAGGTAAGACAAAGTAAAATATGTACAGTAAAATATAATGAAATTATAAAGAAAGAATAGAAAAAGTGAACAAAGAAACAAGAACAAAAAAGAGAATAAAGCGAATGTCCTACCTACAGGGCGGGGTTATTGCCTGTGGCAATCTCTTCCACCCAACCCTTAAGTTGGGTTCCACTGAATATAAGAGAGGATCTTCTAGCTCACTGAGTGCACAATTTAATCAACATCTCAGGGGTAAGATACTCATTTTCCCGGGTTCGAACCCTGGACCCGACAAAATATTTGCATTCAAAATTTGGTTACAGTTGTTTGAAAGGGATGCCTCCTGGTGCGGTCAAGTGATTCCAGCACCCAAATGGGAAGTAGGTACTGTGTCCCTTCTCGCGCATCATTAGAGGGGAGACATTTTACCTACTGGATGGTCATTTGAGCCGCGTAAAAAAAAATTCCAGGTTCGGTTTTTTCCAATTATTTCCATTTTCTTCCAAGTTAAGCTTCCCCCCCTTTCGTGAAAAAAAATGCGTTTCGGTATTTTTAATGATAAACAATGGAAAAATTAAAACAAACCAGGAATAAAAAAATGGAAGCAAGAATTTTTATATATCCATTTTGGTTAACCAAACTGGAAGAGGATTTCTCTTTCTTTCATTTTTTCCAAAAGAAAAATGACTTTCTTCCAATTCGTTCATTTGAATCCAATTTGGTTAGAAAGAAAAATACGGCTGTGGTAAAGCTACAACACAGACAACAAGCGTAAACAGTCTAAGGTAACAGCCGCGCAGAGAAACCATGGACTAGGTTCGTCTTTACAGAGGAAAATAATGAACTTCATGAAATATCTATTTTTTTAAGAACTTTCTTGCAACATAGAGCAAAGACTTTCCGGCTGGTTATCCTTTATACGTTTACTGTCTTATCGCACGATCAACAAATTTACCACTATCTTTAATGTCTTAAAATAATTTAATTAATCGTTTACAGTCAATACTCAATAGAATAATAAATAATATTATTTTTTTAAACAGCAATACTTACACAAATCAGAAACGCCAATGTCTTTCAGAAAGGTCTAACCTTCAGCTTCTTTCAAACTAAACTTCACTAAATAATTATCTAAAATCACTAAATAAGGTGTTTCTAAAATTAAAAAAGTCAAAAAATATTCGTTTATGTTTTAAAAATACAAGTTTTAAAATTCAAAATTTTAAACCCGGACGTAAAATAAGTTCGCAGTTCTCAGAAAAGTCGCTCGAGGAGAAATATTTCGACGCAAGTTCGACACGCTAGTTGAGACTGGGAAGTCGAAACGTAACTGAATTTCTTCTTGTTGTTTTAGCCTCGTGGTCTACATTTTTCGAATTTTCCGACGACTTTTTGGGGGCGGAGTTTGCCTGTAGGAGTCACCGCTTTTCTGGTGCTCAGTCTGCTGAATTCATCCTATTAACACAGTTGCTGAGGATTTTCTTTCTTTCTTTTTTCCCTGTCGATGGTTTGCTCTATCTAACATTTTTTTTTCGTGTCTTCTTTTCCTTCTATCGTCGTTGCTTTACAAAAGTAACGTAATAATAATACTTAAAAGTAATGTAATATTAATGTAATTTAATAATAATCAAGGGTGCTTTACAAAAGTAACGTAATAATAATACTTAAAAGTAATGTAATATTAATGTAATGTAATAATAATCAAGGGTGGTGCGGAAGAAAATGCCGTTGGCATTAGCACCGCCCTTGATCAAGTTTTGTTTTATTAATGTCAATTTCCATGTATGTATATTCTATGTAAATAAAACTTGATCTAATATCTTTAATAATAATAATACTCTTTAGTAGAATAATAATACTCTTTCCGGCCCTAAACCAGGCAGGGTGAGGTTAATGTGGATAGCTGGTACGATTCCCAGCGAATGGAGGGTAAAATCCCCATCCCAATCAAGACGATTAATAAAATAGAGTCGTCGGCGTTAATAGGATGACCATCCAGCCTTAAAAAATGTGCCACAACTATTAATTCGACCATGAGGTTGAACAATGCCGACCTCAAATAGGTTTGGGAAAAGACAAAGTGAAAAAAAAAGAAGAACCACCAGGCGAGAATGCTCAAAGCACTTTCTACCACCTAACCCTCAGAGTCTTATTCTTATGTGGTCACAAACTCAAATTAATTAGTAAAAATTCATGCAGTGTGCATGCGCGGATATAGGGGGGGCACGGGGGGCACGTGCCCCCCCAGATTTTTTCGGTAAGCGGTGTTTCTCAAATTTCATTATACCTAATCCCGTAAAAAAATGATTTCAATGAGTTAGTGGGGCACGGGCCCCAAAATAATTCCCAATTCTAAGACTAATCCCGTAAAAAAATCTCAATGAGTTAGGGGGGCACGGGCCCCAAAATAATTCCCAATTCTCAGTTTAATCCCGTAAAAAAAAAATCTCTGAGTTAGGGGGCACAGGCCCCAAAATAATTCCCAAATCTAAGACTAATCCCGTGAAAAAAAAAAAGATCTCAATGAGTTAGGGGGGCACAGGCCCCCAAATAATTCCCAATTGTAAGACTATTCCCATAAAAAAAGATCTCAATAAGTTAGGGGGGCACGGGCCCCAAAATAATTCCCAATTCTAAGACTAATCCCGTTAAAAAAAAAGAGCTCAATAAGTTAGGGGGGCACGGGATCAAAAAAATTCCCAATTCTAAGACTAATCCCGTAAAAAAAAAGATCTCAATAAGTTAGGGGGGCACGGGCCCCAAAATAATTCCCAATTCTAAGACTAATCCCGTAAAAAAACTCAATAAGTTAGGGGGCACGGGATCAAAATAATTCACACTTTTATAAGACCAATAAGAAATAAC
This sequence comes from Bactericera cockerelli, assembly GCA_024516035.1. NCBI lineage: Eukaryota > Metazoa > Arthropoda > Insecta > Hemiptera > Triozidae > Bactericera > Bactericera cockerelli. The sequence goes on along the minus strand of CM044959.1, from coordinate 16,326,709 downwards.
TAAATAATTAAGTTGTCAAATCCACTCAAAAATAGAAAGTTTTAAGCAAAGGTTCAAGTTTTCATTTGAGATATCAATCATGAATCAATTGAGATCAATTCTGATATCAAAACAATTTGAGATATCAATTCTGATGACCCGTTCTTGAGCTACGTTGAGTAAGGACATAAAATGGATGGGTAAACAAAAAGTATTTAGGTTTTTTGACCTGGCTGACATTTTTTCTCGAAATATGTCGTGACGAACTATCAACTCAAAGCGAGAATGTTTTTGCAAGGGTTGTAGTCTTCATTTGACATATTGATCGCGAAATTCCGATAAGCCATTCTTGAGTGTGTGTGTGTGTGGTGGTGGTGGTGGTGTTGTGTGTGTTGTGTGAGTGTGGTGTGGTGGGTGTGTGTGTGGTAGGTGTGTGTGTGATAGGCTTGCGAAGCGGCGGGTGCAACCCGCTAGTTAGGTATGTATATTGTGCGATTGTGCCCCCCCAGTACAAGAGGGCTATATCCGCGCATGGCAGTGTGTGGGATTCGAACCAACGGATCCCTACGTTACCTGGATTACCAGATTAGCACGTTAACCAGTTGACTACCAGTGAAGGGTGTACCAGACTAAGTACCTACCTTTGCTTTGGGAGAAATTTTGAGTAACTCGAGAATTTAAATTGAAAACCCGAATCCGTTCCAGCAGCGACGATATCTCCTCCTAAATTTCCAAAGTACCATCCCCATTTTCTTTTTCTTATAGCTTTCTCGCTTTTTCACGAAACCTTATCTCTGCCTCTCCGCTGTCCATGATGAGTCTTCATATTCAAAAGTTTGTGAGAGTATTAAAATGTTCTATTTCTAGTGATAAAAAGTGTGAGTTCTTACCTAGTTACATAGTTGTGGTTGTTAGTTGTGCATAGCTCATTTCTTAAGTAGCGTTCTCAAGAATTTAGTTGAAAAGGTCACGAAAACCAACTTAATTATATCTACAATAGCAGTTGAATTTGAATTCATCATCATCATAGGGTAGCGACATTGTGAACGGTGGTAGCCAGACAGTGGAGGAATGACTCAGCACTTCTACCACTGTCTTTACAAGGAGGCTAATAATTGACAAGGGCCCCCAGAACCAAGCCAAATTTGAATTATATGCACAAAATCGACAATAAAGGAAGACATTGGTATGATAAAAATAATAATTCCGTTTTTGTGAGATAGGCACAGATACTTATATCATGGTGGTGAGAGGACTCTATGGACGCCTAGATCCAATTTCTAGACTCCTTTCATAAAGACATTGGTCATTGGAGGTCATGTGGGCCCTAGCGGCCTGTTAAAACCTGGCAGTAAGAAGTTGAAAGCACCATTGACAAATACAGCGCACGATTAGCTTAGGGGTAAGATAATCGCTTCCCATGCGGAAGGTCCCGGATTCGAATGCCAGAGCTGTCAAAGATGTATTCAAAATTTGGTTACATTTGTTTGTAAAGGAATAGGGGGGATACCTTCCGGTGCACTCTTGTTGACCCAGCACCTAAATGGGAAGGATGTGTAATTGTGTACCCATTATGCCAACTTCTCGCCTATGAGAGGGGAGGCATACTACGGCACAGACAAGCAGGACAAGCTACAAGAGCCACTGACTACAAGGGTCTACAGTAGGTGCTTTTTCTTAGATACATAATATTGAAGGCTGAGAAACAATCATCTTCCTAAAAACTAATATGATATTATAGAAACCTAAGAAAAAGGACTAATCCTAAGAAAGAATAGTCGGGTTCTTTGAAGGGCCATCAGAGTAATTTCTGTGTTTAGAAATGTTTGCACTCAACTTCACCAATTTCACCATTTTTATTCTTAGTGGTTTCACAACTTTCAAATTAAATATGAGGCTGATGAGAGAGAGAAAGAAACAGAGAGAGAGAGAAAGCGAGAGAAAGAGAATAAGAGAGAGAAAGAGATAGATAGAGATAGATAGAGAGAGAGAGAGAGAGAGAGAGAGAGATTATGAAGAGAAAGAGAGTGAAGAGAGAAGGGAAGAAAAATATGAAGAGAAAGACAAAGAGGTAAAATTTAAGGTGAAGAACCCTTATAATTAAGCCAAGCATTTACCAGATTTAGATATGGGTGGGCGGGGGCAATTAGGACGGCTGGGTAAGTGCGAGTAAGTACAGAGGATAAGGGTGGCTAACATGCTTGTGAAACCTAACCCCCGAGCGTAGCTAATCTCCGGTCCTTTGTAGTGACGTCGGACAAAGTTTGAGGGCTAATTGATTTACGTGAAGAGACAGTGCGTGGTTTTGTGGAGAGCACATGAGAGGAATTGCGACAGTAATGTGTCAATAGCCTGTGAACTTTAAAAAAAAAAGCCTAAATTATGGACGGTTTTTTCTTCTCTGCACAAGGTGAATCTCAGTATCACTGGCTTTACAGTGCACTGGCTTTTTTAGTCAATGTAATATTAGTGTTTATTTATATCTACCTATTTTTTTAAAACAACTGTTATATCGATTATAATATTAGAATAGATATAAGGAAAATACACTGGTAGTCAAGTGGTTAACGCGCAAGTCTGCTAATCCAGGTTGCGTAGGGATCCGTTTGTTCGAATCCCACTCAGTGCATAAATTTTCCGTCATTAATTTGATTTTGTGCCAACATAATAATAAGACTCTGAAGGTTAGGACAACAAGGACCTACCATGGGCCTATACCCTTCACCAGCGGTTCCCAACCTTTTTATCTTGTGGGCCCAATAGTATATTTTTAAAAGGGTTTAGCGCGCTCTGTTGTGGCCGCCTACTATCATCGCAGCATGCCGCGTCTCATTATTTCTCACAAAGTGAATATGAGTGTACCTCGCAGGTAACTTTGTAACATCGAAGGTAGGTAGTCAGGTACAGCCCCAAAAAATTGCGACACCCACCGGTCTCCAAACCCGGGTCACCTGCATGTCGTACCATCCATACGGCCACGGTGACAAGTGACAACGAAAGTTAGTTTAAAACTCGTATAGACGTTAGCCGTTGTCACGGGAATGAAAACTTTCCTACTTTGTCACGGAATAGAAAATCAACCAAATCAGGGATATAATTTGGGAATGCTAATGTTAATCCTACTTCTTATCATGAAAGTATGAAGGTACCTAAGAATTTCGTCTGAACCACCCAGGTCTAGTGAAACACTCCCGAGGAAAAGAATATAATCTCAACAAGGTATTCAGTTTTTCTTATTAGTTGTTTTCTACTTTTCAAAAAGCCTTACGCGAGTTAAAAGTGCCTGTGACCATTGAAATGAACCTTGAGATTTTTGAAAAATATTTTGTACTCAAAGTTTGTCGATCTCCGTGGCTCAGTGGTTAAGAGCATTGGTTGCTTACCCGGAGCTTGCGGGTTCGAATCTCGGCCGAAGCTGAAAATTCTAACCGAGTTTTTCCATTTCCGGAATGGCATGAACGTAAAGGTAAAGTGCCCTGAAGTAATGCGAAAGCGGTTCCGGAGCAAAACTACCTTTACATTTTTGTCATGTAGGTATTTTCAATGGGTTCTGCGGAGGCAGCTATCATGACGCGCGTAAATTGACACATTTACAAAAGACGCACAGACTTCATTTGTCCAGTATGAATTTTGCATGACACGTCCGAACGTGCCCGTCCAGATTATTGTGTAAAGCTGTGACTTTTTCGGAGGTAGCAGATGGTCGAACATTGGACATTGGGATTTAGGTCGGACAGGGGGGTAGGGGGGCGGGGGGCGGGGGCAGGGACGGTGGATTGGGGGTTTTGGGACACATTGTTGTAAAATATTATGAAATATGTTCTCCGTCACTCTGGGGACGAAGGAGGAGGAATAATGAAATACTGTGTGATGGGGATTGATACATTTCATGAGGCGGGAAGGGGTAAATGTGGAGGATGTGGGGAGGGAGGGGGTGAACCTTTACGGAAGAGAGAGTGAGTGGATTGCAGGAGAGAGAGAAATGCAAGGAGGAGAAATAGTGGGGAGGAGAGGGAAAAGTTAACAGAGAGAGAGGAAGGGAATTCTTTCCGGTGTTGAGCAGTAAGAGGATAAAATAAATGGGGAGAGGGATTCAGGTGTAGAGTAAAGGAAGAGACTGGGAATTGAAGATTGATATACAATCTTCTAATTTATGTAGGTAATGTTTATGAAGAGGGAATGTCAGTTTGAAATACCGTGATTTTTTTAGGGATTTGAGAGTGAGAGTGTTTCTTGAAATGAGGCCCTGATCTGCTCAAAAATATCTTAAATGTTAAGTCAACATGAGCCACGCCCATTTTATCGTCGTCGGTTTAATCCATTATTCAGTACTTACCAGCTATCCATGTCCAAGATTTCTCATTTTATACCATGAATATCTCGGATTGTGTGTCTCCAGAACTTTGCAACTGTGATAACTACGGGGCTGCATATTTGTACAGTCGTTTATAACGACACGGTTTATAACGAACAATCGGCTCTAGCAAACAAAATCTCCGGTCTCTTGGAGTCTTATGGAAAATTAACATTGGTATCAGTTATAACAATAAACATCGGTTAGAAGGAACAATATCGGCTTTAGCGAACAAATTTTCAAGTCCCGTGGATACTTCCTGTCGGTTATAACGTACAAAATTCATTTTGATGCTGTGTGAGTAAAACAGACAACATGTTTAGTTCTGCAGAACTTTGTCAATAATTGACTTGTCTAATTTAGATCATTTTATTAGCACCTAAAAGTTATAGTATTGTTTCAGATTTTGAACTAGTGGATTACCTATGTATGTACCAGTATGTACCTACATACATACGTACATATTTTATTATCTTCTGTATACCGATGTTGGGGTAGTTTCCCCACATTTGCACAAAAATTCTTGAGAGTATCCCCATATTGCCAAAATCCACTTTGCCAAAGTCATCTACAGATTCCGGTTCCAGTGTTAGTGTTGATAATTTAAGTTTTAAGTTATCATATTTGTGTTTATCACTTTCGTGATATCACAACTACTCAAACTTGTTTTACTAAATCTACGCTGAATCCGGGACTTGAACCACCGACCTCCGGGTTACAAGTCCGCTGCCTTATCGATCAAGCTCCTGAGGTCGGTTGTTAGTGTTAATAGCTTTATTTATGAAGCTTTGCCCTTATTAGGTTTACTATTATGATAGGTGAAACTCTTTTGGGTGATATCTTTACTCAGTGTGTAATGAGGTTTAAATACTTTAATGAGGAAAAAATGATGAAATCAAAATAAATAGCCCCCTAATGAGCAACAACGCGCTCTAGCGGTCAATCATTGAAGCATTGATTTGATAATAATTTGTAAACAATCTTGTAGCGCGAAAATTTAAATTGTGATATTTAATTAAAAAAATTGCAATATTCCGGTTTCGGTGTTGGCATTTTCATTAGCATTTTTCCTTTTCCATTTTAAAGATCAAAGAGAGTGATCGAGTACCTTTTAAGTTGTATTTCATTAATATCATCCAATTTACTAGCACTATCTGCAATTTTAAGATTAATTATGAAACTCATGGATCTGAAAATCAACCCTAACCTACTGAATCCTAACTTCAATGGGTACAAATTATCTTTGGATCCTATTGGTGTTCACAAGATAGCTTTACCTGCAGGTGGGTTTATCTGATATTTAAGAATGATTAAGCATAGCCATAAAGCATTTGACTGTGTAAAAAGTTAATTGCTTAAGGGCAAAATTAATAGACATTTTTGTAATACCTCTGTGGCGCTAAGTCACAGATTGCGTACTGTGTGAGATACGGAAAATCGACACTTACCAATGACTTAAGTTATTGATGTTGTCTATTAATTCCGCCCTTAATCTGTTCATTAGGGAAGATGCACCAGCATGTAGTAACATCATTTTCAACGTGAGAAGTGTTAGTGGCTAGCAGATAAACTGAAATTGTGCTGAGCTCTAGCCTTCTGAACCAATCAGAGCATGAGACAAACAACAGAAAATCTTAATGTATGTGTTGGGCTCATTTGACAAAACTGCTCATTATGTGAAAAGAAACACTCACATTGCGATATTGTATCTTTCAAATGCTCAAACCCCAAATTTGGTAGTTGAGCATGCTTCAATAATAATGCTTCAAATGCTGATTCTGTGATCTGGTAGTTTTCAAAAAACATTACACTGGAATTGGCAACATCAGGAAAAATCAAAGAAAGATAAATATCTGAAAGTGCCAAGTCAAAGTTATCCTTGTTTTCTGTCCCCAGACATAGACCAGACATTTCCCTCGGAAGATCAATACTCATTCCTCTATCACAAGTTGTTCTCTCTTCATAATCACCTCCATCAGAATCCTTATAGTCCAAATGAGTATGGGAAAGTCTATTTTGTGGACCAAAAATGGAGAGTTTACGAGAATATTGTGAGCCCTAATGTAAGTATGATGGAGATTTTTAAGTTTAAAATAAAATTGATACCTAAGATTGACAACGTTGTTTGTTAAAATAATCCCCCAAAAAAAAAAATGTTAATTGAAAACTGTATGATATAGACAAATTTCTAAACTCAGGCTGGGTGAGGCTAATGTGGGTAGCAGCTTTGTGAGGTTCCTGTAATTGGAGGGTAACAGCTCCATCGTAATATGACCATGCAGTTGAAAGCAACATTAAGACCCAAATAATAAAAAGAGCTTTGAAAGATTTTTTTTGGTACCATGGAAAGCAAATATTAGTTTTGCTATGCTACTTGTATGGCTCTTAAGATATTTTTAAGAATTGGTGACACAGACAGCTACTCCAAAATTGGCCTGGCCAGAAAAATAATTCTGGGTGATTTTTTTTCATTTAATTTAGGTGAAACATTGAAACATGGTCATTTGCACCATTTCCAAGTTTATATCTTTCTAATCAAACAAGATCTCCTGGGTGACTTTAATTTGAATTTTAATTAAATAATCAACCAGTATGGGGGCTACTGATATTTTTTCTATTTCAATCTTAAGTAAACCCTTTGAAATATGTCCACAAGTTAGGATACTCATCTACTAAGCTGCTGTTTATTCCAAAATAATGAGAGATAAAAATCTTTCTACTTTCAGAGTCTCACACTAGAAGGTATACAACAGGTATGGGAGATTCCAGCCAATGAACCAAGAGCTTCAGGGCACTGGAATGTGTCTCTTCACTTTGTGTCGGAGGATCTGTGTGTGCTATCAGATGGAGCAGGCACTCTGCATGTAACCAATACACAAAATATACCCTGGACGGTAATTTATTCTTTTTAAATGAAAAGACTCCCTCTCAAGTTTTATTAGTGCAAGAATGAAACTAAAGAGTCCCTTTACTCTCACAATCCTGATGTAGAAGTGTAGATTTAGCAGATGTAGAAGTGAGATTTATTTATTTATTTAGAAACTCTTTATTAGTAGAACATATATACAGAAAAATAATGGTGAAAATTAAATATAAAAATTGACAATATTGATAATATAAACAAGAGAGAAAAAATAAACAAAATATATATTGTACATATGTCCTAACTAAAGGGCGGGGTTATTGCCTATGGCAATCTCTTCCACTCAACCCTTTGATATGTAGAAGATATGCAGATAAATACATAGATCAAGATTCAAACATTAAAAGTCTATGGGACCACAACCCATGGCACTGTGGCATGGTAATGCAATGTCAAACGATCTAAAGGAAGACCCAAGGCTAGATGGTGGGATGAAGTGAAGAAAGATATGAAGAGATGGAGGCAGACTTTAGGCGAGACCAAATACCAACTGAGGTATGTGAGTGTGAAGCCCTGGATGTAAATAAGTTAAGATATGTCTTAAAACTTTCTTTTTTTCCTCTAAAACTTCCAGTACACCACCAGCCAGAATCAAAAATAATGTGCTGTATCACTAATCAGTATAGCTACTTTATGTGTATCAAGATTCAGTGTTTCTTTTTTCAGGTGGAATACAGCTCTGAAGTTCTGCAGAAAGACAGCACCTTCTCCATTCTAGATGCTGTCCTATGTGAAAGCTCAGAGAGGAAAATTCTCCATGTGTGTCTTCTATCTATTGAAGCCATTGAAGGTTTGTTCTCTTTCTTCTCAAAATTTTAAATAATAGGTAACAACTAATAACAATAATCGTAGACCCTTTGATTGGAGTTAACCTCTAGGCTAGATTAATGCTTGGTGCAATTTTACCATCACGTGTGAGGCAAAGTCTATAATTATTGTCCAGTCTAGTTCATCTTCTGGTGTTAAATTCAGCTTTTCTATGTCATCTTGTTTTGGGTATTCCTTTTGGTCACAAAGCCAGACTGTCCCTCAACTCGGGCTATACTGTGCTATGATAGATTAAAACTCCAACTTGAGGTATTGTCTATCTCACCCTAAAACTTAGTTTTCTCATCCTACCAACAGAAGAACTAACCAAAACTGAAGATGGAGACGAATCAAACAATAAAACTCCAGATCCGGAGCCCAGTACCAAACTTGTGAATGTTATCAACTGGATATCATTAGAAAAGGCTGAGGAAGGCTGGTGTTTAAAACGACAGAGAAAAATACAAGTGCCAGGTAATATTGTCAAGAGTGACATAACTCGAATTATTTTTAATAATAGACCTGGTGGAGTAGATCAGCAAATCTTAACAAGCCTAGTTAGCCAACATATGCAATGCTAAAATGTAAGAGTTGAAATCAGTTCATGTAGAGAAAGAATAAGCCAAAAGTCCACACGATGGCGCGTTGAATGCACTGGTTCTCGTAGGATCACTGAAGTTCAGCAACGTCCAGCGAAGTGAATACTTCGTGATGCTGGCATTCCGGCCCAACCCAGGCTGGTTGAGGTTTTAATGTGGGTAACAGGTTTGTGAGTTTCCTGCAAATGGAGGGTAACACCCCCGTTGTGATATGACCTTGCAGTTGAAAGCGACATTAAACCCAAATTTAAAGCATGTAATGCGGGATTTTTTTCCAAGTTGTTGAAGGCGATTTCCCATTGACCCAAAGAGTCCTGCATTTCACATAAAAGAAAGTCTGTCGCGGTAGCATAGTAGCTTAGGCGACACTCTGTGAATCCAGAGTTTGTGGGTTCGAAATCCAGCTGGTACATGACAATGTATCCCCCTTATTTGGACTCTTAGCACATAATAAGTTTTGGGCTTAATACTGGAATAATGGAACATAATAGTCTTAATAGTGTATTATAAATAACGGTAGTATAACGTGCACTGGTAGTCAAGTGGTTAACGCGCTATTCCGGTAATCCAGGCAGCGTCGGAATCCGTTGGTTCGAATCCCACCCAGTGCATTTTTCCTCAGTAATTTGAGTTTGTGACCACATAATAATAAGACTGAGGGTAAGGTGGTAGAAAATGCTTTGAGCATTAACCTATCATCCTGTTGGTGACCTGCTACTAAAGACACTTATTATAAATAAGGTAATATTATTATTATTTATCACTCTCAATACTTCTCAGGTGTGATCCACTACCTAGCATTGAACAAGAAAGGCTCTGCCCTGTATCTTGTGGCAGAGAAGCCTTTCACCTTTGTGCTTGATTCCGACAAAGACATCGTCAAGCCTGAACTGAAATCAAAAGCAGACAAAGTGGAGCCGGAATACTTCTGGCAACAAACTAGCCAAGACGTCACCATCTGGTTTCCTCTCCCTGCTGATGTGACTAAAGGTATCTCCCTTACCTTTATCCCATGTTAGCTTATGTTGCTATTGGGGTTGACATTGTTCAACCTCATGGTTGAGGTTGATAGGATGGAGCTCATTTTTTATGGCTGGATGCCCTTCCTAACGCCGACGATTCTATTTGGTTATAACGTCCTGATCAGGACGAGGATGTTACCCTCCATTCGCTGAGAATCGTACCAGCTACTCACATTAACCTCATCCAGCCTCGGTAGGGCCGGAAATACTAGCCTCACGTGTTTGGAGGGAACAGAATTTTCTTCGAAAAGTCTGCTCCAACGGGGGATCGAACTCGGGATCTCTGGACTACGGGCAGTTGTCACAACCGTTACGCCACTAAAGGACTAGAGGTGATAAGTTATTATGATTACTTACTCCTACCTTGGAAGTGAATTTAAAATTAAAAAAAAAGAGAAGTGGTGAAATCCCAAATAACATACAGCACTGCCCACACAAAGAGACTATAGCTGGTTTTTGACAAGGGCCCATAGAAACTTGTTCTTCTATTGTTGCAGGTGACATCAATTTACTTTTGCATTGTTACAGGTGACGTGAACATTAGCGTGACCAATGTTGATTTGCGGGTCACGTGTCGTGATAAGGATCTTCTCAAAGGCAACACTGTTCAGACCATTGATGCTAATCTGACAACATGGAACACAGAAAACGACAGGTAAGGAAAGAAACTGCGCCACCGTCGCGTCGATGGTGCGTTGAATGCACCGGTTCTCGTAGGATCGCCGAAGTTAAGCAACGTCCAGGTGAAGTCTTCGTGATGCTGTCATTCCGGCCCAATCCAGGCTGGGTGAGGTTAATGTGGGTAGCAGGTTTGTGTGTTTCCTGCAAATGGATGGTAGCACCCCCGTCGTGATATGACCATGCAGTTGAATGCGACGTTTAACCCAAATAAAAAAAGAAAGAAACTGCAGAACGTTGTAAAATTTCAAAACTTCTTTGGAAAATTGTTCAAAATTCTTTGGCCAGATGAGATGATGGTATGTTGAATATTACTATTTCCCTATCACAGATCTAGACACCAAAAGATTTTTCTTTTAATTTTGGTTTTCTATTACCACATAAAGAGATTCTATAATCAGTTAAATGTCTAAACCGTCGCGTCGTTTAGTTAGTAAATTTTGCTTGTTGTGTAAGTAATGATCTATGGAGGCTGAATAATCAGAATATACTCGTATAATCGGAGCCTCGTATAATGGCAAAGTAGCATCCAGTTTGTAAAAAATTGAAATGAAATGATAATGAGTGAACGTTCTTTTAGAGTACATTTTATTATGTGCATGTTCTTTTTTTTCATTTGGGTTTAACGTCGCTTTCAACTATATTATTATCACGACAGGGGTGTTACCCTACATTCGCAGGAAATTCTCAACCTGCTACTCATATTAACTTCACCAAGCCTGGGTGGGGCCGGAATGCCAGCATCACGAAGTCTTCACCTCGCTGGACGTTCCTTAACTTCGGTGATCCTACGAGAACAAGTGCATTCAACGCGCCATCGACGCTGGCTAAGGGTGCTTTTAATGATCATTATAGAAAAATAAATGAAAGTAACACTGTGAAAACTAGAAAGCTTCCATCTTGTAAGTTAGCTGTCAAACTGCTTTGTAACTTTGTGGATTTTTATTTTTGTAGATTTACTCTCGTAACATATTCTGTAATGGTTTCCGTCTATCCTTCCAGGCTGGAGGTCGTGCTTCAGAAAACTTCTCCTTCGCCCTGGACTGGCGTGGTGGAGGGGGATGAGAGAGGGGAAGAAATCCTGGACCAGAAACTGGTGAAAGAGGTAAGAGTTTGCCAAGTCGGTAAAAAAAAATGGTTTGGTGGAATAATAATTTAAAGAATAACAGCTTCATTCACTTTGCCTTTTCCTAAACGTACTTGCGGTTGCCAACGGTCAACCTCTTCTTCCTTGTGGTTGTTGGTTCTGGCACACCTACTTCCACATTTTACGGCTGTATGCCCTTCCTAACGCCAACCCTTTTAGAGCTTCAATGTGTGAATGTCTTTTGGCCTGACATGACTGGTACCGCATCAAGCTCGTCGGAATGCGAGCGCTCGTCAAGTAGTACTCGCCAACAGGGCTATATTAACACGAAACAATGTTTATCTGTACTTTGTTTTATTGTTTTCGCCCACTTCCTACTAACTTGTATCAATTTTATTTCATATTCGTAATTAGACGCAAAAATTGATTGTGTTTCACGAAAGCGCGAGGTTCCTACGTACAGTTAAAGTCGTTTTCTAGGCACACGGAAAATCTTGAATTTCATGAAAATATTCATACTGGTTTTTTTTCAGACCTGTATAACGTCCCGCAGCCAGACAAAAAATAATAATATATCTTATTTTTACTCCCAATTAGGAATGTCTCTTAGTTCCAACTTTTTTTTTGGGTTGAATGTCTCTTTCAACTGCATGGTCATTGGTCATATCACGACGGGAGTTTTACCCTCCATTCGCTGGAAACTCACAAATCTTAACTTAACTTTTCCCAGCCTGAGTGGGTTACTCGAAATTCAAAATATTTGTATTTCTTTCAAATAGTTTGTAGTCTGAACTTTATGTCACTATGTCACAAAAACAAGAGACCCATACAGCCCATACTATACTTGGTCTCTTAGTGTGACAAGTCTGTGTAAAAATACAGTTTCACTTTAATATTTCTTCTTATATGTAATGTAAAAGAAATGTACAATAAAACACATTATTATTATTATTAATGTGGTATCGCTCAACCTATTCACAGGTGCACGAGAGATTAGCTCACCTGTGTTCCGATACCGAAGTCAAGCCTGGGGATCTTGAGGATCAGGGGAGCTCATTCAATATTCACCAGCTGGAGGAGTGTGATGCCTTAGCGAGTGAAGATAAAGCTCTGGTCAGAATAGATGGTAAGGAATAAGGTCTGTTTTTTTTATGTGGATGTTGATTCTTTATTTGCAATAAATCCTTAACAAATGTATCCTCCCTAGCTAGCTAGCCTCCGTGGCGTAACGGTTGTGACCACTGCCCGTTGTCCAGAGATCCTGAGTTCGATTAAGCTCGAAACAGCTGTCCAGGTATGTTCTGATATTCATGTACATCTAGTACAACTTCTCACTTTACTGTTTATACTGATTCCCGGTCGGAGCCGGTTTTTCCCACAGAAAATTCTGTACCCTCCGTACTTGTGAGGCTGGGATTTCCGGCCCTACCCAGGCTGGGTGAGGTTAATGTGGGTAGCAGGTACGATTCCCATCGAATAGAGGGTAAAACCCCCGTCTTAATCAAGGACGTTAAATCAGATAGAATCGTTGGCGTTAGGAAGTGCCAAAACCAACCAACCTCAACCATGAGGTTGAACAACGTCGAATCTGCTCAAGCGGGATAAGACAGAGTAAAAGAAGAAGAAGAAGAAATGTATCCATTAAGTCCCTACACATCACGAAGGACAAGTTTTTAGTCTTGTTAAATTGTTATTTTCTCAATACAAGAAGTAAATCCGTATTGAGTAATCTTAAAATAGTGCTCTTAGATGATAAATATCTATTTTATAAAAATTATTTTCTATTTTTTTATTTAAAAAAAAACTGATGGAATATCTGATAAATACCTTAACAAGTGTTTACAATTGAAAAGTTCTTATATGAATTTTGAAAAAATCGTTGAAAAACAGTTTTCTTCAACACCCCGTATGGGAAAGGTCGACAGTGACAAGTACTTCATTCAGTTATGAAAATTGGCCTTCACGTCTTGACTATCTCTGTACCAAATTTTGTGTGATTGCTTCTATTAGAAAAAATATGAAAAATGTATTTGTCCAACAAGAAATACACAGGTACTATATGAGCAAAAACCTATGCGTTCCGCTAAATTTGTCACTCAGTGTTAGTAACTAAATAATTTGTAATTTTACAAAATTGATAGATAGTAAAAAAAAGATGAACTAATCAAATATCTTGGGTGGAAGAGTGGGTTGGGTGGAAGAGATTGCCTAAGGCAATAACCCCGCCCTTTAGTTAGGACATATATTATGTATTTATATTTATTTATTTTTTCTTCTATTATATTGTATTTTAATTTGTAGTTATTTGTATTGTATATAATATTATGTCCTATCAATAAAGTATAAATAAATAAATAAAAAATAAAATAAATATCTCAACTGTTTCTCTCAGGCGAGTTGCACTGCGGCTCCCATCACATGAGCCTGGCGGGCCAGGTCCTGTTCTCCGCCCCTCTCTCCCCCTCCCAGGTTCCGGCCCTGTGTCTCCGTCATGATGTGGACGGGACTCTGCTGCAGATAGGGGAGGACGAGGAGTCAGGGGAGGTGCGGTGGTGCACGAGGGGACACTGCAGGCCTTCGGGTACGTGCAGGCGGGCAAGACACAGAGGAAGTTCAGCACCTGCGCGCCTGGTGAGTTCCTCATGTCTTGGTGCATAAAAATTGTTGAAATAGTGTTTCGAGAAAGAAAAACCTATTTAGGGTTTTTGGTGTCAAAGGGTTGGGTGGAAGAGATTGCCATAGGCAATAACCCCGCCCTTTAGTTAGGACATATATTATGTATATATTTTGTTTATTTTTTTTTTTTTCTTGTTTATATTATTAATATTGTCAATTTTTTATATTTAATTTTTACCATTATTTGTCTGTATATATGTTCAACTAATAAAGAGTTTCTAAATAAATAAATAAACTGATCATCATAGGGTGGCGTCATCGTGAACGATGGTAACCAGACAGTGGAGGAATGACTCAGCACTTCAACCAACGTCTTTACAAGGAGGCTAATAGTTGACAAGGGCCCCCAGAACCAAGCCAATGCTGGTCTACTCCCTGTTTATAGTCCCCCAGCCAGACAAGCCAACATGTTTTGGTGCATAAAAATTATTGAAATAATGTTTCGAGAAAGAAAATCTATTCAGGGGTTTTGATGTTAAACTGATTCTAATGTATTGACAATCATTTTTCCTGATCTAATTTTTTTTTTAAAACTTAAGTTCTAACATAAAATTCCGTTTAGTCCTCACACGTGAGGTTGATATTTCCGGTCCAACCGCAGAATAGGTAAGGTTAATGTGGTTAGCTGGTATGATTCTCAACGAATGTAGGATAGAAACCCCGTTATGATCAAGAAGTTTAAACCAAATAGAATCGGAGTTTGAAATCCCAACCCCAAAGGCAAGGGTGATAAGTATAAAATGATGAGCTCTACAGTAGCTCCTGTTTCATGGCTACGAAATAAAAACAGCTGTGAAACACTCATATTTTCAACAAAAAAAGATCCCTTCTTTAGGCAGGTAGACGAACTTAGCGTGCATAAACGTTGGTCCGGTAACCCAGAGGTCGCGGGTTCGAAACCCAGCGGTCATGACAAGTTATCCTTCCATTTTGGGATCTTGACCACCAAAAATACGTCTTGAGTATAATGGGACTTTTTAATCCTAGTCGAACTGTAGAAACTAGAAATAAGGCGATATTATTTTTTCATTAGTCGTACCAGGATGTAAGAGAACTCAAAGGAAATATTCTCTCTTATATCCAGGTTTCTCTTATGAAGAGGTTGTTTTCCCTTATAGAAAAGTAAATTTGACCTGAAAATTGTTCTCTTATATTTAGGTTTCTCTTATGAAGAGGTTGTTTTCCCTTACAGAGAAGTAAATTTGACCTGAAAATTGTTCTCTTATAACCAGGTTTCTCTTGTAGAGAGGTCGTTTTCCCTTTTCGAGAAGTAAATTGGACCTGAAAATTGTTCTATTATAAACAGGTTTGACTGTATTTTTTTTATTTTTAAAAAGGTACATGACAAATAAAATGCTTTCTATACCATTCTCTGTTTCAGACATGTCGTACGGCGTGATTTTTTCTTCTTTTTTTAATGTACATGACAAATAAAATAATAAAATGCTTTCTATGCCCTTCTCTGTTTCAGACATGTCGTACGGCGTGATCTGTGAGAGCTCCCGGCACGTGTTTATCTACGTGCAAAGCTCGCGCGTGCAGACTGAGCTGCGTCACCGCACGTCCGGGACACGCGTGCCAAGCGTGTCCAAGCAGCACGTCGTGACCTTGACTCACAATCAGGAGGTCGTGCTGGGGGTGATCGCCGCCCGGCCCTGTCTCTATGTTCTCACCTCGAGTCACTTGTATATGATCAAGATGGAAAGCTAAAGTACACCAGGGCTGGCTGGTACGATTCCCAGCGAATGGAAGGTAAAACTACCCGTCCAGACTGTCTATCTAAATCAGAACGTTAAAACCAAATAGAATCAACTGGTCACAAAAGATTTAATTAGGTCGCAGTGTTTATTGTAAGGGTTTCACCGAAAATCCTGCAACCAGGTCAGATAATAAGACAAATTTTTCACCCTAAAACACAACCTCTCCTGAGTTGTCGGATTCTCACCCACGTTTGTTGAGGTTATAAATCCACGGACACATCCAGCTCCGCTCTAATTCGACCTAGTCCTTGGCTTTACTTTCACACCCAAAACCCATACAAAGACAAATCTTCCACACCCAAATACACCACAACCTTTTCTGAGTTGTCGAATTCTCACCCACTAAAAACCCACGATAGCTGAGGTTAAATTCACGGACACATGAAGCAGCTCCGCTGTACTTCGACCTAGTCTTTGGCTTGACTTTCACACCCAAAACCCATACAAAGACAAATCTTCCACACCCACATACACCACAACCTTTCCTGAGTTGTCGAATTCTCACCCACTAAAAATCCACGATAGCTGAGGTTAAATTCACGGACACATGAAGCAGCTCCGCTGTACTTCGATTGGCTTGACTTTCACACTCAAAACCTATACAAAGACAATTCTTCCACACCCACATACACCAAAACCTTTCCTGAGTTGTCGGTTTCTCACCCACTAAAAAGCCATGATTGCTGAGATTTAATTCAACCACACAGCCAGCTCCGCCGTACCTCGACCTAGTCCTTAGCTTGACTCGCATTTAGAAAAAAACTTATTTCCTGATTCCAAGTTTGCAGAATAGTCGTCCCTATCCTGGACGACAAGATAAAATGAAACTTTGTTTTTCCATTTAAAGAAAAAAGTCGTTCCTTGAAGGTTCATTGTGATGAAACAAGAATACCCCCACTGTGTTGTGTTCTATATTGTGACAAAGAAAACTATTTTCTATGAGAACAAGACAAAATCAATTTTTTTATTTTTTCTTAAAAGAAAGATCAGGAAATTCTTTCCTTAAACATAAATACATACTCCATCTGTGATTTTAATAAAAATTCATTTACTTAACATTAAAAATACAGTCGATCAACATAAATATCTAATATACACAAGTTTCTAACAAAATATTTACAGGAGATTAAAAAAAAAGATTGTATTGAAATCAAGAAACGGGAGCCCTAAGACGGCGATGAAATATTCATTTCTGGCATCCATTTTGTAATTCAGAGAAAGAACTATGTTTTTTTTTTATAATTTTATATTTATATTGTTTGTGAATATTTTTGTAAATACTTAAATAAATATATATTCAATAGTACTTTGAAAAAAAAAAAAAAAACAAGTATGGCTTCTTATGTAAGAGTTCATCTTACTAGCCTAGGCTCATTCTAAAGAGCTTAAACTTGCCACAAATGATAAGTAACTGAGGCAACATAACCTTTAGGTACATTTTGCCTTTTTACATCAATATCACAAATTTAGATAACAATTTGATTCAAAGTTTTACCTTCTTATGTTTTACCAAAACCTTCAACTAGGGTGACTCATAGACTCCAAGTTAAGTACTAGATTTTAAATAATCATCTATGTAGGTACAGTATAATTATGTTTTATTTTTTACTTATACATACTTGTCTGTAAATATTTCGTAGTAAATGACTAATTTTATTTTTGAACTATTTCTAAATATTTCTTGGTAAATTATAAATTTTATAATTTACTTCAGTGTCTGAAATAATTCTTTGATAAAATTAAATTCTTTGGAAATAATATTGCAATCAATAAAATACACCAACATGTTAGATTTTTTTTTTTTTTTTTTTCCTCACTAGACACTTTAACCAATTATTGTATGGACGTTTGTGCCGATCCTCTCAAGGTCTACATAAAGTGAAGGAGGTTGATTTTGTTTTTAAACTTGTAAAAGATGATAGAACTAATACTTGTAATAATTAAAATCAATCAAATAAAGCCACATACATGTGATACTAATAATAAAAAAATCGAGGAAAAAAACTTTTGCAGTGTTTTAAAAAATCTTCATGATAAAAAGTCTACAAATACACAAGAAATGGCCAACACATGTCAGCTTAGATATCTTTAGGATACGGTCGGAAGGAATGTGAGATTAACCCGGGATCCCACTGCGTGCAACAATTTGTCTCGAATTTTAAATGGGTTAAAGCGGTTTTTTTTTTTTAAATTGAACGAAAAGTGTGAACAGGATCGAACGGTCAGATCTGGTCAAACAAAATTTGAGAAATAAAAAAAAGTGATTTTTGGGACTCTGGTTTATTTACATTGAAGATATCGGTGTTTGAAATTATCCACTTTCTTCTTCTTCTTACCGAACCAAAAGCCATGACCGAACGAACAGGCCGGTCCACTCGAGTCAGGATTTTTCGGTCCGGTCAAATAAAAAAAGTGAATTTCGGTGACCAGGTCAGCTTCGGTTCGCTTCGTTAAAAAAAAAACCGCTTTAGTGTTGTCAAGTCACAGTGGGGTTTGATCTCATTTGGTAAAAAAAAGAGTGAAGCGTGCAACGTTGCGCAATAAAATGTTGCACTCTGTGGCATCCCTGCTTAAGGCTCTATTACTCGGTAAAACAAATAAGGTTACCTAAAATGTTGCACTCTGTGGCATCCCTGCTTAAGGCTCTATCACTCGGTATAACAAATAAGGTTACCTAAAATGTTGCACTCTGTGGCATCCCTGCTTTAGGCTCTATCATTCGGTATAACAAATAAGGTTACCACCGAGAGACCTGAGCGGATCTTGCTCAATCCTCACCGACACAAGAGTGTTGATTACTTCAACGCTTAACCCATTGCCTACCATGGGTAGCACATTTGCAAGACACTGGTATTGCCTGGGGTACCGGGGTTGCATATATGCTAGACACGTTTGAACCTTCTTGGGTACCATGTATAGCATATATGCAAGACAATTTGTCTAGCACATATGCTATACATGGTCCCTAGTGACAAAGAAAGAAATATGGGTTTTTTGTCTGGGGACCGCGTGTTGCACATACGCTAGACAGGTGATTTTGAGGAAAATACCCTTGGTCCCCAGGACAAGTTTCATAAAAATGGCTTGGTAGGCAATGGGTTAATAAAATATGGTAACGCAATACCACGAACACAAAACTATGCAATCGAGATCATTGAGGGGTTTTTGAAAAACAGCCGTCAGAATTATTGAATAATAGTAATAACTCTCTTTCGTGGAAGGTAACCACCAGGCGAGGTTAATGCTCAAAGCATTTTCTACCACCTAACCCTCATATTATGTGGTCACAAACTCAAATGAATAAGGGAAAATTCATGCACTGGGTGGGACTCGAACCTACGGATCCTTACGCTGCCTGGATTACCAGACTAGCACGTTAACCCTTTGAGTACCACTGCACGGCGAACACTGCTGCAAGGGCCCAATTATGGGTAACCTCTCTCTTCCAAAAATTGAGAAGTGTTTCAGCAGGATTTAGTAATATGGACCATTTACATTGAGTAATAATTATTTAAAGTTCAACAGCAGATGTTCTTCTTCCAACAAATGTCATTTCAATTAACCCCTAAATACCGTAGGCAAGAACAAAAGTCAGAATAATTTATATTACTTTCGCGTTCATATTTGGTTTTCTTTAGCACAAGGTTTTCTGACAACGAGTCAAGGAAATATAGACTGGACATAGCTTCCAAGACTCAAAACAACTTTGTAAAAAAATATTAATTTATTACAAATAAATCATACCTTATCTTATTTTATCTTAGTTTCCAAGAGTCACAAAACAGAACCTAATTTAACTGAGATCTGGTCCTTGATACAGCTTCTCACTATCCATCAGTGGGAAGACATTATTCCTACCAAAAATTAGGGAGGCATAAATCTCTCATTACTTTGGCGACGCACGAACGGCCTATCTTTCCCAGAGAAAGGCATACCTCCACCGCCGCAGTCTCCAGGAAACCTATTTCTATTGAACTCCCCGCCTCCAAAACCTCCATTGGCTCGATCCCTCTTCTTGTGTCGGTTGCCCTTGTGATGCTTGTTATTATGCCACTTCCCGCCCTGAGGTCTTCTCCCATTATTCACCATGGGATTGTTACCCATATTGGGAGGTCCATTCATAACAGGCGGTGGTGGTCCACTAAAAATAGGTGGTCCGATCATACCAGGCGAAGGTCCGTTCATCACAGGCGGTGGTCCATTCATAAGAGACGGTGGACCGTTCATAAGAGGGTTATTTCCAAAACTAGGTCGCCTGTTGGGCATGGGATCATTTTCCATACAACGGGCTCCATTCACAAAAGGATGATTTCCCATACTTGGCCGTCTGTTTGAAATAGGATTATTTTCTATGCTAGGCGGTCGGTTTGACAAAGAATTATTTCCCACACTGGACAGTCGGTTCTCCATGGGGTTATTTCCCGCAGGCAGTCTATTTTCAACGGGATGCTGTTCTTCACGATGTGGTCTGTTATCCATACTTGACGGCCCATTCTCAATGGAGTTTTTCCTGATACAAGGTGGTTTGTTTACAATGGACCCGTCCTCCGCCCGACACGGTCCGCTCACACTTTCCAGGCGACTCCTCAGATGCGGCGGCACGTCGCACATCTCGCCTTCTCTCAGCTCGAGCTCGCACCCGTCCCTGTCCAGCGCGACAGTGTAGACGGAGCCTGCCCGCGTGTCGAGCAAGGTCACGGGCGCGCCGTCACGCGTGACGGTGTTGCTGCCCACGGGCAGGGGCAGTAGCACGCCGTCCTTTTCCTCCACGCCGGCCAGACAGGCCGGGGTTACACTCTCGATGAAGCGGCCAGTGTCCGGAGCGTACACGCTGCAGAACAGTCGGGTGCGGCAAGACACGACCCGCCCGCACAGGTAGGAGTTAGCCTCGTGACGCACCCATACCCGCTCACCCTGCCTGAACTTCTGCAACCACACAGAGGAGAGGTTCTATGTTAGCCGGACGGACAGATACAAGTATAAGCCGTATTAATTAACACTTTAATCTCAAGTTTGATCCAAATTTGAAGATAGAAAGAAATTAATGTAATTATTTTTAAATAAATTATAATTTCCATGTTACGATTCTTCAAAAAAAAAAAAACACTTTAATCTCAAGCTGTTAGTAAGCAATGTTTTCGACAGTAAAGTTATTGGTTGATAAAATCATACTTGATGAACTATCAATACTAATGTTCTTTTGATGAAAACCGCCTTTGATTGATAAACAATTCCAAAATTTCTTTCGTGTGTGTGAAACACGGAAAATTACATTTATGAAAATAATAATAAAATTCTGTTCGTCTAAACGTCTTAAAACAGTACGTCCTGACGGTCCTAATACTCCTAATCTTTTAATACAGTGTGGCGCGCAGACGACGAATGAATTTGATGTCAATAGAGTACTGTGAAAAAAGAAGATAAAAGGTTGAAATTGGTCTCAAAACAAAGCAATGAATGGAAATTTCAGAATATAAATTTAAATTTAATTTATTTATGAAATTAATATAATGACAAAACCGACCTCAGTAGCTTGATCGATAAGACGGCGGACTTGTAACCTGGAGGTCGGTGGTTCAAGTCCGCGCAGATTTAGTAAAGCGAGTTTGAGTAGTTGTGATATCACGAAAGTTATTAACACAGATATGAAAAAAAAACAAATAATGCAATACAAATGAACTTTTAACAATTCATTTTGGAGGACAAAGCTCTGAGGATCAACGAGATTAAAATGTCATTTCCGATTACTCTTAAGTTCGGCACTTGGTCTATGAACTCAAGCTGTAAGTAAACTTAAAGAGATATCGAACATGTTGGATTGGGTAACCCAGAACTTGCATCAGTTTGTCATCAGATGTCATCTGCCTGACATGATTATTACGTCCATAACAAACTTACAGTACAAATTTGTTTGACATTAAAATTTCCATTCATTCAAAAACTTCATTTCGAAACATAATAATAAAAACTCTCTTTAGTTGAAGGTAACCACCAGGCGTGGTTAATGCTCAAAGCATTCTCTACCGCCTAACCCTCATAGTCCTATTATGATGTGGTCACAAACTCAAATTAATGAGGAAAAATACATGCACCGAGTGGGATTTGCACCAACGGATCCCTACGCAACCTGGATTACCAGACTAGCACGTTAACCACTTGACTCTCAGACATAAGACCACTAACTTCTTATTTCACAGTTTCACATCCATATTAAATTCTTGAATCAGCTGCGCGAAACCCTGTAATATGTTGATGATAATAATAATGGATGTATTTATGATGTAATAGAACACAATTAAATTATTAAAAAACAAAGTCTTGGCCAGTAAATTTTATGAAATCATGCTGAAATTAAAAATATACCGTTTAGATTTACGATTAGGCATGCATATTTCTAAACTATTTGAATAAACAAAGTAGAAGAAAAAAAAAAAAAAAAAAAAACAAAAACAAAAAAACAAGACCAAGTTCTCTGACAACAAAAAGACGAGCAAATTGTAATACAGACAAACTAAAAGAAGGGTTTTCCAAATCAATACACTCCACGGTAAAAAAAAATACAAATTTTAGTAAAAAATAAATTAATAAAACTTTTTTTTTTGCTTCTCAAAGACTCTTGATTCAAGCCAAGACTCAAAACTTAGTTCCATAGATCCATATAATTATAGAAATCGATAAGAAAAATGCAAAGACTAGATCCATTTCAGAAAAAGAAACTATGCTGGAAAATCTGCTATCTAAGAGAGAAGAGAGAAAAGACGGGGGAACAGAAAGAAAGAAAAGGGTGCACTAAGAAGTATTAACCGGGTGCTGAATAGAAACTTTACCTACAGGCTGATGTCCTAAAGGGTTGGGTGGAAGAGATTGCCACAGACAATAACCCCACCCTTTAGGTAGGACATTCGCTTTATTTTATTTTTTGTTCTTGTTTCATTGTTCAGTCTATTTATTTTTCTTTGTAATTTTATTGTATTGTACTGAATTTATTTTACTTTGTCTTACCTAATAAAGCATAATATAATAAAAATAACGTCGTTTCGACACCTAGGTTTAGGACTTTTGAGACCGAGTGCCTTCTGGAATAAAGTCCTGGGTGTTTCAATAATGCCATCGAGGTTGGTTTTAATATTTTTGGAATTTACCCAGAAATCAACCTTGGGATATCGCGTTTAAACTTACAATAGACTAGCGGGCTGCACCCGCTTCGCAAAATCATCACACAAAGCTTCACATTTACACACCCATACATAATATAAATCTTAACTTTAAAACCAAACGGATTCCCACCAACTGTTGTTGTCCTACTCAAGTATTGGTCTCTCGTGAAGAAAGGTAATTCATTCAAGTCGTACAATACAAAGTATTTTTGAACCTGATGTACAGGTAATTATAATACTTCAAAACCTTTTCCACCACCTACGAGATTTTTTTTTTTAAAATTTTCACGAACCTTTTCTGAGATTTCTGAGAAAAAAAAAACTTAAAATGAAAAAGAAATTAAGACAGAAACGGCTTCACAAGTTTAAGTCACGCTTAAGTTTAACTTGAGCACAACAAAATGTCTATTAGTTTCATCCTTCGCCTGCTAGGTTTGTAAAAAGTGCTCAAGAATTAAATCTACAAAAGAAAAAGGAAATCTCAATAGAAGCAAGCATTAGTCGGGTTATAAACTAAGAAATAAGAATTCGTACTGCGGAGGCACTTACTTATTCAACACGTTGCCCCTCCTAATAGTGCATCTAAAATAAGAAATAGAAAACACGAATTGGTTCAAGAGGAAAAAGTCTAATGACAATTTTTTTTAATGCAGGTGACCTACCTTTTTTGTAATTAAAGAAAAAAATTAATGATAATTATGTATTTAAAAATGTTTCCCTTCTTAGAACTCCCTGCCAGATAATTAACAGATTAAAAGACTATTCAAACATTTCGTTAAACTTAGTAGGTAATACTCGTACACAAACTTTGCGCATGATGAAATCGGTAAAGAATGTCCTACTCGTACACAAACTTTGCGCATGATGAAATCGGTAAAGAATGTCCTGGGCATTAACACCAGCCTTGATTAAACTTTATTTTATTATCTTGTATACATTTTGTATTGTATTGAATTTATTTCTTAAGTTGGTTTGAAAATTATTAATATTTTTAATGTAATGCAAGCCAAACTCTAGAGTCCATTACATTAGAGCAATGTTTGAGTAGTATAGAAATATAATGGAGAACCCACAGGCAAACACAAATATGGACACAAATCCCACCGATAAAAATAATATATGGGTCATTTTCATTTATCTTGGGCATATCAAGTCCGCAACCTTTCTCCTTTAATAAATGTGAAAATAATAGGGATATATGACTAAAATCTATTTGATCACATAGGAAAATTTTTTTTTTATAAATTACAATAATAAATTGTCTTTTAAACTAATGTGGAGACTCAAAATTGCCAGTTATGTAAGTAACGTTCATGATATTTTAGGTGTCCCTTAGTCTAAGATTTTACTGTGTCTGATAGAAAAAAATGCATTTCTCCCCATTATTTTCACCAAAATCCAATATAAATGAGAAAAATACAGTTTATTTAGGATGTGACCATTAGTTTTCATAAAAATAATAATGTTCACCTCATTCTACAGACGTGTAAAGTTGTGTCCCTACGAAGAAAAAAAAATCTCCGTCATGAATGTTACCCCCAAAAAAATGTAAACCATTTCGAAAAACCCTTAGAATGAGAAGCTAGCAGCTGCCGCCATTTTGCTTCTTACAGATGACATTGTTTTTGTTTTGAAATTTCCTGTCAGTTGGATGTTGGATGCAGTACAGTGAGGGACAATGGTGGGTCTAATTTTTTTTTGACAAGAACGTTACGCGGTTTTTAAAATAAATTGTAATGATTCTTTAATATATAATGTATTTCTTTAATTCTTCTGCAAGTCCTCTTTCCAATCAAATATTTTTTTTTGTAAAGTGAATATTCTTTTATTGAGAAAAGATTGTTTTAGTGGCGTGTTACTCATGAACATTACCCGTGGGCATGAACGTTACCTGGTACGTTAAGTAATTTTGTGTAAAGAGGTAGCTGCTAGAAATATTCTAAATGAAAGCTTTTGCTCAAAGGTATTTGTCTTAGTCTTCTGAGCCTAAAAAATTGTTAAAAATTGTTTAGGAAAAATGTAACGTTCATGACTTGAAAAAATCCAATTGCCCAAGATAAATGAAAATGACCCATATGCCTACCCCTGCTGTAGTAAGAAAACCCTAGTCATAAATTGATCAGGGATCAGTGTTAATTAGGGAAACCGCACACATACGAAATGTTTGAGTAGTATAGAAATATAATGGAGAACCCACAGGCAAACACAAATATGGACACAAATCCCACCGATAAAAATAATATGTACCCCTGCTGTACTAAGAAAATCCTAGTCATAAATTGATCAGTGATCAGGGTTAATTAAGGAAACCGCACACATACGACAGAATATTGAAGGAAAAGTCATTCGACTCTTGAAGAAAAAGTTAGAACAGTAAACCACTACTCAATTATTGGGTCCTAATTAATAATCACTGCGACAGCAATGTTCAGTGCCGTAGTGATCTTAAAACCCTTTTATTTATTTTATTTTTCCGTCACCTCTACTCTTGTTTTGAGCCAAATCTATTTACAATGGGATAGTCTATCTACGGCACTGAACATCGCACTAAACGGTGAACTCTACAAAGGAAAGTTTAGGCCACGCAAAAGTAAAATAACTTGAGAAATCTTCACTGTTTATTAACGCTCGAGAAAGATGTATACGTACTTACAAAAATCACAAGGATTTTGTGATTTTTTTTATCTAACTTTTAACCATAACATTGCAATTTCCAAAGTCCTTTTCTAACATTGATGTTAGAAAAAGTTCACGGTTTTCGACAAGTCCTTTGCGAGGTGATTTTTAATCCCTTATACTAGGTATAAGTATAACACATACTAGGTATATCCCACCCACATACTAGGTAATAAAACTTAAAATCTTTAACTTTAGCTTAACACTTTCCGTGCCACTGTTACATTAATGTAACACCCTGTCCAGATCCTGGTGTTACAAAAATATAACACCAGATTTTGCCTCGGTGTTAAATTAGTCTAACACCTTACGTGGAATTACCATTTTTGTAACAAGGAAGTGTTACAAAATTGTAACACTGGCACAGCGCAAAAAATATCAGCCAAGTTTTTTGCGCTGTGCCGGTGTTACATTTTTATGACACCGGAAAAATGTATCTTGGCCCCTGGCGAAAATTTTGAAAACTCGCTCTGGCACGGAAAGTGTTAACATGAATCCCGTTCCATAAGGTGGCCCTTAACGACAATCCCGTTCCATAAGGTGGCCCTTAACGACAAGATAGTGAACCACGCGAGCTCTTCCACCCAACCCTACACACTCACCGGCTTGCCCAGCTCATGCCGGGGGCACATCACACTCAGCTGGCCGGACCCGGCGCCCTCCAGCCGGTTCATGGTGAAGCGGATGCCCGCCAGAAGGGCGCACATGGGGTGCAGACGCGACCCGCAGCCGGGGATCGAACAGGGGGCGGCCGCGCCCGGGAGACCGCAGAATGAGCACTGGGGAGGGGAGGGGGGGGGGGGTGAGATTCAGACAATGTATTTGAACCTGGCTGGATTGGCTGACTGGTTTTTCCCTTTTTTTTTTGTTATTTTTCTTTCTATCTTTTTTTTTTTTTCTTCTTCTTCTTTTTTGTAACAAATAGTTGAAAAGTTATCATATTTGTGTTAATCACTTTCGTGATATCACAACTACTCCGGGACTTGAACCACCGACCTCTGCGTTACAAGTCCGCCGCCTTATCGATCAAGCTACCGAGGTCGGTTTCTTCTTTATACAACACGAGAGGGTACGTACAGGTAATATTTTTAATTCCAATGTCTAATTGTCACCTGTGCTCTAGATAATAATAATAATAATATCGCCTTATTTATACTGCCTGATTAAGATATATTATTATGAGGTAAAAACATTTAATGAAAAATACGAAATACTAGATATAGATATGCCTTATGACAAACTTCTGAAAGTTATAGGTAGATAAATTAAAACCTAAATCAAACACAGGATATTATTTCATTTACACTGTTCACTTTAATAGTAGTAGTAAAAGTAGTAGTAGTAGCATCTTAGATTAGTATTTAAACAATTTCAATTTCTTGTCCTCCCCTACCTTCGAGTTATGAGAAACTCGAAGTGTAAAGAAATATCGTTACATAATTTCGTCACATAATTTTGGTTATGTGCCAGAGCAAAGACATGAAAATGTCAAAAACGCTTGCATACGAGTCTGCAACCATTGGGACATTTTCATCTTTACTATTCAAGGTCCAAAACCCAACTGACCAAATTTCGTATTGTGCGCATGACACATACCTTCTCTCTTCTCTCCCTCTACAATTCAATACTTCGCCATTGTGCGCATGACACACACTTTCCCTCTTCTCTCCCTTTACAATTCAATATTTCGTTACATAATATCGTTACATAATATCGTTACATAATTTCGTTACATAATATCGTTACATAATATCGTTACATAATTCGTTACATAATATCGTTACATAATTTCGTTACATAATTTCGTCACATAATTTTGGTTATGTGCCAGAGCAAAGACATGAAAATGTCAAAATAATATAATTGTATCTCGATGTTTTTCTCTTACGAGTATGTACTGTAAACTATTATCAATTCGAGAATATTATTGTCTAATAAATAAAATAAAAATCCCAAATGGGATGATCACTAAACTTGTCATGTCCCGGATGGGTTGCGAACCCACGACCTCTGGAATCTCTGGATTCACAGAGTGCTACCTTTACCACTGAGCTACCGGGACAGCTACTTAACACATTGACTGCCTTGTCACACTATATGTGTGACACTGTTAAACCTATAAGCTACTAAACACATTGACTGCCTTGTCACACTATATGTGTGACACAATGTTACGCCTATACGCCACGTCACACATATTGTGTGTAGTGATGTGCAAATACCCGGGTATTTATTTTTGGGGTAAATACCCGGGTATTTACCCCAAGTCGGGGTATTTACCCATTTCAGCACATTTCCTTGCCAATGTACACATAAAACATCTTCTCCTATTCCTGATCCCTCCCTCTGTGATATAAACATTAAAATGTTGATCAATAAGGTTAGGAATTACAGAACTAATTATAAAAAATGTATTTTTAGGTAAATTAGTCATATATTACTCATACTTGTTCTTCCATGCCTTATCCTGCTCAAGTAGGGATTTTAGATTGCAGCCTCCAGTTGCCCTGGTTGTAATTACCTATTACGTAAAATTACTTAAACAAATAAACATATCACAGGAAATGTAAAGAACCACATTCAGAAACAGAAAACTTTTATTTTTTTAAATTGAAATTAAATCACAAATAATAAAAAGTAGGTGCTTCCTACCCACCACTTGAAATTTTATAGAGCTCAAGTCAGAAAAACTTTATTGGGGCAGGAATATTCGAAAACGCAGTTTTAAAGAATTGGGGAATTTACCCGACCCCTGGGGTAAATACCCGGTAAATACCCGATTTTTATTTACCTTCCCGCGGGTATTTACCCCGCGGCACATCACTAATTGTGTGACAGTCGATGCTACTTTGAATGAGTGTCACACTAGGATAAGGAAAGTAAAAATAGAAAGAAAGAAGTGTCACACTTTTTTGGTGTGACGTGGCATATAGCGTTAAAAAACCACCTCTGTATGCCACGTCACACAATATGTGTGACTATGTGTAGTAACGTGGCGTACGGGTAAAGTGTCCAAAAATGACCTTGGCAGTCAACGTGCTAATAAATGAAAACAGAAGAAACGTCTTCTCACCATGTGCTGAGGAACTTGGAACTTTTTCTTGGCAAAGTGTTCGACCGAGCCGTAGCTCAGGCCGTGGGGTGTAGGCGAGTCGCTCATCACGGCCAGGAGGCAGGGGATGTGTCCGTACCGGGAGTCGAACAGCTTGACTAGCGCGCCGCCCCGCACCGGACACAGGCAGCAACTCTGTGACGAGAATAATAATAATAATATCGCCTTATTTATACTGCCCGATTAGGACTATTAAAGTCCCATTATTCCAGCAGTAAGCCCAAGACATATTATTATGTGGTAAAAATCCCAATTGGGAGGATAACATGTCATGTCCCAGCTGGGTTTCGAACCCACGACCTCTGGAGTCTTTGGATTCACAGAGTGCCGCCTTTACCACTGAGCTACCGGACAGAGAATAGAATAGAAATTACCTTGTTTATACTGCCGAGGTGAGACTGAAAAGTCCCTTTATTCCAGCAGCAGAGAACATGTGCAAATGAAAATTCCTTGTGTGATGGTGGTTATTATTATTATTATTCAACACATTATTAGATATAAGAAGACATATAAATAAAATAAAATAGCCTTTATTGAACAAATAATTTACAAAACATTGGACACAGGCAGCAACTCTGTGATGAGAACATGTGCGAATGTAAATTCCTTGTGTTGTTGTTGTAGCCAGCCTGGCTACAGCTGGAGGGTTGAGTGATGGTCTCCAGCCAACTTTATTTCAAAGTTGGCTCGTCCTGAACCACATATTTCTATGTGCGATCAACCATCATGAGGACATAGACTTTTCTTTAGAAGCCATTAAACCCTTAGGAAACTGCAAGCTAGCCTGGCTTGTAAGGGTTGGCTAGTCTGTTCTCTGTTTATAGTCGTCTAGCGAGACACTGGTCTTCTCCCTGTCTAACGTCCCTCAGCCAGACTTGTGTTATGGTGGTTATTATTATTATTCAACACATTATTAGATATAAGAAGACATATGAATAAAATAAAATAGCCTTCAATAAAGGCTATTTTATTTTATTCAAATAATTTACAAAACATTTGAAACAGTATTACAATATACAAATAGAAAAAATTGTTCTCAACCATGAAATTGTTTTTTTTTTTTAGGGACAAAAGAGTAATAGGTATAGATTTTTTCTTTCTATTTAACTGCTCCCTTTTTTTTCTAATTTTTTGTTATCACCAATTTCTTCGTGCTGGCTGAAGGTCTCATATATTATGTAAAATAGAAGACATATGTACAATACAAATAATTATTGTAACAATGAAAAAATGGAAACAATATAAACAATAAAAAGTAAAAAGAATAGAAAATACACAGAAACATAATTATGCCCTAACTAAAGGGCGGGGTTATTGCCTATGGCAATCTCTTCCGACCAACTTAGTTAGGTTAGTTATCGTATTTGTGTTAATCACAATCGTGATGTCAAAATCACTCAAACTCGCCTTACTAAATTTTCTAATTAATGAGGATTTGATCCTGGTTACGACCAGGATGTTAAAAGTGCTGAATTATGTCAGACTTAGCAGACTGACTTTTTGTTCAATTTCGCTTACAGCACTGTGTAGGCGAAAGTGCTACATAAAGTATATAAGATCATATTACCACCTGATATATATTATGTTCCTAAAATGGGCTCGTAATCTTCGACTTCGATCCAAACTTTTCTGCTCACATTTACTTGAAACGTTTTAGTACTATAAAACATTACTTACCGATTGATAATCATGTAATTTACATTTTTCGCACGTCCAATTGCGGGCCAAGTGGGGGAAGTTATGTAAACAGTTTGAGAACACCTAGAAAGAAAACATATTCAATTGTTATGAAATATTTCATGAGCATGAAATTAAGTAACTTTTATTCGCATTTCTTGAAAATTAACATAAAATAATTCGTCCAGAAATGTTATCAGCAGCTCAAGTTCAAAAAAATCAACGTATATTTGTCATGTTTTGTGTTTTAAAACGGAAAACAATACTTTCTATTTCTTAAAGGTAATAGAAACTAGAAATGAGATTCGAATCTCTGGATTCACAGAGTGCCGCCTTTACCACTGAGCTACCGGGACGGAATGAAGAACTGCCCAGGACTCTCACCTGGTTCGCCCAGCCTCCGTGGCGTAACGGTTGTGACTACTGCCCGTAGTCCAGAGATCCTGAGTTCGATTCCCGGTTGGAGCAGACTTTTCGCACAGAAAATTCTGTTCCGTCCGAACATATGAGGTTGGCAATTCCGGCCCTACCCGGGCTGGGTGAGGTTAATGTGGGTAGCTGGTACGATTCCCAGCGAATGGAGGGTAAACCCCCCGTCCTGACTATCTTAAAGTCAGGACGTTAAAACCAAATAGAATCAATGGACATGAAAGGAGCCTAGACATTGGATCTGGGCGTCCATAATTCGCCACTAGAAAGTCAAAGAGGCGTAAGTGACGAAAAATGAAAATCGAGATTATCACACAGGCATACTGCTATTGAAAGATACTCTTGGTAGCACGAACAGGCGTATTTGATTTCTAAACCCTTGTGAAGATATTGATTTTTTATGTTTGGGCATATAATTATGATATCTGCGGGAAAATTGCAGCACGAATAGGCTTTAGTCTGCCCTTGAATTAAAACTTTGATAAAATCACTTACGGCTCTTTCACTTTCTAGCGGCGAATATAATCCTCTCTCACGGACACGGAATTATTATTACCTGGTTGGCGTAGCAGGAGGCGTGGACTCGCAGCCGGCACCTGTCACACGAGAGCAGGGTGGAGTTGAGAGGGGGCCCGGTGCCGTCCAGGTAGGCGCGATACAAGGCGGGGGTCTCCTTGTTGAGATCTCGGTTCTTCAGAAGGTTGTCCTGGTCAGTCTTCGCTTGGGATTGCCAGTCCTCGGTCAGCTTGTTGCTTTCCTTCAAGTTCAGAAGAAGAAAAACAAACGAGTGAAGATCGCTCCTTAAAAAGTAGTTGGTGTTTTATCAATTATAGAATCATCATATGTCATGTCGGGACAATCATGTCCCGGTAGCTCAGTGGTAAAGTCGGCACTCTGTGAATTCATAGATTCCAGAGGTCGTGGGTTCGAAACCCAGCCGGGATATGACATGTTATCCTCCCATTTGGGATTTTTACCACATAATAATATGTCTCGGGCTTACTGCTGGAATAATGGGACTTTAATAGTCCTAATCGGGCAGTATAAATAAGGCGATATTATTATTATTATATTATATCATAGGGTGGCGTCATCATGAACGATGATGGTAGCCACCAGACAGTAGAGGAATGACTCAGCACTTCTACCACTGTCTTTACAAGGAGGCTAATAATTGACAAGGGCCCCCAGAACCAAGCCAATGCTGGTCTACTGCCGGTTTATAGTCCCCCAGCCAGACTTCTGGTCTATTCCCTGTTTATAGTCCCCCAGCCAGACTGCTGGTCTACTCCCTGTTTATAGTCCCCAGCCAGACTTTGTTAGTGTTAAGTTAACTAGTTAGGTGGCAGAGAATGCCTAAGACATTCTCTTCGCCCTGGATTACAAAACGGACCCCTACGCTACCTGGAATACCAGACTAACGCGTTAACCACTTGACTACCAGTGCACGTTGTCCAACTAATAAAGAATAATAATATTCTATTATTATTTGGACAAAGTGCATAATAAGAATAATAATAATCCGGGGTTAAGTGGCAGAGAATGCCTAAGGCATTAACTTCGCTCCGGGTTACAAAACAATTGTAATTAAAAATTAATATTGATCTTTATTTTATTTTATTTTTTGTACATATTTCTAAGTTTTTTAAATTATTGTTATTAATTCTTTGTTGATGATTGTTTTGTAAAAATAAATAAAGTGTAAATAAATAAATAAAAATATTTACCGGAGACAGCGTGAACATGCCGCAGAGACAGCAGTAGGGATAGTGCCGGCTCAGATACGCATTGATCTCGTGCTCCCGGTCTAGACTGCGATCCACACCCTTGACTGAGGCGGGTCCTGTGGTCACGAACCCGTCGCCTGAAACCCAGATATAAAAGCAAAGGGTTTTCTTCATCATTCTGTTCATGATACATACTGCATACAGGGTGGTGCAATTGGTGCACACTAACTTACTTTTTTTAAAGGTCACCCTGAATCCTAGTAATAAAAGCAGGAAAGATTTTATTGTACAACTTCTCATTTTTTTGTTTATACTGATTAAAATAGAGAGGTTAGTTGATGGCATGGATAATCAGAACTATTACCTGCTGAAGAGAGAAAAATAAGCTCGAAACAGCAGTCCAGGTATGTTCTGATATTCATGTACATGTAGTACAACTTCTCACTTTTCTGTTTATACTGATACTGATTTTCTTTACCATTCACTTTTTGGTACTGCACACTAACTTACTTTTTTATACGGTCAACCTGAAGCCTAGAAATAAAAGCTCATTAATAAAGGCGCAAAGGCTTTTCTTCACCATTCACTTCTTCATAAAATATACATATTAAGTTTGAAATTTAAGTCACTTCTTCATAAATATACATATTAAGTTTGAAATTTAAGTCACTTCTTCATAAATATAAATATTAAGTTTGAATTTTAAATTGGCTAAGTCAAGAAATTAATGGCCAGGTCGAGACTCGACTGCTGGGTCCCAGTTCATGTAGATTTATGCTAGGTTTGCTCATGCAGTGCCCTTCACTGAAGTTTTTTATTTTATCTGGTAAATTTGGTCTTGACATTTTGAAAAAAATGGATGGTCTACCAAAACCTACAGGTAAGCATTATAAATATTGTTTTTCTCGTTATTATTGATCTTACTCAGTAAACTTATTTCATGTCTTTTATAAAGTCCTCGATACTATAGAAAGCTTTTGTTTGAAAATGCTCTTTCATCAATTTCCATTGTGCAGTTTCGGGGCACGATTAATTTTATTTATTACTTTCGAGAAATTTCTAATATTAGAAATCGGAAGTATTGTGTTCGTTTTTGTAAAAAAAAAAAAATATTTTTTTGCTCCAATTTCAATGTTTTCCATATTTCTGGACGTTTCATAACCTCCTGAGCAATTTTTTTTTAGAATACTCACGCAAGGCTATGTCAAGCGTGCGCTGGTCTATGCTGGGGGAATGTTTAATATACTCACGCAAGGCTATGTCAAGCGTGCGCTGGTCTATGCTGGGGGAATGTTTAGTATACTCACGCAAGGCTATGTCAAGCGTGCGCTGGTCTATGCTGGGGGGAATGTTTAGTATACTCACGCAAGGCTATGTCAAGCGTGCGCTGGTCTATGCTGGGGGAATGTTTAGGATACTCACGCAAGGCTATGTCCAAGCGTGCGCTGGTCTATGCTGGGGGAATGTTTAGTATACTCACGCAAGGCTATGTCCAGAGTGCGCTGGTCTATGCTGGGGGAATGTTTAATATACTCACGCAAGGCTATGTCAAGCGTGCGCTGGTCTATGCTGGGGGAATGTTTAGTATACTCACGCAAGGCTATGTCCAGAGTGCGCTGGTCTATGCTGGGGGAATGTTTAATATACTCACGCAAGGCTATGTCAAGCTTGCGCTGGTCTATGCTGGGGGAATGTTTAGTATACTCACGCAAGGCTATGTCCAGAGTGCGCTGGTCTATGCTGGGGGAATGTTTAGTATACTCACGCAAGGCTATGTCAAGCGTGCGCTGGTCTATGCTGGGGGAATGTTTAGTATACTCACGCAAGGCTATGTCAAGCGTGCGCTGGTCTGTGCTGGGGGAATGTTTAGTATACTCACGCAAGGCTATGTCAAGCGTGCGCTGGTCTGTGCTGGGGGAAGTTTATATACTCACGCAAGGCTATGTCCAGAGTGCGCTGGTACATGCTGGGGACCCCGAGGGGGCGGCGGGCTTGACGGCTATCGTGTGGTAGAACACCTGGCTGGGGTCTCCGTGGTGGAGAGGGAGGGGAGGGGAGATAGCAGGGAGGAGGGGAGGGGCGGCAGGGAGCTCTGATCCAGGGTGTAGGGTGGAGGTCTGCCTTGCAGTCTGGAATAAATAATAATAATAATAATATCGTCTTATTTATACTGCCCGATTAGGACTATTAAAGTCCCATTATTCCAGCAGTAAGCCCTAGATATATTATTATTTGGTAAAAATCCCATATGGGAGGATAACTTGTCGTGTCCCGGCTGGGTTTCGAACTCACGACCTCTGGAATCTCTGGATTCAGAGAGTGCCGCCTTTACCACTGAACTACCGGGACATGAATCAGTGGGACAGTTAGTAGTTTGGTCATGAATATATTTTAATTATGAAATTACATAAGATCTCAAGAGGAACTTATAGTTATACGCAACTTTTGGTAACAAATAAAAATTGAAATAGTATGAAGAAAAACACTTGCCTTTTTATTGCTCTAGGCCTAATCTAGCTCTTTCAACAAACCCAAGGATTCAAAATAGATGAAAATAAGGCTGGGAGACTATAAACAGGGAATAGACCAGCAGTCTGGCTGGGGGACTATAAACAGGGAGTAGACTAGCAGTCTGGCTGGGGGTCTATAAACTGGTAGTAGATCGGCAGTCTGGCTGGGGGACTATAAACAGGGAGCAAACTAGCATTGGCTTGGTTCTGGGGACCCTCGTCAATTATTAGCCTCCATGTAAAGACATGTAAAGACAGTAGAAGTGCTGAGTCATTCCTCCACTGTCTAGCTACCATCGTTCACGATGACGCCACCCTATGATGATGATGATTATGAAAATAAGGACTATTTGAATGACCATCTTACCTTTCATTGATCATATCGAGTGGTGGGGGCTCCTCACAAGACTCTCTCTTGCTAGCAATCCCCACACTGGGCAACTGATTGTGATTGAGACCTCTACTTGAGTGAGAAAGTGTTCTTGAGGGATCAAATCCACTGTTATTCACGTACTGTGAAACCATTGATTGATCACTATTCACATAGTGAGACATCGTTTGTCCCCCGTTATTTACAAACTGTGAACCCATTGTTTGACCGCCATTGTGCAAGTGTTGCGACATTGATTGGGTTTCGTTTTTCACGGGCGGTGGGCAAAGGTCTCCAGGGTGGGCGCCGTCACCCCCATTGCTCAGGTACTGCCCATTGAACTGACTGCTGCTTTGACTAGAGAGAAAACTGTGCGCGGACGCTTGGGGGCTGGCTGGAACTTGAATGATCAAATTGTCGGACTGTTTACCTGTGTGCGAGGAAGGTGATTATTAATAATAATTCCGTGTCCGTGAGATAGGTATTGATACATAAATCACGGTGGTGAGAGGATTATATGGACGCCCATATAATCCTCTCCAGGCTCCTTTCATGTCCATAGAAAAGTGATAATTAGGAAAGTGATAACTAGCACAAAGCCCTGGATGTCAGGAGTCCACTCATACCTTTTGAAGAAAAATGAGTAGTTATTTGTATGAGTAACGACCAGTGGGAGCATTACAAGCAAGCAAAAAGTTACTAGGCGAATGATGTTAAAGGAGTTTCGTAGTGTTGAGATACCCACTGAAGTTGTGATATAATAATACAAAGAAATAAAAACATAATAGAATTAAACATAGGTATACTAAGAAGTTTTGTAGTGCTGAGCTACCCACTGAAGTTGTGATATAATAACACAAAGAGCCTACATTCATACTCCTACATCGGCACAAAGAAGTTTGAGAAGAGATGATTAGTGCAAGGAGTGTCCTAGTAGCATCTGGTTTTGGACAGTTGAATTGGGAGCCAACCAGTGATTGATAAAATCTTAGGGCGAAATTAATAGACAAAATCGAGTTCTTAAGGCATGACTTAGCACTGGTTTTCCCCATGTAAGACAATACGCAAATCGAGACTTGGCTCCACAGAGGTGTTACAAAATACCTATTAATTTCGCCCTAAATTGTTGAACAAAAGGAAAGTATATGCTTACAATGAGATTTGCTAGCGTTGATAGTGTCAATGATGGAGTACATGTCTTTCTTCTTGTTCTGGCTAGCGCTGGACAAGCCTGAATCACTGGATACGGAGGAACTGCGCAGGTGAGGGGTCTCCTGCTCTGAGGTCTCACAGATCTCCTCCTTCACATACCTGAAAATAGATAGTAATAATAATATCGCCTTATGTATACTGCCCGATTAGGACTATTAAGTCCCATTATTCCAGCAGTAAGACCAAGACATATTATTATGACTGCTGGAGTAAAGGGACTTTCCAGTCTTACCTCGGCAGTACAAACAAGATATATTCTATTCTATTCTATGTGGTAAAAATCTCAAATGGGAGGATAACTTGTCATGTTCCGGCTGGGTTTCGAACCCGCGACCTCTGGTATCTCTGGATTCAGAGAGTGCCGCTTTTACCACTGAGCTACCGGGATAGACAATTGATAACAAAACCAAGATTTCGAAGAAAAAAAACTTCATTTTTACGACTGCTCCGCTAAGTGGATATATTTAAATCGAAGTAAATATATTTCGGTAACATACTATGCTCTTCTTGCAAATCAAAACATCAGAACAATTTTCTCACGTTCAAGTGAAGAAATTCATGTTTTGTCAAATTAATAATTTCAATGAGTTTTTTAGGTAGGTATTGCGACTGGCTTTTTTCATTACCAACATGAGTTGAATACCTATGTCAGAGGTTGGGAAATAGCTCTTCACACTACCCTCACTTGCCAGATCCATATATGGATACTAAATATCTTAATCTTCACTGAAAACCTCAAAAAGCTTTAGGAAAAGTATTAGTGTAGTAAATACACAGTAGTAAATCAATAATACCATGGATACAGCTGGATATGCGGCAGAGGAGGCAAGCCGGAAAAAACACAACAAATATATTGGTATCGGAAACCAAAACTACATTTTCACTCCTCTGGCGTATGAAACGATGGGGTCCCTGGAGCAGAGAAAGCAGGGCTATTGTGAAAGAGATTGGAGACGAATTGTCTCAGCTCACTGGCACTTCCAAATCCAAAGCGTTCCTAATGCAAAGACTATCCATTGCAATACAGCGCGGAAATGCGGCTAGTGTGCTGGGCACACTTCCAGTTTGTGCTACTATGGAAGATGTGTAATACTGTTAGTAAATGTACCTTAGTGCATAGTTTAAAACTATTTTAAAAAATACACAGCATATATTTCCTTACCCGTTACTAATATCACTAGTCGAGAACAGTAGTTGATCCAGGAAATTCTCCGTCACTATCTCTTCCTCGACAACCTCTTCCACAGGCGGGTTTTCGACAGCAAGGTTCAAATCTGGTGGCATGCTGACTTGAACTACTGGTTCCATCTTCAGAATGTCACTAGCCTTGGTTTTGTTGTTCTGTGGGGAAAATAATCAAGAAATAAAAATTAATAGTCAGAATAAAAATTAATAGTCTGTCAGACTGTGCACTGATAGTCAAGTGATTAACGCGCTAGTCTGGTAATCCAGGTAGCGTAGGGATCCGTTGGTTCGAATCCCACCCAGTGCACGAATTTTTCCTCATTAATTTGAGTTTGTTACCACATAATAGTAAGACTCTGAGGGTTAGGTGGTAGAAAATGCTTTGATCATTAACCTCGCCTGATGGTAACCATCAGGCGGTAACCATCAGGTAACTCTACTGTATTCTCTGGTAATGTCATGGCTCTGGTCTTCACCTATACACGTAACAACTCTTTTTTCTCAAAGGTGAGTATGATCTAGCTTACCTGTATCCTATGCACGGTGGAAGGCAGCTGCTTACTCAGAGCTGTCCGGTAACTCTCGAGGACACTCTTCTTGGTGTTCTTCTTGGGGATGCGGAAGTTCTTCAAGTTGTTTACCAGCACGAGGTCTTCTCGGACCTGGAAATGAAAGATAAGAATACAATGCAATACAATATAATACAATACTTGATTAATTTAAATGGGACCATCTACAGAACGTCTCCTATATGTGTGCAAAATTTCATCAAAATCCGTTCAGTAGTTTCGGAGATTTGCGCGTTACAAGGAATATTTTTAACAGACCGACGGACCGACAGACGGACACAAAACCAAAGTTGCTCAGGAGGTTATGAAACGTCCAGAAATATGAAGAAAAAAAATTGAAATCGGAGCAAAATTTTTTTTTTTTTACAAAAACGAACACAATACTTCCGATTTCTAATATTAGAAATTTCTCGGAAGTAATTGACGGTCTTGAACTTTATTCCTAGTTTTCTTTTAAATCATAATCAAAAAATCACTCACTTCATGTTTCTTCTCTTGCTTCACAGCGGGCAGCAATGTTTTCACTTGCTTGGACGGCACTGGTTCACTGAGCACACCCCTTGTCGCCGCGTCACCCGCCGCCCCTTTCTTCACCGGCGTGCGAGAACTTCTCACGGGTCTCGTTACGGCGGCTTTGGTCGCCTTTTTCGTCTTCTTCACAGGCGAAGGCTCGAAATCGTCCGACGAGCTAGCACCGGTCCGAATCTCCTCGCTCAGGTAATCTGTGTCCACGGATTGCTTGCGCTTTGTCGGCGTACTGCTGTCGGATGGAAGAAATAAGTAGTTGATACAAAATATCAGTGAGAACAATGCATAAGTGAGAACAAAACTGTTGGCATAATGGGACTACCTGTCTTGAGCTGACAGACTAAATAAAGCACTACTTATACTTATAATTTCTTCTAGAGAAAAGTGAAAAGCTCAGAGCTTTAACACTCTCGCTGCCGTGTGTATCGCTAGCGATTTTTTTTGAAAAAAAGGGCTCGGCAGCGAGAGTGTTAATTGTAATATTTGCTTGCAAGTAAGTAACATTCCTTTGTATTTTTCTCTCACCACTTCGACTCATAAGATTTCATTCACTTACATTTTGGTCTAATTGTAATTATAATAATTACTATTTTTACCTATTTTTTTTACAAAAAATTAACAAATTATCTTAATATATAAATGTCAAAGTCACTGACTGACTGACCACTGACTGATCATCGTTCTACAGCCCAAACCGTAAGTCCTAGGAAGCTGAAATTTGGTAGGTAGCTTTGTCTTATAGTCTAGATGTGCAATAAGACGGGATTTTTCGAAACTCCCACTACAACACCTGCCATTGGCGAAAAAGGATTTTTTGCTTCCACGGCCATGCCTCGGCGGCCCGCAAAGCGGGCGACAACCCGCTAGTATTGATATAATATGTACATGTACATTGTACATATATTGATACTATTTATTCTTTTATTTTTTTCAACAAATTACTAAATTACTTTTTTCCCAATTTAATTGCTTGCTATTTTTTTAAGTAGCACTTCTTATCCTTGTAGAAAATGTACATTGATAGTTCTCATTACTTGTTGCTAACTAAATTCAGTAGATCAATAGATAAGGCAAAGGACTTGTCATCTGAAAATTGATGATTTGAGGCTCCTCAGGTGTATGCATAAGTTTGGGTTAAGAGATTGTGCCATTACTCTTGTAATTGCATTTATAATAATTGTTTCATTAACCTCTATTTATTTCTTGCTCCTATAAGTCCTATATTTTCATTAAATTGCTTTTTTTTTTTTTTTTTTTTTTTTACACTTTATTAGGTAATTGGACATACTATACAGGGTGTCCCACCAAACTTGGACACCTCAAATTACTCGGCCCCTGAAAGAGTTTTTGAAAAATAAAAAAATCTAGGGTACATGTGCTAATTATGCGGTTTAAGTTATGAAATTTTTTTTATACAGGGTGGTTCAAAAGTCAGAAATTGAGGTGTCAACTTTCGATTTTTAAATGGATCGACCTGAATTTTATTTGATAATTTTACTTCTAAATGATTTCTGAGTACTTTTTTAAACAAAAATATTACATACAGGGTGGTTTTTTTTCGACCAATTTTTTTTCTAAATCTCGAATAACTCAAGTTCTTTTAATTTTTTCGATAACAAGAATAGAGAGTGTTTGTGTAATGAATACACGCACTTTTTATTGGCATCAAAATTTTTTATACAGGGTGGTTCACAAGTGAAATAATGACTTGATTTTTTTTAAAACCGAGTTTTTTTAATTTTTTATTTAGGATTAATAAATCTCGTCTAATTTTACACATTTTTCGTTAGTCATATCGAAAAACAAAACTAAAGTGTTGTACAGGGTGAGACATAATTTTTTTGGAACACCCTGTATATGGGCAGTCAAAGAGACGCAAAATTAAATATAAAGACTAAATATGCAAGAAAAACTTTGATTTTTAATTAAACTAAAAAGTTATGGTGTTTTAACTAATATTTTAACTAACCACCCTGTAGATATTTTCTTAAACCATCATATGGGTAGTCGAAACTGTCTAAAATTCAACGAGGAGTCCAAATCTGAAAGAAAAAAAAATTAATTCAAAAAGTCATGCTCAATTTTGTGTCTACACCTACCTACTTTTTATATCAAGTTTTAAAATCATTCAGTGTGGACACCAAACTGAAAATGGCTTCAAATTCGTGTTTTTTACTTGTTTTTCCCACATGATTCGAAGTGTTCGTTGAATTTTATACAACTTAGAGTACCTACATGATAGTTTAAGGAAATATCTACAGGTGGTCCATGCGACAATATTAGTTAAAAAACCATAACTTTTTAGTTTAATTAAAAATCAAAGTTTTTCTTGCATATTTAGTCTTTATATTTAATTTTGCGTCTCTTCGACTGCCCATATACAGGGTGTTACAAAAAAATTATGTCTCACCCTGTACAACACTTTAGTTTTGTTTTTCGATATGACTAACGAAAAATGTGTAAAATTAGACGAAATTTATTAATCCTAAATAAAAAATTAAAAAAACTCGGTTTTAAAAAAAATCAAGTCATTTTTTCACTTGTGAACCACCCTGTATAAAAAATTTTGATGCCAATTGAAAGTGCGTGTATTCATTACACAAACACATTCTTTTCTTGTTATCGAAAAAATTAACCGAACTTGAGTTATTCAAGATTTAGAAAAAAAATTGGTCGAAAAAAAACCACCCTGTATGTAACATTTTTGTTTAAAAAAGTACTCAGAAATTATTTAGAAGTAAAATTATCAAATAAAATTCAGGTCGATCCATTTAAAAATCGAAAGTTGACACCTCAATTTCTGACTTTTGAACCACCCTGTATAAAAAAAATTTCATAACTTAAACCGCATAATTAGCACATGTACCCTAGATTTTTTTATTTTTCAAAAACTCTTTCAGGGGCCGAGTAATTTGAGGTGTCCAAGTTTGGTGGGACACCCTGTATACAATATAAATAATTACAAATGAAAATACAATATACAATATAATAAAAGAAAAAAATAAAGTAAAAATAAATAAATATATACATAATATTTGTTTATCATAATATTATGCATAATATTGCTTCCTCTTTCTATTTCCTTTAGGTTTGTTCAAGAACATTACTTACTAATATGTATAATGAAACAGTTAGAAGAACAAAATATACTCTCAACCAATGCTTACTTGTTGCTATTGGCTGTTCTGCGTTTGGTAGGCGTGGCTGGATTGCTGGATTTCTTTTTCTTCTTGCGCATACGAGGGTTGAGTCGCCCATCATCCAGAAACGTTGCTTCTTCTGGTTCTGCAAGCCCATGGAACAAACAATATGAATTAATAATGACCGACCTCAGTAGCTTGATCGATAAGGCAGTGGACTAGTAACCTGGAGGTCGGTGGTTCAAGTCCCGGTTTCAGCGTAGATTTAGTAAAGCAAGTTTGAGTAAATGTGATATCACGAAATTGATAAAACTTAAATAATTTTTTTTTTAAATAATGATGTTGCCTTATTTATATCGCCGATTAGGTCTCATAAGACCCATTGTTCAAGCAGGAAGCCCGAAACGTATTACTATGTGGTCAAAATCCCAAAATGAAAGGATAACTTGAGTCATGGCTGGATTTCGAACCTGCGACCACTCGATTACCAGACAGACGCCTTGACCACTGAGCTACCAGGAAAGGGCTGCATGGTCATGTTACAATGGGGGCTTATTATTATTATTATTATATAACACTTTATTGGTCAACTACATACATTCATCAAATAGGACATTAATAAAAAATAAAATAAAAAAAGAACACAATTAGAATATGTTGTTGTTGTTGTAGCCAGCTTGGCTACAGCTGGAGGGGTGAGTGATAGTCTTCAGCCAACTTTATTTCAAAGTTGGCTCGTCCTGAACCACATATTTCTATGTGCGATCAACCATCGTGAGGACTACAATAGAATATGTAGTGAACCAAGGGGCGAGGTTAAAGCCTGTGGCTTTCTCTTCCATCGAACCCCAATACAGTCAATGGGGGCTTTACTATACTCACCCATTTCACCAGCCTTGAGCCACACATCCTCCAGCACCTCCATCTCCTCCTCGTCCGGATACGTCATCTCTCCATCCTCCCCTGCCTTCCCCTCCTCCTCCTCTCCATCACACCCCTCTTCCCCTCCCGCGGAGCTCACAGCTTCCCCTCTGGCGTTGAACTTGAGCGCCGGGATCCGCTTGTTGTTCTTGAACCGCTTCTCCACGCCCTCGTAGTAAGACTCAGGGACTCCATCGTTCCTGCAAATATAACAATAGATAGTAATAACATTCTTTATAACCAAGTTTATTTTTAAATATTTTGTTTTATCTTTTCTACTTCTAATAATATTAATAATAATAGTTTATTAATTTATTTTCTTTATAAAGAAACATTTATACAAAGGTACTTCTCCTAAGCTTTGAAGGGTTTCTAAGAAAAGTACAAAAGAGTTGGGTGGAAGAGGGTTCGAACTCATGACCTTCCTCATGGCAACCAAGTATCTTACCACTGAGCTAATTGTGCTAACCTGCACTGGTAGTCAAGTGGTTAAAGCGCTAGTCTGGTAATCCACGTAGTGTAGGGATCCAGGTAGTGTAGGGAATTCGAGTTTGTGACGACATAATAATAAGACTCTGAGGGTTAGGTGGTAGAAAATGCTTTGAGCATTAAACTCGCCTGGTGGTTACCATCTACTAAAGAGTATTATTATTAACCTGAGCTTATGGTTCTAATCTTAGCTAATCGTGCTAACCTGAGCTAATCAGTTCTTTCACATTTCTACACCAAGGAGAAGCACAAAGCTACTCACTGTTTGTTGCACAGGATGTCTCCCTCCGAGGGCAGGGGTGCGGCACTCTGGCGTGAGGGTTCTTCAGGGTGCGGGCCTACATCCTTGCCTATCAGCCACAGCTCGTAGCGGTCTGGCTGGAACCGCTTCACAAATGTGTCCATGCTGATCTTCACATTGTCCGTTCTGCAAAGAAAAATGGAGGAGATAACGTTGCAACATTATTACATAACTAGCGGGCCGTCGCCCGCTTTGCGGGCCGAGGCATGGCCGTGAAAGCAAAAAATCCTTTTTCGCCAATGGCAGGTGTTGTAGTGGGAATTTCGAAAAATCCCGTCTTATTGCACATCTAGACTATAAGACAAAGCTACCTACCAAATTTCAGCTTCCTAGGACTTACGGTTTGCGCTGTAGAGTGATGATCAGTCAGTGGTCAGTGACTTTGACATTTATATATTAAGATTTGTGTAATTTGCTCATACTGAATTCACTCATGATTATGTTTAAGAGTAATTTCATCATATGTACATAATAACCTGTTATAAAATCACTCTTGCCAACATAATTTGAATGTTGGTAAAAAATTCATGGTATAATTTGATGCAGAGGGGATTTTTTTAAATGTGTGTCCTTTTAAATGATTCAATTGTGACTTTAAATGATTGGGCTCACTTAC
Organism: Bactericera cockerelli; assembly: GCA_024516035.1. NCBI lineage: Eukaryota > Metazoa > Arthropoda > Insecta > Hemiptera > Triozidae > Bactericera > Bactericera cockerelli. The sequence goes on along the minus strand of CM044959.1, from coordinate 16,282,205 downwards.
TTGCATCGGCACTGTAGCGCTCGTTTACCATATTCTACCCATCGTACAGATGCAAAGTTGGTTGATTCTGCACAGTTGAAGCCATGATTGAAACCAGCATGGTATCTGAAAAAAAAAACAATTGATTAAAATTACCATTAGTACTGTGTGGATGATGTAGGAGAGAAGCTGCTACCTTCACCTACCACTTCTCTCACTGGCAATGGGAAATAAGAAATTATGTAAGAAGATGAATATTGCTATGGGACCCTAATTACATAAATCTATCTTCTGTTATACATTAAATTGGTGTTTCTCAACTTTACAGTGTTATATAGACCAGTAACATAATATAAAATTCACTCTTCCCCCTTCTTTATATCTCAGTTAAAGGTACACAGTAAATTTACAGAACCATTCTTACCCATATGGAAAAGTAATCATTATCTCTCCAGCTTCTTGTGTTATCTTGTCATATGGGATAGAGTAGGTCTTGAGTGTGTGGGGAGAGATGACAGTCATCTTATGTCGGAGAAAGGCCGGACAAGCTTTGTATGAGGAGGGAAAGAATCCTTGAGCCAGGCGCTCTAGTCTGCGGCCATGCTCGGGAGGGATGGCATACCTGGGAGCATGGGGGAGGAAATGGGGTGAACATTTTTTGTAACTATAGTAGTGATAGCACACTTCAGTACTGTAGCATTTTGGAAAATTACTACACAATATTTCCAACTTGACCTGGCTGACAGTATTTTTTTGTATGATTTGATCTTGGAAAATCATCATGAGAACTTTTGACATTTCTTTTTTTATACAAGACAATTTGAACAGAAATATCAGAATATTTTCCAACTACCTAGGCTTATAAATTTGTAAGTCATCCCAGCTGTGTAGAGAAGGTACATTAAAAAGAAATATATACTTACCAAGTTTTGGGTGCACCAAAGTGAAGATAGTTAATACTGTACAGGTCCATGTCTTCTGTATGCCAGGCAAATGTGGTCTTCCACATACCAAAGTACAGGTATGCTGTATTCACACCATCAATGCTGATACCATAGTCTTCATTGACATAATCTAGAATAGTGCCTAGATGATTGATGTTCCAAACCTAAAGATAACATTGGATAATTAGTTAAAAATTATTGATCAGGGATTCTACAAAAATATAATTCAGGTAGAATTTTTAATTTTACTAGATAAATAAATGATTTCAAATGAAACAAGTGATAAAATAAGTCATTTAACCATTAAAGTAAGTCTCCTCATTGTTTTTAAAGATGGACTAGGGACAGGCTATATCTATTTGCAAGGGACTGACTTTTCTTTTTTTTAAATACAGCTATTCTTTGTGGGGCATATTAATATAATATTTTAGGTAGTGTAATCAAATTAGGAGTGGATGTAGTAAATCAATAACAGATTGTTTACCAATGACAAAAATTAACACATGCAAACAGAGATGGGCACAATTTGAATTTTTTTGTTAGATCTACTAATTATATCCAATTTAAAGATAAATTCTTACATTAACATCTTTGTCTGTAATTGAGCCAGAAACATCAGCACCATAGATGGGAGATACATAAGTTATATTCTTCCAATATTTCCTTTCCAAGTCTTCGTAATCAAAGTGTTTGGGTGTTGCATATCTTGGTTTGTTGGCCATGGCACCATATTCTCTCACTGTCATCTGTCTCTTTTGTATATTTATTTGTTGATAGAGGCCTTGCTTCCCCGTGACCACTTGACAAATAGGTGCTGGAATGGACATGTCCCCAATTGAACTATCAAGACTGTATCCAGATTTTCTAGGCACCCATTCAGGAGGTGGTATGACCTGAGGGAGAAAAATATATATATTAATTGAGGCATAACTAAATAGAGGGAATCAATTTTTACTCACAACTACCATGTAATAACTTTGTGTTTGCTGTGTATTGTATTAATGGTAAACAAATATACAAACTTCACAAATCTATCTATTGTCAACAGACCATTTTTGGATTTTTTTTCTGTACATTGTATTCCTTCTTTGTATCTGTACATATTTATGTAAAATAAAACTACAACTTAAGTTGCGAATATGTTATTAATAATAATAGACCATTTTTCTGTCATTGGAAGTTCATTGGTTGTTCTCACAATTTCACCAGCAACTTTTCAAATTATAACCATAAATGGATCAAAACCAAAAAATGATTTCAAAATTAATCTACTTAATACTTAGGGCGGAATTAATAGACAACATCAATAACTTAAGTTGTTGGTAAGTGTCGGTTTTCCCTATCTTACACAGTACGCAATCCGTGACTTAGCACTACAGAGGTATTACAAAAATGTCTATTAATTCCGCCCTTAGTGTTGTTTAGGTTTAGTCATCTCATGAGATGTGATGCAAATAATAAAAGTTTTTACTTTGGCAAGTCCAGCTTTGTGTGCTCCTTGAGATTCCATGTAGCTAATGAAGCTAGAAAAGTCTTTGAACTCATCATATGTTGGCCTGAAGACCATGATTTTGGGAGTGTTTCCTGATGTACTGATGGCCATGTTGATGTCTGTGGAGTACAGAATGAAACAACAACAAATGCATAAATATAAAAAAAAAATCATAAAATGAAATGGAGGAAACACAAATATCAAATGTCATAAATAACATTACTGATACCTGATCAAGGTTATCATTTATTTATATTTTCTTAATTAGGTACACTTTGATTCATCATAAGACAATCCCAATGAACAAACAATTTTATTATGTCTTGTTAGTTAATTCAAAGAAGCAAAGAGTATATTGTTTATATCCACTTGTTTGTATTATTACAACTTTTGTTTATTCAGATTTGTTTTGACTATTCTTTTTCAAGATGTCACAAATGGGAGCATCTTTGAATACCTTAGTAAAGTTTCTCCCAATAAGTATTGAGAAGGTATGACAAGGGTTACTGTCCCATGTGTGAAAATTCACTGTATCTGAAAATTCACTGTATCTAACAGGGAAGAAGAACTTTAACAGGGTTCCTTAATAATTATGAACTAATGAACTCCTCGGTACAATCAGAGTAGTTTTCAGTTTTCCTCAAGGACAAATTCAGGTTATCAATCTAAAATAATTCAACATCAACCACCACAATGCTGAGAGTATCTCATTGGCTAGGATAATTATCTTTGGTGGCTACTTGCTAAATGTTGTTTTGACCAAGTGGGTGCAGTTGCAGTACTGCAGTGATTATTTTATGTCAAAGCTTGGTAGCTAAATTATTAAAAGCACTAGAACAGACCACATTAACGCTGAAAGAAGGTTTATTCATTTAGTAACTAGTGAGCTGTATCCTGAAATTCTTTATCATCCTCTGGGATAGGTTAATGAAATAGTAAACAAAATATTATGATCCTGTATCCTTTCTACCCTACATTTTCAAGGACCTTACCTGGGTGCCTGGTAGTGGGTAGAACCGTCAATGGATGTCCAGGTTATAGCGTCTACATTATTAAAAGAAGAAATTAAATTTTCTTAAGTTCAACAATTTCACATTAAAATAAATTAGTGCATTGATTTGTAATTAATTATTTGGATCGACAAATGCACTTTTTTGCAAAAACTTGATATTTTTGACGGACGCCATTACGAGTTCGGAGAAAGTCTCATACACCATACAGTGTTGCCAGAATAAACTTGTTTATTTTATAATCTTTGTTCTGTGATTGCATTTTATGGTGAACAAATTTCAAATTTCTTCTTGAAATCTTACATAAAAGTAGTATTTGAGGGACCTGTATAGTATTCTAAGTCCTAATAAATATTATACAATACCTACAGTATATTTATAAAGTTTTGTTTAGCACGATTATGGTGTTTTTTTAAACGAGATCCCATGGAGTGCAACATTTTGTCTCGCGAAGCTACGCAACCTTTCATGTTCCTTACTTTCTTTAGGATCAAATGAGATGAGATCGAACGCCATTGTCTTCACAATGCTTTTCAACAGATCCCACTGAAAATTCGATAGAAAATGTTCTCAGTGGGACCACGGGCTTACGTAAGCTCCTCGTACAGGATAATCACAGAACAAAATATTTATCCTGCGTAAATAGCATTGGACTTGGCAACACCGAAACTCCGCACATCATAAGATTCGTTCACAACTACATGAGAATTCTATTAAGGGTACACTACACTTTCAAATCTTTAAAATTAAATAGTACCTCACACAGATTCTCTCCCCACTTTTGGAACCGCTAAGTAGCCCCTTTTCTTGTATGATCACTGTGAGCTCCCTTAGATTCACGAACGAAATTCGTCACTAAAAAAAATCAAAATATAAAACACCGAGATAAATAAATATCGCGAAAATGGAAAAAAAAAATCTCGGAATTAATAGGTAAACGGCCAATAGTAAATCGTTCTCTCGTAGAACCTTCTTGATGCATTTGCAATCATTTCAATTATTTGATTTTCGCGTGTTCTCATTAATTTGTCTCGGGTTTCACGCAAAGATTGTGGTGGTTTTTGCAAGGGTAAGCCTCGCAGTTTTCGCAAATTCCTTTTTGCCATACATTTCGCGGTATCTCCATAAAGTTCTTGCGAGATACCTACCTAGTGCTTTTGTAGAAATATTTCACGGTTTTCGGGGTATACATATTATGTAGGTACCTACCATAGTTATTATTTTTGGGATAATATAACCACATGTACAATGTACATACCAAAAGAATCCTAGGTACAAGTTATAACAAAGTCAACATTGAGATATAGAATAGAATAAAAATTACCTTTTTTTATACTGCCAAGGTGAGACTAAAAAGTCCCTTTATTTCAGCAGTAATCATATCAGTATGTAACAATATCAGTATTTTTTTCTACATGTGGTTATATTCCAAAAATAATAAGGTACCTTTATCCCAAAAGCCGCCATTATAAATGATTAAATATTATATTATATTCTATTATTATTATTTAATATTATATTATTTCGAGAATGGAGTATTTGAGTTTGAGAGTCTAATCACTCTATTTCACATAAGTATATTTGTAAGGGTAAAAGAAGATAATTTATAACTACATAATAAACAACAGTGAAAAACTATAGGATTTCAACAATAAACATTTTTATTAATTTTAAAACTGAGGAAGGTATCATTATAAACATAAAAAAAATTATGGAATAGGTAACAAAACGAGTCCAATAATAGAAAAAGAAGTCAGGTCAATAATGTAAAACCTTTTAATTTCAGGGACACTTTATTAAGTGAATCAATATTTTACTTATTTATAAAATCCACAAAACCTTATACAAATAAACTCCTTATAGTTATAAGGCTATTTAAAATACGTTTTTTACGAAAGTGCCTCCAATAATTTTCACTTCAAAAATTATAAATTACGACGCGACGGTAGTAAGAATTTTCTATAAAAAAAAGTCTTACATAAATTCGAAATATAATTTTTTTCCTAGCCTTACTGACAAAGAAAGACTGATGATATTACTATCCTTTGTCTATCATCTATAACTCTATAACAGCTTCGAAACCATCATTTCACAAGCCAACTTTGAGACAATTCTTTTTGCAATCATTTTTGTCACAATTCACAAGAGTTTCAATGACATGTCTTTTTAAAAATACAAATTTCTAATTCGATGACTCATCTGTACATTCCATAAGTTTTTGCCATAAATAGGCACGTGTAAGTTTTTGTATTAAAGATGACATAATTGCACTCGTAAATGTTCAGCTAGAAAAAGTTAATAAAATAAAACTTTGAGACCACAAGGACACAGTCATGGGAAGTGGCCATTAGATAATGTAAATTGTAAAGGGACCGTATCTGATTCGTAATTATGTCAAAAGTTTAGGAACCGCTGGTCTAAGTTATCTTAATATATAAATGTCAAAGTCACTGACCACTGACTGACTGACTGATCATCGCTCTACAGCCCAAACCTGAAGTCCTAGGAAGCTGAAATTTGGTAGGTAGCTTTGTCTTATAGTCTAGATGTGCAATAAGACGGGATTTTTCGAAATTCCCACTACAACACCTGCCATTGGCGAAAAAGGATTTTTTGCTTTCACGGCCATGCCTCGGCCCGCAAAGCGGGCGACAGCCCGCTAGTCTTCCATAAATCAAACACCTCGGACGAGGTGTGAAGAACGCCTATACAAATAAAGAGACAGCCCGGCAGAGTGTAAGGTAACGGAAAACTTAGTTCCCATGCATTTCATGTACTTTCAGCCAGCGAAAAGTTCAACATGAATTTCAAAAATTGCGATTTTTATTGCAGAAATGGACTCTCCGTTGAAAAAGAAATTGATTTGACTTTTTGTTTGATTTTGTATTCTGTACATCCTTTACGATAACGAAAAAACGAGTTATCAAAATTCTATGCTCAAGACGGATTAGTATGGAAGAGATTTGGAGTTCATTGCTTCGGATGAGCATTTTCAGTAGCTCAGTAGCCCGGTAGCTCAGTGGTAAAGGCGGCACTCTGTGAATCCAGAGATTCCAGAGGCCGCGGGTTCGAAACCCAGCCGGGACATGACAAGTTATCCTCCCATTTGGGATTTTTACCACATAATAATACGTCTTGGGCTTACTGCTGGAATAATGGGACTCTATAATAGTCCTACTCGGGCAGTATAAATAAGGCGAAACTATTATTATTATCATTTTTGGGGCTTATGATAACGATGAATAATAATAATAATAATTTCGCCTTATTTATACTGCCCGATTAGTACTATTAAAGTCCCATTATTCCAGCAGTAAGCTCATGACGTATTCTTATGTGGTAAAAATCCCCAATGGGAGGATAACATGTCATGTCCCGGTTGGGTTTCGAACCCGCGACAACTAGAATCTCTGGAATCACAGAGTGCCGCCTTTACCACTGAGCTACCGGGACAGACAATGATGAATCATCCCCTACGAGTCAGCACGGGATGTATGATAACAATGAATCATCATCCCCTACGAGTCAGCCCGGACTGTATGATAACGATGAATCATCATCCCCTACGAGTCAGCACGGACTGTATGATAACAATGAATCATCATCCCCTACGAGTCAGCACGGGCTGTATGATAACGATGAATCATCATCCCCTACGAGTCAGCACGGACTGTATGATAACAATGAATCATCATCCCCTACGAGTCAGCACGGACTGTATGATAACGATGAATCATCATCCCCTACGAGTCAGCACGGACTGTATGATAACGATGAATCATCATCCCCTACGAGTCAGCACGGGCTGTATGATAACAATGAATCATCATCCCCTACGAGTCAGCACGGACTGTATGATAACGATGAATAGAATAGAATAGAATAGAATAGAATGATATTTTTATTGCTCATTTCAAATACATTACAGTACATTTGAACAACCTGTCACTTAAATCTAATATGACACAAAAAAAAATAAAATAATAATAATAATAATAAAAATAAAATAAAAAAAATACAAGTAATACCTATGTAAATATAATAGTAAATATCAAACTATATTAATTTTAAGGAAGTCCTCACTACAGTAGAATGTGTTCTCAATGCATAAATCTTCTAATTTGGATTTTAATATTTTCTTTTCAAGGGTTTTATATGAGTTAGGTAGTTTCTCAAAGTATTTTATGCATTGATATTCCACATTTCTCTGTAGTTTGGAAAAGTTCAATTTAGGAGGGCAGAGTATATTATTTTCCCTATTTCTAGTATTATAATTATGATTATTTTCATATTTTGCAAAAAATTGATCATAATTCTGTTTTATGAAGAGAATGCATTCAATTATATAAATAGATGGCAGTGTTAGAATTTTTTCCTTTTTGAAGATGTCTTTACAAGATTCTCTATAATTTAATTTAAATATTGCTCTGATGCATCTTTTTTGAGATCTAAATACTTTTATTACATTTGTGCCATTTCCCCAGTATATTATTGCATATGCGAGTCTGGAGTATACGTATGCATAATAAGCAGACATTGCTGCTGTATTGTTTATATATTCTTTGATAATTCTTTGGGCATAAGCAAATGAATTTATTTTTTTACAGACTTGTGTTATGTGTTCGTCCCAATTTAGATTACTATCTATATATAATCCTAAAAGTTTTGTATTACGTACTGTTTCAAAATAGCTTTCCTTGAAAGGGATCTTAAGCGGTTCTTCAGTTTTATTGGATATTTTGAAGTTAATTATATTGGTTTTGTTTACATTTAAAAGCAGATTATTATTTTTGAACCATTTTGTTATAGTTTCCAAGCAATTATTTATGTCTATACCTTGTGTTTCTTTATTATTTGATCGAATTACAATGGATGTATCATCAGCGAAGAGTGTCGTGAGGTGTTCCATGAGATGGGGTAGTTCATTGATGTATATAATAAATAGCAAAGGGCCCAGAGTCGAACCTTGGGGTACACCTCTCAGTACCTGCATCCAATCTGAATATTTGTAATTGCCATCAGTACTTAGTTTTTGTGTTACTCTTTTTTTGATATTAGTGTTTTTCTTTGAATGTCTTTTTTTATCATAGTTATTATTATTATTATTTGTGTTTTTTATAGCTACTCGTTGTTTTCGGTGAGAAAGATATGATTTAAGTAATTCTAGAGATTTTTCTCTGAATCCTAGTTTATTTAATTTTGTTATTAGTGTAGGAATGTGTACCGTATCAAACGCCTTACTTAAATCTAAAAACAGTCCCGATACATGGTCTTTTCTATTTAATCCTTCCATTACTTCTTGTAAGAATTGAAACATAGAGTGAGCAGTAGATCTGGATTTTATGAAGCCATTTTGATATAAGGTTAATATTTCATGCTTGTTCAGGAAGTCAATAATTCTGTTATGCACAAGTTTTTCTAAAATCTTTGATATATTAGATATGAGTGCTATTGGTCTATAGTTATCTAAAACACTATTAGAACCTTTTCCTTTAAAAATTAGGGTAATGTTGCAATATTTTAAGTTTTCTGGAAAAATTCCTTCTTCAAAAACTAGATTGAAGAGATACGTTAGAGGTGCACTCAGTGTTAAAGAACAGAACTTTAAAATTTTTGTCGGTATTCCATCGGGTCCAACTGAGTTAGTATTTTTCAATGTTTTTATTATTTTTCTAACCTCTGATGTGTTAGTTGGTAGCATTATAAGAGTTTCTTGTACTGTTTTTATTAATGTTAGGTCAGTTTCATTTTCCTTTATATCTTGACACATGTTTATCAATTTTTCATTTGTATTGTTTAAAATTTCTTTTTCTGATTTTCCTAGAACATTTAGTGAGGCTATGTTTAAATTGTTATCAGATTTTTTTCCTTTATCTTTCCCTGTTATTTCTTTTGTTAATGTCCATGTTGCTTTGTTTTTGTTTTGGGCATTAATAATAAATTTTGAATTATTATTTCTTTTGGCTAATTTTATTTCTCTTCTTAGCTCTACTTTAAATTTATTAAAGTCTTCCCTACTTGTAAGCCCATTGATCATTTGTCTATATTTTTTAATTTTCTCTTTACATTTTTCTTTTAATTCTTTTGTACACCATTTGTTATTTTGTTTTTGTTTTGGATTAATTTTTCTATTTGGACAATATTTGTCAATAATTTCTTTAACTTTTTGTTCAAAGAACTTATATTTGACATTGACATTGCCTTCTATGTTATCAAATTCTTTTTGCCAATTTTCTTGAGATAGTTCATTGTTGATTTTTTCTAAATTTTTAATAGTTAATTTTCTTCCCATCAATATGCTATTTTCTTTTTTATTATTTAATATGGTTGTATCATATGTTACGATCTGGCCAAGGTGATCGGATAGAGCGGTGTATACTACTTTGCATGTTACTTTTTCTTCTTCTATATCTGAGAATATTCCATCTATAAGTGTTGCTGTTGTTTTAGTGACTCTTGTAGGTTCCTTTACCAAATCAATAAGTCGATAGGCTGCTAATAGATCTTTGAAGTTTTTAACATGATTATTTTCCTTATCAAGAAGATTTAGATTTATATCCCCACATAGTATTATTCTTAAATGAATATATTTACTTAAGATAACATCTAAAATACTTTCTAGTGTTTTGAGAAATATATGTATATTTTCATTGTATGGCGGCCTATATATACTAATTACAATTATTTTATAATCTAAAATAATTGCAGCACAGACTTCTATTGAATGTTCAATGCTCATTTTTTTAATTTCATCTATTTCTTTATGTTTTATTTGATTTTTTATCAGTATGCAAGTTCCTCCATGTTTCATATTTTCTCTTGAGTATATTGCTGCTATTTTAAAATTTTCAAAATTTATTATGAATCATCATCCCCTACGAGTCAGCACGGACTGTATGATAACGATGAATCATCATCCCCTACGAGTCAGCACGGACTGTATGATAATGATGAATCATCATCCCCTACGAGTCAGCAAGGACTGCACCAGCTTCACCCGAGTCTGCAGGAAGTCAATCCTCGTGATCAGCACACACACGTGCTTCTCATTCTCCTTCAGCTCGGCGGCGCTCAGCAGCCTGTCCACTATGGCGGAGAGCGAGGGTTCGAGACTCATGATGGCAAACATTTTGACCGGCTCCAGCTGAGAGGACCGGAAGCTGGCCAGGAGACAGGAGAGAGACTCCAACAGGGCCAGCTTGAGTTCGGACGCAATGGTTTTGGCAGATTTGAGGAGAGCGGGCAAGAAGATGTCCTGAAGAAAAAAGAGAGGAAGATCGTTTTTTAAATAAGTATATTTAGACTGTCAGCGCAAGACAGGTAGTCCCATTATACCAACAGTTTAGGATATTTATAACATTTATCATCATCATAGGGTGGCGTCATCGTGAACGATGGTAGCCAGACAGTGGAGGAATGACTCAGCACTTCTACCACTGTCTTTACAAGGAGGCTAATAATTGACAAGGGCCCCCAGAACCAAGCTAATACTGGTCTACTCCCTGTTTATAGTCCCCCAGTCAGACTTTATACGTACATATAAATAGGATATTACCAGCATATACATTTAAGACATAGATTCTTTTGTTATTTGGTGCTCGGATAATGGCATGAAAATTAATGCTAGTAAAATTGTACAAATGTCATACACTAGGAAACTTATAACATTAAATTACCTTTATAATATAGATTCAGTACCTATTAGTAAAAAGGAAGTACATGTTGATCTTGGGGTGATGTTCGATACTAAACTTACTTTTAATGATAATGTTCATGATATGATATGTAAAACCAAGAGAACCTCTTCTCTTGTTATCTGGATTACTAAGCAATTTACTAACCCCCTCAGTCATACGGTTCCTTATAACGCTCTTGTGAGGTCACGTTTGGAATATTGTTCTGAGGTTTGGGGGGATTTGGGTATTGTTAATACTGACATGATTGAGAAAGTACAAAAGAACTTCCTTAGATTACTAACATATAGAAAATTTGGACGTTCTCTATCATACTCTGTGTCTAGTGTGGTTTATAAACTTACTCCACTAAAACCTAGGAGGATATTTAAAGAAATTTCTTTTCTGTTTAAACTTTTGAAATGTACAATTGATTGTGGTTATTTATTGGAAAACATTAATATGTTTGTACCTAGGTTAGTAGCTCGACATGTACAACATTTCTACTTACCATCAGACAATATGTCAAAACTTATTCCTCTGAATAGATACATGCACAATGCCAACTTATATGAAACTCTTGATTTTTCTGATGGCGAAAGCACTTTCATTCGCATTCTCAGAGATATTCTCAACCTATAATAACTTAAAACTTTGTATAAGATGGTATAATCTGTCTATAATCTGTCTAGCACATCATATTTCTCTCTTTCTTTATTTTTAAAATAAATTGTTATGCTTTTTTTTTCTTCTCTTCTCCCTTTTTTTTTTTTTTTTTTTTTTTTTTTTTTTTTTTTTTTTAATTGTTATGTGATTATAAGTAATTGGATGTTGATCAAGCCATTGTAAGGTCAACATCTGTTTTATTATTACAATAAATAAATACATTGAATTGAATTGAATTGAATTAAATAATCAAACACATTGGTACTTATCTTCTTCTCCGTCTTTTTTTCTTACAAATTTCTTTTCTCTTTTTCCTGCTTTCCTTCTTCATCACTGTCTCATTTTAAATTAAGAATAATTATCTTGTGTCTTTTATTTTTGATGAAATATAAATTAAAAAGAAAATTAACCTCAGTAGCCAAGTGGGTACGAGTAGTTGAATGTGGAGTCAGGAGGTTGGGGGTCAAGTTATGTGACATGTCAAAAATAAACAAATAGGAAATCATGTTCCACTCAATTGAATACATTAGGCTTTAAAAAAAAACTAAAAAAAACAACAAAATTTTCTTCCTTTTTGATGATGTTCCTTCTTGTCAAAAAATTGATGTTGAGAAAAAAAATTCTCTCTCACCTTGAGCACATTACTAAAGCAGATCACAGTCTGATGCAGGCAGTTCACATAGGGTTCTACAGTCTCAGGGTTCTTGGTTCGAGACTCCACTAGCTGAACCAGCACTCGCATGGAAGTGATGAGTAGAAGACAGTCTGGGGATGCAAGTCTAGCTGCCAGCGAAGTCCATTCCAGCTGAGAAGCTCGAGACAGAAACTGGCGAAAGAAAAAAATTGAATTTAAATTTATAATTGAAATTAATAGAAAATTTGTGTATGGCAATTTTTTAATGTTTTTTTTTTTTTTTTTTTTAAAGATGTTTGTTTAACAGCCTTTTTTAATTTCGTAGCCATAAAACAACTGCTACCAGACGGTTGTGGTCTGTATTTTTGCTTTCCTATCCTATAGTATGGCTTTCCTCTGATGGGCGAGAAGTGACACAATACTCCACATTTAGGTGCTGGGTCAACACAAGTCCACCGGAAATACCGGAAGGTATCCTTAACAAACAATTGTAACCAAGTTTTGAAAACATTTTTTTTGAAGGCTGTAGAGATCGATCCGGGGACCTTCCGCATGCCAAGCGAGTTGCTTACCACTGAGCTAATCGTACGCTCAGTGGTAAGCTACTCTCGAAACTCATGACGGAAACCCTAAGTGCATTTATATCCTAGTAGCATAGAAGAATGCATATAAATAAGATTGTTTAAAATAAGGCCATAAGTTAGACATTAAGGCATTCTTTGCTACCGTGTCAATATTGTCAAAAACTTTCACGCATACCTGGCATAGGAATGGTACCATACTATCTTCACTTAAACCATATAGTTCTGATACTGAGGAGTTACTCAGGAACAATTTCAGCCAATCAGGATGAGGGGATGTTGATTCTGATAGATCGAGTTTATCTGAAAATGAAACAAAACAAAGATTTATTGCAATGGCGCTTTGCTTTCTTGTGATACACCCTGGATGATGCTTAAGACCTGACACGAAAGATTGCAGTGCAGCAACTTTCTTTATGAGAGCTTTTTTAACCTATATATATATATTAATAATAATAATCTCGCCTTATTTATACTTCCTGATTAGGACATATGAGTCTCATTATTCCAGCAGTAAGCCCAAGACACATAATCATGTGGTCAAAATCTCAAGTGGGAGGATAATTTGTCATGTCCCGGCTGGGTTTCGAACCCGCGACCTCTGGATTACCAGTCAAATGCCTTGACCACTGAGCTTCCGGGACGGATTTAAAAAGAGAAAGGTAAATGTACAATATACATACAAAGTTATGCATTGTTGTTGTCTTTTGACCTAATGCACCCGCTAAGTAAGTACGCCTTAGTTGATTGTCTTGATTTCCATGATAAATTAATGCATGTTTTTCTCACATCTATTTCTTCATTCATCATGAAAATGTATACTTATACGAGTACATACATCGATACACTTCCATAATTATTTGTAAACACATAAAAAACAAAGTCAAAGGACCTTCATTTCACTAGTAGATTTTGCATTTTTAATTTAATTTTAAAATACCGTTAGGTATTGTATATTTTACGGTACATGACCAATTTAAAAGAAACCTACATTAACAAAAAATAAGTTTTTTTTCTTCTTTCTACAGATATTACCAACCTTTGTATTTTGCAAGTATTGAAGTCATGAGTAGAATCAACCGTTCTCGAGCGAAATACTTCTCCTTGATGAAATCACTCATGGAACAGGTACATAGATTTACATGTAATTTTATCACAGAGTACAGATTCGCCAAATTTTCATTGCTTGGTGACCAGTCTAAATCATTGGTGTTCTCGAAGTAAATCTGAAAATAAAACACATCAGGATTATGGATTAGTTTGGACTTTGTTGTGCAAGAATAGTAATATCGCCTTATTAAATTTATACTGCACTATTAGGACTATTAAACTCCCATTATTCCAGCAGTAGGCTTGACATATTATTATGTGGTAAAAATCCCAAATGGGAGGATAACTTGTCATGCCCGGCTGGGTTTCGAACCCGCGACCTCTGAAATCTCTGGATTCACAGAGTGCCGCCTTTACCACTGAGCGAAGGGGACAGACGAATGTGTTACTAAGGACAAATATTACAACACTAAAATGAAAATCAAAGATAGATTGACAAGTTGAAAATGATTTAACTTCTTGTATTTAATTATGGCTTGGTTCTGGGGGCCCATGTCAATTATAAGCTTTCTTGTAAAGACAGTGGTAGAAGTGATGAGTCATTCCTCCACTGTCTGGCTACCATCGTCCACGATGACGCCACCCTATAATGATGATGATGATTTAATTATGTGTAATAATTAACGAACAAATGCAGCAACCACATAATGAAATAACCAAAACAAATACAACCAGTACTGTTCAGTTTAAATTTAGTGCCAGAGTACGGGTTAACGACTGGTGTTTAGTATCGTGAATTTTTTTAATGAGGTTGTATTTACAGAGAAGATACATTCACATTGATATTTAACACGATTTTAACAAAAAAAACGATGAAGTAAGTATAATATTTAATATGATTTTAACAAAAAAACGATTGTCATAGGCAATAACCCCGCTCTTTAGTTAGGAACTTAGGACATAATTATGTTTCTATATATTTTTCTATTCTTTTTTATTTTTACTGTTCATATTGTTTCCATTTTTTTCATTGTTAAAATAATTATTTGTATTGTACATATGTCCATTTATATCTATTAAAGTGTTGAATAATAATAATATGTAAATTATGCTTCATTAGTTGTGATTTCATAATTGGTCACAACAAACTTACCATTAAGATATCAGTGACAAAACTCAAATACTCGAACTGAATTTCAGCTGCAGGGACACTGAACTCAGGCCACAGACATTTCTCAAACATATCTGACGGACTCAGTACTCTCTTCTTGAAGAGCAGAGTTATCATAGGTTTCAAGTTGGAGATATCCTGCTGAGATAGTTTGTTCAGAGATATCAGATCAAGTGTCAAATTGTTCGCAGGGATTTGATCTGAAAATAATAATAATAATATCGCCTTATTTATACTTCCCGATTAAAACTACCCCCATTATTCCAGCACTAATCCCAAGACATATTATTATGTGGTAAAAATCCCAAATTGGAGGATAACTTGTCATGTCCCAGTTGGGTTTTGAACTCACGACCTCTGTAATCTCTGGATTCACAGAGTGCCGCCTTTACCACTGAGCTACCGGGACAGACAAAATAAAACAACGTATTTAATAAATTTTATTTTCAAAATTATTGCCAGAAAAATTTATGTCTTCTGTTTATATGGGTGTAACGACTGTTTCAACTACATGGTCGAATCACGTGATAGCTTCACCAACCATTTGCTGGGAAAACAACCTAGCTACTCAAATTAAAATCACTAACAAAC
The DNA here is from genome assembly GCA_024516035.1 of Bactericera cockerelli. Taxonomy (NCBI): domain Eukaryota; kingdom Metazoa; phylum Arthropoda; class Insecta; order Hemiptera; family Triozidae; genus Bactericera; species Bactericera cockerelli. Next base: position 16,266,414 of record CM044959.1, on the reverse strand, counting down.
AACAAAACAATGCACGTATACACATCAATCATAGATAGAACATCTACTTGCTACATCATGTAACAGTCTATCATATGAATGTTTCATAGTTCTAACTGAAATCAGGACGTTAAAACCAAATACATAGAATCAATGGATATGAAAGGAGCCTGACATTGGATCTGGGAGTCCATATAATGCTCCCAGCACCGTGGTATAGGTATCTGTGCCCATCTCACAGATAGGAAATTATTATTATAGTAGAATTATTTAAGTACAAAAAACATAATGACCTGCTTTATTGTGTACAAAATCTCCACATGCACTTTCATCAACTTCCTCGACACAGATAAATGATATTTCTCCCTTCTCCAGCGAATGCTTCACTTGATCAAACACATCCAGGAAATAGTCGAGCAGAAAATACGTTTCATCATTTTCACAACGGTTTTCATCATTTTCCTCGCGAGCGCGATTTCCTACGGCCGCCCCGCGGAGATCTAGGGAGCCAAAGTGGGGCAGAATGTACTCCACCAGTCCCTGGATGAGGGGGGCTGTACAGCTCTGATCTAGACGGGACTTGAGGCCCAGGGTCATCAGTTTGGACAGTGTCGCGGCGGGAACTTGCAGAATGTGCTTGAGACTCAGGGAGCAAACCTGGGAATATCACAAATTCGGACTTAGACATTAGTTTCCCCATTTAAAGCAATATGCAAAACTGGACACAAGTTTCGGACTTGAGCAATAGTTTCCCCATTTAAAGCAATATGCAAAACTAGACACAAGTTCGGACTGAAGCATTAGTTTCCCCATTTAAAGCAATATGCAAAACTAGACACAAGTTCGGACTGAAGCATTAGTTTCCCCATTTAAAGCAATATGCAAAACTAGACACAAGTTCGGACTTGAGCATAGTTTCCTCATTTCATTGGCACATTACCCAAGGAAGATTATACTGTAGTAACTATTATAGTACATACAATAATAACTATTTCAATTAATTGTTAGAATACTGTTATCGGTCTACAAAAACGACGTCTTCGCATCAGTAAAAAGTTTCCTTCACAAAAAACTATAGCCTTGACATATAGCCCTTGATTAAAACAAGGTATTCTTCCAAGAAGGATGAGGATAGAAGGACGAGGATTGAAATTACAGTAAGGTAATATGTGCTTATTACTTCTGAAAATATCAATACCTATGTAAAGGATTTTTTTTAAATCATTTTTTCATTTTTTTTTTTTTTTTTTTTTTTTTTGACATTAACCCTATGAGCCTCTATGGTTTTGTGTCTGTCTGTCTCAAATTTGCATCTCTCACCTCATTTAAGCTGCTCTGATTATCAATCCCGTTGAGCCACTCGTTTCTTTCTCCATTTCCTTCCTCGAACTCAAACACAGTGGTTAACTCTTCTACATATTTCTCAACAAAAGTGGCCACAACTTTGATCTGATCTCCGAGGGACAAATGATCCAGAGAATTCAGCAGGAGTTGTTTAAGTCTGCGAGACTCCTCAACTGATAGTTCTAAGTCATCGTTACCAAGTCGGTCCATGATCATGTCATGAAGACAAAAGATGGTCGCACAGTTCAGATGCTTGAGGTTCGATTCAAAGATAGTCATGATCTGAAACACAATTTAATGATGTATTATTTATATATGACAGACAAAAAAATAATATGAGTCTCAACAGAAAAGCAATAGCTGTTGTAGCTACTAGTGTTGACATTCAAAACAAATTAGGTACCTTATTAAATTTACCCAAGTACCAGTATGTCTGGGATGAAAGCTTTTTTTTTGGCATTGGTAGGCAAGGCCATTTCATACAGCCATAGGATGAAGGCTAAACAGATACTTAAACAGTTACCTTGATTAACCTAGCAAGATGAATTTTTTTAAGGGTTTAAATTGGATTAAAATAGATGAAAAATAAAAAATACCATACCAAACTCTTCTTCAGTTTCAAAGCTTAACGTAATGGTAGAAAACACAAACCTCATTGTGGTAAGAGTTAAAGAAGCGCAATGCAGAATCCAGCCATCTACCCCGGGTCTTAATGACATCACTGTTGTCTTGGAACGCGGAGATGAGCTCTTCTGGAAGAGATTTTAATATGAGATCTTCCTCCGTCAGAGGCTTAATACACAAGTGTTGTAGATAGGTTTCCGTGATTTGCTTTATGTTTGTGTGTTCGTAGCCTTTCTGCATGGCTTTCTTGAGAAGGTCATTCAGATAGTATGCATGCTCCCCTGGAAATTGTAAATATCAGTATGGAAAAGTGGAAATGAAGTAGACAGTGACAAAGAGCAATGATTTTAAAGATGTCTTTCAATGTGCATAATAATTAGAAGTCAAATAAAAATGGCTTAGGATGGGTTTCTGTACACACAAAAAAATGAAAAAATAAAACAAATGATTTATTATTATTATTAATTGATTTTAGTATATTTTTATACATTTAAGTATTGGAATTTGAAAGCAGAAAGAACCAAAAGAACTTTTTGTATTCACACTCATTTTAAAATGTATGATGACATCATACATTGTCTGTTGGAGGTTACCTTATTTACATATATACCAGAAAAAGAATTAAATCATAACAAACCAGATATCATGGTTGAAAAAAAATAATATTAATAAGATGAAGAAAGAGAAACATCTACCTAAGAGTAAGAGTACCCACCTATTTCAGCTTGCAACGTTTTCCCATCACCATGCTCATGTTCATGAAACAGAAGCCACTTTTCACAGGTAATAGGTGTTAACACTTTGATCAAATCATAGAGTAAATCTCCATAGCAGTCTTGAAACAAGTCCATTTGTGCATTCATATTAGTGTCAGTCCACTCTTTTATGTAGTTAAAATCTTCACTTTCATTGAATGGTTGATAAAACTCTTGAACATCTTGGCTCATGAGGATGCATTGTTTAGAGTTCACATCTGGGTTTTCTCCATTGTTTTGAAAACACTCCACATTTGTACAGAATATTAAAAGCTGCAAATGACTTAATACAAGATAGCCTTCGAAAATTACAGCCTCATCATTGCTGAAACTCTTAACCTTGTAGCTACTAAGTAAACTGTTGCAGAACTCAAAACCAAAGGTTTTAAAGTTCTGTAGGAATTTTAAATATTTAGCTTTGATGGTGTCTTTTCTATCTTCATTTTGTGTGCCTGAAAAAGAAAAATATATTATAGAACAAATTCTTGTCATGAAACAACAATATTGTATATTCACAGTAGCTTTTCTATACTAAAACATCTCTCTTCTTTTCAAGAAATGAGCAAGGAGAAAAAAATTCTCACCAACTTGTTTGGTTCACAAACAAACAAAGGTAGGTGGTATTGTACTAGTTTTTTATGTTGTTTTAAAAGTGAAAAAAAAAAACAATAAAATATTTAAGAGCAATAATTTTCACATACATTACCATTATTATGTTTATGATTCTGAATTACCTGAGTTCTTTGAAGTTTTAGAAATACACAATTTCTCCATCAATTCACCAACATTTTCTTGTTTCTCAAGGTATTCTAGTTCCAAGTATTTTAATTTCAAATAAATAATTTTAATGATGTTTTCATAGAGCTCCAATGTTTCATCTAATTCATAGTACTTGATATTCCTGTTCACAAGATCCAGCACATTATTTGAAACAACTTCAGAACTGTAGAAAAGCATTTCCTGGAGATATTCATTGAGTTTGAGTTTATCAACAAGCAAGAGATAGAAGACTGGGTTCAATGTGGGTATTATTCCAATGACACAAGCTAGGTCATCATGATCAACATAGTATTTTGAAGTTTCAAACTCTGAGGAAAAAAATAAGGGATATCAATATGAATAAAGGAAAAATATGAATCCACACCCTTCAGATTTATAGACAGTGGTGTTCACCTGTACCCTACAGAGTCTATGAGAATGAAAACACTTTGAATTGACTCATGTCCTTTAAAACATTTGCTGAATTGATCAATATATTTAGAAATCATAACCCTTGTATTTTATTTTTCTAACAGATTACTTTTCACACCAAAAAAAATTACTGCATTTTTTAGTCTGTTATCCACATCATTTCACAATAATCGCCTAAAAGTTTAATGTTTAAATATTTTCTTTTCCTTATAATTTAGAATCTTTGATACTTTTAATTAGTATTTATAAAGGGATTCAATTCTGATCAGGTCACAACCTTAAAATACTGACCTGCATGTAGATATAAGACTGTGTGAATTTTCCTGGATTTTTCACAAGTACCTTGCAGGCTACTCTTTGAATTAAGAAATGGACAGTTTGTTCGGATAGATGAAGCAATTTTATTTAGTGATTCCATGTCTTTTTCTGGGGATAAAAGGTAAAAAGAGGAAATGTTAAATATTTTCATGAATATGAATTAGTAGGTACCAACTTGGAAGGTGGTATTGCAGAGATTGAATTCTAAGATAAGCATGGAAAAGTCCATGCTAACTGAATTACCACACCAGCTCCCCTCCACTTAATCCATAAGAGATCAATAATGATTTGTGCTGAAGATATTGCTGGCCATGTTCTAGATCATGACTTTCCAACCACAGGCCCGAGGGCCACACAAGTTATGAAACCTGTCAAAGGCAGCAATCATGGGAAAAAGAGGTTTGGAACCACTGTACCTACTAAAGTATCATTTCTCTAATAGTCCATGTGCAAGATGACATGGAATGTACATTATTGCCTGCCTCTAAAATCAGCTGGTAGTCTGTTCTAGATGTTTATGCTGGTGACTTATTCAAAGTGGGCAATAACTTTTCACCTATTACAGGACAATCATTGATGGAAAGTACTGATACACTTTGAGCTACTAGCCAGAATCAATCTTGTGAGCCAGTCATTCTCATTACACAGCCATTTGATATGAACAAAGAACACTGTATTGGAAAAACTCACCTGGATCAAAGTTTTCATATGATGTTGTGATCACTCTTTGCAGAGACAAGACATAGTTGTCAACTTCCATGGCTACTGCAGGTTTGAGGGTTCTCTCATTCAATTTATAGTCTTACTTGAGATATAAGGTGGTCTAGGAGGATCATAGGAGAATGATATTTGTGATACGGTAAATTAGGGTTCAGAATTTTCACAAAAAAAGGTTAAAAAGTAATATGCAACAGTTGAACTTTTGTAAAAGGCAGGTAACAACGATACAATGAAATGATTAAAATTTGTACCTAATGATTAATGAATATTTGAAAAAGCAAAAGGACAAGAGATTTTTTACTTTCCTTATCCTATAATAAGGAAAGTATTGTATTCGTCGAAAATTTGACCTACCCAGGTTTTCACATTTCTGGACGAATCATAGCCTCAGGATACCAAAAAAGTTGTTTTCAGCCATTGGTCCGTGCGTCTGTCTGTGTGTGTGTGTGTCTGTGTGTGTGTCTGTGTGTGTGTCTGTGTGTGAACAGGATATCTCGAGAACGGTAAGGGATAGAGACTTGAAATTTGGTATGGAAATTAATTTTATACACCAGACGAACCATGAAACTTTTGGTTGAAATCGGCCGCATTCCACGGCCGCAGGGCCGCAAATATTAGCCGCAAGCGCCGCTTCTTTGAATTGGTTAAAGATACAAAAAAAGTTGTAGAACAACATTTTCTTAGAATGCAAAAATAATAGGGGTCTATTCTGCTCATTTTTTTGATATCTTGAACTTTTTGGACCTCGGCTTAAATTTACCGGTATTTTGGAGGTACCTGCTTTGACTAACTTTTTTATTATTCATCCTAGGTGGGGGTTGTGACATATCAAATTCAATCATTTTGAAGTGCTGATTACGAATTGGGCATTTATTTTTAGTTATCTGTTACTGTTGAGTCACCAGTGGCGGAATTCGAGTCCTTTTTGGGGGATAAGGAAAGTCGTGTGATGTTTACACCAGATTTTTTTTTTTTAATGTAGGTAAATAATTTTCAAAATTTTCGCGCGCAAATGCTGTACAATGCTGTGCACGAGCACAGATCAAAGGTGTATTCATGAACGATGAAGCACAGAACTTTTTGATGTTGTAAACGGGGCTTGATAAGAATCGAGAGGAAAAGAAAAACAACGATAAAATGGCGCAATAATTCAAATGAATGTTACGACGAAAAATTAAAGAAATTTTCAAAAATAAATATGTTGAACTGTGATATAATTGGAATAAAGAAATAGTTTTAATTCTGAAGAAGTTACCTGAACCACTATATTGTGATAAATTTTATTTTAAATAACAGCACTGAGCCCCCTTTTCAACCCCACATTTGACTGCTTTATCAATTTTAATTCACCATGGTCAGCAGTAGTGTGATAGAGTATGCTGTGGAATACCAATAAATATTATTGAAAGGTAATGGAGAACTGTCCTCAATGTAAGGAGGTGGTTGTGTGTGCAGAATCAAGACTTGTACAGGACTCTTGTGGTCATGTCAAATGTAGATTGTGTCTACTCTCTGATTCTGCTCAGTGCCTCATGTGCCGGCAGGGTAATAATGGAACTGAAACATCTCAGAAGCAAGTAGACAATCCTGGTAAATTCAGCATCCCCCAACACATCAGAGTTATTCCAGGTGATCCTGTCATGTACAAGTGTATGAACTGTAAAAGGCAATTTAAAGTGAAATATAATTGTAAGTATCATGAGCATTGTTCTTTGGACAATGCTAAACATTTATCATGCTATATTTGTGATCAGAAGTTTGCAAGTAATTCTCATTTGAACTACCACAAGCTCTCTCATGAGAATTTAAACCCTTTCAAATGTCTAACCTGTGATAAAGGATTCAAAAACAAAGGTAAACTGAACAGACATATGAAAATCCATTCTGATTCAAAAAAATCGTGGCTATGTAAAGTGTGTAACAAATCTCTCTTGTCAATAGAAAGTTTACGGAGGCACATGAAAATTCATACAGGTCTCAAAGAGTTTCAATGTGATGTTTGTAACAAAGGATTCATAGAAAAGCATGATTTGCTAAAGCATAAAGTCACTCATTCAGAAGAGAAAAAATTTGTTTGTGAATTATGCAAGGCATTATTTAAAAGGAAATATGACCTAACTCTTCACTTGAAAGCACATCAACCACTGAGGAAATATCCCTGTAGGCTCTGTGATAAAGTTTTCTTCAGCTATCACAATATGAAACGCCACAGAAAGCAGCTACATCAAAACCGTAAGACCTTCACATGCAATGATTGCAAAAAGTGTTTCACACGTAAAGATAACTTGGAAAGACATGTTAAATCTGTTCATATGGAGGAAGAAATAGATGGTTCCAGTATAAAAAGACTACTTGCTATTGAGCCAGCAACAGAACCAAGCTACCAGGAAAGTGTACAAAACAACAGTATAGCTTTCAATAATAGAGTGTCAGTGATACAGAAAGCTCCTCCAGTTGGAAAATAATTCTTCAAGATTCTAAAAATAGTGGCAAATCTTAAGGAATGCCATTTTTAATTAGTGTTTTGAGATAAAAATGAGGACTAATGGGAGTAAAAAATATTGAGAAAAGAAGAAAAAATAGATTTTAACAAGAAGAAATTTTTCTACTTTATTTTGTATACATATCACATATACCTATCAAAAAAAAATCTGGGTTTTTATTAAACTAGAATGTATAAATCTTGAGGCATTGAATTTGAATAATAACAAGGACTTATTATAAAGTTTTGAATTTTTATTGTTATTTTATATAAGAAAATGTCTCTACTTTTGAGGAATTTGAGGATATCTTATAGCTTGATAGTTAGAACTACTTTTAAAAGAGTAAACTGTTGTTGCTCTACCCCAGTAGCAGTTCAACTTTATGGACAGTCCACACCTCTCTTCCCTTACAACTCTCAGTCCATCCGACATTATGCCAAAGGAAAGGACAAACCCAAAGAAAAAGGTTGGTAAGATTATCTGGATCAAGTGATTATTAAAGTTAAGAAAAAAAAATGTGTCTGATAAAGTATTATTTTTTTTTAAATCCCAAACCATAGACTTCAAATAGATCCCTCCACACTATTTAATGTCCCAAGATACAATTTGGATCTCTTGAATAAATCACCAATAATCACTGCTATGAGAACCTACAATGATTTAAAAGAGAAAGCAGATTTATTTTTATTCTCATATACATAATTACCACACTGCATTAGTAATTGCCTGATCAATCAGTCACACAATTGTATCTGGTGTAAACGCAGTATAATAAATAAAAAAAATATTGAGTGAAGGAAAATTATATTATTTTAATGGGATTTTTTTTTAATCTTTTGAAAGATTATCTTTTTATTGTACTTGAGTGCTTCATATGTTTTTTTATGAGTGCTTCACAGTTAAGTAATTTATAGAATATACTATACACACCTACTTATTATATTCATTAAAATACATTTCTGCTTCAGGAAAGAAGAAAGTGATAGTCAATGAATCACAACTAGAAGAAGTAATCAATATATCTAGCCTGAGAGAACAGATGACTGAGGTGGTAGATAATTTGAAACAAGACTTCATCAAACAATTGAGCTTGAGATCTTCAGCAGGTAAGTCATTATTACTATTTCAAAAATAATTAAATAATAATAGACCTTGTAATAAATTAATAATCTGAGAGGAGACCCTGTACAATGTACATAAATTTAAACTGAATTTTTTATGTAAGAAAAAAAAATCAGACCCCAGAGCTATCTAATTTTTGTGCAAAGTCTGCTGCTTTCTTGGAATTCTTGGTCACATTGGCTATGCATAAATATAAACTGGAAAGCCAATACAAAGTAAATTTTTCCATTGATTTTTCATCAGGTTCAGTTGAAAGTTTGAAAGTAGAGTTCGAAGAAGAGGAATATGTGTTACAAGATTTGGCTCAGATTTCACGAAAAAATCCCAAAACTCTAATCATCAACATGTCTTCATTTCCTCAACTGATTCCCGTCACAATGAAAGCTTTGAACGAGTCCGGAATGAATGTAAATCCTCAACAAGAAGGCACTACAATTATCATACCAATACCAAAGTGAGTGATACATGGTACTTTAAGTTTTCATTTTATTATGAACAAATTTAAAGATACACCTAATTAAGAAGATATTTCATTACTGGGAAACACTTTTGCTTTGATACAAGAAAATTATAAAACCATTATTTTTTATTTTACCAAACTTTTTTGAGTATTCCACAGTTTTGTTATTTGGGTATTCTTGATTTATTTAAAATAGTGCTTATGACACAGAACTGAGAAACATCTATTCACCTGTATTACATTAACCCTGATTAAGTGTAATAATAGTCCAATATTGCAAGCAAGGACCTTGTTGTTTATTTTTTATGCTATTCTTGCTTGCAAATGATATCAAACAATTAACTTTCGTATCACATAATATATAGACCTTTATCACCTTGGTTCTGGAAACCTTCATACATTATTCATAGACTCATACATTATTGCAATCTAGATTCTAAATTCTAGACAATTGAGAGAGATTTTATTTATTTATTTACACTTTATTTTTCTTTTTCAAACAATCATCAACAACAACAAAAATATAACAATAAATTAAAAAAAACTTAGAAGTATGTACAAAAAGAAATAAAGATCAATATTACTTTTTAATTACAATTGTTTTGTAATCCGGGGCGAAGTTAATGACTTAGGCATTCTCTGCCACTTAACCCCGAAATGAGAATGCTCAGAACTCACGGAATTTTTTCAGGGCTGCCATTGTTAATGATTGAATCCTACCAATAAAGTATTTGATGATATGTTTATTCCAGGGTGACCAAAGAACATCGAGAAGGTCTCATCAAAAACGCCAAAACTTTATTCGTAAAATGTCGAGACAAGATTCGTGACATTCAGAACAAATATGTCAAAACCGTGAAGAACAAGGAGAAGTCCGAAGGTCTTTCACAGGATGATGTGCGCAGTATTAATGAACAGGTACTACAATTGCTTTTTTTTAATTTTGGGTTTAATGTCGCTTTCAACTGCATGGTCATATCACGACGATGGTGTTACCCTCCATTATTTTTATTTTTTAAAGATGAGTGTTTCACCGCCTTTTTTTATTTCGTGCCCATGAAACAGGAGCTACTATAGACGCTTGTGGTCTATGTTTCAGCCTGCCCATCCAGTGGTATGCCTCTCTTCTAATGCACGATAAGTCACACAATACTTCCCATTAGGTGTTGGTTCAACGTTGTTGAGTGGAAGAGAATGGAAATAAGAGAAACATGTTGGTGACACAATACTTCCCATTTAGGTGTTGGGTCAACATTGTTGAGTGGAAGAGAATGGAAACTAGAGAAACGTGTTGGTTTTTAGTCATTTAATAAATCGTTTCTGGTTTCTCTTCCAGCTGAAAATCATCGCAGATCAGTACATAGAGCAGGCTGAGAAAATGACCAATGATAAACAGCAGGAACTGAAGGGAGAAGCCAAGTGATCTGCGCAACTGTCGAAAGACCTGAGCTAGTGAATCTGTCTGGAGTCTGTGCTATTCAGCCCAACTCCACAAAACTATAGTAGACGAGATCTAGCATGTCATATGAATCATGGATGCGCAGTGTACGATTTTATGAACTTGCGGCTTGAGACAACATGACCCTCTATTGTTTTTTTTTTACCTTAATTCGCACCCTTGTCCGAGTTGTTAGAGAAAGAGAAAAATACATTCTTAAGGTAGATTTGTAAACCTAGAGGCACCGCACATTTCCCCTCTTTGGTATCCTTACTCGTGCTACATTTCGTTCGTCTACTATACTTTTTACCTAAGCAAATAGAAAATATGGTAAAACAATTCCATAATATGTTGAAGGTAATCTGTTATAATGAAAAAATTTCAAACTCAAAGCTCTTGGTTACTGATCATTAAAATGTGTTCACTTTTTAACTTAGCTCCATGTTTAGCTCTAAACCAAGATGGGATTAATTATTTCTTGGAGGAAATTTTCTAGAGACTCTTGTTCATAGTTTGCTATTGTGAAGTTATCCCTTACTTCTTTCAATGAAAAACTATGTACGTAAGGGTTTAATTTTTTTCTTTTAAATTTGGACTCAAATTTACAGTGGAAAAAACAAACAAGAATACAAAATTTCAATTTATTTATCAATTGTTCAACATAAAGCTAAACACTTTTGCTTTGTAGCAATTGTTCAACATAAAGCTAAACACTTTTGCTTTGTAGTAACTTCAAAACTTCTGAAGATGAGATACTGAATTTTACATAAAATTAGGCATCGAACGACATTTGAAAGATGCCATCATCACTTTTTATTAAAAATACAAAGCCATATTCAAATAGCAGCTTGCGGAAAAAGTTTTTAAATTTTCTCATATTTTTTTTTACAGCCAGAATCTTGAGGGTCAAATTTGAGTAGCCAACCACAAAATTATAACCTTGCTATACATACTTATTACCTATAGAGTAGTCACCGTAGCAGAGTGAGTTAGCGCGCTGGGCATTGCACGCAAAGTGACCTGGGTTCGATCCCCAGCGGGGCAGGAATTTTTCTGCTCTGTACTTGGATGTTTGGGGTCCACTCATACCTCGTGAGGAAAAATGAGTAGTTACTTGTATGAGTAACGACCAGTGGCGACATTACCAGAGTAAAAAGAAATTAATGTAATAGAATAATTCGAAATGTAAAGGAGGCTCTTAGTAATGCTGCTCCACCCACAAAAATTGTGAAGAGGCCTTGTGCTTCACCACAAAGAAATTCGTACATACTTATTTCCTATAGTACGTTGATTATCTCTAATGATCTTACAATGAGCCCTGGTGTGTTCAAAGAACCATTAATGCTAGCTTATAGTCATTTAGGTAATTATTCATTTAATTTTATAGGTTACGTTACATACATAGGTGAAAAAGGAACCGATTGCAGTTATTTCTATACCTTATAGGTAATAGCAAGCAAAAGTAAGAATTAATCTATTGACCCTCCTCTCCCGGTAACACATGCTTTCCCTCCGCTGCATTAATTGACACTGAAGCTGTCCATTGTTGAAGCGCTCATTAAATAGTGCATTCCTGGCATGCCTCTTACACGCTAATTGTAATCGAAACCAATGTCATTGCAAATTTTTAACCCTTGCACTGGTGACGAGGAATCGCCAAGCCACTGTCAATGGTTTCATAATGAACTAGTCACCGTAGCAAAGTGAGTTGGCGGGCTAGGCATTGCACGCATGGTGACCTGGGTTCGATCCCCAGCGGGGCAGGAATTTTTCTGCTCTGTACTAGGATGTGCGGGGTCCACTCACACCTCGTGAGGAAAAATGAGTAGTTACTTGTATGAATAACGACCAGTGGCGGTATTACCAAAGTAAATAAATTAATGTAAAAGAATAAATTATTCGAAAAGTGAAGGAGGCTCTTACTAATACTGCGCTACCCACAAAAATTGTGAAGAGGCCTTGTGCTTCACCACAAATAAAATCATACATACGTGTCAATGGTTCGATAATGATATCACGAGTTCTCTGCGTTCAATACACCATTTCTCGTAAGATTATTGAAGTTAAACAACGTTCAGCCAGCGTCGATGGCATGTTGAATACACCGGTTCCCTTCAGAACACCGAAGTTAAGCGACATCCAGCGAGGTTAAGACTTGGATGGGTGACCATTCAAATTCTAATTCTCGTGACGCTGGCTTTTCCCGGCCCCACTCAGGCTGGGTGAGGTCAATGTGAGTAGCAGGTTTGTGAGTTTCCTGCGAATGGAGGGTAAAACCCCCGTCGTGATATTACCATGGCAGTTGAAAGCGACGTTAAACCCCACTTAAAAAAAAAAAAAAAAAAAAAAAAACAACGTTCAGCTAGGTTTAGACTTTGAGCTTGCAATTAGCTCAGTGTTTTAGCACTCGCTTGACTTGCGGAAGGTTCCGGGTTCGATCCCCCGTGCTGACAAAAAAAAATCTATTTTAAATTTAATTACCTACAGTTGTTTGTAAGGGATACCTTCCGGTGCGCTCGTGTTGACCCAGCACCTAAATGGGAAGTATTGTCACTTCTCGCCCATCAGAGGGGTGACATACTACAGAATGGGCATGCTACAAAACAGACCACAAGCGTCTACAGTAGCTGCTGTTTCATGGCTACAAAATAAAAAAGGCTGTGAAACACTCATCTTGAAAAAAACTCTGAATCTCAGTGGACCACTGTGCGTGTTCACACTGTCCACTCGGTATCCAAGCTGTGTGAGTTTGGTTAACTATCTGTCTTGGTAGCTCAGTTGTAAAGGCGGCACTCTGTGAATCCAGAGGTCGCGAGTTCGAAACCTAGCCGTGACATGACAAGTTATACTCCCAATTTCCGTGCTTACTGATGGAATAATGGGACTTAATAGTCCGAATCGGGCAGTATAAATAAGGCGATATTATTATTAAACCAACTTGTGATTTTCCATTGAATAGAGAGTAAAACCTACGTAAATTACCTCCGAAAAATTAACTGATTAACTTTAAGGTAAACTAAAGTCCAGGAGTTTTTATTGATAAGTAAAACAAGGTGTCATCTTCTCTTTTCATCGGAATCACTGATAATATGCTTACAGCATTGCCTCTTTGAGTGGCAATGCTGATTTGTTGAAATAGAAATTCACTGACCCTAGTGTTCCAGTTTTTTCTATGAGCTTTTTTCCAATTTCTTTGACCCAACGTTTTCCTTCCTCCGAAAAATTAAGTGTTATCATATATTTTGTGTGAATCACGATATGATATCACAATTATTCAGTCTCTCTTTAATAAATAAATGTTTGCCTAACTTGGGACTCGAACCACCGGCCTCCGGTCACGAGTCCGCCATCTTACTAATGAAGGTTGGTTGACCTCGAAAAGAGACGTAAAATAGAAATAGAACTTAGAGAAAATTGGTTAAACACAGTTACAGTTGGTTAAACATGGTTCGTATAAGTCTGAAAATTACCAAAACCAACATTTTTTTCTCTACCAGAAAATAGTGTTTTTCGTATAAAGGATAGTACTGTCAAATTTTGGACTAACGCTCCTCCTTGAGAAATGCTATCTTCTCATACAGGACGATATGGTTCATCTATACATATTCAAGCGTCTAAATGTTACTATTGTACTCCTTGCTAAGAAATGAACTTTAATTTTTATATTTTACATTTTCCAACAAAATTTAATTAAAGATAATAACAGGCTGTGAAACTACTCTCTAATTGAATAGCTTGAATACCGAAAAGGCTAATGACTCGCTAATTGATCAACAGGTGATAAAATTATAAATTACGTGTGTCAATGAAAAAAAGACAATTAAAAAAGCTTGTGAATATTTCTTTTACTTTTTGACTCGAGTAACACGTGTATTTTTTACTTTCGACTTTTTTTAAATTAATTTTATGAAAATTTTGTTTTAAGTTTTTTGCAATCCTTTTAATATTGTGTTAAAACATCCACTGACGAACATATTATTTTTAAATTTATCTTTAATCCTATTACTCTAAACTAAAGTTGCACTCTTTCAATATACCTTTCTGATTCTATGTTAAATAATTTGTAATTTTAAGAAGCTTTTTCTACAATTGAAGACTTACGAATAGTAACCCGAAGACATAAGTACAAGAAACACAAGATGAAGGCATCAAAGTTTACTATAATGAAGAGCAAGTCTTATATCTTCGTTAGCAAGAGAGATATCTAAGTTCAAACTGTTTTAATTGACTTGTTCAAATAATAGAGTGACTTTTTTAATTCAGTGTAATACCTTTTTGTTCACTGACACTGTACACACTTTTTAAAGAAGTGAAACATATAACGTTGTAAAACATTATAACTTAGAAGGTGACCCAAAAGTGAACGATATAACATTGCAGTGTTATAATTATTTCATACATCACCTCTACGCGAACGATATAACATCGTTCTATAAGTGATTACAACTATCAACTGTTGAAACTTTCGCTGAGTAAATTCTTGAAGAAAAAAAAAGACTTCAATAGAAAGAAGTGCTGTTTTAATATATCTGAATAAAGTAAACTTATCAGGAGGTTCTTAGCAGATTCCTCAATACATTTCCCGGGCCTTTGTTCTATGAAGATTATCAGCACCTGCTTGAACACAATATTAAGTTTGAAAGTCTTGTTCTTATTGATCAATATAATGGGTTGTAAGTATTTTAGTCTTTCTTTATTTTGTGTATAATAAGTCATTATTTTTTAGTGCTACCTTAATTGCATTCACCCCAGAATAAGATAGAAGCGAAGTTAGTCAGCTAATCCTGGAAGACATCAAATATTATTTTTGTAATAAATATTTGCTCCGGGTGGTAATAAAATCCACGGTCATAAATATAATAGAGGTACAAGTACATAGTACATACATACAATATGTATAATAATTGTATATTATGTTTTTGGGGTGAAAATACTTTCAGAAAGATGATTTTAGGTCCCTTAAATGTTTCCTCAAATGGCCCTTTGAGGAGAAAGCCTTAAAAACCACTGTGTAAGAAAATAAACTTCAATATACATATCTATCTACGAGCAGCGAGCTATCTAAAGCAATTGGTACAACGTTCCCTACAGACATGATTGGATTTTTACCATCCTATTTAGATAACCATCCTAAAAAGTTAAGATTAAAACGCTGATAGTTATAATGTGTTCCGTTAAACTCTAGCAACATGCAATCTTGGAAAGCGTGTGTATATAAAATCATGCTAACTTTTAGTCGAAATTTTTCTCATTTACATTTTCCTCCTGAGTTTGAAGAATTATTTATTATTGTTTTAAATTCCGGCGAAATTTTCAGGAATAACAAATTTTGTTTGTGGAAATGGAACCTATTAACACTGAGTTAGAAATGCATGATCTCTGAGGCCGGTAGGTAATTCTATTGTGTTGGTTTCTTATCATCTGACCGTGGCGACCAGAATTGACAAAATTCTGTCACATAGTTATCTACATAAGTATATAATTTTACTGTACTTACATACATAACTGGATAATTATATAATTATTAAGTTGGAATGTACCTACCGATAATTAATAGATGCATACAAAAGTTCTGGGCTTAATAGCTTTGTGCTTTGCCCTCATTAGATTTAATATTATTATTATTATTGAAACTTGTTTACCAACTAGGTTTAGAAATAGATTGTCAACTATGCCTCAAAAGATCGTACCGGAAAATTATCAGATGAAAACTGATCGAGTTTTCTAGGTCATCATCACACGTACGAAAGGCCTTGTCTAACTTCTAACTATCATAGCGTTTTGTTTTGAATATCCCATTTCGTTTTGAAAAATATGGCATGTCGTTTGTTTTTTGACTGTTGAGTTTTCATTTTTGGCTTAGCCTCCGTCAGGATCCTTCCTGATTATTTTTGCTTTTTTTTTACTGTGAATTTGGAATCATCACATAAGACAGTAAGTATAAAAAAAACTGAATATAATACCTAACTGAAAATTCTTTAAAAAAAAAAAAAAATTGTTTATGTATGTTCCTCTACAGAAGTGATTTTTCATATTTTCATTAGTTTTAAGACATAGGTATCAGTAAACTGTTTTCCCCCCAAATTATTTTTAGTGCTTTAAAAAAAAGAATACGGTTTAACGTTACTATTTTTAACTTTGAGAAAGGGTACCTACCATTCTATTATTTCAAAATCTGTAACAATATTATAATGTAATAAATTAATAGAATATAAAAAAACCGTCATATTTAACTGCGTGGTCATATCACAAACCTACTACCCACATTCACCTCGCCCAGCTTGGGTTGGGCTAGAATGCCAGCATCACGAAGTCTTCACTTCGCTGGACGTTACTCAACTTCGGTGATCATACGAGAACCGTTGCATTCAACGCGCCATCGACGCTAGCTCATCCAATCCAAGGGATAGGTTTCTTAATTGTTTTCACAAGTAATTGGTAACTAATTGTTATAAGGTTAGGTAATTGTGTATCAATGAGCATTGATCATAGTATGTACTTAAAAGTTATGTTAAACTCAATTAAAATCGTCATTTGACTATTTGTCTAACCATTTTATTGTCTATATCTAACGCCCAATTACTTTCTCTTACTAGGCACTTTAACTCTAACCATTTTTTGTCTGTATCTAACGCCTAATTACTTTCTCTAACTAGGCCCCTTTAACTCTGTGTCAAACAAAAACTTTTCAAACTCGATGAAAATACATACAAAAATCGGATTTTCGAGTTACAGGGAGTTCTTTATAAATCACATCAAGAATTTCTACAGTGGTGCCTCTAATACAAAAACTCAATGAAATTCGCCCTCATAGCCTAATAAAAAAAATTCCTAAAGAGCTGATAATGTGTTGAAATGAGAAAAGAATTTTTTGATGAATTCGCCTGGGAATTTTCTCCTCAAATAAAAATTTACCCGCGAGAAAATTTCAATTCGAAAACGAATATTTTCAAACGTAGAGTTTTGACGATAGGAAAAAAAAACGAGCAAAATTTTCCAGTTTTTCGTGTTGTCCCGCGCGAGAAGGAAAGTCAGTCGACAGTTGTGAGTTGCGTGGTTTTCCTCGGAAAAGTCTGATCAATTTGTTTTTCCGAACAAAATATATATTTTGCTCTCTTTGAAAATTAATTTTTAAAAAATCATAACTAAAGTGTGTTTCGGTGGATTCAAAATTTTCACACCCCAAGTTACCATTAGGATTTTTTTCGAATTAGGACCTAATTATTTGATTTTTTTAAAATAAATAAATTTATTTTAAATCCGAAAGTGAATATTTAATATAGGTAGGTTATTTGTTGTTTATTTTCACCTCCAGTTCATTTGGATTTCTACATTTCTGTGAGTATTTTTTATCATTACCTAAATAATTAGTTAGGGATTACTTAAAATTCAAATAATTTTATATGACTGACATTATTTTCCTTTAAATAATATTGTAATGATTCTTTTGTCCCCCTGTATCTGTTGTATCTCAATTTGTGAATTTCGCTCCCTGGTCGCGCTTCAGTTATATTCGTCATTAAAATTCTGGCTAAGAAGATGGCCCTATTTAGAATAGTACCTATACAAAAACCGACCTCAGTAGCTTGATCGATAAGGCGGCGGACTTGCAACCTGGAGGTCGGTGGTTCAATAATAATTCTCGGTGTCAGCGTAGATTTAGTAAAGCGAGTTTGAGTAGTTGTGAATATAACGAAAGTGACTAACACAAATATGATAACTTTTTTACACTTTTTAGTACCTGTACAATCTGTACATCATACCTATTTAATTAATCACTAGATTATAAATTAAATAATTCTTCTGTTGGGAAGGTGAAGGGTAAAGAATAGGGTGGGCCGAAAAAAGCGAATTTTTGAATCGAGAATTTTAATAGCAAAAAAAAGTTGCAGCATGGTCAGACGTTTCCAAAAGTATAACTTTTGTCGAAATTGGATGTTATCTTCCACTGCCGCAAAGCGGTTGAAGTTTGGCGGAAAAGTCGAAAAATGGCATTTTGGACCCCACTTTAAGAAATTTAAAAAATAGTAGATGAACATCTAAGAAGCTCAAATTTGTTTCAAATTACTCAATATGTATTCTAATTTTATATATAGACTAAAAATAATGAGCTTTTTGAACTCTGTTCTGTATACAGGGTGATCCAAAATCATAAAATACCACTTTTTTATGTGATTTATATGGGGTATATTATGTTTATATTTATTGAATTATTTGAATTAATTCTTCGATATTGGGAAACAAAATTATCAAATATTAAATATATGATAGTGCTGGACAGTTTGGATGATATTTGCACACTTCAGAAATACAGGGTGGCCAAAATTTTCATAAATTATGATGACTTTTTTTTATGTATTTAGTTCATGGTTTTTTTTTACATTACAACCATGTAAATATTATGCTAAGCAGTTTTTGGGTACATAAAACATATGTAAGCATAATAAAAAGGATAATAAGACAGTCTCTTATCCAAGATATTCCGTATGGAGCCCAGGTGATTGATGGAAAGTCTTGGGTGGAAGGAAATTTTCACCCAACACAGTGCACCTTGGAAAATATCTCGTAGTAACATTGGAGTGGCAGCATAAACAATAGTAGATCAACAAATTATCTCAATACATAATATAATGATATAGTTGATCGATAAGGCAGCGCACTTGTAACCTCTAACCTGGAAGTCGGTGGTTCAAGTCCTGGATTCAGCGTATATTTAGTAACTCGATTTTGAGTAGTTGTGATATCATGAAAGTGATTAACACAAGTATAGTAACTTTTTTTAATGTTGTTTGCTCATCAGTAGAAGTTAATTTAATTTGCTTACATTTCTTTAGACAATAAATAGAATCTCCTCCAATGATTTTCCACTGCGCACAGTACCCAAAGTAGATATAACATTCCCTCGCTATTCAGCGAGAGAAAAGCCATTGTTTAAGGTACATTTTTGCCTTTAGAGCTACCAGTTGTTGTTGTTAATTTGTTACCAATACCAAAGAGATTTTCTAATCTGAAGGACTTAACTACTCTATTTTTTTCTGAAACCACAAATGGCATAAAAGACCAGCATAATATACATATGATATATTTTAAGAACCTATTTGGTTATTTTTACCAAATCATTACTTTTTTTCCCAATGGAAATAGGTGTAATGTATACCTATGTATGACCTCAGAAATCCAATCGCCATTATACCTAAGCTATTAAAACTATTAAATAGCAGAGAGACTCAAAGAACTAGGTCGGAAAGATATCAAAAGACGCGATATAAAAAAAATCGTTGTTGGGAGGGTTCGGGAGAGCTTCGTCGCGTGGTGGAGCCACCTAGAACACATGGTAGCTAGACCTTACACAGTTATTTTAATAATAATAATTCAGGAAATAGAATGGTCAAACTATAAGGTAAAATACAACAACGATAAGGGAATAAGTTCCCTATACAACCTATTCCCCAAGGTGCACTGTATTGGGTGAAAATTTCCTTCCACCCAAGACTTTCCATCAATCACCTGGGCTCCATACGGAATATCTTGGATAAGAGACTGTCTTATTATCCTTTTTATAATCTTTATATATGTTTTATGGCCCCAAAAACTGCTTAGCATAATATTTACATGGTTGTAACGTAAAAAAAAACCATGAACTAAGTACAAAAAAAAGTCATCATAATTTATGAAAATTTTGGCCACCCTGTATATCTGAAGAGTGCAAATATCATCCAAACTGTCCAGCACAATCATATATTTAATATTTGATGATTTTGTTTCCCAATATCGAAGAATTAATTCAAATAATTCAATAAATATATACATAATATACCCCATATAAATCACATAAAAAAGTGGTATTTCATGATTTTGCATCACCCTGTATACAGAACAGAGTTCAAAAAGCTCATTATTTTTAGTCTATATATAAAACTAGAACACATATTGAGTAATTTGAAACAAATTTGAGCTTCTTAGATGTTCATCTACTATTTTTATAAATTTCTTAAAGTGGGGTCCAAAATGCCATTTTTCGACTTTTCCGCCAAACTTCAACCGCTTTGCGGCAGTGGAAGATAATATCCAATTTCGACAAAAGTTATATTTTTGGAAACGTCTGACCATGCTGCAACTTTTTTTTGCTATTAAAATTCTCGATTCAAAAATTCGCTTTTTTCGGCCCACCCTAGTAAAGAACCCAAAACCCAAGACTGCCTCCTCATTGAGATGCAAAGAATAATGTATTTTAACCAGAAAATAGAATCCTTGGCTTTTTACTGACTGGCTTGAATTGGTAGAAGCACCCCAAATTTCGCCTCTGATAACACAAAGAGGCGTAAACAACATTTTCGAAATTTTACAGGAGAGCCAAAATGAGTTTTCTTGTGCATAAATTTTCTGTTCACGGTAGGAACATTATCACTTCCCTGTACCCGTGAAGGACCATACGAACTCTTTCTGTTGCCAAATTTGATTATTTAACTGTGACTATCGAATCCTGTTCGTATATTGTCATTATTTTGATCATTTTTGGGATACGCCTGATTTCAATTTTTGTTGTATCTTTTTTTTTATTATTATAATTGGATTACGTCTATTTGTGAGAAGAAAATATAGCACTAGTAGACTCAATCCAAGTAATAAAACCGATTTCAAAAATTTGTGGTTTACGCCTCTTTGTGTTATCAGAGGCGATTTGTTTAGCAATTCAACGGTTTTGGATGACCAGGGCCCGCAAGGGTTTTTACTGTATTAAGAGGTACGAAGATGTATTGCTCTCGTGAAACGCCTAGATATTGTGTTCGATTTTCCTTTGAGCTAAAAGGTTCTCACAAGAGATTTAATTCCATTAGTCGATGGCTTTTCTCTATATCCTTCCTCTACTAACTCACAAACAACAATGTTTGTCGTCTAATTTTTTTTTACCGAACTCTGGACTCGAACCACCGACTTCCAGGTTACAATTCCACCGCCTTATCGATCAAGCTACTGAAGACGGTCTATTGTATAAATCTGTTCACATAAATATAAAAGCGAAATCTATTCACTCACTCACTGATTCACTCACCACTCCGTTGTGCAAAATTTTTTCTGATGACTACATAATTACAAGTTTGTATACCTATAGGTACAATGGTAAGACGGGAAAAACTTTAACCACAACATCAAAGGGTTGAACTTTTGGGTTCATTAATCTTAAGAGAGAAAGTTTTTTTTTCTCTTCCTTCATTAGAGGTATTTCAAAGATTACGACAGAAGGTAAAGTGGTATTCCAAAAAAAACTAGTTACCTACAAATAAAGGTTAGCCAGCGTCGATGGCATGTTGAATACACCGGTTCCCTTCAGAACACCGAAGTTAAGCGACATCCAGCGAGGTTAAGACTTGGATGGGTGACCATTCAAATTCTAATTCTCGTGACGCTGGCTTTTCCCGGCCCCACTCAGGCTGGGTGAGGTCAATGTGAGTAGCAGGTTTGTGAGTTTCCTGCGAATGGAGGGTAAAACCCCCGTCGTGATATGACCATGGCAGTTGAAAGCGACGTTAAACCCCAATTAAAAAAAAAAAAAAAAAAAAAAAAAAAAAAACAAATAAAGGTTAGTTAATTTTCCTCTTTCCAAAAAACTTACTTAATCCTCCTTCCTCTCCTCCTTTTTCCTGGGACTGCTTTGAGCATGAACCTCGCCTAGTGGTTACATTCAACCAAAGAGTGTTATTATTATTCCTCCCTGTGCCAGACCCATGTTTGTTCTAACGGGAGTCATTCACTTTGATTTTCATTAATAATAATACTCTTTAGTGGAAGGTAACCACCAGGCGAGGTTAATGCTCAAAACATTTTCTACCACCTAACCCTCAGAGTCTTATTATTATGTGGTCACAATATCAAATAATTGAGGAAAAAATCATGCACTGGGTGAGGTGATTCCCACAGACTGGGTTGGACCGGAACGCCAGCATCACGAAGTCTTCACTTCGCCGAACGTTGCTTAACTTCGGTGATCCTACGAGAAATATTATAAAAAGTTGAAATCTATCACATTTGTGTTAATCACAATTGTTTGGACTTGAACAACTGACCTTCACTTATTCCGCCGTCTCATTGATCAAGCTATTGAGCTCATTTTTCAACTTTATTAAACATATTAAACTTCCACAAAACAAGGTTCACAATATTTTGTGAATCTTAGTGTGGAATGTCAACCAAATGAAAGAAAATGAGAAAGAGACAAGAGAATGAAACTCGAATATTAGATCAAGTTTTATTTACATAGAATATAATTATACATACATAGAAATTGACATTAATAAAACAAAAAAACAAAACTTGATCAAGGGCGGTGCTAATGCCAATGGCATTCTCTTCTGACAACTGTCCGCTAATACTTTCTTTTTTTTTTTTCTTCTTTTTTTTCCTTTTAGGCGCTTTAACTCTGCTGGAGCAGGTCGTTCGCGCCGATATCCTGTTTCTAAATCATGGTATACATTTCTAGTTTTTTCAGATATTTAATAAGTGAATCAACACTTTAATCATTGTCATCTAATAGTGCTGGAGGAACAGGAAATGAAGATCTAATATTGGACTTTGGGGGACATGATAAGAGATGTGACTAATACTTTCCCGTTTTCTTTCAGTGGTTATTTTGAGCAGCTGCAACTTGTACAAGATGAAGAAGACCCTCTACGAGCCGGACGCTGAGCTGGCACGGAAGTCCTACATCGGCAGCATGGACAAGTATCGGGAGGTGTACGCCAAGTCCGTTCAGAACCCCGAGGAGTTCTGGGGACAGATCGCGAAGCAGTTCCACTGGGAGACGCCCATCGATTTGAACAACTTCCACTCGTACAACTTCAACGTGACCAAGGGCCCCGTCAGCATCAAGTGGCTGGAGGGCGCCAGCACGAACATCTGCTACAATCTGCTCGACAGGAATATCCGGCTGGGATTGGGCGACAAAGTGGCGTTTTACTGGTAAGTCACTTGCCTGTATGTTTCATAGCATTAGCTTTACTTCTTATTATTATTTATTATTAAACATGTTGGATCAAGTTTTATTTACAAATAACATAGAATATATACTTATACATACATAGAAATTAAAATTAACAAAACAAAACTTGATCAAGGGCGGTGCTAATGCCAACGACATTATCTTCCGCACCACCCTTGATAAAAAAAAAGGATAAAAGAGAGAAAAAAGAAGAAGACAAAGACAAAGAAAAAATAAAAGAAATTATATACATAAGAAGAAGAAAAATAAAATAATGAAATATGGGTTAATGGGGGGGGGGGGGGGGGGGGGGGGTGTGAAAAAAAAAGGAGGGCTACACAATTATACAAAATATACAATATACAACATAATTATATACAGTATCACTGATCCAATGCAAAAATGTATTCCTTTGATTTCATCTTAAATAACGTACGACTTTCCAAGACTCTGAGTTCCTCTGGAAGCTGATTCCACAATCTGGCAGCATTTACAGTGAAACTTTTACTCATGAAGTCTGTGCGATGAAGTGGAATGTTGAGGAGGTGTTGTGAACGTGTATTGTGTGAATGAAAACTTTGCAGAGGTTGAAATGTGGAGTGTAATTACTTACTTACTTTCCGTAAAACTTACTTACTTTCCGTACTTACTTACTTTGGTGGTGAAAGGATCAATATGGGTATGAAGCTAATAGTTCTAATCTATGCAAGTCTGACAATTTAGAGTAAAGAAGACCCGTAGTATGCCTCCCCTCTGATGGGCGAGAAGTGACACAATGCTTCCATATTAGGTGCTGGGTCAACACGAGCCCACCCGGAAGACATCCCTTACAAACAATTGTAAACAAATTAAGAATACAATTTTTTGTTGGCACGGTGATCGAACCCGGGACCTTCCGCGTGGCAAGCGAGTGCTTAACCACTGAGCTAATCGCGCGCTCTTATTATATACAATGTAGAGTTTAGACAGTTTATTGCACGCGGAAGAAACCTTGCTTATTGTCTCTCTGTGCAGACTGGTGCAGAGGGTTGGATTCAATGTTCCTCGAAATCCTTTCACCTTCTCTCTTGTACCACGGAAATCAAAACCTATGGACCATTAGCCCTTGTCTAGCAGCAATAGCTGGATTTCAAGAAATGCCCTTGATCTTTGAGACCAGTCAGAGCTTACAAGAAACATAGGTTAGCAACATAAAGGTCTTTGTGATTAGCTCAGTGGTTAAGCACTCGCTTACCATGCGGAAGGTCCCGGGTTCGATCCCCCGTGTTTATAAAAGTTTATTTTTTTATCGACACTGGGGATTGAACCCGGGACCTTGTGCATGGTAAAAATATATTTTATTCTTAATTTGGTTACAATTGTTTGTAAGGGATACCTTCCGGTGCGCTCTAGTTGACTCAGCACCTAAATGAAAAGTATATTGTGTCACTTCTCATCCATGAGAAGGGAGGCATACTACGGTATGAGCAAGCTACAACTCAGACCACAAGCGTCTACAATAGCTGCTGTTTCATGGCTACTAAAATAAAAAAAGGCTGTGAAATAATCATACGAATAACAGTATCTCTGATAACAATCGTGATTTCATAATTATTATCCAAACTATTTTTAATAAATGTATGCCTTACTTGGGACTCGAACCATTGACCTCCACGTTACGAGTCCGCCGCCTTATCAACCGATCTACTGAGATTGGAGGGATACCACTTGTAAATTAGGATCTCAGTAAAATTTATCAATCCGATTTTATCGTACTAAATCCACGTTCGATTTTTTACAAAGCGTTTCCCGTCACAAAGTAAGGCTAAGCCTGAGTCGAACATTGATAAGATACAAAAAGAAAGGTAAATATAGTAATTAATCAAGCAATAGGTGTTTCACCTTGGAAGTGTTATACCGCCTGTCCCGCCTGTAATAACAAAGATTTGTTCATGCATTCGCACACATAATAAAATTGCATGATGTACGGGGTAGTCGGGGTACGAGTAAAAGATACTAGCGAGATTTGGAAGGTCAGGTACTTACCTCACGTAAAAAAGTAAAAGTAATCTGAACAAAGATTTTTGTTTGCATCATCTACTGATCTACTGATTTTATTACGCGGTCTTCTTGGGGCGTGAAAAAAGACCAAATAAATCAAGACATGACCGTACTTCTGGTAGACAAGTGGTTAACGCGCTGGTCTGATAATCCAGGTAGCGTAAGGATCCGTTGGTTCGAATCCCAACGTCCTGGTCATTAAAATTAACTTTCCTGTGGGTTCTTCATGTTAAGATCCATGGTTTGTCTGTCAACTTGACGGAAAACCATCACTTCCGACATTGCTGTTTGTAATATAATGCCACAATGGCATGTTTATTAACGGCAAGAAACCATTTACAAGTGTTACATAAAAACACAATATTAAAAAAAATACAAAAATATAGGTAGGTTACGTAGTCAGCTCAATCCTTTAATGCTTCTAAATTGATGAATAATTCCTTTTTGTGATTAACTCAAATATGATTGACCTTGAAAATCTGTTTTCTACAAAGGAATTTATTCTAGAGGGTAGATGGAAGTTTCCTACTGCAAAAAAATAATAATTTTATTGCTGATAGTAATTTATTTTTGTCTAGAAAATATTAGCTAACATTATTCTTACTAAGGTCGTTCAACATCACGCGATTAGTAGAGATAAGAGTTCATGAGACCAGAATCGCGAAAACCATCACTTATTATCGAGATAAGACTTTTACAAGTACATATCGTATGAAAGTATGATAAGCAGATAAGTACTTTTATCAAAAAAATTATCAACTTGAACTTGGACGGATCTTTCTTTCCAAAATAAATAAGTCACCGTGGCCGCATGGAGCAACGCACTAGGATTGCACGCATGGTGATCTGGGTTCGATTTCCAGCAGGGTAGACATTTTTCTGCTCTATACTTGGATGTCCGGGGTCCACTATAGTACCTCGTGAGGAAAGATGAGTAGATACCTATTTGTATGGATAACGACCAGTGGCAGCTATACGAGAAGGGATTAGGATATCAGTATAAAGAGAAAAGTGAGAAGTTGTATTAGAATATCGAAACAGCAAAGAAGCTGTTTCGAGCTTCTTTGCTCTCATCACCAGGTAATAGTTCTGAATATCCATGCCATCAACTAACCTCTCTATTTTCATCAGTATAAACCGAAAAGTGAGAAGTTGTATTAGATGTACATGAATATCAGAACATACCTGGACAGCGGTTTCGTTATAAATATATAACCTTACTAGTTCTAATTAGTGGAGTGATTGTTGAAGTCAACACCCTCAGGTGCTGAGGTCACATTGCGATCTCCTTTTTAACATTCACACTCAAGTTGATGTGAGCACATCACAGGTCTGGTGGAAAATATAGTAGTGTAGCTCAGCTGCCTATGTACGTATACCTACTGATCATGCCTTTATCACCCTAGACACTATTATGATCGTGATCATTGCGTGCGAAAAAAATTGTTTCCTAGAATATTTCCACTCAATTATTCTTGTTATACAGGGTGTAACATTATCATTATACAGGGTTTAACATCATCGCAGTGGGGACAGCGATGGTTGTCAGACGTTCTGTAATGTATTGTGAGTAGATAAGTGAAATGTTGTGTAATGAGTAAAGTAATGTGTTGTGTGTACCTAGATACCTAGAGTAAAAAAAGAAGTTGTAGGTAGATGTAAATGATTCTCTAGTTCTTGCATATTTCATAAATGTTCCTATTCTGAACCATTTTTTCACATCACCAACCATACTTTCTTAGATCTTCCTATTAAATTTGGTTCATTTCAATTTCCTTCGATAGTGTCTAGACTTCTAGAGGTAATATAATAATAACAATCTTTAGTGGAAGGTAACCATCAGGAGAGGAATGCTCAAAGCATTTTTGCACAGAGGTATGTAGTTCTCAGCTCAAGCCAGGGTGTATCAGGAATTCATAAACTACTTATCTTGAAACATTTTTTGTCTGGCTAGAGGACGTTAAACATTGAGAAGACCAGTGTCTCGCTAGAGGACTATAAACAGAAAATGGAATAGTCATCCCTAACAAGCTAGGCTAGCTTGCAGTTTCCGAAGGGTTTAATAGCCCAAGTTCTCACGATTAATCGCAATGGTTGATCGCACATAGAAATAAGTATGTGGTTCAGAACTAGCCAACCTTTCCACTTAAGTTGGCTGGAGACCATCACTTCCCCCAGCTGTAGCCAAGCTGGTTACAACAACATCAAAAACAACAAATTATTTTTGAACATAAATGCTGAACGACCTGAAAAACTGCAGAAATATTACGAAAACTGGTGTATTCAAACAATCGCATAAAGAATTATCGAAAACAATCTTAATAACAAATGTGTGTTGGTAGGGTAATATGCAATTAACTATTTTTACTTGAAAATTGTCATGGGAACATGTCAGACATACCATTGGGTAGTAGAAACCTGATAAACTGGGTTGAATTATTTATTATAGGTTCTATTTAAACAGGCCAAGAACTTTAGCAGTAAGTACCTACAGCCTGGTTTACCTATAATATGGTACCTAAACATCTTTTCACCAAGTCTATAAACATCAATAGAACTATCATTCTTATTTTACCTCTTTTTTCTGCGTCATTCTTCTCCTCTTCCAGCTCTCTCTCTCTCTCTCTCTCTCTCTTTTACTTCTGCGTCATTCTTCTCCTCTTCAGCCTCTCTCTCTCTCTATCTTTTACTTCTGCGTCATTCTTCTCCTCTTTTGCCTCTCTCTCTCTCTCTCTTTTACTTCTGCGTCATTCTTCTCCTCTTCCAGCTCTCTCTCTCTCTCTTTTACTTCTACGTCATTATTCTCCTCTTCCAGCTCTCTCTCTTTTTTACTTATGCGTCATTCTTCTCCTCTTCCAGCTTTCTCCCTCTCTCTCTCTCTCTCTTTTACTTCTGCGTCATTCTTCTCCTCTTCCAGCTCTCTCTCTCTATCTCTCTCTCTCTCTCTCTTTCTCTCTCTCTTACTTCTGCGTCATTCTTATTCTCTTCCAGCTCTCTCTCTCTCTCATTTACTTCTGCGTCATTCTTCTCCTCTTCCAGCTCTCTCTCTCTCTCTCTCTCTCTTACTTCTGCGTCATTCTTATTGTCTTCCAGCTCTCTCTCTCTCTCTTTTACTTCTGCGTCA
This sequence comes from Bactericera cockerelli, assembly GCA_024516035.1. Classification (NCBI taxonomy): domain Eukaryota; kingdom Metazoa; phylum Arthropoda; class Insecta; order Hemiptera; family Triozidae; genus Bactericera; species Bactericera cockerelli. The sequence goes on along the minus strand of CM044959.1, from coordinate 16,237,840 downwards.
TTCTTCTTCTTTTCCAGCTCTCTCTCTCTCTTTTACTTCTGCGTCATTCTTCTCATCTTCTGCCTCTCTCTCTCTCTCTCTCTCTCTTTTACTTCTGCGTCATTCTTCTCCTCTTCCGCCTCTCTCTCTCTCTCTTTTACTTCTGCGTCATTCTTCTCATCTTCTGCCTCTCTCTCTCTCTCTCTCTCTCTTTTACTTCTGCGTCATTCTTCTCCTCTTCCGCCTCTCTCTCTCTCTCTCTCTCTCTCTCTTTTACTTCTGTGTCATTCTTCTCCTCTTTCAGCTCTCTCTCTCTCTCTTTTACTTCTGCGTCATTCTTCTCCTCTTTTAGCTCTCTCTCTCTCTCTTTTACTTCTGCGTCATTCTTCTCCTCTTCCGCCTCTCTCTCTCTCTTTTACTTCTGCGTCATTCTTCTCCTCTTTCAGCTCTCTCTCTCTCTCTCTCTTTTACTTCTGCGTCATTCTTCTCCTCTTTCAGCTCTCTCTCTCTCTTTTACTTCTGCGTCATTCTTCTCCTCTTCCGCCTCTCTCTCTCTCTTTTACTTCTGCGTCATTCTTCTCCTTTTCCGCCTCTCTCTCTCTCTCTTTTACTTCTGCGTCATTCTTCTCATCTTCTGCCTCTCTCTCTCTCTCTCTTTTACTTCTGCGTCATTCTTCTCATCTTCTGCCTCTCTCTCTCTCTCTCTCTTTTACTTCTGCGTCATTCTTCTCCTCTTCCGCCTCTCTCTCTCTCTCTCTCTTTTACTTCTGTGTCATTCTTCTCCTCTTTCAGCTCTCTCTCTCTCTCTTTTACTTCTGCGTCATTCTTCTCCTCTTTTAGCTCTCTCTCTCTCTCTCTTTTACTTCTGCGTCATTCTTCTCCTCTTCCGCCTCTCTCTTTCTCTTTTACTTCTGCGTCATTCTTCTCTTCTTCCAGCTCTTTCTCTTTTACTTCTGCGTCATTCTTCTCCTCTTCCGCCTCTCTCTTTCTCTCTTTTTTACTTCTGCGTCATTCTTCTCCTCTTTTGCCTCTTTCTCTCTCTCTCTTTTACTTCTGCGTCATTCTTTTCCTCTTCTGCCTCTCTCTCTCTCTCTTTTACTTCTGCGTCATTCTTCTTCTCTTCCAGCTCTCTCTCTCTCTATTACTTTTGCGTCATTTTTCTCCTCTTCCAGCTCTCTTTCTCTCTTTTACTTCTGCGTCATTCTTCTCCTCTTCCAGCTCTCTTTCTCTCTTTTACTTCTGCGTCATTCTTCTCCTCTTCCACCTCTCTCTCTTCTCTCTCTCTCTCTCTCTCTCTCTCTCTCTTTCTCTCTCTCTCTTTTACTTCTGCGTCATTCTTCTCCTCTTCCAGCTCTGCGTCCTCTACCATTTCCTTCTCCAACACAAGTTACCTTTAATACCTTAATGCATAATACAGCAAGGTTGCTTGTATCACTTCAATTTCTAAACACAAAAGAATTCTTTCCCACATTTACATAATAGTTTACATCCTTTGCAAACGTTTTACTATCTAGCAATTTTCGGTAAGTGTTTATACAAGTTTAGTAAACAAACTTTTACTTCTCCTATAACTGTCATCACAGAACTGATGATTGACAATGAATTTTAAAATATCACTCTGACCGTGAAGTTATCGTACTGTCCCAATTTATAAAGTAGGTAACAATTAAGCACTCATTTACAAAATGTATGTCCAACAACGTGATTTTTTCAAAATGTTTATTCAGATTGATCGAATGACTACACCTTTAAATGTTATACCGTTTCTTCTTCTTTTTGTTGCCTATCAAGATAGTCTGGCTGGGGAACTATAAACAGGGAGTAGACCAGCATTTCTGGGGGCCCTTGTCAGTTATTAGCCTCCTTGTAAAGACAGTGGTAGAAGTGCTGAGTCATTTCTCCACTGTCTGGCTACCATCGTTCACGGTGACGCCACCCTATGATGATCGAGAACAATTTGTCCTCACTGTTTTTATACAGCCAATCTATGTATTTTTACAAATAAATATTTATTTGGGTCTTTATTTGATATATATTGTACTTGGATAATTGTAATTTTAGGTTACCAGAAGCCCGTTCCAGAAACACTCTCCAAATTTCCGTTTCAGCTGACACATAACGCACTCTGATTGGTTAATTTGAACGCAATAACTAATCAGAGTGCGTTGTGTGATGGTTGAAACGAAGATTTAGGGATATGGAGAGTGGAAAATGTTTCTGGAATAGGCTACAGGTACCCTAGAATTAAGAATTGAATCAAATCACTCAAACAGAAGACATCGTTCTTATCTCTGAACCTCTATTTGGTAGATTGAGGTCGGAATTAATAGACGTTTTTGTAATACTTCTGTGGTGCTAAGTCATGGATTCCGTACTATGTAAGATAGGGAAAACCGACGCTTAGCAATGACTTGTGATTTAGAATTTGTCTATTAATTCCGCCCTGAGGTGTTTGATTCTCCCTCAAATCAAATACTTTTCAGATATTTGCATTCTGAACTTTCACCTACTTAACAGATTGGTAAATATTTTCTACCGACTGCGCCTTCTTTATTGAATAAACATAACATAACGAATTGATTCGAACCCAGGACACATGCGTAGAAGTCGTGTGCGCAACCCACTTGCACACACGGTGACTACCCGCCCACAATACCTACATACTATGGCAAGTTACTTATTTACTAATTGTTTTGTGGTTAATTGATTAACTGGTTTCTTATTCAGGTTTCATGGATCAGGAAATCAACTTATCAATTAGGAAGTTAATAGTATAACCACCAGCTATTATGCATAGAGATAGCTGCTTTCTTGTGTGTATATGTACAAGTACATACACATTCTAAAAAATAATCTCAGGATTAGTTAGTTATTCTCATACATTTCGTAATTAGTTAGCTCTTTGGCAACCGGACAAGGACTATACAGTAACAATGAAAACTGACTTTGATTTATTAGGTTGGTAGCTGGCAACGTTTAAAGTAAAGGTAAAGTATCCCAATAAACATGAAATCCAGCCGGGACATGACAATTAAGTTATCCTCAGATTTGGGATTTTTATCCCATAATAAGGTACACGGCCCATTTATCGCCACCTTAAGCTTCTTTCATTTTTGAATTTTTTTGTGTTATAGTTTTTTCTGTAAGAATTAAAGTAACACATAGAATTTTTAGTTGTTTCTTAAATCGAAATATTATTTAAAGCAAAATTAATCCTGAAACCGAAGGAAACATTTTTTCTCAGACCTCCAACTTTGGCGATATTAGGGTACAGTGTATCCTATTATCTTAGGATAGATTATTATTTTAGGATAGATTAATAATAAAGAGTAAACCTTAAGCACAGATTAATTATAAAGAGTAAACCCCAAAGAAACAATTAAAGACACTCACATGCAAGTAGTAACCAAAAAACTGAATTAATTCAAACTTGCTTACCTTGCAATATTATAAAAGCCCTTGTTGAAAATGAAAATGATTTTTTTTATTTTTTCGCGGGCACTCACGGTTGTTTTGAAAACAACGAGTAAACATTTAAAGATAATTACACAAGATGCTCATAATGAATGACGCCAATTTTAAATATCTACTGAGATAAGGAGGGTTGGCGAAATTAGGACCATGGCGATAAATGGGCCAGGTACCTTAATACGTTTTATAATACATTTTTGTAAGTTGCCAGCCTTCGTGGCGTAACGGTTGTGACTACTGCCCAGAGATCCTGAGTTCGATCCCCGGTTGGAGATTTTTCACACAGAAAATTCTGTTCCCTCTGTACGTGTGAAGCTGGCATTTCCGGCCCTACCCAGGCTGGTTGAGGTTAATGTGGGTTAGCTGGTACGATTCCCAGCGAATGGAGGGTAAAACCATCGTCCTAATTCAGGACGTTATATCAAATAGAATCGTTGGCGTTAGGAAGGGCATCCGGCCGTAAAAAATGTGCGAATTCAACCAACCTCAACCATCATGAGGTTGAACAACGTTGACCCTTCTCAAGCGGGATAAGACAGAGAAAAAGAAAGAAAATTCTTCACGTTTTGTCAGCACATACTGCTGGAATAATGGGTCTCGTTAGGCCTAGTCCGGTAGTATAAATAATAGAACTACATATCAGGTATTATTTTTATATCAAAAAATTGAGACTTTTCTATTTCACAGTTCGCTCATCTATTAATCTTCTAGATTCCGCCCAACTCAATCTCAAGTGTCAGATTCACTTTGGCATTACCTTCGATCCACTGGACCATTCATTTCAGCACTGACCTATACACGTCAGAGGAAGTCATTACCGCGATTACCTGACTCTTAGTGGTCACATTAATCATCAAACCTCCAGCCGTCTTTTCATCAAACGCTTTTTGTTATAATTTCGTTATCGCCTCTCCAGATCTAGACCGAAATGTCAGCCGCGCGTCCAATTTCAAGGTCAATAATAATTGGACGACCACAATGGAAGAGTTTAGTTGGGTTGTGTGGAAGAGATTGCCATAGGCAGTAACCCCGGCCTTTAGATAGGACATAATTATGTTTTTATATATTTTCTATTCTTTTTAATTTTATTGTATATATTGTTTCCATTTTTTCATTGTTAAAATAATTATTTGTATGTACATAATGTCCATTTATATCTAATAAAGTGTTGTATAATAATAAGAATAATGGAATGGAGTTTCACAATGAACTACATAGTATGTATAGAGTAACTATAACTATATACCTAGTAACTGGGAGGAGTAGAGCCGTGACTTTGATTTTGGACATCAGTATCTCAAGAACAAATCATTTTGTCGACTTTGAAAATTTGGGTGTAGGTATTTTTAATAGTATGCTAATCCCCCCAGAAACACCACTTCGTGGTTAAGAAAAAAAGAACGCCTCACTCAAAGAATGATTATAATTAGCTAAAAATAAATGATATCAAATTGAGAACACCTTGTCCCCTCTCTTTCTATATCTCTGCACTCCTCTCTGAATTTATTCCTCTTATGTTTATCTTTCTTTATCCTTTCTAGGGGTCATCCCAAACTTGATTTCTCTTTAAATTTACTTGTTGCACGGCAATAAAAAATGGCGGTCGGAGTATGATTTTTCTGAAGTTATTTGATTTGAATCGAGAAAATTACACCGCGACCGCCATTTTTTATTGCCGTGCAACAAGTAAATTTAAAGAGAAATCAAGTTTGGGATGACCCCTAGAAAGGATAAAGAAAGATAAACATAAGAGGAATAAATTCAGAGAGGAGTGCAGAGATATAGAAAGAGAGGGGACAAGGTGTTCTCAATTTGATATCATTTATTTTTAGCTAATTATAATCATTCTTTGAGTGAGGCGTTCTTTTTTTCTTAACCACGAAGTGGAGTTTTTGGGGGGATATCAGTTCTTTTTGTACGAAAATATAGGTTCATACACTACTGAAACATTAGGAATGACAAAAGTAAATAAGCTGGGAAAATGTGAATGTACCAAGTTGTCTTTTTTAAGATATAGTTTTAGCAGTAGGTATTTAATTTTTCTAAGGTCAATATGTATTTGGATCACAGATTTGGCCCCCTGAGTCCCCAAAGTGAGTAAATAATATATAAATTTTGCAATGCAAGATCTTTTGATTCTATTCTCCACATGATTAGGTTTATCTTTCAATGCTAAATAGACCTCGGAGCCTCCTATGAGGGACACTAAAACACCTGGATTTACAAATGCCAAAGAAATTAATTTGTAATCACCTTGATAAGGTGAGGTAATGATTTCTCTCCCGTTGACCTTTTCTTACCCGAATTCTCTCCGGCTTGTTGCAGGGGTCACCACGAGTATGCCTCAGGTCTATATCAATGATTCCTAGGTGTTTCGATTATAATTTTTATGCTAGGCCTAAACTATGTAGGTATAAAATCAGGTAAAAATGCAAGCGACACGACGGGAGACAATTTGGTGTTGATAAAACCATGAGCGGGAGAGAACTCGGTTGTGAAGTCCCTTATCAATACCTCACGAGGTATGAGTGTACCCCGGACATAATGGACAGAAAAAAAAACTTCCCTCAAGGGGATCGAACCCAAGCCTAGTATGCTACCCACTTGGCCAAAGTCACTACTTTGTCACAACTTTTAGTGAGTAGCATCGACATTATGACAGCTACATAATTCATCATATTTTATCTCCATCCAACCATGATTGTCCAAAATCAATCTCGTAATGCCGCCACAGGTCATTGTCCAATTCTACAACTTCTAAAATTTTCCTCGCGAGGATAATTGGGTCGTCATGAAGATCAAATATAAAGATCGGAAAAACAAAACAACGTTAAGCCCAAATTGAAAATATAGAGCTAAAAAATTTCGTCCCCGCCAGGATTCGAACCCATGCTGAGTGGGTGGCAGGTCGAGCATGCTACCAATAGACAAAGTTATCTTCTACACAAACGGACGGAAAATGAACTAACTAAATTAATACTTGGAAACTTAAACATTAAAATTTTGCAGTGAGAGAGCGAGGTCATCTCGAAAAATACATACTGGCCAAGATCTGACCACTAAGCTAAGAATTCGAAGGTACCTACCCGCCAAAGAAAATGAAAACACCACCAGGTGCCACCCAGTGGACCGGATGAAGGAATAAAATCAATAAATTTGGTATCTGCTCATCAAGATCTTTCATTTGATACCACTTAAGACTAGTATTATCCTTCAATTCCCGATTTGGGCTCCCAAAACCCGAGGCCGCCCGAATGGGCCGCCCGCTTATAATTTAGAATTTTTTTTGGTCCGGGCTCATCTCCATTATATCTTGATCACTTTAGACACCTCACTTAATCTTCACTGCCAAGTTAAAGACACGAAGTCGGGTCTCAAAGGATCCGTATGAAAAAAAAAACAGAAAAAAAAAAAAAAAACAAAATTATGAATCTTTTCATGTCTTTCACGATTGTTGGGGGGTCTCGAAAATAGGGTTCCCGGTGGCTTAGGAAGTCAAACAAAGAGTCAAATCAACTTATTTTTCAACGTAGAGCCCATTTCTGCAATAAAAATCGCAATTTTTGAAATTCATGTTGCACTTTTCGCTGGCTGAAAGTACATGAAATGCATGGGAACTATGTTTTCCGTAACCTTACACTCTGCCGGGCTGTCTCTTTCTTTGTATAGGCGTTCTTCACACCTCGGCCGAGGTGTTTGATTATGCGCTCAATGCCATGGCCAGCGGTGTCATGACTTTCATGTGGAACAAATTTGAAATAAATTATATTAATTTTTAAAAAAAAATTCTGCTTCTTAAAAGCCAACATCGACATCAATAGGCAGTGTATAGCTCAGGGTAGTCCTTAGCCTGCCTCCTCAACACTTTGTCTCCAAGGCCTTCTTCCAGAAAGCACTCTCACACTCAAAATACTCAAATCTTCCTTTCATCAACCGTCAAATTTCGTTCAAATAACTCAATCCGAAGTGGTGTTTACCCGAATATCTCAATCAGAGTTCAGTTGAAAGGGAGATTTGAGCATTATGAGAGTGAGAAATAATAATAATACATATTATTTATACTGCCCGATTAGGACTATTAAATCCCATTATTCCAGCAGTAAGCCCAAAACGTATTATTATGTGGTAAAAATCCCAAATGGGAGGATAACTTGTCATGTCCCGGCTGGGTTTCGATCCCGCGACCTCTGAATTTCGAACCCGTCCCCTTTTGAGCTATGAAAATGATCTCGGTATAGATTTTTTGTATAATCAACAAGGGACGAGTAATCGCGCTGGTTTGCTTAAAATGGGACACCTTAGTCGTGTTTTTTTATGTAACTAAAGTTTACTTGAATCCAAATCCTAATCCATTCTGGTAAATTCTAGTTACCCCCACCACAATTTTTTATAACTTACTCAAGTCAAACGAGAGTGCGCTTCGAATGCTAACCCAAGAGCGGCATGCTTGAAGTGAGGTTAGAATACTACAAGTTGTATGGAGGGATTTTTGAGATGAGATGAAATATGAATAAAATAGTGTAAATAAATCTATTATTAGGAGTAAATTTCCAGGAATTTACTGATCTGGTTTTTTTTTTAACTTAGATAAGTTGATTATTGATTTGTTAACGCAATGAACATTTCAAAGAGGTTATCATTTCTATACGAGCTACATGAAATTATGTTTACTGAAACCAATACTGTAGATGAGAACAATAACACATGCATGATCCTCACAGATTTTCATTCACATTGTCATTCACTAATGACTCTAATGGTTGAAAGTGAGAAACACAATAGACCCCAGAAATTATGACAAATTAGTTGATAAGTATGTGTCTTATGACAAGAAAATATTTTGTTCCATTTATACAAATTAATATTTTACTTTCTCCTATAATTAAGAAAGTTTAGTATAATGAAAAGTTAGACCTACCTATTTTCACATTTCTGGCAGCATCATAGTATTAATACTATGATTTAGGATACCAGAAAAGAAATTTGGTTTTTCTATCAATATAATAGGTATTTCAAGAACCATTAGCACAAGACTTGAAATTGGGTATGATTTTATATACCACTTAAACCACAATCCTTTTGGTTAAATTCACTCCAATGAACTCCTTAGGTATATCCTTAATATGAGCAGCTTGAAATTAAGTTTCCTAAAACCAATACTAAATATGAAATTCACAATCAATTTTATGGTCAAGTGCAATGACAACAACAATTCTGTGTCTGAAATGACCAAAGCAGCCAAGTGTAATCATTAATAATTGTACCTTACAAATAAACTAATTGCACTTTGTTTTATAATCATTTCAGCTATTCAGAGGAGGATTTTTTCCGTATGTTTCGAATGTGTAAAAATACGTTCAATATTCTACTATCTCTCCTCAAGCAGAATCCAAGCTTCACCACAGCTTGGTCAAATGGTATACAGCCAATTTCACCAGCCCAAAAGGCACTGGTGACATTATTTTATTTATCATCACAACAAACACTGTGAGACAAATAGGTGACAAATTCAACATTGCTGATAGCTCTGTAAATAAAATCTAGGAACGACTTTCTGAAAAGTATCAGTACACTAAGAAACAAACTTATTAAGTGGCTTACTACAGAGGAAGAGCAATGTATTGTTTCTCAACAATTTGAGTCCTTAGCCAATTTTAAAGGTAACACCTATAACTTACCTAACCATTTGAGTGTTCAACAGAATAATTTCTTTTTTGAAATTTATCCTCATGGTTATATTATGACAGGTGTTTTACTCTACATTCACTAGAAACTTACAAACAACCCACTCACGTAAACCTCACCTAGCCAGAGCAGGACAAAGGAAAATGAGAGCAACAAGGGTTCAAATTAAAATTGTGACCCATGCAAGTCCTAAACTTGCTGGATGTTGCTTAACTTTAGTGATCCATGCCACCTTATTTATTTTTTATCTTTGATCTTTAGCAATTGGATATTTTCTTCTGCAACAATGACTTTCACATTTTAGGTGATTCAGCCTACCCTTTGAAGTCATGGTTAATGACCCCATACAAAAAAAACCAGAGGGTTGACCAATTCTGAAACCCGTTTTAATAAAGGCACACAGTAAGAGTAGGTTTTCTGATTTAAATTTCTGATTTTCTTCAAAACATTATATAAAATAAAATTCTGAATGATTTTGTCCTAATATCTAATATGTATAATTAAAAATGGCTTAGGATGGGTCCTCTGTAAAAAAGAAAAGAAAAATAAAACAAATGAATAATTTATTTATTATATATTTATTTTTATTGCATACACAATATTTATAAGTAAATTATTATACACAATATTTATAAGTAAATCGGGAAATAATACAGAATAACTTAAAGTAATAAAGAGATCAACAATTTTAAAACATAAAATAATAGAACTGAAAAATAACGCGACAACAACAAATTACAAAATCACAACACAAACAAAAACAAATTAATAAAATGGCGATTTCCTAGTAAACTCTGGTAAAAATCTATGGAAGAGAGATTTTTTCTCTTCCCCGAATACTGGAATAATTTTACCAGAGTTTACTCAAAAGGAGGGGAAATTTCCTAATCCAATAAAAAAACAGAAATCTTCCAAAATGTAAATTCTGGTTAAGTCTGGTTACATAAAAAAACACGCGTCCTGTATATAAAAAAATATAAAGTAATAAGAACGTTACGACGGGATTTTTTCCATTTCTATTCTAATATCTTCTTGGTCAGGGGCAGATTTAATTTTGGATTCACCGACGCCCAAAAATACCTAGTTATCTCTTAATACTTACCCATTTATGTAGAGAGCGTTGACTTTTAACAAAATCTCTATTATCTTTAATAAATACTCTATTACCATAATTTCAATTTAGACAAACTTAGTGGTTCATGGATTCATGATATTTATTCTAACCTTTCTCTACATCTCCAACTTCGGCATAGTGATTAAATCAGCCCTCATTAAAAAAAGAAAATATTTTATAAAGGGTTTCTATACTTTACTACTCATAATATAGATAGGAATTTTTCATTTCCTTTTATCGAAATTATTGTGTTCTGTCATAAACATGGCAGGTTATGCACTTTTGCAGAGCTTGGACTTATAAAACATTTCCTGTTCGGGCCACTTGCCAAGTTCAAAACCTATGAGGAGATAACAAGAAGGTTTGCAAACAATTTGAAGTCGAGCTATATACACAAGGGTCACAAGACTAAAGTGGAAGGAAGGTATGACGTCACGAAACTTTGTAGGAGCGGAGGGAAAGGGTTGGGTTGGAGGGGGAATATAGGGCTTTTTATCGAAATGTGGGTTAAAAGCAGTGGGTGTAAGAGGGGGCGTTAGAAGCTTTCTCCTGGCCTTTGCAATCGATAGAAATGGTTGTGAGAATGCTTGCTGTGTTGTGAAGGTTCCTGTCTGGTTGAGTGTCTGTGCTGTCTGAAATTACGGAATTCAACGGAATTTAAATGAGGATAGAATTCATATTATTATTAGTTATCATATATTTTGTGTAGGTAAATCACTTTCGTGATATCACAACTACTCAAAATCGCTTTACTGAATTTACTCTGAAACCGGGACTTGAACCACCGACCTCCAGGTTACAAGTCCGCCGCATTATCGATCAAGCTACCGAGGTCGGTTCTTATTATTATTAAACGAAATTTCAAGCACTGGGTGGGATTCGAACCAACGGATCCCTACGCTACCTGGATTACCAGACTAGCGCCTTAACCACTTGACCAATGCACGGTATCATACCTACTTACCTAGAACATCATACCTACTTACCGCCATTCATACAATGGCATTATGTGACATTGTGTCATACAATCGTAGCTACCGACACACAGGGTTAGAAATAAGGTCGGTCTACTTACCTACTTTTCGAATCTAGATCATAGTATTTTCTTGGTTATCTATTATCTTTTGTTTTAAATGACGAAATAGGTAGTTATCTTTGTTTTGAAAATATTTTGTTATTGACATTGTCTATTTTTCTAGGGTAAGGCTATTTGTAAAATGCTATAGAGTATCCATTAATAAAAAGCAACTTGTTTATGATCTCCGCTAGGCACGCCGACCTCAGCAGCTTCATCGGGCAGCAGACTTGTAACCCGGAGGTCGTTGGACTCGTTGGTTCGAGTCTCAAGTGTGAAGAGTTTCTGCAAGTTGGTTTTTATTTGATATTTAATGTGATATACGAGATTTGATCTAGAATAAATACTGTAAATAATTTCTACAAGTATTTGCTCTAAATAATTTCGAACATGTTAATTTTAAAACTAGTTGAATCCTTTTAAACTTAGTCGCTGCAAAACTTTCCCTTAATTATTTGAGATTATAATACTTAGATTACGCTCAGCTGTGCACTTCTATTTCTAAACCTCCAAATTCTGGGTTCGATTCCTTCTATCATCATATTTTTCTTTTCTTGAAAAAGGGGGAGAATCTTTTTTTTTTTTTTACTGAAAATTCTACCTTATACTTGTATTATATTATAACACTCTTTAGTGGAAGGTAACCACCAGGCGCGGTTAATGTTCAGAGCATTTTCTACTACCTAACCATCAGAGTCTTATTATTATGTGATAAAAAAAAAATCAAATTAAAGAGGATTTAGTTCTTGCACTAGGCGGGATTCGAACAAATTTACCAGACTAGCGCGTTAACCACTTGACTACGAGTGCACCTATAACATGTTTCATTTATCAAAGGGTCGTGGGGGAACATTTTTTGACCAAAAAGTCGTACCCTATATCTATGCCAGTTATCAAAGGGATCGATCATCAGAAACTTGATCGATAAGGCGGCGGACATTGTAACCTGGAGGTCGATGGTTCTAGTCCCGATTTCAGCGTTGATTTAAAAAATCGAGTTTGAGTAGTTGTGTTAACACGAAAGTGATTAACACAAATATTATAACTAATAAAACTTTATAAAAACTAACTTATCGATGGGTCTTCGTGGGTGAACATTTTTGGACCAAAACATCCTTATACCTTCTAGGTGGTTTCCTTTTGTGAAAAAAATAATAAACTTGGATTAGAATACAAAGTAATAATAATAATAACACTCTTTAAAGTGGAAGGTAACCAACAGGCGAGGTTAATGGTCAAAGCATTTACTACCACCAAACCCCTCAGAGTCTTATTATTATGTGGTCACAAACTCAAATTAATGAGTAAAAATTCATGCACTGGGTGGGATTCGAATCAACGGATCCCTAGGTACGCTACCTGGATTACCAGAGTAGCGCGTTAACCACTTGACTACCAGTACCAAAATGAGCAAGTTGCACGCACTTGAACGACACCCATGTATTAGCTGCGATAGAAAATCAGGTCAGCATGGCATAAAGTAATGAGGAGTAATATGAAAGATGAGGTAACTGTCCCGTGCTCAGCTGCTCAGGGCAGGAAATAGCGGGTTATTAGCTAGTTGAGACTTTATAGATAATTAACATGCCGCAAAGAAAATCGCTTGACGAACAAGTTGACAGAATAACTGTCAACAACAATCAAGAGATTGCCAGAGGCAATAAACCCCCGCCCTTTATTTAGGACATATTGATTTTTTTTCCACCATTTTTAGTTTTAATATTGATTAGTTATTATCTGAATATTTTTTAGTTTTAATACTTAAATAGGTTTTTTATAGCTAGGAACAAATTATTGTATAGTTTAGCAATGGGTCCGCCCGTATTTTGTTGTATAAATAAAAAAAGAATAAATATATATTTTTCTATTGTTTTTCATTTTTATTCTATATATATTGTTTCCATTTTTTTCATTGTTAAAATAATTTTTTGATGTCCATTTATATCTAATGAAGTGTTGAATAATAATAATAATGCCGTCAGGCTTATTACCACTCTTCATTTAGTCCTGTGACGAAATACTGGTAAACGTCTGGTCTGACAGTATTGATTTTTGTCAATTGGTTAACACGATAGTCTGGTAATCCAGGTAGCGTAAGGATCCGTTGGTTCGAATCCCACCCAGTGCATAAATTTTTCCTCATTAATTTGAGTTTGTGACCACATAATAATAAAACTCTGAGGGTTAGGAGGTAGAAAATGCGTTGAGCACTAACCTTGCCTAATGATTTACCGTCCACTAAAGAGTGTTCTTATTAGCGGAGAGATCCGTTGGTTCGAATCCTACCCAGTGCATGAATTTTTTCTCATTAATTTGAGTTGTGACCACTGACCACATAATAATAAGACAGAGGCTAGGTGGTAGAAAAGTCTGCTCCAACCGGATAACGAACTCAGGATCTCTGGACTACGGGATTACTGCAATTTAAATTATTTCCTATTTGAAAATCCATTCCGTATACGTGTATCTTGTGGTGTAAGCTTTTGTGTCTTTTGTAAAAGCTCTCTAATTGGTCAATGTCAACCCACTCGTATACCCGACGGGCTTATTCAAATCGACATTGAATCTGATCACATAACCTCTAAATATGTTGAAATCATTACGAGTAGGTAGCCGTGTTTGTAAAGCACTTTCACTTAGTGGAAACGAGGAAATAAAAAAATTAATTTTCTATCTCGGTAATGTTTTGTTTCTTACGCCAGCCTCCGTTGTGACTACTGCCCGTAGTCCCGAATCCTGAATTCGATCCCCGGTCGGAGCAGACAGAAAATTCTGTTCCCTCCGTACATATGTGAGGCTGGCATTTCCGGCCCTACCCAGACAGGGTGAGGTAAATGTGGGTAGCTGGTACTATTCCCAGCGAATGGAGGGTAAAACTCCCGTCCTAATCCAGGACGTTAAATCAAATAAAATCGTTGGCGTTAGGAAGGCATCCAGCCGTAAAAAATGTGCCAAAACCAACCAACCCTAACCATGAGGTTGAACAACGTCGACCCTGCTCAACCCGGGGATAAGACAGAGTAAAAGAAGAAGTAATGTTTTGTTTCTTGTACGTACACATTGGGAAATCTTACGTTTGCGTTCATTATTCACTTAGACATGAAAGGAGACTATTAGACATTTTTTTTTTTAAAGATGAGTGTTTCACAGCCTTTTTTATTTCAAAGCCATGAAACTGGAGCTATACTGAAGACGCTTGTGGTCTTGTTGTAGCCTGCCCATCCCGTAGTATGCCTCACCTATGATGAGCGAGAAGTGACACAATACTTCCCATTTAGGTGCTGGGTCAACACGAGCGCACCGGAAGGTATCCCTTACAAACAACATTGGATCTGGGCGTCCATATAATCCTCTCGCCACCGTGATATAGGTATCTTTGCCTGTCGCAAGGACACGGAATTATTATTATTATAACTCAATTTAAACAGGATGATAAATATCTAATCAGCTGATTAGTGCTGTTGGTATCCCCATGACATTTTGAACAATACTTTTGGATGTACTGGATGTACATCATAGAAAGTTAACCATTGACTAAAATTAAGCGATGATTAAATAAAACCAAGTGATTGATAAACGTGACAGTTAGTTTGACAAATGACGGGTGAGTCAGATTGATAAACGCACTTTTAATAGGTACCTCCTTAATCAAACTTTGTCGTAGGTTCCATCGTGCATTGGTAGTCAAGTGGTTAAGGCGCTGGTCTGGTAATCCAGGTAGCGTAGAGATCCGTTGTTTTGAATCCCAACTAGTGCATGAAATTTTGCTCATTTTTTTGAGTACCATATAATGACCACACAATAATAAGACCTCTGAGGGTTAGGTGGTAGAAAATGCTATAGTATTAACCTCACATGGTGGTTACCTTCCACTAAAGATACCTACCTATTATTGTTATTATTTTTAAATTGTGTCATTTACAGTAAAATACTTTTAATATTAGAAATTAATTTATATTTATTTAATAAATAATTAATAAAAAATGAGTAATTCTGTTTTCATTACATAATTATCGGATGACGGTCCAATTGTCAAATAGGTAGGTGTTTCATGTACGTGCATTGTGCATTACTATGTTGTACGTGCCAAGGTGCTTGTAGAAACATGCCTATAATCCTACTATAAGTCCATACATACAATACCTACTATAAGTGAATACATAAAATTTAGGACTATAACAAACTGCACTATATAAACATACAATTTGTATCAGGTATCTCAACTCTCGGTAAAGACTGTATAGTAGATAATACTTGTTACCTTCGATTTAGACTATGTATGTATGTATCTATCTACCTATTTATGTATGTATGTATATTTCAAACACGTGCTTATGCATGTGGGTCTTGGTCGATCAAAAGCCAGGGACACGTGTGTTTTGAAAACTCTCCATTTTAATAACAAAATGATTTTTTTTTTTAATTTTGGTTTAACGTCACTTTCAACTACATCATATCACGACGGGGGTATTACCCTCCATCACAGGAAAACTCACAAACCTGCTTCATACTCATACATTAACCTCACCCAGCCTCTGTGAGTTTGGGCCGAAAATGGCAGCATCACGAAATGTTCACCCTCACTGGACGTTAACTTCGGTGACAGAAACTAGCCTAGTAACTTTTTTATTTTATTTCAAAGTTTATTTTTTCTGAATTTTGTTGTGCTTTTAGATTTATATTTTCAGTGCCCCTTATGATAGAGAAATGTTCTTGATCCATGGATGCCCAGGAACAAATGTTCCATCTGTGTACCTTCCTTGGTAATAATATTGTGTTGTGTGTTTGCAGAAAATTTCGATTTTATTATTTTTTTGTGTGTAAAATACTCTAAAATTTGACATCTCTGATCTTTTTGTCGTTTCCAGGGAGGGCAACGACCCAGACGACTACAGTAGACTCACATACAAGAAGCTTCTAGAAGAGGTCTGCAAATGCGCCAACGTTCTGAAGTCCAAGGGGGTGAAGAAGGGAGACAGGGTTGCCATTTACCTGCCCATGGTTCTCGAGATAGTGGTCACCATGCTGGCTTGTGCCAGGATAGGCGCTGTACATTCCATTGTGGGGTGAGGTTTTTTTTTTTTTTTTTTTTTTTTTTTTTATGGTTTAACGTCGCTTTCAACTGCATTGGTCATATCACGACGGGGGTGTTACCCTCCATTCGCAGGAAACTCACAAACCTGCTACCCACATTAACCTCACCCAGCCTGGGTTGGGCCGGAATGCCAGCATCACGAAGTCTTCACCTCGCTGGACGTTGCTTAACTTCGGTTGACCAACGAGAACCGGTGCATTCAACGCGCCATCGACGCTGGCGTGTTGAGTGTGACCAAGGCTTTGACCGTTTTTGAGTCAATTTTTCAGAAAATGAAGTGTGTTCTTTTCGGATTTTTTTTTTATATATTTGTTGGGTGCCTTGAAATAAGCTCGATGGTGGAAGGACTATGTTGACTATAGACGCCCAAATCTATGTCATATAATTAAGTGAAAAAATATGCAGTCATAAAACACATAATAATAATACTCTTTAGTGGAAGGTAAGCCAGAGAGGCCCTCAAGTCGGAGTTTCAACCAATCCACAGCGCACGCTAGTCCGAGTTGATGGACACTAAGGACAGTCTAGCTTCTCTTAACTTCAATCTGGTGTCAAGTGCACAGGTGCACTGGTAGTCAAGTGGTTGAAGCGCTAGTCTGGTAAACCAGGTAGCGTAGGGATCCGGGGTTCGAATCCCACCCAGTGCATGGATTTTTCTCATTTATTTGAATTTGTGACCACATAATAATAAGACTCTCGATGTTCATCGAAAAGTGCAATAGGTGAGTTCGGTGCGAAGATTACCCGCACCTTTTTCGCACGTATGAATTCGGTGCCGCCGAAAAAAGGTGATGTATGAGTTCGGTGCGGTCCTAATGACTTTTAAATTGATTGTTTTTTATAATGTACTCTGTTTGCTTGTTAACAGTCATCCTGCTGTTATTATGTTAGTAGATTATGTTGTAGACAGTTACATTCAGCAAGGCTATCCATTCCTCCTTGAAGGCCATGCCTATGGTTAATAGTAGGGTTAGGTAAAATACAATGAAGGCCATGCCTTGGGTTTATAGTAGGGTTAGGTAAAATACAATGAAGGCCATGCCTTGGGTTTATAGTAGGGTTAGGTAAAATACAATGAAGGCCATGCCTTGGGTTTATAGTAGGGTTAGGTAAAATACAATGAAGGCCATCCCTTTGGGGTTTTATAGTAGGGTTAGGTAAAATACAAATAAGGCCATGCCTATAAGGAAAAAATACTATAATTACCTGATCATCAGGGCAAGTACCAGGGCACCGAATTCATACATGACCTTTTTTAGGCGGCACCGAATTCTATACATGACCTTTTTAGGCGGCACCGAACTCATACATTTTTTTATTTTCCGCACCGAACTCATACATAGCCTCGAAAAGGAATCAAGCCAGCGCGTGGGAATTCGAATACCCCTGTCCTGCAGAGATCATACCTACGTATGCACTTTTCCTCATAATATATTATTAATTATATGATAAACGTTTTTATCATTAATTATTATCATAATACTTTACCATATAATAATTAATCATAATACTGTACCTATAGATTAAATTGCACATCTGGATTAAGTCCTATTCGGGAAGTATTATGAACTCATGAAGGTCTTTCATGTTGATCAATTTCGTATTTAAAATAGTTGTATTTTGACAATTTTAACACCCACGAATAATTCACACATTACTAACCCACATAGGAAAGTTGAATCAACACGATAATCACTCGAATGAACCAACTCTATTAATCATTTTCTGTCCAAATTCAAACATGAGGTACCTTCATCTGCCATAGGATATACGAGTATTAGATGAAGGATACATCTTTTCAAACAATATAATTGATAATAATTTCCGTGTCCGTGCTAGGAACAACAGCTATCTCACGCTACCTTACAGAGATAGGAACAGCTACCATTTATAATAATAATAATATCGCCTTATTTATACTGCCCGATTCAGACTATTAAGCCCCATTATTCCAGCAGTAAGCCCAAGACGCATTATTACAGGATGTGTTAAAAATCCCAAATGGGAGGATAACTTGTCATGACCCCGGCTGGGTTTCGAACCCGCGACCTCTGGAGTCTATGGATTCACAGAGTGCCGCCTTTACCACTGAGCACAGGGACAAAAGCATTCAAAGGTGGCGAAAGGGGTTATGTGGACCCCCCAGATCCATGTCCAATCTATTTTTACAGTCCAATCCATGTACAGTTTTCGTTAACGAGATTTCTAATTCAAAGAATTGCAATGGCAATTCAGGAAAAGTTACCGTGAGCATTTATGAGACTCTACCTCGTACAGAGTCCCAGAATAAGTTTTATTTTGTAAACATATTAAATGTTGAATAAAAATATAAAAAAAATATCTAGTTTTTTCTTCTGTCCTCGCCTTTTTGGTTTACTATCTCCGCCTTTTGACCGGCCTCAATAGCTTGTTCAATATCGAGGGGGGACTTGTCCCCTGATGGTCAGTAAAGCGAAGCAAATATTTTAAAAGCGAGTTTGAGTAGTTTGTGATAAACACGATTTAACCCAAATATTTAACTTACTTACTAGTTATCATATTTTGTGTTAATCACTTTTGTGATGTCACAACTACTTAAATCGCTTTACTAATACTACGTTTTAAAACCGGGACTTAACCCACCGACCTCCAGGGTTTCAAGTCCCCGCCTTATCGATCAAACTACGGGGGTCGGGTTCTTATTATTTTAAACAAATTTCAAGCATTGGGGGGATCCGATCTACGAACTTTGCTTACTATCTCGCCTTCTTCTCTTTCCCTTCGCGGGTTTTCTCGTTCGAATCCCTGGCCGAGAGACTCAACGATTGCAAGGCCAAAGTTTTTTGGTCACGGCAGACTGTGTGTACCGTGGCGACAAACTCCTGCATCTCAAAGAAATCTGTGATAAAGGGTAAAAATACTTCCGTTTTTCCCTTAAAATTAGAATTCATGGGAAGTAATATTAATAAAATTTAAACTGTTTTGTAATAGTTGAGCGATAGGGATTGTAATCGGGAGGTCGGTGGTTCGAGTCACAATTTTAATCAATAATTCAGTAAGGATAGTTTTTTTTTTTTTTTATTTATTTATTTAAAACAATAAACGGGCTTAATTGCCCTGTTCTAACTATTGTACAATATATTTCCCTAACTAATCCTAGTGAAAAAATATAAAAATTCTATATCTTATTTAGATTTCATACAAAAGACATAATACTAATATTATTAGATCTAAAAAATAAGAAAAAAAGGGAAAAAATTAAAAGAACTGAGTTGTTTTTTTTGGGGTAATTCACGAATGAACAATGGAGTTGTGATAGAAGGTTTGATCTCATTGGTGTTGTGGGATAGAGAAAAGGTCAAGATGCTCTCTTAACTTTTTTGGCTGAACGCTGAAAGCGAAT
The DNA here is from genome assembly GCA_024516035.1 of Bactericera cockerelli. Taxonomy (NCBI): domain Eukaryota; kingdom Metazoa; phylum Arthropoda; class Insecta; order Hemiptera; family Triozidae; genus Bactericera; species Bactericera cockerelli. The sequence continues at coordinate 16,218,039 of CM044959.1, read as the reverse complement.
AAACGGGGAATTTTGGAGGTAATTAGAGCGAACATAAGGAGGTCTAAAAGGTAAAGTAGAGCGAGTCGTATATTGTGGAACTTTTATTTTAATGGATGAAAGAAGATCTGGAGCGTCCAATACTGAGCTTAAGATTTTATGAAAGTAATCATATCGTACATGTCTCTTCTCATGTAAAAAAGGCAATAAGTCTAGCGATTCTCCAGTGTACGTAAGACTGATCTGGATTTTCTCATTTTGTACCCCAACTTCTCAAAGCCTTACGTTGGATTCGTTCAATCCTACCAGAATGAAAATTATATGAAGGGTTTCCAAATGCTGGAGGCAAATTCTAATACCCCACAAAACTAATGAACAGTATAGAATCTTGAATGAAAAAAAAGTCTGGGAAATCTTTTGTTGATCTGGAATAAAGTTTTGATAGAGGTTAATGTGGGTAAGCTGGTACGTTAAAATTTCAGTAATAGAAATCCGAAGTAGGTATTGTGTTTTGTTTTTGAAAAAAAAAAAATTGAATATATTTTTGCTCCGAATCAATTATACCTCTGGATTACTAGAACTGACCTTTGAAAAAAAAAAACAAATTATTCAATTTTCTTCTTTTCCTCTCCAGCTCTCGAGCATTCCGAATCTCTCGGCCAAAAAGGGTGGACCACTGCATCGTGGTAAAAGCACCTCCCCCGCCTCGCCGCCTCCTACAACCAGATCAACGGAGACAGCAGGGCGGCGGTGAACTGGACGGAGGCAGGGACGTGTGGGGGCAGGACGAATGGAGGACGCCTCCACCTCCTGCTACCCGGAGTGGAGGGGCCCGGGAGGACCCTTGTTCATGCTCTACACCAGGTATTACTTCCCGATTAATTTCTAGTATTAAAAATCGAAGTAGGTACTGTGTTTGTTTTTTGTAAAAAAAAAAATAATATATTTTTTGCTCCGATTTCATTTTTTTTTTTTTTTTTTTTTCATATTTCTGGACGTTTAATAACCTTCTGAGCAAAATTTGATTTGGTGTCTGTCTGTTTTTTTTTTTCTTTTTTCTTTTTTTTAATAAAAAACGTAAAACGCAGATAATAAGAGAACCTAAGAGACCGGCAAATTTTTTCTCTTGTATCCATTTTCTCGTATAAAGAGGTCGTCGAATAAAACAGTCGAATTTTCCCTTGAAGAGAGGTAAATTCAAATTTTCTCTTATATCGAGTTGGGCACTTGGACAGTCTTTTCCGTACAATCATTGCTAATCTTATTTAACAACTTCAGTCCACGCTGTTCTTAGAGAACTTCGCCAAAGTGCCATGAGTAAACCCCTTTGGGACTCATACCATTCAGGCCTGTAATCAAATTTACAATTGTTTTTAAAAACCCCCTGAAAAGCTGCCTTCGAGTTACAGCCAGATCCCGGGTGGAAAAAAAGTGTCATAGGTTGTTGAGAAATGTCCCTGCAAATATTTTTTTTTTTATTTATATTTTTTTATACATATATAAATATTTCATTTAAAAAAAAATCTTCTTCCTTCAGTGTGCTCAGCACGGATGCCACATTCCTCTTTGTACCGCGAATATTGCAAATAATGGTTTGGCAAATTTGGTAAAAATTCTGTGAGACCTCAAAGAAACTCATGGCAAAAATCAGGCAAAATTGGTTTTTGGACTTTGGGAAGTTTTAATAATTTCCCCTTAAACCCCCGACCACCATACCAAAGTTTATCACCCTCTTCAGTGGGTTTCCACAGGAAGCCCAAAAGGTAACCCCGCACACCCCGCAGGCACCTTCTGTCAAAACCAAGTTTTTCATCCCTCATTTATGGTTCCCCCGGCAAGCCAAAGGGGTTTCTCCACACCACCCCAGGGTACCCCCTTTTCAAAACCAAGTTTTTTTTAAATTATTTCAGTGGTTTCCCCCCGGCAAACCCAAAAGGCTCCGACACCCCGCAGCTACCTTCGTCAAACCAATTTTTTTATCATTTTCCCCCATTTCAGTGGTTCCAAGGCAAGCCAAAGGGGTTTCTCCACCCCCCGCAGGCTACCTTTGTCAAAAACCCAAAGTTTTTTTCTTTCCTTTCAGTGGTTTTCCCAGGAAAGCCAAAGGGGTTTTTCCCCCCCCACCCAGGCCCCTTTGCAAAACCAAGTTTTAAAACTCCTCTTTCGTGGTTCCACAGGAAAAAAAAAGGGCTTCTCCCACAAACCCCCCAGGCTACCCCCTTTTAAAAACCAAAATTTTTTCATTCCCATTTCAGTGGTTCCACGGAAAACCCAAAAGGGGGTTCCCCACCCCCCAGGTACCATCGCCAAAACCCAAAATTTTAAACCATTTAGGGCCACAAAAAAGCCAAACCCCCCCAACCCCCCACTACCCGTCAAACCAAGTTTTTTTACCTCCTTTCGGGTTCCCCCCAAAAAGCCAAAGGGTGTCCCCCACACCACCCCCCCCCTTCTGAAAAACCAATTTTTTTACCCCTCACGTGGCCCAGGAAACCCAAACACCCACCCACCGCGGGCTCCCCCTTCAAACCAATTTTTTTCATCTATTTCGGGGTTTCCCGGGGCAAGCCAAAGGGGCCCCCCAACCCCCCCAACCTTCTGCAAACCAAGTTTTATCATTTCTTTTCAGGGTTCCCGGAAAGCCAAAGGTTCCCCACACCACCCCGGTCCCTTCTGTAAAAACCCAAATTTTTTTTTCCCTTCATTTCGTGGTTCCCCCAGGCAAGCCAAAAGGGGTCCCCCACCCCCCCGGGCTACCTTCTGTCAATACCAATGTTTTTCATCTCATTTGTGGTTTCCCACAGGCAAAGCCAAAGGGCTCCCCACCCCAACCAAGGCACCTTTGTCAATACCAAAAGTTTTTTCTCTATTTCAGGGGTTTTCCCAGGCAAGCCAAAGGGGGTTTCCCACCACCCAGGTCCTTTCCCAATCCCAAGTTTTGCCCAAAAAATTTATGGTTCCACAGGAACCAAAGGGCGTTTCCCCCCCCCGCAGGCTCCTTCTCCCAAATCCCAATGTTTTTCACCCATTTAGTGGTTCCAAGGAACCAAAGGGCTTTTCCCCCAAAAACCACCGCGGTACCTTCTGACCGGCCACCCCACAAAAGATTCACTACAAGCCCAGTGAATATACTGGGCACCGAAACGGGGGCGGACACGGCCACACCTACGTTTTTTATGGACCCCTGGCCAACGGACTACCAGCGTTATTTAAGTGAAGTTTGTAAAGCAAAGGGGTAATAAGCCCACTTATTGAATTTAAGTTTTGATAGACAAAATTAAAAAAGACTAACGTTTTTGAAAAGTGAATTTTGGAAAAACAAAAAAATTAAGCCCAGCGTTATTTAATGAATTTGTGAAAAACAAAAGTTAAAAGACCGCGTTATTGCAAGGAAGTTTGTGAAAGACAAAAAAATTTAAAAAGACCGTTTTTGTAATGAAGTTTTGAAAAAAAGAGTTAAAAACCGCGTTATTGTTTAAGTGAAGTTTGTAAAGACAATGAGTTAATAAACCAGCGTTATTGTTGAAAGTAAGTTTGTGAAAGACAATGGGAAATAAGTCCGACGGGGCCCCGGGGGCAAGGGGACCTGGGGAACTGCAAAATGCCACACCCAGAACGATTTTCCAACCTAGCTCGCACACAATGAAAAATATCCACGTTTTGAATGGAGTTTAAAAAAAATCAAACTCTTAGATACTGAAAGAGCCACCATTAAGCCATTTTTTTCCGGTTTATGGGTAGCCCCCAAAAAAAATTTTCCCCCAAGGGGGTGTCTGGTTGGGAAAAAAAAAGTAATGTACTAAAGAATTAAAGTGTTGGGAACCAAATTTTAGTTTTCCCTTCTAAAGATTTCTTGAGAATAAAATTAAAAAAAGGGGGGAAAAAGAAAAAACTAATTTAAAAACACAAAAATATACACAATTTTTTTTTTTTCGTATATTTTAAAACCATCAAAATTTTTTTTTAACAAAATAAAACAAAATTAAAAAAATTTAAGAACTAAGGGATTCATACTAGGCATTATTTTAAATTTTTCCCAAAAGACCTTTCCTTTTAAAAAAACATTTTTTTCTATCATTTACCAAAAATCTGAAAAATAATGTTAATTTTTTTACCTTTTTAAATTTTGGGGGACTGAGATTTTTATTTTCCCTTAGATACTGCTCAATTTTAAGAATTTGAAACTGTTAATTTGGTTTTTTTTGGACCGCTGAAATTTTTTTTTAGTTTGGAGGGGGTTTTTTGGTTTTGTTGAATTTGGGAAAAATTTTTAAAATTTTATGGGTGATAATTTTATTTTGTTTCGAGTTTTTGTAGCAATTTTGAATTTGGACGGAATTTTTATTTACTCAGAATGCAGATAATTTCAAAATTTCGTGAGATAATTTTTTTTTTTTCCCTTTGGGACTGAATAATTTTTGAAGATTTCGTAGACGATAATTTTGTTTTTTGTTGGGGTACTGCAGATAATTTGAAGGGGAAAATTTTGAAAAACTGATAATTTTGTTTTTGTTGGGACTGCAGATAATTTTAAAAAATTTTTTGGACAAATAATTTTTTTTTCCCTCGGTTGCAGAAAAATTTTGAAAATTTCGAAGACAAATTAATTTTTTATTTTCGTTAGGATCAAAAATTTTTTGAAAAATTTTTGGATACAAAAATTTTTAGTTACTGCAGTAATTTTAAGAATTTCGTAGACAAAAATTTTGATTTTAAAACGAGTTACTGCAGAAAAATTTGAAGAATTCAACTGATTTTTTTATTTTCCCTTTAGGTACGCGTAATTTTGAAAAAATTTGGAACTAAAATTTTGATTCTGCAGAAAATTTTGAAGAATTTCGAACAAAAAATTTTTGTTTTCAAGAGTTCTGCAGAAAATTTTTTGAAAATTTCAAAAGATAAATTTTTGATTTTCGTTTGGGATGCAGATTTTAAAGAATTTTAGACTGATAAAATTTTTTTTCATCGAGATACTGCGAAAATTTAAAAAATTTCGTAGCTAAAATTTTGATTTTCACTCTATCTTGCAAATATTTTGAAAAATTTTGGGGAAAACCTAAATTTTGTTTTCGCTGGGTTGAATTTTTTTTTTAAAAAAATTTTTAGCTGAAAATTTTTGATTTCGCTTGTACTGTGATTTTTTGAGATTCATAATTCCCTTTTGCTCAAAAAAACGAGGTAATTTTTATTTCCTTTAAGTTACAGCTTAGATTTTGACGAAATTTTTTTATTTTGAATAGTACACCTGAAAATTTTAAGGGAAATAGTTTAAAATTTTAAAAATTATTAGATGGTACTTTTTTAAAAATTTTATTCTTTAAGCCAAAGAAAATGTTTAAAAAAAAAAAATTTTCAAAATTTGAACCTCAAAAACCCCTCGAGCCCTCGCTAAAAGAGTATTAAAACATTTTCCCCAAAACTATTTTGTCCAAATTTCCCCTTTAAAAATACTTTTTAGAGGAAGATAACCCCCAGGGGGGTTTAAATTTTCAAAGCATTTTTCCCAAATAAGCCTAAAATTTCAAAAATTTTTTCTCTTAAAAAACAATAAAAAAATTTCAAAAAAAAAATGAGTTAAATGTAAAATTAAATTAAAAATTTGAACTCACCTTTCTATTGTAAATTTTTGGTTTTTGGAGTGTATTTAATAAATAATTTAGGGAAAGATACGAATTTTAAGGTCAAAAAACTTGTTAAAATTTTCTTTTAAAAATTTAAAAAAGGGCATTTTTGGACTTATTAAGATATTTTTAAATTTTAAAAATGAAAAAATCGTCCTTTAAATTTTGGCCCAAGGGGGGGTCATTCAAGGAGGGGGGCTGAATAAACCGTAGCACCTTCCCGAAAACCTTCCACTCAAAATCCCCGAATCCCTTTTCAACCCTCCCCCAAAAGCACTCTGATTTGGTTTTTTGGTTCAAATTAACAACAGCGTCGTTTTTGTGAAAATTTAAACGGGGGGTTGTGAGGGAAATCGAAAGGGGTATGGTCCAAATCATGTTCCCGTTTTTTTTTTTTTCGTGTTGGTCTTTTTTCCCAATTTAAGGAGGTCCAATTTAGTTTAATTTCTTTTCTGTTTTTTTGAAGAAAGTTCAATTCACCCGAATAACTTCTGCATTTAAAAAAAATTCTAATTCCCCCAGAAATTCTGCATTCCCCCAGATTTTTTAAAAAGGGGAAACTTTCGCCCTGAAAAACGAAAACATGTAAAAAAACAAAAAAATTTTAATTTTTTTTTTAGAAAAAACCAAAAACCAATTTTTCACGCAACCATCCTTGTACAAATTAACGCTATCACTCACTGAGACCCCAAAACCCATAAGGGGGGTCCCCTAAAAAAATGCAAAAATTTTTAGAGTAGGTTAGCCCCCGTGGGCATCATATCGAAACTTGCAGTGGGGCATTTTGCTTCGTTAAAATTTTAGCCAAATCCCTTTTTCCCCGGCTAGAGGTACTTGGTGAGCAAAATTTTTTAAAAAATGTTTCCATAAGTAATTTTTGACTTCAGATGGGTAGTCATGCATATTTCCTTTAAATGCAGTTGGTTGCAAAAAAAATTTAAAGCCCAAAGATATTTAAAAGTTTTTTAAATTTTTAAAATTTGTTTTTCCCCCTTTTCCCTTTGTGAATTTTAACTTCTACAATTGCAATTCGGTATCCTAGTTAAAAAAACCCTTTAGTTTAGTTTTTTGAAAAAAAAAGCCATTTTTACTTTTTAAAACATGGAAGCAGTACCACAAAACCAAAAAAAAAAACCCTTTTGAATCCTGAGGAAAACAAAGTTGGCTGAATTTTTAAAAAATTAGCGCGTGTTTGAGGTTTAAAAACCCCTGCCTGGGATGTTTAATAGAGGGAAATTATCATTCAAGGGGTCGGTCGGTGGGAATTTTAGTGGGTGGGTTACGGAAACACAGGGTTTTTATGAGGAAAAATGAGGAAAGGGTGCAAGAAATGGTGGGGAAAATTTAAAAAAAAAACACATGGAGAAAAACTCTGCGCTCAAAAATTTTGATTTTTTTTTAGAAGAAAATTTAAAAATACATTTTTGTGTTTACCAACTGAATTTAAAAACATAACAAAAAGTTTCCGAAAATTTTAACTTGCGAAAAACCAACATCCCAACCCTTTAAAGGGTTCCTTATTATTAAACTTTTTTTTTTTTTATAAACAATTGACCAACTTTTTTTCATTTTTTTTTCAATGAACAGGAAAAATTTTTAAAAAAATAAAACAAAGTGACAAGGGGGGGGATACGGATAATGTTTGTTTTTTTAAAAAATACAAAAAATATAATTCCAAACAGGCATGAAATAAAAAACCCCCAAAGAATATTAGCGAACCAAGGGGGGGTTTTAAAGTTGTGGCTTTCTCTTCCCCGAAAAAATTTTATCCCTTTTTTAAAATTTTTTCTATTGATTTTATGATATAGGGGGGGGGTTTTTAAAGAAATAATTTACTCAGAAAATTTTATTTATAACTTGAGTTGGGACAAAAAAGTCCCCAGACGCTTAGGCATCGAGGGTTTTTTTAAAAGCAATAGCGCCCGATTTTAAAAATTTTAGAATGTTTTCCCCTTCTGGGCCGTTTGTAAAGGGGTTTTTCATTCGTTCCTTAGGTTGAAAAAACTTTTTATTTATTGGGAAAAATTTAAAATTTCCCCCGGTTTTTTTTAAAGGTTCGATTTCCGGTTTAAATTCCCCCGGAAAAAATTTGAAACCCCAGGGGGTTATGGTAAATTCCCCCATTCTGTGACAGGTAAAAATTTATATTTAGGATGTAGGCATTTTTTTTCCTTTTAAGGATACCCTTCAATTTTTTTAAGGGCTGGCCTACATTTTTTTTAATAAAAAACCACTTTTAAAACCCCCAAGGGGTGGCCTTCATTTATTTTCCTAACCCCCCTTTTAAAAAGGATGGCCTTTTTGTATTTTTCCCAACCCCCCAAAAAACCCCCAAAGGATGGCCCCCTTTTTTATTTTTCCCCCCCTGCTATAAAAAACCCCAAGGGGCCTTCTTGTAAATTTAAAAAACCCATATAAACCCAAGGATGGTTTTATTTTTAACCCCAACCCCACATAAAGCCCCAAAAGGAGGTTATTTTATTTTACCCAACCCCCATTACCCCCAAGGTACGAAATTTATTAAAAAAATTAATAAAAGAATTTTTTTTTATTTTTGTAGGTTGACCAGGGGGGGGTTTTCATTTTACCTTTTTTTTTTAATGGGGGAATTTTTTTTTACCTTTTTAAGTCCAAATTTGCAGGGTTAGGGAAAATTAAAAAGGGAAGGGCCATGGCCCCTTGGGGTTTTTTGAGGGGTTTGGTAAAAAAACAATGAAGGCCATGCCCTTTGGGGTTTTGGGGAGGGTTAGGTTTAAAAAAACAATGAAGGCCATTTCCTTGGGTTTATAGTAGGGTTAGTTAAAAAAAATGTAAAGGCCCCCTGCCTCGGTTCATTAATTGGGAAAGGGATGCCTATAAGGAAAAAAAAGTTTCCCCCAAAATACCACAATATACTTTTTTTTACCCGTACGTACGAACGGGGGGAAATTTTCCTTAAACCCTCAGGGAATTCCCAAAAATTTTACCCGGGGGAATTTACAACCGGAAAAAACGAACCTTTTTTTTTAAAAACCGGGGGAATTTACCCTGTGTTCCCCCTTTTTCATGCAACCCAAATGCATTTTTTAAAAGGGGAAAAATGCATGACTATCCATACAAAGAAGTCAAAAATTTTCTTACTGGCTCCATTTTTTTTAAAAACGTGATCGACCAAGGGGACCTCTAGACCCGTGGGAAAAAAACAGGGGGGTTTTGGGCCCTAACCTTAAAAAAAGCAAAAAAACCCCACTGCAAGTTTCGCTCATATGATAGTCCACGGTGGGCTGAAAAATACCCCCAAAATATTTGCATCGTTTAAAGGGACAAACCCCCTTATTTTTTTGTAAAAATTAAACCCCTCCCCCCTTGAAATTTTTCGTCCCCAAAAAATTACTCGTAGAACATTTTTAGGGAGGCAAATTTAAAAAGTTATAAAACTGAAAAACCTTTTTCTGTCCCGGTACTTTTTTGGTAAAGGTGGGACTCTGTGAATCCAAATATTCCCGGAAAATTTGTGGGTTCGAAACCCCGCCGGGACATTGCAAGTTAAACCTCCCCCCCCTTTGGGGTTTTTTAAACCCCTTAAAAATAAGTCCTTTGGGGTTACTGCTGGATTTAAAGGGAAATTTAAAAAGTCCCCAGTCAGTCAATATAAATAAGGCGATATTATTATTTTTACGGGCCCCGGCTTGTTTAAATCATTAATCTAAAACCCCTCCAAAGTTGGGCGCTTTACTTTTCCCTTTTCAAAAATGTTTCCGGGCCAATTTACTTTTTAATTTCCCGGAAGAAAACTTTATAAATTCAAAAAAACAAACCGCATTTCCCAAAAGCATCTTTGCGAGGAAGTAAAGTTTTTTTTTTAAAAATTTTCATATTTTTTTTAATCAAAAAATGTGATGCACAACTACTCAAACCCGGCTTTACTAAAGAATTGCTTAAATTGGGGATTTTTTTAACCACCGACCTCTAGGTTACAATCCGCCGCCCCTTTTCAATCAGGGTACTGAAGGGCGGTCTTTGCGAGGAAAAAAATAAAAGGATCTAGTCAGGTTACCTGCAACCCGCCCCAAAAAACTAAATGCCGTGGAGCAATTTATAACAGGTGGCTGGTGGGTCGGACCAAATCAAAGGGTGGAAACGGAAAAACCCTTGGAAGGCAATATTTACAATTCCGGGGTTAGCAGGATCTTCAAGTTCTGTAGCCGTGTCAAATTTTACCAGAAAAAATTTTTAGTAGGAGACTTTTTAAATTTTGATGAAAAGATTTTTATGAATAATTTAAATTTTTTTATATAATTGAAAATTTCTTATTTTTTTTTACTGGCCAAAAGAGAGTAATACAAGATACATAGGGTGTGTTTAGTAAAGAAAGAAAAACTTTTTAAGCCAGAGGGGAAATTTTCCAATTATTACCTCCTTTTTTAAAGACAGTGGGGAGAAGTGGGTGGGTCATTCCCTCCAAATTTTTCTGGCTACCATCGTTCACGATGACGCCACCCTATGTTTAAAGTAAAATTTGGACTGAGGGTTTTTGATGGGGTTATTACCCCCCCGGGCACAGCTTTGGGGTAGGCATCCCAAAATTTTTTAATCTATAAAAAAGGGAAACCCAAACTCTTTAAATGTTCCCATTTTCGCTCCCGGGCCCCAACCAATCTGTCCCCTACACTTTTGTTACATGGGCGACACTAATGAAATTGGCGCCCTAATATTAACCTTAAATGCAGAAAAGTTAAATTTTAAAAAGGAAACAGTGGCGAAAAAACCCGCTGTTGTTTTTAAAGGGACCTTACAAAAAACAACAAAAGGGGAAAAAAACGGAAAAAAAGTGCGAAAAACCAGCTTTTGTTTAAAACACCCTTTAAAAAAACAACAAAGGGAAAAAAATGAGGGCAGCTTTTTTGTTACATTTTGTTTGCAGGGGCAAACATCGAACTCCCCCGAAAACTTTCCCCCAAAGAGGGGCGGGGTTTAAATGTCCCCATAAAAAAAATTCCCCCTTTTTTTTTTTTTACCCCACTCCCCCGATTTTGAATTACGTAAAAAGAAAAAAAAAATGGATTTTTTGGGTTTTGGGACACACGTATAAAAATTACATTTAATTTAACAGTAAGTCAAGCACTTTTACTATAATTTTTGGGCATTTACTTTCTAGGGATTTTACCTTTTAAACCCCACTATATTCTTGAGGCTTTCCTTCTATGTATTTTACCTAACCCCCACTATATTCTTGAGTCATGGCCTTCTATGTTAAATTTTTCCTAACCCTACTATATTCTTTTAGGCATGGCCTTCTTTTGTATTTTTCCTAACCCTACTATTTTTCTTTAGGCTGGCCTTCTATGTTAAAATCCCCAAACCCCCACCTTTTTTTGAAGGGATGGCCTTTTTTTTTTTTATTTTTCCAAACCCTTTCTATTTTCCCTTTAGGCAGGGGCCCTTTTATGTAATTTTCCCCAACCCCACTTTTTCTTGAGGCCCTGGCCCTTTGTTATTTTTTTCCTAACCCTTTAAATATATTCTTGAGGCATGGCCTTTTTAGTATTTTTTTAAAGGGAATAAGCTCCCCAAACTATGCATGAATGAATGAACTAAAGTAAAAAAAAACCTTATTCCCGGGGGGTAGAAAAATACAAATCGGGGGAGTTGTATTTTCAAACCTTTTTTTTAAAACGGTTTGGGGTGCGACATGCGAAAAAGTTCATTTAGGGGGAGTTCGGGGTTTCAAAGGTCAATTTGGTGGGTTCGTAATCGCCCGTTTGCCTGTATTTGGGCACACAGTAAAAATATTACCCTTTTTTTCTAAAAAGTAAAGTCACACTATAAAATTTTTCTTTAGGCATTTACTTTCTATGTATTTTTTCCTAACCCTACTATATTTTTTGAGGCATGGCCTTTATGTTTTTTAACCCAAAAACCCCACTATAAACTTGAGGGCATGGCCCCCTTTTATGTATTTTTTCCTAAAACCCCACTAATTTTTTGAGGCATGGCCTTCATGTATTTTTTCCTAACCCTAATTTTTCTTAGGCATGGCCTTTTATGTTTTATCCCTAACCCTACCAGGGTTTTTGAGGCCCTGGCCTTCTTTGTATTTTAAACCCAACCCTAACCCATATTTTTGAGGCAAAGGCCTTCTAGGGATTATCCCTAACCCTACTATTCTTGAGGCATTGGGCCCTTTTTTTAAATTTTTCCCAACCCTACAAAATTTTGAGGCATGGCCCTTTTTAGTATTTTAAATTTAAAAAATATAAGCCCAATTTGATGAGGAAAGAATGAATAAAAATAAAAAAAAAACCTTTTTACGGGGTTTTTAGAAAAAATTTTCAAACGGGGGAGGTTTGTATTGCAACCTTTTTTGAAAACGGGGGGGGGCGGGCATGCGGAAAAAAGGTTTATTAGGGGGTTGGAAATTCGGGTATTTCCCAAAGGGGCAAATTTGGTGGGGTTCGTAATCGCCCGTTTTCAGTGATGTAAAAAATTTTTGAAGTTCGATCAAAAAAAAAAATCAGGGAAAAATCAGGTTTTTTTTTAAAATTTCGTTTTTTGCAGGGATTTTTTTTTGGCAATGGGGGTTTGGGAAGGGCCCTTTAAAACACCATTAAATTTTATTTTATTATTTTACATTTTTAAAAATAAAATAGCATGCTTAAAAATAATAGGTACCACCTTTCCCACCCAAAAAATTGAAAAAATGTAAAAAAAAAAAAATATTTTATTATGTGAATTTTGGTTTTTATTTAGGGAAAAAGTCGTTGCGTAGTCCTTCCGTCGGTTTCAGTAACTCGCGCGTCGTTGGGGTAAAGGGGTTGGGGACTACTGCCCGGGAGTCCAGAGGGTTTCCCCGGGTTTAACTCCCGGTTTGGGGGGGGGACTTTTTTGACCCCAAAATTCGTAAACCCTCCAAACCCCGTGAGGTTTGGGATTTCCGGCCCTAAACCAAAGGTTTTGGGGGAGGTTAATGTGGGTTTGCTGGGAAAGATTCCCAGGGGAATGGAGGGGAAAACCCCCCCTCCTGACTTCTACTCGTCAGGAAGGGAAAAAAACCCAAAAAGAATCAAACTGGGGCACAAAGATCGAAAAAATTTTGGGCCGCAGTTTTTAATTTTAAGGGTTTTCCAAATAAAACCCTGCAACCAGGTCAGATATCATAGGATGGCGTCCCTCGTGAACGATGGTAGCCGGGTGGAGGAAAAAGGGCTCGCACTTCTTAAACCCCCTTGGGCTTTTTTTCAAGGAGGCTAATAATTGGGCCCAAAGGGGCCCCCCCCGGGAAACCCGCCCGGTTTAGATAAAAAATAAAAAAACCCTTTTTTTTTTACTTTCTTTTCGCGTTCGAAGGCACTCCATTTTATCCGGGCAACAAAGATACGGTCCCCTTGTGGAGAAGTACAAGGGTGAACCAGTTTTTACACCGGGCCCCACAGCCTCCGGCCCTCATGAAGTAAGGGGGGAAACCGGGAGGAAAATGATTTTTTTTAAAAAAATTTTAAAAATAATATCGCCTTTTTTTTACACGGGCCCCAAATTAAAGGGCTATTAAGTCCATTATTTTCCCGCAGTAACCCAAGACGGAATTTTTTATGTGGTAAAAAAACCCAATTGGGAGGATAAATTGGGGCATGTCCCGGGTCGGGGGTTTGAACCCCCCACGGGTTATAAAAGGTAAAAAAAAAATCCTCAAAAGTAAGGGGAAAAAAAACTCTGCCAAATATGGAAAACAATTTCTTCCTCATGATTGGTTTACATTGTTTTTCACGTGGCAAAATTTTGAGAAAAATTTTACAAAATCACTTGTATCTCCAAAAACCGTTAACCGGGTTTTCTTCAAATTTTTTTTATTTTCACTTGGGTCAATTTGCACCCCAATTTAAAAGAGCTTTAAAGTGATCACGTGCCCAAAATGTACTTTAGTCGGAACCTGGTAGGCTTTTTTTTGACCCCCGGGCCCTTATTCCCAGTCGGGCAGGCGGAAAAATTTTTTACCCATTTAAAGACAGTTTATCTTTTTCCAGCTTCGCTAAATTAGTTTTTAAAAAAAAAGAAAATTTCCATTAAAAGACTGGGTTTTTCCACCCCAGGCCCTTTTCCTCCCCTCACCAAAATGCTGGGGGTCTTACGAAAAAAAATAAAAAAATAAAAAAATCAATGGGGTTTTTATCCTCCCAGGGGATAACCTCCCCCTCACTCAAAATGCTTGGGGTCTTACGAAAAAATAAAAATAAAAACCTTTAAAAAGGTTTTTTTTATCCTCCCAGGCATTTTACTCACCCCCACTCCAAAATGCTGGGGTCTTACGAAAATAATAAAAAAAAAAACATTAATAAGTGTTTTTTCCCCCCCCCCCCCCAAAACAAGACCCCCCTCACTCAAAGTGCTGGGGTCTTTCCCAATAATAATTAAAATAAAACCCTTAATGAGTGTTTTTCTGGTTTTTCCCCCCCCCCCCGGCAAAGAAACCCTCACCTCACTCAAAGAGCTGGGAAACTTACGAAAAATAATAAAAAAAAAAAAAATTAATGAGTGTTTATCCGCCCCACACATGGGCCTCACCCCACTCAAAATGCTGGGGTCTTACAAAATAATAAAAAAAAAAACATTAATGAGTGTTTATCCCTTTCCCGGCAAAGACCCCACCCCCCACTCAAAATGCTGGGATCTTACAATAATAAAATTAAAAAATTAATAAGTAAAGTTTAAGTAGGGGTTTTATTTTTTGACTGTCGCGCAAGACAAATAGTCCCATTTTGCCAACAGTTTTTCTGTTTTTGAAAATAAAAACCCTTAATGAGTGGGTTTTTCCCCCCCCCGGGATGACCCCACCCACTCAAAGTGCTGGGATCTTACGAAATAATAAAAATAAAAAATTAATAAGTAAATAGTGTTTTATTTTTTGACTGCAGCGCAAGACCCAAAAAGTCCCAAAATTTTGCCAAAAGTTTTCGGGTTTTTGAAAATAAAAAAATTTAAGGAGTGTTTATCCCCCCCCCCAGGCATGACCTCAACCCCCCCCTCAAAGTGCGGGGGTCGGTGGGAGAGCCCATTTAACCCGGGGGGCGTGGGGAGTGGTACTACAACGCATAAGGGGGGGGGGAGGTGCCGCATGTGGACAACGTTTTGGCAGACGGAGACGGGGGGGGCCGTGCCCCCACCCCCCCCCCCCCGCCCCGGGGGCCCCAAAGGGCCCCTGAAAACCCGGCCTGCGGTGAGTCAAGGGGAAAAAGGGGGGAAAAAAGATTGTTTTTTAATAAAAATAAATACCCCCGCACGGGTGTATATTTACGAGCCTAGCTCTATTTTCAAACAGAAAACAAATAACTTTAAAGTATCACATAAGAAAGGTTTTTAAAAAAATTTATCACAGTTTTTATATAAAAAAAAATTTAAAATGAAGTTAAAGAAAAAAAAAATCAGGGGAAGTTAAAATCAGCACTAACATTTGTGCCCTCATCTTTCCTTTTTTAATGGGCATTGTTTCATGTAGTTTTTGGCCCCAGTTTCACGTGGGTTTTGTTGGGTTTCCCCCTCTGAAAAGGGTTTAAAAAATCCGGGCCTTTTAGTTTTACATTTTTACTCAAAAAAAAACCTTACCCCAGAAGGACATGATCCCAGCAATTGAGATAATGTAATTTTACGTATATTTATTTTAGTTTTTTTTTTATAAATTTTTTTGGCTCTCTCCCGAAGGGGAAACTTCTAAGGAAAAAGTTGCAGAACGATTAAAAAAGGGAAAGGGTATTAAAATTTGCAGAATATTGGGGAAATTTCAAGATTTTAAAGTTATGTTATACGTTTTTTGTATTATTTCCCGGGCACGGAAAAGGGGAAGGGAAGTTTGGTGTCTAACTTTAAAGGGGGACCTTTTTTCTTTGTTTCATTTTTATTACGATTTTTCCCCCTTTGCTTTTCTAAAAGTTTACCCACTATACCCTTTTTCCTTTCGTCGCGTAAACCCTAAAACTAAAAAACCTAGATTTAAAATATAAAAAAAAAATTTTATTTCTTTAAAAAAAGAGTTTACACCCGAATTTTTACCCCCCTTTTGCTCATGAGACTTTTTCCAATTTTACACTTCTCGCGAGATTTTTAAAAAAATACATGGGTTTAAAAAGTAAACAAAAAATCAAATTTGGTCAAAGAGGTTTTTTTAAAATTAAAAACAGTTTTAAATTTTAAAAAAAACCTTCCGCCTTAAAAAAAAACAAGCAACGGGCCCTTTACGGGTCAAAAATTTTTTAGCCCTCACGATGTCCCAATCCGGGAGCGAAAGGGGTTTTTAAAAAATACAATGCAAAATTTTTTAAAAAAAATTTACTGTCTTTTTGGTACCCCAAAACAAAACCTTTTATTTTCCCCCCCTTTTTTTTCCCTAGACTTTTCCAATTCCCTTTGGCGTGATCCCCATACTTTTTGGGGCCGGGGTCAGGCAAGGAGGGTAGAAAAGGGCCCCGGGGGGGGGTTACCTTGTGTTCCCAAACCCGGCCCCCGGCCCCCGGGATGATGAGGAAACCCCGTTGGAAATCACGAAGGGGGTTCGGCAAACCTACTTCTCAAAGGGGTTTCCCGGATACTAAATGCACGGGAGATGGTGAGTACAGGGTCCCGGGCCCTTGGAGGTTTAAGTAGGGATCCCAAATTTTTTTTCAAAAATCTTTTTTTTTTAAAATTTTTTAAAAACAAAATACAATTTTTTCAGAAATAAAAAAAGAATATTGGAAAAAAAGTAAAAAAAAAAAACAAGAAAAAATTTATTTAAAAAGTGTTTTTAGAAGAGGGCCCTGTGTGGCTTAAAAATGAAAAGAAGATAGAAAAAATATTTTCTAAAAATTTTTTAAAAAAGAGTTTTTTTAAAAATAGTTTCTTTTACAACCAAAAAGTTTCATGCTTTACTCTTCTTCCTTTTAAAGGGGCCAAAAGAGACGAACGCACTGTCTTCGCAAAAAACCCCATTTAAACCCCAGGGCACACGGAAAAATTGATTTTTTTTTAAATTTCGATTTGGGCAACAAACGTTTCTTGGGGGGCATTTATTTTATGCATGGAGTTTAAAAATTGGGGCAGGCTTGCTTTTTTTTTCTGAAAGGGGGCCAACATAAATTATTTCATAGTTTTTTTTATTGCACATTGGGATAGTTAAGAAAATAGATGGCGTTCATTTAAAAAAAAATTTTTTCCAAAACAGCTTTTTTGTAGCTCACGTCCCCGGGTGAAGGACAGCTCTGATTTGTTTATCTGCCCAAAAAACGCTCCTAAAAATTTTTCTCCCCCTTCGGTTTCCCAATTTATTTGGATCGGTGATCCCTTTTAAAATTTCGAACCCTGTGATGCGGGGTGCATTACCCTCAAGAGCTGGGTTTTTAAATTTCCCAGCAATGGAAGGTAAAAAAACCCCTGTCGTTATATGGGCCCTGCAGGGTTTAAAAGCGACGTTAAACCCAAAAAAAAAAATGAAACCTCAGTAGTTGATCGTTAAAAGGGGGCGGACCGGGGGGTCGCTGGTTCAAGCCAAATTTGGGTTTTAAAAAAAAAAAAAAAAAAAAGGGAACATCTTTTAGATTGGGGGAGTTTTGATTTTCACGAGAATGTTAAACCCCAAATGAGTAAATAAGTAAGATGAAATTTTTTTTGTGGTGGAAACACAAAGGGCCCCTTCACAAATTTTTTTTTGGGAAAGGGACATGACCTTTACTTTCGAAATTTTTTTATTACATTAATTTTTTTTTACTCGGGGTAATGGGCCCCCACTGGTCGGTTTTCTCCCTACAAGTAACCCCTCATTTTTCCTCACGAGGTATGAGTGGACCCCGGGAAAATCCAAGGGACAGAACAGAAAAAAATTTCCCGCCTCGGGTGGGGAATTTTAAACCCATGTCACCAGGGGTGCAAAGCCTAGCGGGGCTAACTCACTCCCGCCCCGGTGACTACTAATTTAAAAACGATAATTTTAAAAAAAAAATATGACCCCCCCCCCTCCCTCCACAGGCGCAAGGCGGGGAAAAGGATGGTTTTCCTGTGGGTGACGGGCAGGGTGGACGAAAATGCCCCAACGTGGCCGGGAAAAGATGAGGGACGGCGGGGGGTCGAATCCGCCTGGCGGCCCATCCGGGGGTGTCGGAGGCAGCCCGTCGTGTCCCGCCCCCATCCCCTCAAAGGGGGGGTGTCCCCTACGGCTTTATCCAACCCCCCACCTCCGGGGGGGCCGGGTTCAACCCCCGAACCCGGGCAAGGGGCTTGAAGAATCAAGGGAAGGGCTTGGGGGGCACATGACTGTTTGGGGGTTTGGGGGGAAAGAAAAGGAAATTTCCATAGGCAATAACCCTGCCCTTTAGTTTTGGACAAAAAGGTTTTTTTTTTTCAATCTTTTTTTATTTTTTTTTTGTATTTCAGGGTTCCTTTTAAAGTCCCCCACCCAGGCCTGGTTTCTCGAAAAAGACGCAGAATAACAAAAAAAGCAAAAAAACCCCTTTTTCCTTTATATTTAAAGGGGGAATTTTTTTTCAGCCCAAATTTTTTTTTTTCCCCACACGGCCCCCGTCAGGCTGGCCATGGCCCAAATTTTAAAAACTTAAATTTGATAGTAAAGGGCCCTTTTGGGGATTTTGTTTTAAAAGGGCCCTTTTTGAGAGAAGTTTTAAATTTCAATAAATTTTAGGGGTTGTGGGTACGACTTACCCTTTTTTGAGATAAGGGTCGGAAAGTCCGGGTAATATCCATATATTTTGACCTATAACTCGATAACCGGAAATTTTTGGAGGGAAAATTTTTTTTGAAAATAATAACTCCTTATGTTTGGGGACTTTTTTTTAAAAAGTTATAACCCGACATACTCTGTTTTGTTTTTTTTGTGGTTTTTGGGGGGGGGGGGGTTTTCCCCCCCTCCCCCAAAAAACCCAAAAAACCCGGAAAAGAAAAAGTCGAAAAAAATTTAACGAAAAAAAAAAATCAAAATTTTTTAATTTTTCGAAAGTTCTTGCTTTTAGTCTTTTTAAAAATTTGGATAGGGGGGGTTTATAGTCCCCCCCGCCGCAGTTGGGCTGGGGGACTATAAAAACAGGAGTAGGGCCAAACATTGGCTTGGTTCTGGGGGCCCCTTTTCAATTATTAGCCTCTTTTGGGAAAGGTTTGGAGAATTCCCCCACTTCCCCCCTTTTTTTAAAACCCCCCTCGTTTTTCGATGACGCCAACCCCCATGATGATGAGTTCTTTTGTCCCCCCAGGGCGAATAAAATCGGCCCGTTTGCGGGTGCCCGACCCCGATCCAATACGGGCCCCCCGGGCCCCCCCAAGACCCGCAGCGGCCAAAATCAAAGCGGGGCGTGTTGGGAAGGTGGCGGTGAATTTTCCCGGGGTGTGGGCGACCCGGACACACTGGCAGGGAGGGGGTGGGGGACGAGCTGTTTTAAAAAAACCCGGGCCGGGGAAACCCCCCTAAGCGGTGACTCGCCGGGGGAGAAGAAGAAATTTCGACCGGGGGGAAAATGAGTTTTTTTTTTAGTTTTTTTGTTCGTATTTTGGCCCTGATTCCCAAGGGTCCCCATTCAACAAACCCACCGGGGGGAACCCCAAAAAGCGGGGACTCGACCCCCGGGGGGAAGATGATTTTTTGAGGGTTGGTTTTTTTTTTCCCTATTTCTGGCCCTGTTCTAAGGGTCACTTTCAAAAAACCGACCCTAGAAACCCCCAAAGCCCGGGGACTTCGACCGGGGGAAGATGAGTTTTTTTTTTTTGTTGGTTTTGTTTTGTATTTTTTGGCCCTGATTCTAAGGGGGCACCGAAACCCTGGAAGAGGGAAAGGGGGGTAAGTGGGTATTTTCAAATTTTTCGGAGAGCAAAAAAAAACAAATTTTTTTTTTTTCCTGCCTTTTATAATTTTTTCTGTAATTTACTCCTTTCCCTTTCTCTATCTGATTCCCCAAAAAAAAAATTTTTTTTCGCTGTTATTTGAAAACCCAAAAAAAACCCCCTTGAACAAGTTGTTGTAAAGGAATAAAAAAGAAAAACCATTTTTTTTTACTTACGCCCCTTTCCCCATTCCATGGTCGACATTAGGGAAAAAAATTAAAGTGAAGGGTAAGCCAGACACGTTCTCAAATTTGGGTTTCAACCGATCAGAGCCCCACTATAGCCTTTAAGGGTTAAGGGGTTTTTTTTTCTTTTGAGAGGAGGGGAAAAAACTTTTTTTATGGGTTTAAAAACGAGTGCGGGGTTTTCCCGCGCTGTGGGGAAAAAAGTGGGGCCCTACCGCTAATGGCCCCCCTTTGCGTTACTCTAAATTTTGTTTTATTTGTTCGGCCCAGCTGTAAAAGAACAGAAATTTTCCCGGGGGAAAAAACTTTAGAGGGACCCCATGGGCCCCTTTTAATTGGGTTTACAAGAACTTCCAAACCCTGTTTTTTTCTGTATATCGGGACTGCAGGGCCCCATGGATTCTAACTCCCCCGAAAAAAGGGGTTTTTTTTTTCTCATTTGAGATACCCCAGTCCAGCGGGCGATGGCTCGTTGGGAAAGCCCCCGGTTTTTTGAGAACCACCGAAAGGGTTTAAACCCCCGGGCCGCAGGTGAAAAGAACTTCGTGATGCTGGCATTCCCCGGGCCCCAAATAGGTTTTGGGGAGGTCAATATGGGGAAACAGGGTTTTTAATTTCCTGCGAATGGGAGGTAAAAAACCCCCGTCGTGTAGACCCTGCAGTTGAAAAAAAAGAAGCTAAAAATTTTAATAATTTAAAAAATTTTACCAGTGTTTATTATACCCTTTTTAAACCCTCTTTGGGGTTTTTGTTTGAGTTTTTGGGTTTTCTTCTGAAAAAGACCGTTTTTTCTGGTTCTGAAATATCCTCGGGGGTTTTCAGTTTGCCAAACTCCCCCTGAAAACGAATACAGTCCCGAAAAAAACTTGGGTTTTTTTAGAAATTTTCCATCTTAGTAGATCGCATAGGATATGTGTACACCAACTTTTGTTTGGGGCTAAAAAAGCAAGTTTTTTCAATTGAATAAAGGGAAACCCTGCATTGGGGTTTTGGGGAGGGGGCTCCCCCAAAATTTTAAAATTGGGTCATTCGCGTTAACCCAATTTCATTTTTAAAATGCCCAATTTAAAAACTTTTTATTGAATACTATATTTTTTTGACCTAAATTTTGACCCGTCATGTTTTTTCGCATCATTTTTTGTATGACTCTAAGGGCAATCATTTTTTCTTAAATTTGGGGATTATTTTCTTTTCTCAGAATAGGAAAATTTGAACGGGCCCCAAGATAGTAAATTTTTCTCTCAAAAAAAACATTTTTCCCTTTTAAGTGGGGCAATTTGTTAAAGGGTTTTATTTGCTTTATTTTTCAAATCACCTTACTTTGCGTGGGGTGAAGCCAACATTTCCCATGGGGAAAAGAGTCGACAGGGAAATTTACTGAAAGAGGAAGATTAAATTTTTTTCCTTAAAAAAAGTTAAATTTTTGGGAAAAACCAAATTTTTTTTTTTGTCCAAATCATGACCTTTTAACCCTTTGAAGACATTTCTAAATGAAATCTCAATCCAGGGGCATTTTTTTGCCCTTTTTTTTCACTACTTTTTTTGGAGCAGGGCTGAAAGATGGTTTTTAAAGTATTCAATTGAAAGTATAATTTTTTTGTTTTGTTAAATTAAATTTTTTAGCATTTTAAAGGGGCAATAGAAGAAAGTCAAACAACAAATTTTCTTTTGGGTAGTAACACTTTGAAAAAAAGGGCCGTTTCCTTTTTTTTATTTAAAACAAATTTCAATTAGGAAAACACTTTCTTTTAAATAAAAAGGGACTTTCAAGGGAAAGCAAGGGGTTTATTTGATGGATATTTTCTTTTCAGAAACATGTAACACTAAAAATTTTCAAATATTGAAAAAAACTTTAATACGACCTCCTTTTTCTTTAAAAAAAGTCGCTCATGCAAAGAAAAAAAAAAGGTTTATTAGTGATAAGTTTTTAAAAAAGGAAAGGGGGTATAAGTAATTTTTAAAAACGGGTTTAAAGAGTAAAAAGGCCCTTTGGGCAAGAGTTTTAATTTTTGGGGGTTTAAACGGTTGCTGAAAAAAATTTTTTCGTAAGTTTTTTCTTCAATTTATGATTTTAAAACAATAAATGGGTTTTTTCCCATTTCCAATATTTCATTGGGCCTTTTTTAAAGGTTCACTGCTTGCGTGCAGTGTAATTTCTACACTATTGAAAATAATTTTTTTATTTTATTTTTGGGGCATTTTTTTTCCCGGGTAAAGAATTTTAGACATTTTGATTCTTGAAGATAAATTTTTAAAAATTTTAAATCCGTTTGATTTATTTTTTTGTGTTTTCAAATTTTTAAACATATTTTATTTTATTAGTGGGAAATTTTAATTTTCATAGGTTTTCAATAGAAACACCCTGTTTATTTTCCAAAGAAAAAACTATAAAAAATCAGTATATTTAAAAATTTTTGTTCTTTGGGTTTAAAAAACTTGAAGTAGCTTTTTACTTATAGTCTTTTTAAAAAATTTTTCCCCTGAAAAATTAGACATTAGGAAAATTTGGATATTTTACATGTAGGCATTGTAGGCTAAATGGGATGGGCTCTCTATTCTGATGCCCTGTTGAGGGAGCTTTTTTGTTTTTAAAAGAAAAAAAGTAAAATGTAAAAGGGTTTGGGTGTTTTTTTGTTTTATTTAATTTAATAGATAAAATTGAGATTTTATTATCATGCAATTTTAACTAAGGGCATCAGTACAGATTGAATCAAATGCTCAAAACCCCTTTTTATTTTCTAATAATTTTTTTATTAGAAATTCAGGAGGGGCTTCACATCATATTTGCTGAAAAAAAGCGATTTCAAATTGACTCCTTGTTAGAGTGGGGCAAAATATCTGTAGAAGGGCCCGGGGTTTGTTGGGCCATGGCAAATTTCAAAAAATTGGTTGTATATATTTTTTTACTTTTTTTCAGGGTCAAAAACAGGAATATTCCAAAATAAAAAAAGACAAGACCCTTTGTTCTAGAAAAACAATATCACTCTCAAAAACCCCGAATCCCCTTTCCCAATGTCACACAACACACTCTGATTTGGGTTTTTTTGTTTTTAATTTACCCCCAGAGGGGAAATTGTGTGTTTGGGTTTAAAAGGGTACTTTTGGGATTAAGGGGAGTGAGAGTTTTTTCTGTAACAAACTCTCCTTCAATACTAATTGAAGACGCGGAAATTTCCCTCTTTTCCCCTGACTCATCCCCTTTTATCTCTAATGGCCTTTTTCCCTTTTTAATGTCTAAATAAAGCAATAAAAGGAGGCATTTTTTTTTTTTTTTTTTTTTTTTTTTTTTAAAAGGAGATACTTTTACTTAAACTATAATACTATAGACAAGGGAAAAGCATTTTAAATTGGGGGGTATGAAATAGTCCCGGGTGGGCAATGAATCCTAGGGCTCATATTATTTTAAAAATAAAATATTAATGATAAATTTTATTATTATTTCATAGGGAAAAATGGTTTTTTTATAAAAAAAATGGGAAAATGTTTTAAGGGGATGTTTTAAAAAGTTACACAACGCTATAATTTTTAAATAAAAAATATTAATGAAAAATTTTAAAATGATGCAGGAAAATAGAATAGAAAGATGGGTTTGGGATAAAAATAGTGGGGAAAGGGGTTTTAAGGAAATGTTTTTAAACCCCCTTTCACGGTGTCCGGGCCCTACTGCAGCTCCAAAACGGGTTTTCCCTAGTCACACATACCACGCTATCTCACAGGGTCTTTCCTCAAACCCCTAAACCCTTTTTCCCCCAGGGGACTTCCCCAATACTTCGTAAAAAATTTAGGGGGTCCCCGATCCGCCCAACCTTTTCCCCACATTCGTGTCGCCCCCATTTCGTTCTGGCTTTTTGGGTTTTCCCGTGCCAAAAGGGGAGAGCAGGAAAACTTGATGGGTTCTTTCATCTGTCCAAGAAAAAAGGCAAAACTCGTGACGAAAAAAAACTTTCTCCCGTTGGGGACAAAACCCGAAGGGAAAATAACGAAAGGAAATCATTAACATATGAGGTAAATTTTTAAAAAAATAGATAGGGTTGTAGGCAAAAATCTATTTCTTTTCAGTAAAAAGGGGGTAAAAAAAACCAAAATGATTCTTTCTCTTGAAGTAACAATTTATATAATTTTAAAATTTGGGGCAAGCTCACATTATGGGAAGTTTTATTATGTTTTATTATTTTTAAAATTTAAAAATTTTAAAGTAATGGTCATTGAAGTTTTGGGAGAAATTTTTTGAAGAGATTTATTTGTTTGGGCTTAATAAATTTTTGATGTTTTTTTAAAGTCGGATAAAAATTTTCTTTGATATTTGAATACAAACCTTCGGGCAGTGCAAGGGGTACTTTCAACATATTGATGTCTCTGAGGGTTGAACATGGCTTTGTATCTCATGGGAAAGATCCCTTTATTTTCATTTAGCAGATTTTTCCCTTTAGGTTTTTTTTAAATCATAACCTTTATTAAGGGGGAGGTTTTGGGTCACAGAAAACCCAAAAAATTGGAAATGGTTTTTTTGCCTGACACTTGGGTTTAGTTTTCATACAGAAAACCCTTTAGGCCAGGTTAAAAAGTTTCAGATACTTTTTTTTAAAAGGATCTTGGCCTTTTTTTTTAAAATATTGAAAAATGGGAATTTTATCACCTATGGCACCTAAAAAGCTTCAGGGTGAAAATGAGAAGGAAATTCTGGGGAGGAAATGTTATTTTGGGGAACCCAAAATATTTAAATCATAATTTGAGGGTATAACAAAAAAAAAAACATGCAAAAACTAATTTAAAAAACTGACATTGGGGGTTTTAAAAAGGATTCGGGAAATTTTTTCCCTATCTAAAAACCCAAAAAATTGTGGGAATTTTTTTATGATCCTGTCCCAAAAGGGATTCTTTCCAAATCCAATTAGTGGGGGTTCTTAATTTTCTTTTTTTTATTTTTTTTTTATTTCAGGGAAGTAACCCTTGACTTGTTTAAATTGAATATTTTTTTCCCAAAAATTTTTTTGTTTAACTAACCATTTAACAGTTTTTTTTTGTCCCGTCAAGAGTTTTTTTTGTAAATATGTTTTTTGAAATGGGTTTCCCTATTTTATCTTTAAAAAAAAGCCCTCATAATTTTTGTCCCGCAGTAGTTTTTTACATTTTAATTTTCTGGTTAAAAAACCTCAAAATGAGAAATTGGGTGTTATTTAAAATTTGAAAGAATCATTAGATATTGCAGGGTACAATTTGTTTAAACTGGGCAAAAAACTTTAAAATTGAAAAAATTTGGGGGTGCTTGTTTTTAAATTTAAAGGGAAATTTTGCGGGTATCCAGAAAAAGTTTTTCTAAGGGTACGGGGCCCAAAAAAATTCAAAATCCAAATTTTCGTGAAAATAAGAACTTTCCTGCTTTCATGTCCCCCATTTGGGTTTTTGACTTTTATCTTCCAAAACCCCCAACAAAATTCATTAGCATCTGAATCTTTCATTTGGCCCAAACAAAATGCCAATTCATGCTTCAAAAAATGCTGATTTTATCTGTAAATTTCTTCGCTAATACGTTTTATGGCAGATTTGCCACCAATGTTCTTCAATGTGAAAAGTGCTCGGAAACCTTTTTTTCAAAGGCTGGGTGGGTCCTTCAGTACATTACCAATTAAGGGGGGATTTTTTTCCTGTGGAATCATTTCTGAATATTTGGGAAAAAAGCCAAGGTATCAAATAGAAAATGAAACGAACTTTTGTTTGGGAATCCAGGTCCTTAACCCCAAGTTTAGTATCTTTTTTCAACAAATTATTGGGCAAAATGTAAAAAAAAAAACATCAGCTAAAAAAAATGTGAGGTAACTTGGGCCTGACAAAAAAAAATTTTAACATTTTTCATCATCTTCCAACTTTTGAAAAAAATTCCCCCAATTTTTTACTTTTTTTACAACCGATTTAAAAAACGAAAAAATCCAGAAATCTTTTTTTAATTTAAAAAACCCCAACCTCATTTTACTTTTTTAAAAGGGGAAAAAATTTAAATTTTTTTGACGCATAGGAAACTGATTCGTTTAAAAATTCCCTTTAAATGAAAATCTCCCCCAAAAGTTAGATCAGTTAGCTTTCCTTCATTTCCTTTTTGTATTTGAAAAAAAAAATTGAAGTTGGATATTTCCTTTCTATTAGGGAGCGAAAATCAACTGTCAGTTTCAGATTTGACAGTTATCCTTTTTTGGGGATTTTAAGTAAGGTAAAAATTTTAATTTTAAAAAACAAATTTTGAGGGGGAAAGGCCTCCCCGGATTATTATTGTTTTCTCAAGGAAATGCTCAAAGAAAGTGGGTTTTCAAAAGCTTTTTAAAAATGCACCCAAATGTTTATCTTCCACCATTCCAACTTTTTTCCCCATCTTGTTCATCAAGTGGAAAATTTACCTAAATAAATTTAAAAAAGGAAAAAAAAAAAAAGGGTTCAAAATAATAAACAACTGCATTTTTTTTTTTTTAACCCTGTTCTATCTAAAATTAAATTTCCTTTTTAAACAATTTAATTCAGGCAATTTGGGTAGTCACTTTTTGTTTTGAATGGATTATTTTAATTTAAAAAAAGTGAAATGAAAATTCCCAAAAAAGAAAAAAAAAAAACCCGTTTTTTTACTTCTCCCTTTTAAAATTTTAATTTTGCCTCAAAAGTTCATGTTATACTTGACATGAATACGGGAAAAAATCTATCAAACAGGGTAAATGGCCATAAGATAAACCAACCATCAAAAATTAAAAGTCTTTAAAGTATTAATTAATTAAAAGGGGAAAAAAACTTTCAGCTTGGGCAATCGCCCCCATTTCGCACATTAATTTTTTGGGCCCTGTATACAGGGGGTAAAGTTGGGTTTTTTCACTTCATCCCAAAACAAAAATACCCAAACCCCAAAACAGGGTTTGGGGAAAAGGGGAGAGGGGAAAGAAATTTAAAAGTGGGCTTTCTATAATTAATTTAAACTATAATAAAATTTTTAAATGAGGGAAGTTTTGGGTTTAAATTTAAGTAGATTTAACCTTTTTTTTTTATTTTTTTTTTTCTTTTGGGGGTTTTTAAAATTGCTTTCAAGTTTCATTGGGGACATCATGGTTTGCTGTTTTACCTACTTTTTTTTCTAGAAAATCACAAAACCCGCTACCCCAAATCAACCTCACCCGCCTGAAATAGGGCCAGGGAAACCAGCATCATGAATGATTAACCTTTTCTGGGAGGGTTTCATTTTTTTTTTTACTGATTTTGAAGTAATTTTTTAAACCCCTAAAGGGAAAAGTGTTCCCTTTAAGGGAAAATTTTGATTTTTAAAATGAAAAAAAAAAAATTGGGGAAAAAAAAAAAATGTTGTGAAGTACCTATTTTAAAAAAAATAAAATTTTAATTTCATAATCATACAAATTAAAGGGGTTCACTTAAATTTTGATATAGATGGGGAGGGCAATATGAAGGGGATTAAAGTTTAAACATATTTTAATTTTTTTAGGGAAAAAAAATTTTTAAATTTTTTTGATTTAAAAAAACACAAGGTGTTTTAATGTTTTTATTTTTTTTATAAAATCACCCTCAGAACCCCAAATACATTTATTTTATTGGGGGATAAACATTAACCCGGGCCTTTAATGATAAGACACATGGTACCCCTACCCACAAAAATATGAATTTTTTATTTAACTTCAAAGTTGCTGATGATGATGTACAAAAACCTAAAAGTTTATCATAATTTTTGAAAAAGGATTTTTTTTTTTTTTCATTAAAAATGTTGGGTTTTTAAGTTTAGAATCTACTTTCTAGATACTAAGACAAGAATCTAAGATAAAAAAAAATGGGATTATGACCACATAAAAAATTACTCCTTTGGGCCCTTTGGGGTTACTGCGGAATAAAGGAACGCATTAATACTAACTGAACAGTATAAATAATACAATAAATTTTATTAAAATTTTTTTTTATTAAAAAACCCAAAAAAGGGTTTTGAATCTTAAAAACTTCCCGAAAAAAATAACAATTTAAAATTTTAAAAAGTAGAAAAAGGGCCCATATTAACTTTTAACTATGGTAATTACCATTTGAGATCAAACTAATGGGAAAAGTGTTTTTTAAACTTCAACATTGTAAATTGTGGGTTTTATAAAAGGGTTTTATCTAAGTTATAACAAAAAGGAAATACTTTATTTTTTTTCAAATTAAAATGTTGGGAAAAAATTTTTCAAATGTAAACTTTTTGTCCCGATTATTTTTATTAATTAGAACTTTCATGTTATTAATATCTTTTATATACCCCCCGCCAGATATACACTGAAAACATGAAAAGGGTGACCCTGGTTTAAAGAATTGGAACCCTTGGAATCTCACGTATTTCTCAGGTAGAGCAAATTAGGTTATTTTCTGGGTTTTTAAAATTTTTATTATTATTGATCAGTGCAGTAGGTATCAATGGAGGGGACACACCCGATGATGTAAAAAATTTTTCCAAAATGAAAATTTTTCAAATCAAATATCACTTTGATGGGGGGTAGAATTCCCCCTTGGGAAAAGGAAATTTCTTGGACCCCGTATTTTGTAATATTTGTGCCCTCATAATTTTTTTATGAAAAGTTTTTATTTTTCCTACCATAACTTTTTTATAAATTACCATAAATAAATTTATTCCCAAATTTTTTTCCTTTGCCAAAATAAATTTTAAAACTTCACCGAAAAATTTAAATTTTAAGGGGTATTTGTTTTAGGCCCGTGGGGGAAAAATTTTGGGAACAAAATCATTATTTTTTTTATGTTTAATTTTTTCATAAAAACCCAAACAAACCATCAAAATACATGCCTAACAGACACACTCACCCCACCATACAATCTTTCAGAAGGGTCCACTAAAATTTTTCGTTTGTTTTTTTTTTTTCTAGGAACCCTGGGGAGTAGTGTACCCCAAGCCGATGTTTTTTCCTTGTTTTAAAAAAGGTAAGATTCATCAAAAACCCCACGGAAATAATAAATAACCTATTTTCGCGGGGGTCGAACCCAGATCCCCACGCATGCAATGCCCAGCGCGCTAACCTCTCGGCCCCGGGGGGCTAAAAATGGTATTAGTGATCTGTGCAAGGAAATGCTTGGTAGCCCCCCCTTCCCCCGTCCCCAGGTTCCCAAAAAGACAAAGGGACCCGTCGTGTATTTTTACAAAGTTTTTTAGATGAAGGTAAAGAGGAAGAGTTTGGGTTTAAGAAGTTATTTCGGGGAATTTTATGTGCGGAAATTTGGTAAAATTTAAAGTTGGAAATTTTTAGGGATAGGGTCGATGAGATTCTAGTTCCCTTTTACATTAGATTTTCGAATGAGGAAGGGGGATTAACAATGTAAAAATTTTTTTGGGGGTTTGCTTTTTGATGTTTTTTTGTTGAGAAATTTTTCATGAAAAGACAAAAAAAAACCCCAGTTAAAACACTTTTTCTAATTTTTTTTGTTTCAAGACGTCAATTTTTTTATTCCGATAAAATTTTCAATTTTTGAAAACGGAATATTGTGTTTTTTTGTAGAAAAAAAAAATTTTTTATTATCTGTGTGTCTATGGGACCACCGCGTAATCATAACCTACACCCCGGGCTTTTTTGATTAAAAAAAAAAAAAAAAAAAAAAAAAAACGAATGAGTTAAATTTCTAAAAATCCGACCCTTTTTCCCCCAGGGAACAAAAAATATTTTTTGGTGGGTGGAAAGGCCAAAGGCAATAACCCCCCTTTAGTGGTCATTTTTTTTTTTTTTCTCTTTTTTTTTTCCCTTATTTTTTATTAACTATTAATTAGTAATTTTGTTTTATGTAATTTGTAAATTTTTTAAAATGTCCCATTAAGAAATGTAAAAAAAAAATAATATAAATAATAATAAAAATTTTTAAAACGTGGTTTATCAAACCAAAAGATATTTCTTTTTATTAAGTTTTCAAATCTGTAACTAAAAAAAGTCCGACTCAAAAGATTTAATTCGTGCGAATATAAAAACCCGGGAAATAAATTTTCCCAAGATAAGACTCGCTTGAAAATTTTCCACTGGCCTTTTTCCTCCGGCTGGGGTAAAGGGCTTTTCGTCTTTCCCCGGCAGTTAAAAAGGTATATTCATTTATTTTCCTATAAAGAAACAAAGTGGGGTTTTTTTGGGGTTTTATTTCACAAATTTTAGGGGTAGCTCAGAATTTTGGATTTTTTCCTTTTCTTGAATTTAATAAATAAAATAATAACACCTTTTTTAAATGCCCCGACCCCCCCGGGTTACCATCAAACTACCCCGGGGAATAACTAAATCAAGCTCACATTAAAGCAGGCTGTAACTTTGAAGGACAGAACCCCAAAAAAAAATATCAGTGGGATTCGAAAAAAGATTGTTCTTGAATCAAATTTTTTATTGAGAATTTTTCAAAGAAAATCAAAAAACCTTTGAAAATTTTTTCTCAAATTTTAATTTTCAGGCACATGGAAAACGCAATTTATGGAAAAAAAAGGAAATTTTTGGATTTTTAAGATATTTAACGAGTTTGGTTAATTCTGAAAAAATTTGAAAAATAAAAATAATTTTGTTTTTTTTTGTTTAATAATTTAGTCAGTGGTTAAGCACTGCTTGCCTGGGAAGGCCCGGGGGCGACCCCCCCCCCCCCCCCCCGCCAACAAAAAAAGTGTATTCTTAATTTGGTTTAATTTTTTGTAAAGGATACCTTCCGGTGCGTCGTGTTGACCCAGCACCTAATTGGGAAGTATTGTGTCGTTTCTCGCCCATCAGAGGGGAGGCATACTACGGGTGGGTAGGCTACAAATAGACCCAAGCGTCTACGTAGCTCCTGTTTCAGGGCTACGAAATAAATACGCTGTGAAACACTCATCTTAAAAAAAAAATAAGTTTCAGGGGGAATGTGGTCATTGGAAAGTGTAAAAAGTGCTAGTGAAACTGTACAGTCCCTTCAGGAAAAAATAGTAGAAAAGATGTTGCTGTAGAGGAGGACGCCCGCTTTTATCAATACTGCCTGCTATACTGATGGTAATTTAAATAAATAATAATTATATCGCCTTTTTTTTTACTGCCCAATTAGGACTATTAAAAAGTCCCTTTATTCCAGAAAGTAAGCCTAAGACATATTATAATGTGGAAAAAAATTGGGGGGTAAACAGATTGTCATGTCCCGGCTGGGGTTTGGAACCTGCGAACTTTGCTTACCACTGAGCTACGGGAAAGATTTAGGGTTCATTAAAAAAAGATTCCTAATGACTCGTGTCACTACAGTGAAGGGTTTGCGTTATCTTGAAATTCTGGGGATCCCAAGAACCTTTCTTTGTCACTGGTAAGATTAGTTTAATGGTAAAATACTCGCTGGTTCGAACTATGAGGCGACAAAAAAATTGCATTTAGAAATTTACTGTTATTTTTTTGTCTACTACGGAATGGGCAAGCTAAACACAGACTACAAGCGTCTACGCTTGCTGTTTGATCGCTATGGAAAAAAAAAATGCTTTGAAACACTCATCTTAAAAAAAAATACATGGGGTACCAACGTCAGTTTCATGATTAATAATCGTAAGAAAAATATTTTATGACTAAAAGTATACCTCTTTTAGGTCACCGCAATCACGTAATACGCTGAGTTATGTAAGAAGTGTGTTCAAGATAAAGAAAGTTGGGCAAACCCATGTGTTTTTAAAACATCAGAGTTTATTTGTGATAGAGTTTCATTACTTAATCGGGTTTAGGGGTTTAAACCAGTAAACAAACAAAGATTTATAAGATTGTGATTAAGAACTTGAGGAATTTGGATGAATTCAATTTGAAGTAGCTCCTGTTTCATGGCTACGAAATAAAGAAGCCTGTGAAAACAGTCATCTTAAAAAAATGCCATTCTTAGAGCGGAATTAATAGACTTTTTTTTTAACAATAAATCTTTTTTTTCATATTTTTTTTATGTATTCAGAGGACCCATCCTAAGCCATTTTTATTTGGCTTCTAAGATCCTCTATTTTTTTGTAATACCTCTGTTGCGCTAAGTCACGGATTGCGTTACTGTGTAAGATAAGGAAAACCGACGCTTAGCAATGACTTGAGATATAGAATTTGTCTATTAATTTTGCCCTTAGTTACTGCTCGGTGTTGCGCTCTCTCATCCTCTCTATTCCTCATAAAAAATACGGTAATTTTTTTCTCAGGTTGGCTTTTCAAACTTCAAGTGTCCGACAAGAGTGAAGTGTCGCAACTGATGATGAAGAAAAGTACCAGGAATTTCTGAAATCGGACGCCGTGCTGGTCATGAGGAAGAAAATTCGATGGAGTTCCTAAAGTTCAGACCAAAGAAATGATTATTGTAGGCCATACTAATGTTAACGCAGAGTTGGTGGAAACAGTGCGAAGAAATTATGATTTTTCCCAGAAAATTGTTGTCGCCCAAGTCATAGTTTTAACTGAATTGAAATTTGTAGCCGCGCAAGAGATTCGAACTCAGAACTTTGATTTTTGTATTTTTCGCAGGTAGTGTGATCGGAATTTTTTGATCGCTTTCTTTGCATTTTTAGTAGTTTTTCTAACATGTATTGATTGTGACAGTAAAGGGACTCATTAGTCTCATTCTTGCAGGATAAACAGAGGTATTGTATTACGAGATCATACAAAGATTATGTACAAACACGAAGACATTTGATTCATTGTTCCGATGAATAGATTTTTTCTGAGTGCGAATATTTTAGGGATTGATAACCTGATTGCGTATGGTTTTTCGAGGCCTTTTAATAGTTTTACTAAAATTATTTTAATGTCTAAAAAATTAAACACTTGATTATTTAAGGCGGGCACATTATACCTCATTATCTATACAATTTTTACTATCAATTTTTGTAAAGCTTTTATTTCAAATTACTTGGTGTTGACAGAGTACGTAAAAAAACTCGATAGATTTAGCTAATGTCGATCATGATGAGATCTTGATTTTAGTACCCTAAATGACTGCAAAGATTACTCCTGCAGTGATATTATTATGAGATAAATATCTGGGTGAAAACTGCGTGAGTCGAATGGTTTTCAACCCGCGCTCTGAAACCATTCGATTCTACTTCACCAATTTTTTTATGTTTTAGAATAAATTATAAATATTTATTTAAGATAAGTTATTTTGAATAAAAACACAATTCGCGTTAGAAATTTGTGATAATAAAGTTTTGTCTTCATTTATGCCAGATTTTATTCTTCAGTAATGAAGTTTTTCTCTGGACTTTTAGTGGGTAGCGCATAATTATAGGACTTTTCCATATCTTTAATATCCCAATATCTTATTTTTCCCTATAATTCCGCGCTGGTCGCTGCTTACATTTAAAGCAGCTACTCATCATTTTTCCTCACGAGGCATGAGTGAAAATCCAAGTACAGATCAGAAAAAATCCTAACCCGCTGGGGATTGAACCTAGGTCACCATGCGTGCAATACCTAGCGCGCTAACTTGGTCGATCATGGTGGATATGATATTTAATAAACATATATTATATTAAGGCATAAGTTAAATCAAAGAAAATGTAAAGGGGAAAAATGCATATAGTACGATTAGCTTGGTGGAAAGACCTTCGCTTACCATCTTACATTAAAGAAGCTACTCATCATTTTTCCTCACGAGGCATGAGTGAAAATCCAAGTACAGATCAGAAAAAATCCTAACCCGCTGGGGATTGAACCTAGGTCACCATGCGTGCAATACCTAGCGCGCTAACTTGGTCGATCATGGTGGATATGATATTTAATAACATATTATATTATATTAAGGCATAAGTTAAATCAAAGAAAATGTAAAGGGGAAAAATGCATATAGTACGATTAGCTTGGTGGAAAGACCTTCGCTTACCATAATTAGAAGATCCTGTGCTCGTGGCCCAGGGTAGACAGAAAAATTGTATTATTTTTTTTTATAATATTCAAACTTGGTTACAGTCTGTTGTTCGGAAGGGACACCTTCCTGTGCGCTCGTGTTGACCCAGCACATCATGAGTTTGATTATTTTCAAGTGTCACTTCTCGAATTCTTGCCCATTAGAGGGGAGGAATGCTGTAAATGGGTTGGTCGAGCCACAATATAGACCACAAGGGTCTAAAAATAACAATTTGACTCTCTCTAATCGTAGTTATAAAACGAATGCTCTCATTTATTTTTAGTAGGATATTATTTTTGGGTGAGCGCCGACCTTCGCCGAGAAGAACTTTACACCTTTATCTCTTGAATCAAAGGTTTTGGGTTCGATTTCCATAGTCAAGTCGGACATTCTGGTCAAAATCCATCTACCGCAATAGAAAAGTTTGTGGGGCGGGTCAAGATATACTTACTCGACATACTGCCGCTAACATAAAGCAGGCAAGGATATCGACAGTCTTTATAAAATGTTCGCAAAATAGTCGATAGTAATGGTTGTGGGCTCGATTTCTACTGTCAACGAGGTCTTTTTGATCAAATTATTCTGTCTACTGAAATAGAAATGCTCGGGGGGGCGGGTCGAGAGACCTACTCATACTAACGCTAATCTGAAGCAGACAAGGACATCTAAGTCGACAGGGCTTTACAGAATGGTTGCCTTGTAAATTTAATCAAATTAATGGCTCCTACACAATGTTAAAACCCAGCACCTTCTTCAACAAGCGGTTATTGTTTTAATCCGTCCCGCATTGGCCAATATTGGCCAATGCGGGATATATATCTATCGATTTCAGACATAAGACCGTCGTGATAAATTATACATGACCGTTCAGTTGAAAAAGACTCAATTAAAAAAAAAAACATGACATAAGTTATTGTATTTGTGTTGATCACGATAGTGAGTAGTGAGAGGTATAACAATGATTTTTCCCGTACTACGTATGGGCTCGAACCACCGACTTCCAGTAACCATGGTTACGAAACCGTCGATTTAAAATATCGATAAAAGTTAACAAAGTGTACCGATTACCGATATTCGATTTATCGTTATATTTTCAAAAAAAGAATTTCAAATTCAAAAAAATCAAAAAATCTACCTAATTTTAAATTTTCATGTTACTTTTCGTCACAGTTTGACAGTTCACAGTTGTCACTTCTTTAGTTCTTTAGCTAATTTTAATTTTCATGTTAAGCTGTTAAGTGATGCTGGCATTCCGACCCAGCCCAGGCTGAGTGATGTTAATGTGGGTAGCAGGTTTGTGAGTTTCCTGAGAATGGAGGGTAACACCCCCATTGGCCCCATTTCGATATTTATGACCTAGCTGTTGAAAGGAACGTACAACCCCAGTAGGCCCAGAGTAATTTCATTTTATTCTTCAGTCTTCAGCTAGTTTTGATTTCATTGGATTAAATTGATTTTCTGAAAAATAATCAGTAAAATGCAACGGTTCTTACTGTACACAACCAGTAAAAGTAGGTATTAGAGATATTTAGCTTGGTATTAGGTTTAGGTACCTACAAGAGTGCATGGACCCACCCCAGCTGAGTTATCACTGCTTTAGTACATGGTAAGATCTTCTTTACTGACTTGTTAATGTACTTGTAAGAAATATATACCCTGGTTGTAAATATACCCTGAAGTTTTTGTAGCTAATAGAATCTTGAGTAAACCTCAGTCATACCAATGTTGTTGTACTAGTCAGTTCTCTGTTTATAGTCTAGTCCTCTAGCAAGACATTGTGGTCTTCTCCATGTTTAACATCCCTCAACCAGACATTCATATCAATCAAAGGTGGAACAGCTATTGAGTGGTATCAGAAACAAGTTCATTATTCAATTAATTCAAACTTTCTTAAAGACAAACTATTTACTCCACATCTAAGTCAGATCTAAATACACACTTTCTCTAGATCTGTTTGTGTATGCAAAAGTAATTTATTCAAAACATTACCCTAGTAACTTTAATAATTTTACTTCTCAGATCATGGCATTTGAAGTGAAGAGATTAAAATCATCTATCACATCTCTGGATGTACTCCAAGAAATCAACGAGAAAATGTTTACCATTCAACTGAGTCTGGAAGAGCGATTAAGTAAACTGGAAAGTAATTTGAGTGCGGTGTCAGAGAAATGTGAAGTAATTATGAAATCAGTGTGCGACACATCAAAGAAATCAACAGAGCCAAACAGTGAGAAAATATTTGTGTCTAAACTCAACAAAATTGGCAGTCAACTACAGAAAATACTAGCTCTGTTTGAAAATGCCATGAATGTTGGAAATTTAAATCTAAGGTAGGTATTACTTCTTCATTATCTATATTTTTACCAGTGTGATAGTTTATGGTCTTATGCCCCTACTGTATAATTCTTGTGAATGTCTGAGTTGCCGCTCCTGTCTCCTATTTCCTCTCCTGATCATTTCGTGCTTGAGTTGAGAGTGGAGGGAAGTATTTTTAAACCCTAACAAAAGTTAAAAGTCCCACACCAAGAAATCTGTTCCAAGTCAGCTGGCAACC
Source organism: Bactericera cockerelli (assembly GCA_024516035.1). Classification (NCBI taxonomy): domain Eukaryota; kingdom Metazoa; phylum Arthropoda; class Insecta; order Hemiptera; family Triozidae; genus Bactericera; species Bactericera cockerelli. The sequence goes on along the minus strand of CM044959.1, from coordinate 16,182,016 downwards.
CTGCCATTTTGGAGAACCAACTTCCCCTCCTGCCGCTGGAAGCGCTATCTTCTCAACCAACCAACTCTAACCTCTTCACCACTTTCACTTCTCACTCCATCACATTTTTCGATCAGGTAAGGACTCAGCACAATTTTCCTTTCTCTATGTCTTTGTTAATTTAACCCCAAGTTTTCTAAACCCCCTAAAAGGGCTACAATCCTACATTTTGGTCCTTCCACGCGGCCGTATGTCTGTTTTTAGGGGGTTCCCTTTTTAGGGAAATGTGCCAAGTTGAATTCTGCCTAAGTTTGAAGTCTGCCCTCATGGTTGAAGTTTGAAGTCTGCCATAAGTTTGAAGCATGGGGTATCATGCTAAAGTGATGAGTCAAATGTAATCCTTCTGTGATATAAGTGTTTTTTTTGTGTTTGTTTTACCCATAAATTCAGTGTTGTTTGTGTTCAGTTAATTTTAAAGTTGGGGGTTCCCTTGGTAATTTTTTTTTGTATTGGTTAAGTCATAGGGGTTCCCTTGGTAAAATTTTTTTGTATTGGTTAAGTCATAGGGGTTCCCTTGGTTAGATTTTTTTTGATTTTCACGTGGCTCATAAAGCACATATTTTTTTTGTTGTTGTCAACCAAGTAAGTGCATTTTTCCTTTAATATTTACATCTAACATGGCAGGTGACCAGGACAGGAATCTGGTAGAGGTGGTGGTAGAGAGACGGAAACGTTTAATTACTAGGGTTCAGGAATTCCATGGACTCATTCCAAAAGTGGAAAATGACCCATTGCTTTTGGTCCGTATGCGAGCCTCCATGCCTTATCTGGAATCAACTTTCAAGGAGTTTCAATCAGTGCAGGATACTATTTGTGAATATAATGTTCTTCATCCTACTACAGAGGAAAGAATTGCCATTCATTCTGTTTCAAAACAGTTTGAAGCTATGTATTTTGATGTCTTGGGGGTCATTACAGGGACCTCAGAGGTCAAGCCTATGGTGGTTGCAACCAACGATGGTAGGATGAAGCCAAAGTTGCCTCAAGTGAATATTCAATGTTTTATGGGGGATTATGAATCTTTTCCTGCTTTTAAGTCACTTTTTGATGCTTTGATCCATAGTAACACAGGTTTAGAACCTATTGAAAAGTACACATATTTGGTTTCCTTGTTGAAGGGGTCAGCCCTGTCTAGTGTTCAAAGCATTGCCTTTGTGGCTGAAAACTATCAAGTTGCCTATAATTCACTTGTCAAGCGTTTTAGTAATCCTCGGGTTGTAGCCCATCAGTGTTGTAATAAATTATTTGCCTTTAAGCCATTAACCAGTGAGGTTCAGTTACAGAAGTGGCTGGATCAATTCAACACAAATGTTGAAGCATTGGAAAATACTTCCCTACAGGATAAGGGTGATTTTTTACTGTTGTACATGGGCCTTAATGCATTAGACCCTCTAACTAGACAGGCTTTTGAGCATGAGAAAATCTCATTAAATTCCATACCCACCTATTCTGATCTCCGGACCTATGTTCAGGCACGGGTTTCAGTGGCGGAGCTCATGGGTGCCTCGTCTGGGTCTAGTGTTAAAAAACCATTTATGAAGCCAGAGGTGAGAGGGTTGTATGTTACCCAAGTAGATGTTGCAGGTATTTCCACAGATGTGTTGCCGTCCAATGTTGCCAGACCCTATAAAGGGTTTTCAAGTAGTTTCAAGGGTGATGTTCACCATGTAGCCAAACCCTCTAATGGGTCATTTAATGTAGCCAAACCCTCTAATGGGTCATTTAATGTTGCCAAACCCTATAATGGGTCATCCAGTGTTGCCAAACCTGACTTTAGGTCAAACCAGTCCCGTTCTGCCAGTGGTGTTTCCTGCCCTCATTGTTCCAAGGCTCACCGCCTAATTGAGTGTAATTTATTTGCCGCCATGTCTGTTCAAGAGCGTTTTGACACAGTGAGGACCCATCATTTGTGTTTTGCCTGCCTCGGGCCTCACTCAAGGTCATCATGCTCAACCAAGTTCAGTTGCCGTCATTGTGGATCTCGTGCTCACCATTCCTTGTTGCACAGAGATATGCCTGCTAATGAGATTTCTCCCAGTGGGGGTGTTTCTCAACCAGTTGTTTCAAATCCAATTTATACTGTTTCGGATCAACCTAATCAAGCTGAGGTTAATCTTGCCCTCTCGTGTAGAGACGTTTCTGGCTCAGGAGTCCTCCCTAGTCGTCAGGTGTTGTTGGGTACAGCATTGGTGTCCATATTGGACAGCTTTGGAATCCAGCACCCAGTTAGAGTGTTAATAGATCCTGGTAGCATGATTAGCATTGTGTCTGCCCATTTAGTAAATATTTTGAATTTGCCTATCCAGACAAGTAATGTCTGTGTTTCCGGTGTGGGTGAATCTGAACCCATGCGTGTGAAAGGTCAGGTTTCCTGCACCCTGTCTTCTCGTCTGGATGGCAGATCCCTTCCTATTGATGCTGTCATATTACCATCAATATCAGGTCATGTTCCCTCTGTTGCTGTCCCTAAGCATGTTTTGTCAAGTTTGGCGGGATATGCTTTGGCAGACCCAACCTTTTGCCATCCATCTAGAGTGGATATTTTATTGGGTGCTGAATATTATGCCAGCATTTTGGACTTACAAAAGTCGGTAGTGTCTGGTGAACCTTCCCTTATTCCTACTATGTTTGGTTATCTTGTTATGGGAGTGGTAAACTCTAATACCCCCCTTGTATCTCAGTCCTTTCATGTGACTACTGTGGACACAGCACTGCATGATCAACTGAGAAAGTTTTGGGAAAGGGAAGAGGTTCAAGTTAAAATTCCAGCCCATCCAGATGAGGTCCGATGTGAAGAGCACTTTGTGAACACACATTACAGGGACCCTGATGGAACTTATGTTGTTCGTTTGCCTTTTCGTGCTGACCGCCCACCTGATTTAGGAAATAATTTGAATCATGCCAAGTCTCGGTTGTTAAAACTGGAGCGTTCCCTGGAATATAAACCAGAATTTAAATCTCTTTATCATGAAAATTTAAAGGATTATGTTGATCAGGGACATAATTATGATCCCAGCCACAAAGCCATCCACTTATGTTCTGATTCATCATGGTGTTATGAAGGCCTCTAGTTCTACGACCAAGGTGCGGGTTGTTTTCAGCCCTGCTGAGCGTGCAAGTCCCCACCATCCATCTTTGAACGAAACCTTGCTAGTTGGTCCAAAACTCCAGTCAGACATAAATGACCTGATTTTGAATTTCCGTTTAAATAAAATTGCCATTACGGCTGATATTCGTCAAATGTACCGTGCCATCAAGGTAGATCCTAGGGACAGCCCGTTTCAACAGATTTTATGGCGTGAGGATCCATCTCAGCCTATTCAGCAGTATGAGATACAGCGTGTGTGTTTTGGTGTCGCTTCTGCGCCATTTCAGGCCCAGCGAGTAATCAAGCAACTAGTTGTTGATGAGGGGGCGAGGTTCCCTTTGGCTGCCCGTGCACTAAGTAGTGAGATGTACATTGACGATCTGGTCTCTGGGGCATCTTCTGTTGAGGAGGCACTCAGGATGCGGGATGAACTAGTGTCCCTCCTTGCTGCTGGCAAGTTTGAACTGAGGAAGTGGTCCAGTTCGCATCCTGGGGTCTTGGGAGATTTTCCAGAGGACATGTTGGAGAGGCCACACTCTTTATTTGATGATGTTGATGCCATTAAGATATTGGGTTTACAGTGGGACCCTTGCCAGGATATGTTTTGTTACAAGGTAGAACAACATTGCAATTGCCAAACCAAACGTCAAATATTGTCAAAAATTGCCAAAATCTATGATACCTCGGGTTTTTTATGCCCCGTCACCTGTTGGATGAAAGTTTTTCTCCAGGTAATTTGGCTGAGAGGGCTAGCTTGGGATGAGGTTTTGCCTGGTGACCTTTTGACTGAGTGGAAGAGGTTTGCTTCTGAGCTCCCTCTGCTTGAGTCAATTCGTATTCCCAGACTTATTCTGGATACATTTATTTTTCCTCCGGAATTGGTGGCATTTGCAGATGCTTCTCTTTCCGCTATGGGGTGTCTAGTTTATCTGCGCGTTGTCTGCACAGATGGGCGGGTCCTCATTAATTTAATTAGGGCCAAAAGTCGAGTGGCCCCTGTGAAGCCGGTAACGGTCCCAAGACTAGAGCTGGGCGCAGCTGTGATGTTGGCTGAAGTCCTTGAATCTCTGAAGCCTTTAATTACCCGTCTCAATATTTCAAACAAGTATCTATTTTCTGACTCTATGGTTGTCCTCTCCTGGTTGCACACCCCGCCCCATTTGCTCAAGATGTTTGTTGCCAATCGGGTGGTGCGCATTCTAGAATTAACTGATCCGTCTCAGTGGAGACATATTCAAACTGAGTTGAACCCAGCTGACTTGGCCAGTCGAGGATGTTTTCCTAGTGTTATTGTTGATCATGATTTGTGGTGGAATGGTCCACCTTTCCTAAAGCAGGAAATTTCCTTTTGGCCAATGAGTATTTTCACACCCGTTGAGGGCCTTTCTGAGCTGAAGTCAGCTGAGGTTACCACATTGGTTACAAAGGTTGTGCAGGAGTCTGCACAAACAAGGTAGAGAACCTTTTAATAAAACTTAAGTCTGAGGACTTAAGTTTTATTAAAAGGTTCTCTACCTTGTTTAGGGCCAAGCGCGTGACAGCCTGGATTCTTCGATGGCGTCACCGATGTTCGGGCAGTGCCCTTTCCAAACCTGTGGGCCCTTTGACCACCGATGAGTTAGTACAAGCCGAGCTGACCCTAGTGAGGATTACCCAGTCAGGACATTTCTCTAAAGAGATTGAGGCCGTTCAGTCTGGGCGTCAGTTGCCTGATTCACTGGCTCGGCTGTCCCCGTTCCTTGATGGGGGTGTTCTCAGGGTGGGGGGTAGAATAGACAAGGCACCATTGCCTTTTCATTCCCGTCATCCTGTACTTCGTCCAAACAATTGTCATATGGCCATATTGCTGGTCAGACATTTTCATATTTATTCATTGCATGGGGGCCCGCAAATTGTCCAAACTCTCATCCTGCGTCAATACTTTATTATTGGCCTGCGCAACCTTGTTCGAAAAATAATTTTTAAATGTTTGCCATGTTTCCGTCTGTCTGCCAAACCTCCTCAGCCTCAGATGGCGGAGCTACCCTTATCACGGTTCCACCAGTGCCGACCCTTTGTCAATACAGGGGTGGATCTAGCTGGTCCGTTCTTAATAAAGGATGGGTATCGTAGGAATGCTCCATCACTGAAGGCTTATTTTGCCGTTTTTGTATGTTTTTCTGTAAAAGCAGTTCACCTTGAGTTGCTTACCTCGCTTTCCACAGCCTGCTTTCTTGGTGCATTGGACCGGTTTATTGCCAGGCGTTCTGTTCCGTCCATGATATTTTCGGACCAAGGTACCAATTTCAAGGGTGCAGCCAATGTCATCGAGGACACTTGTCGTTTCTTACAGGAGAATGAATACTCCATTGTTGACCATTTAGGTAGCCGAGAAATCAAGTGGTCCTTTAATGCCCCAGCCAACCCCTCAGCGGGCGGTCTGTGGGAAGCGAGTGTGAAGTCGGTCAAATCTCACTTGACTCGTGTGTTGACCAATCGACTTCTGCATTATGAGGAGTTTTCGACCGTTTTAGTGAAAATTGAAGCCATTTTAAATTCTAGACCATTGGGTGTTCCATCTCCCACCGTGGATAATTTAGATGTACTTACCCCTGGTCATTTTCTTGTTGGACAGCCTCTTTTGTCACGTCCTGAGCGCAACTTAACTTTGTCACCATCAAATTTTGTTGCTCGCTGGACTCTAGTATCACAGATCTGCCAACACTTTTGGAAGCGTTGGTCAGACGAATACTTGCATACTCTGCTTCAAAGACAGAAGTGGTATCACCAATCTGACAATGTCAAAGTTGGTGATGTTGTTTTAGTTTTGTCAGAAAATATGGCGCCTTTGCAATGGCCCATTGCTCGTATCACCAAGATACATCCTCACCAAGATGGTGTTGTACGTGTTGTTGAAATTACAACGTCTGCACGCAGACTTCTCAGACCCGTTCGAAAGCTTCTCCTTTTGCCCACCTTAACTTAGGTTAGTTATCCATTCTAGTCAATTTGTTGTTTTCATTTTTCATGTATATTTGATGTATTATGTTGAGTCTTGTCCTGGTCCAACATTAATTTTGTTCCGATACAGTCCACTTTTTTCCGATACAGTCCACTACTTGGTTGATAGGTCCCTTCTCCCAGTTGAAAAATGGCCATTTTGGTGGGGGGAAAATGTATAATTCTTGTGAATGTCTGAGTTGCCGCTCCTGTCTCCTATTTCCTCTCCTGATCATTTCGTGCTTGAGTTGAGAGTGGAGGGAAGTATTTTTAAACCCTAACAAAAGTTAAAAGTCCCACACCAAGAAATCTGTTCCAAGTCAGCTGGCAACCCTGCCATTTTGGAGAACCAACTTCCCCTCCTGCCGCTGGAAGCGCTATCTTCTCAACCAACCAACTCTAACCTCTTCACCACTTTCACTTCTCACTCCATCACATTTTTCGATCAGGTAAGGACTCAGCACAATTTTCCTTTCTCTATGTCTTTGTTAATTTAACCCCAAGTTTTCTAAACCCCCTAAAAGGGCTACAATCCTACACCTACAATGATCATAATTATTAACAGTATTTTACACTGGTTGTTGTTAGTTGAGGTGTCCCAGCCAATAACCAGAACTCCAATGGTAAAATATTATGTGGCTTGTGTACACTGGAAAAGTTTCAAGATTTTTATCCTTAAAAAAATGTCTGTTGTACAAGCTGAATGTTATTTATTTTTAGATTTATTCTAGCCTGTCCCAGTTGCGACTGATGAGAAAAAAATTGGGGTGCTGAAAAAAAAAAAGATATTGGAATATTAAAGATACAGAAAAGTAACATAATTCTGCACTACCCACTAAAATTGTGATATGGTTGTCTATTATTTCAATACATATTCATTTTCAGCAATTCCCCTGTTGTGTTAATGTCTGATAAGAAGCTATCCACTGGAACATGCAGTACAGTGGAAGCTCAGCTCTTACTTGACAAATCTCACACAGTGGTCACACTTAATTCTGAATCAGATTTTCCTCAAGGAACTTGGCTGGGGGATGAAAAAAATCAGAATACTAGAGTACGAGTACCAATCAAGAAAAGGTAAACAAAATGATTGTAACTATAAGTGGTTTTTTTTTTATTTGAACAAAGCAAACCAAAGCTGACCTGGTCACTAAAATTCACCTTTTTTTTTTTGACAATACCAAAAAATCCTGACGGGACCGGCTCATTTGCTCGTTCATGGCTTTTGGTTCTGTAAGAAGAAGAAGTGGCTAATTTCAAATGCAAAATGTAAACAAACACCAATATCTTTAATGTAAACAAACCAGAGTTCCTAACAAACCAGACCAGAGCTGACTGTTTGGTCTCGTTCAGGCTTTTCATTCAATTAAAAAAAAACCCGCTTTATGTTGTTATAGCAGCATTTAAGCTATGTCAAAAAGTTTTGATGGTCTTTAACCATGTTGATAAGTATCAAATAGTTAAATGTTATTGTTTGTTTAGCCATTTTGATGTATCAAACAGATAGGGCTTCATTATAAAACAGGATTAGATTTAATCCAAGTGGATACTATCTCTTAATACGCACTTAAGGGCATGTCAGGCCTAAATTAATTTTAATCCTGTTTTATAACGTGACCAGTGCCGGATTAAGGCTGCGCGGGGCCCTTGGCATTTTCAAGGCGCGGGGCCCCAAAATTGAACTAATTTTTTCTAAAATACTATTTTTAGAACCTTGAAACCGAAGCCAAATGTCCTGGGCACTAATCCATAATAATATCCAAAACGACGTTTATAACACCGAAGGCAACATTTTTTCCGAGTAATAGTAGAAATATCTAAATATGCATTATGAAAACAATATAAGTAAAAAGATGTCATTAGGTAAGATGTGTAGAAAGTAGATCATCGATTACTGTGGAGATTTTATTGCTAGTATTGAATGCTACTTTTTTTAAGAGGTCACTGCCCAAAATAATTTGAAACTATCAAAAGGCATTTCGAAAATGCCCAAAGACTTTTATTCTTTTATTGGTACATATACACATACTAGAATTGCACGTCTTGAAAAACAATCCAAAACATCATGATAAGTAAATTTGACGGCGCCACAGGCGAAATTTTTGCAAAGTTATGGGGTAAAGTACTAGGAAAATAGATACAAAAAAATATCTTGAAAAAAACATTAAAAGCGTGGCAGGCGACTACAATGAAGATCATTGGTTAAGATGTCGATAAAGCCGATCACTGAGCGCTGAGAAGACACTTTATGGGTTTGATGGCAGAGATTACCGAAGGTGATAATCACGTCTGTCAATAATATTCTTTTCAAATACGAGTAATTATATAACATTTATATATTATATAAAGAGCCGCAGGCAAGAGGTATAAAGATCTACCTATTTTCATATACGTGGTCCATTTTAAGGGGGGCCCCGTGGTTTTTCTTTTAATATTTTACTCAACTGGCTATGATTTTATTTAATATTAAAATCCAGAAAAACCGACTTGAAGGCCATTCAAAAAAACTTATAATTTGTGTAAGCTGCCCGAAACGCGGGGTCCCCAAAACTGCGGGGAACTTGGCATCTACCAAACCCGGCATTTGGAGTAGGTAATCCGCTAGTGTCCATGTGATTGATTCGAGGAGTAGATAGTAATAGGGGGCCCCGCGCTTTTCTTTCAATTATGTATATTGCTGTGAGTATGTGTTTTTTCCCCTTTTATTTCTTCTTCTTCTTACTCACATTTCGCAAATACCTAGTGTAAGCTTTTAAAAAACTCATAATACCTAGTGCAAGCTTTTTAAAAATCTCATAATATCTAGTGTAAGCTGCTCAAGCGCGGGGCCCCCTAAAGCGCGGGGCCCTTGGCATCTGCCAAATCCGCCATATGGGTAATCCGGCACTGAACGTGACCTGTTGTATTTTTTAGAATGACAAAGATTTTTAGCTTTTTTTTCTTTCTATATCAACAGTCCTTGCAAACTGCCAGCTGCCTGGTCTACTAAGGGTTTTTTTTTTTCTTTTTAATTAGATATAGTACAAAGATATGGCAGGGAAATCATGATTTCTCTTGTTGATAGTATTTGATTATTATTATTATATTTTTTGCAAACATTTTGCCTTTTACAAAAAAATTCACTTTTTCTTAACTCATCTCCTACTTGACCTAGTTGACTCGTCCTTCAAACGACATCAGGGTGTCTACTGGTCAGGGAAAACCTGGAATTGTCAGGGAATTTTTCGAGACCGAAAAAGTCAGGGAATTTTGTGAAAAAAACACCATAAGTCAGGGAATTTTGTGAAAAAACACCAAAAGTCAGGGAATTTTTTTCAAGATCCAATTTTGTCATGAAAATGAAAAATAAAAAAAAATTGCCTGCGGCGCCACTGTAATCCAGCAGTGTGATAATGCTTCTTTGGTAAGAAACACAAAACACTCTTAATCACTTTTTATAAAATTAACAAAATTTTAGCAGGTCTTATATAATATTCATATAACGTCTCCTTAAAAAAGTAGACTGGAGAAACTGGAAAAATGGCCTGGAAAACCTGGAAAAGTCAGGGAATTTTACTTTGACCATTTAGTAGACACCCTGGACATCTATGGATGTCAATTTCTTTCTACAATTTTGACTTGAAATTGTGATGCTTCAAATTTGCAAATTCTTGCAGGACTTTATGCAGCCATACCGGCGCGTGCCTGTCTAGATAAGATAAGATCACATTTGATTATTAAAGGATAACTTGTTTTTTTTTTACAGTGATCTTATTCATATAAACACCACCTGTCAAACTCCTGAAAAAATGGCCATCACTCTATTAGACTACCTCTTCCCCCGTGAAGTACTGGCAGAGTCAAATTTGTCTGGTACTGGAAAGCACAACAAAATGAAACTAGATCCTTTGTTGGTGAGTTTTTTTGTAACCAATTTTGAAGATAAAAGTAAATTTTACTATCATAAAATAATTTTTTTTCTCTAAAGCACCATTCTGAGACAATCAGAGCTCATTCTAAATAATCATCACCAACATGAAAAAAAAAAAAAAAAAAAAAAAAAAAAAAAAAAATAGGAGCATTGAGGAAAAAAAAAGAATAAATCGAAGAGAGATTTTTATCAGAACTGATTAATATATCTCCATTACCAAGGATTTTAGTTTGATACACCTATTTGTGCTCTTTAAATATTTAGTGTTTACAAATTTTCAGGTCTATGGCATACAATGCCACCTCAAGTTCATATTTGACATAGATGATGTCAAATGGTTCCGCATCAAGCAGAACATGGATGCCAAGTGTAGAGCTCTGTGGAGGAGGAAACATGTGGATGGTCTTTCATTGGGCAAGAACAAGGTAACCTCAATCAATCATAAAAAAAACAGCTCTAATAATTTTGATTAAATTTTAACTTCATAAAATTTAAGTTATTTCCTAATAACAAACTAAACATTTTCGAAAAATTGAGAAACCATGATACAGTGTATAGGCATTAATGGAGAAAATATAAATATAAAGTATATTTAATTATTAAATAATACTATGTCTCATAAACATAATATACTTCTTCTAGATCTTCTGAAATGGGACAAGTGCCAATCACACTTGCTGCATTACCCCTCTGAATTTCTATCGAGATTTTTTGAATAAAATGAGTTGCAGCAGCACATGATCCTGTTTTTTTTTAAATCTCTTCCCAAATTCTTCCACTAAATCTATTAATTTAGTAATATTCTTTCTTGTAAAGGTATGAGTAGACCCTGGGCACTATACCACTTAGCTAGTGCACTACACCACTTAGCTATGGTGAGCTAAGTAGGGTGTTAAACAGGAAGAAAACCAGCGTTTCGCTAAAGGATTATTAACAGATAATAGACCAGCCAACTCTAACAAGGAAGACTAACTTGCAGTTCCTCAAAGTTTCAATGGCTTATAAAGGAAAACCCCAAATTTTCATGGTTGATTGCATATAGAAATATGTCCTTCAGAACGAGCCAATATTTAACTAAAGTTGGTTATAGACCATAACTCCCCCAGGTGAAGCCAAGCTGGCTACAACAATACCTTGAGAACCATTATTATGTCAGTCTGTCCCCATAGCTCAGTCCTAAAGGCGCACTGGGTGAATCCAGAGTTTCCAGAGGTCGGGGGTTCGAAACTCAGCCGGGAGAAGACAAGTTATCCTCCCAGTTGGGATTATTACCACATAGTAATATGTCTTGGGCTTACTGCTGGAATAATGGGACTTAATAGTCCTAATTGGGCAGTATAAATGAGACAATATTATTATTATTGTACTGTGATTGTATTTTTTCAAGTTCTTCAACGTAACGACCCGCCCATATTTTGCCACAATACAGCGCTGTCGCTGTCGCTTATCTCTTGCCCTGCTAATTGAAATAAAGTTAACTACTAAGTTATGTAATTTTGTTTATAAGAAATAGGTTGAACAACTCTAATTTTAAATAGGTCTGTAATTTTGTTAATTAATCTTTTTATTCAATGTAATTTTACTGTATGTCCTATTGTCCTCCATTTGTAATATAATATTACAATAAAACATTTATATTCTATTCTATATTATTATTATTATTATTATTCTAATGGAACTATTTTTTTCCCCCGATTTCAGGTGTCGACCTCCGACCCCCAGGTGATTCAGGAGTCGGAGATGACCGTGATCACCAGCAGCGCAGACCCCGCGGAGCCAGAACCACATGAGGTGGAGGGGGAGGGGGAGGTGGGCAAGTTTGAGCTGTGCACTTCCGAGCTGTTCTCCCACTCGGACGAGCTTGTGTTCAAAAACAATTTCGAAGACTTGGAAACTACAGAAGTAAGTAGAACTTGAAATTTGAATCAAAATCACTTATAATATTAGTTATTTCTGGTGTTCCTCCGACGAGCTTGTGTTCAAGAACAATTTCGAAGACTTGGAAACTACAGAAGTAAGTAGAACTTGAAATTTGAATCAAAATCACTTATTAATAATAATAATAATATTTACACTCAAATCTATCACAAATACCTGGGATATATCAAGAGTCTGCCATCCAAGATGTCGTTTTGTTGAGTACTGCCCATATCCTAAGAAAAGTATTGAACTGAATCAGAAGATGCATTTTTAATCCTGAGGACTCCAAACTTGGATTAAAAACGAGAAGATGATGATGTATCAAAATAAAATATATACCTATGATAATAATAATAATAATGCTTTTTCTTTGTGTAATTATGTCACAATTTTAGTAGGTAACGCAGAATCATAGGACTTTACCACTTTAATTTACAGTATCTTGTAATATTTTTTTGCCTAAGATTCTGCCACTGGTCGCTGCTTCACATAAAAGCAGCTACTCATTTTTCCTCACGAGGTATGAGTGGACCCCGAACATCCAAGTGCAAAGCATAAAAAATCCTCCCCCGCTGGGAATCGAACCCAGGTCACCATGTGTGCAATGCCTAGCGCGCTAACTCGCTCTGCCACAGTGACTACTATTATTTATAATAAGCTTGTAGCTACCGACCTCAGTAGCTTGATCGATAAGGCGGCGGACTTGTCACCTGGAGGTCGGTGGTTCAAGTCCCAAGTTCAGCAAAGATTTAGTAAAGCGAGTTTGAGTAGTTGTGATATCACGAAAGTGATTAACACAAAAATGATAACTTTTTTTCTGGTGTTCTTAAAAAAAAAAAAAATACATGTGCGTCCTTTATTTAGCACTATCATTTATTGTCAGTGCATCTCAACACGGCTAATAATGTATTCAAGGTAGAATCAATGGACATGAAAGCAGCCTAGACAACTAGACATTGGATCTGGGCGTCTATATAATCCTCACCACCGTGATTTAGGTATCAATACCTATCTCACGACACGGAATTATTATTATTATTATATCTATTCAAGGTGCAATTTTGTCAACTGGTATTTTTTTTGTTATTTTTTTTTACTAATTTATTTTAATTTCCTGCACCACCACCCTCCAGGTTGTTAGAAGTCAGAGAGGAGATTTCAAAATATTCCGCACCATACCTGATCACCACCTGACAAAGTTCCATTTTGTACCCCAGGAAGGATTCTCGGTAAATATTACATAGCCATGTAAAGTAAATGATTATGCAAAAATATGTATTTTTGTTAAGACACACGGTATGGCTGTGGATTTTTTAAAATTCAGATCTATTTTTTACTTTTCTTATCCCATAGAAAGAAAAGTACTGGAATCATCCAAAATTTTCGATTGTCAGTTTTCAGTGACAAAACACGTTTTAAGTTCATCAGAGCCTACTAACACTTTGACTAACTTTTTTATTATTCATCCTAGATGGGGGTTGTGACATATCAAATCCAATGATTTTGAGGTGCAGATTACGAATTTGGTCTTCATTTTTTGCTATCCCTTACCGTTGAGTCACTAGTGGCAGAATTTGGCTTCTTTATGGAGGATAAGGAAAGTCGTGGTGTCACACCATTTTATTTAATATCTCGACGGGCCATCTTCGTCTTAGTTGAAAAATCTATGGTTTTGTGGATTGTCAAATCAATAGTTCTGATGGTCTCTAATTAGGTCAGCAAATTATATGTAGTTTGTTTTTGTAGCCAGCTTGGCTACAGATTGGAGGGAAAGAGTGTGTGTGTGTGTGTGTGTGTGTGTGTGTGCGTGCGTGTGTGTGTGTGTGTGTGTGTGTGTGTGTGTGTGTGTATGTGTGAGAGAGAGATAGAAAGTTCTTCCCAGCTCGTCCTGGCCCACCGTGGAAGTTGCTTAACTTTGGTTGCATTCCATTGATGCTAGCTTATTCACCTCTATATTAAATTACCATGTCAAGATATTTAATAAAGAGCCAAGCTGTACCTATACGAGCGACTTTCCCTCGCAATATAGAGACTGACCAGAGCAAGTATAGAGGGAACTTTTCATCTAGTTTCCTTGATGAAGTTTTTGATTTATAACGATAAATTCAATAAAATAATATCAGTTGCATGGTAACATCTGGGTCTCGCCTGCTTGTTGACGCCAATATTCTTGTCGAAATAATTTAAGAAATAATGTGAATGGGAGCAAAATATTCCCAAAAAATTGTTCTTGTCTTTGAAACTCAAGTTCTTAACAAAAGTTATGTTCAATTATTTTGTTTGTAATCATTTCGTTTTTCCAAAATTAATATTTTTGAGTATTGGGTCTGTCAGACCCAATGTTACCGTTGGTGTCCATTAATTTATGTTACCATGGGAGGGTTAATAAGATATTCTCCACTTCTCATTACAGAGTCAAGTACTATCCCACGAGCACGATGAAGACTGCATGCCCCTGGACTATTCCACGGAAACCCTCATTGTGACCACTCATCAGCATGAAGACTTCCATTTAACTTGAATTTTATTCTGACTGACACCATTTGTGAATGAAAGCTCGAAAATAATGAATATGAGCGCACGAATAGCTCAGTGATTAAGCACTTGCTTGCCATGCCGAGGGAACATGTAGAGAAATAAGAAAATTACTTTTCACGTGTATTTGATATCCAAAAGAGGTAGACATTTCTCTTAATCATTATTATCAATGGAGAGCACATAAAGAATTGCCTCAGGCATTTTCGGTCTGGCAATGATCAAAGTTGGCAATTCCACACAGGATGCACCCAGTGAACAATGTCTTTTTTTCGTATACGAAATAAAAAAGGCTGTGAAACACTCAGTTTCTTTCTTTCTTGTGATTGCATGGTCATATCACGACGGGGTTTTATCCTTCATTCGCTGGAAACTTACAAACGAGCTATTCAAATTAACCTCACCCAGCCTGAGTGGGGCCGGGAATCTGCAGTTAAATTGGATCAAAGTTTGTAAAGCAAGGCCCCAAAATAGCACATTGGTTTATAATAATGATAATCTTCAGGTTAATACTGAAAACATTTTCTACACCCTAACCCTGAGAGTCTTATTATTATGGTGTCACAAACTCATATTAATGAGGAAAAATTCTTGCACTGTGTGGTATTCGAACGGATCTCTACGCTACCTGGATTGGTTTCTACATGAAGAAAGAAGATGATCTCACAGTAAATAATTTAAATGGATTTATGTATTTATAATTTTAATATTTACACAAGAATACATTATTTTACAAATTGATAAAAGAACAGTAACCTTCAAGTCAAGAAGAAAAAAAGGCTCGAGCTTGCAATAAATCGGAAATTTTGGTACGTTGTTTGGTATAGTAGACGAGATGTAGCATGTCATATGAACCTCCCCTTTGGTGCCGAGTAAGGATACCAAAGAGGGGAAATGTACGGTGGCTCTAGGTTTACAAATCTACCTGAATGTATTTTTCTCTTTCTCTAACAACTCGTACAAGGGTGCGAATTAAGGTGAAAAAAAAAAAACAATAGAGGGTCATGTTGTCCCAAGCCGCATATCGCATCCATGATTCATATGACATGCTAGATCTCGTCTACTATACTGTCCAGTTGTCTCTTGACCAATTTCCCCAAAGGATCCCAAAAATCCTTGAAATTTTGACATGTTTTTCATTTTCCAGCCTAGAGCTCAAAAACCATTAATCCTAGCTGTGAGTTTGTATTAACAAAAACTAGATGAATGACATCAATGGGTCCCGAAATACAGTTCAAGTGCTTGTCCATTCGACAAGCACTTGAACTGTAATTGAAATAAAATGGTACATTACACCCCAAAGACTTTTTTAATGACCCCAACAATGACTTTAACTTTATTCCATTATTGAATATGAAATTTTTACCTTTTTTATTATTACATTGAGCAGGTACATGTAATAAAAAATGTATGAGAGTTGATGGAGGTTGATCCCCATTGATTTTTCGATAGCTCTCTGTCAACGTTAAAGTAGGCACGCGTGCGGCCGGTCGACAATCCACCAATATCTTTTCTGAGAAAATTTCTTGGGTTGAGGGTTTCCATCGATGGTTCATAGGTGGTCAAATCTCATACACTTTTTGATATTTTCAAGCGTTTGGACAAAATCGCCGAATTCCACAAAAAGATCCCAAAAACTACATTTTCGGTGGAATGATGCGTTTTTGGCTGTTGTAGATATCGAAAAATGTATGAGAGTTGGTTCACCCCTATAAATCATACATAAAACCCTCAAATCCAAGAGAATATTGTCATGAAAGTACTTCTTGTTGAACCTTCCAGTGGCAGAATTTCGTCTGCCAGGGCGTGCATACTTGGAGATATCTAAAATTTTAGGGTAATTCTTTTACTCTGTCTTATCCCGCTTATGCAGGGTCGACGTTATTCAACCTCATGGTTGAGGTTGGTTGGTTTTGGCCCCCCTTAATAATGTAGAGGTAATGAAATATATTTTTTTAAAGTCAATGTTGGTGTCATTTAGTCATTAATGATCCTTAGTGCCGTTGTAGGTGAGATGGCCTCAAAGGGCTAAATACCATCTACTGAAGAGGTGCTGGGTGTACCCACATATCTACTGCAGAGGTACTGGGTGTACCCACATATCTACTGCCGGGGTGCTGGGTGTACCCACATATCTACTGCAGGGGTGCTGGGTGTACCCACATATCTACTGCAGGGGTGCTGGGTGTACCCACATATCTACTGCAGGGGTGGTGGGTGTACCCACATATCTACTGCAGGGGTGCTGGGTGTACCCACATATCTACTGCAGGAGTGCTGGGTGTACCCACATTTCTACTGCAGGGGTGCTGGGTGTACCCACATATCTACTGCAGAGGTACTGGGTGTACCCACATATCTACTGCCGGGGTGCTGGGTGTACCCACATATCTACTGCAGGGGTGCTGGGTGTACCCACATATCTACTGCAGGGGTGGTGGGTGTACCCACATATCTACTGCAGGGGTGGTGGGTGTACCCACATAACTAATGCAGGGGTGCTGGGTGTACCCACATATCTATTGCAGGGGTGCTGGGTGTACCCACATATCTACTGCAGGAGTGCTGGGTGTACCCACATATCTATTGCAGGGGTGCTGGGTGTACCCACATATCTACTGCAGGAGTGCTGGGTGTACCCACACATTTACTGCAGGCGTGCTGAAGTAGATACCTATGTGGGTGTACCCACATATCTACTTCAGGGGTGATGGGTGTACCCACACATTTACTGCAGGGGTGCCGGGGTGGGCACACTCATGAGGGGCGACTCCAAATAGTCCAGGTTAGGTGGGATGGCGGGAGGCTCATTCTGACTTCCTATCTTCTCCTGAAGACTGTCGTACAGAGTGTGCAAAACTTCAGTATGCTGCAACAAGAAACACAAAAAATAGGTAACATTAAGTACCAACAATACCATTTATTCTGTTTTGGTCCTTTAAAAAGATGTTGATTAAGATTATTTACTACCTATTATACCTGTGATATTTTGTTTTGATATTTCAAGATATCAGCGTAACACCTTTCTCCTGTACAAAAAGTTTGATATTTTTTTTTCCCCAGTCTCTTGAATCACCTCATAATGTTTTTATTGTCTCTTAAGAGTTTAAAAAAATATTTCTAGAAGCAATTATTTATGTAATTTTGTATAAAAAGGATTGTATATTTGCAAATAAAATTTGTAATTTTGTATAGAATAAAGAAATAAATGAAATTGTTTGGAACAAAAAATCGTTTGTTTTCTTATTAGAAATGTTCAAAAACGCACAATCGTTAGTGGAGCTCCATTTCAAGTAAATAAACTAGTAAGAGATGAATTTTCTCTAAACATTTTACTGAACTGATGAAGGTTGATTTTTATTTGGTACAATTTTTTTAAAGCATGATTTTTTTGTGGTGAAGCAAAACGTCTTTTCACTATGTTTGGGGGTAGTGCAGCATTATTAAGAGCGTCCTTTACTTTTCCAAATTATTTTACATTATTTTTTATACTCTTGTAATATAAATGCCGCCAATGATCGTTACACATACAAGTATCGACTCATTTTTACTCATGAGGTATAAGTAGACCCCGGACATTCAAGTACAGAGCATAAAAAATTCAGGTACAGGTCACCGTGCGTGAGAGCCTACTGAGCTACTACACTCGGACACGGTGGCTACTGTTCAAAATAGAAGTAACTCTATGCCAGCGTCGATAGCGCGTTGAATGCACCGGTTCTTGTAGGATCACCGAAGTTAAGCAACGTCCAGCGAGGTGAGCAGACTTCGAGATGCTGGCATTCGGGCCCAACCCAGATTAGGTAAGGTTAATGTGGGTAGCATGTTTGTGAGTTTCCTGTGAATGGAGGGTAACAAACCCGTCGTGATATGACTGACCATACAGTTAAAAGCGACGTAAAGCCCAAATAAAAATTAATTTTTCCCTCACAAAAAAAATTGAAATCGGAACAAAAAATATTTTTTTTTTGCTCCGACTTTAGAAGCCAAATAAAAATGGCTTAGGATGGGTCCTCTGTAAACAAAAAAAAAATAATGATTTATTATTAACTAAGATAGATCCTAAGATTTCACGAACTTAAAAATATAGAAATGTATTTATATATATATTTATTTAACTGGCATCTCATTGATACTTGCCAGGCGACACAGTAATATTTTCAAACAATTTGATCTTTTTTTTAAATGATTTTTATACAGGTGGTGGTGGATAATTTTGTAAGAATACTTCCGATTTGTAATATTAGAAATTTATCGGAAGTAACGACCTTACCTGTGAGGTGGGCTGCAGCACCTTCATGAGTGTGTTGAGCCGGGACGAGGGCAGCTTGTGGTAGACGTACCATAGCAGCTTCATCACGTGCCGCATCACATTCTCACGTGTGAGTCCCGCGTAGAAGAACTCATCGAATATCACGGTGCAGAAGTCCTCGGTGGAGAACTCATCAGCCAGGTGGATCAGCAGCGAGACCTGGGGGAGGAGATGCGTATACAGGGTGTTACTAAATTATACCGAAAAAAAAAAAAATACCACAGTACAATGGGACCAAATGATGAAGAAAAAGTAATATAAACATATCTCCGCAAATGCCTCCTTTCTGAGATACAGGGCCGGACATGGTGGGTCAAAAAATGTGTTTTTCTTAAATATCTTTTTAAAGCAAGTACAAAAAAAGTAATTAATTCGAAACCCGGCCGGGACATGACAAGTTCTCCCATTTTTACCACATAGTAATATGTCTTGGGCTTACTGCTGGAATAATGGGACTTTAGTAGTCTTAATCGGGCAGTATAAATAAGGCGATATTATTATTATTATTAACTCACCAGGAAGTGCAGGAAGGGGTCATCGAAGGCCCGGTCACTCTCCGAGGTAGCCAGGACCCCCAGCACCCTCATGAGTCCGACCCTGTCTCTGCTGCGGGCTGTGTGCAGCGTGTAGTACATGGATATGATACAGGCCACACTGCTCTCCTGAACATACGCCTGCACGGCGTCTGGGACCGGCCCTGTGGGGAAAAAAAGCATAGTAAAGTTTGTATAACAACATAAATATAATGAGAAAAATCGTCATTTTTTGGCGTCCGCGGCCAGTCCTGTGAGAAAAAACATAGTAAAGTTTGTATAAGAACATAAATATAATGAGAAAAATCGTCATTTTTTAGCGTCCGCGGCCAGTCCTGTGAGAAAAAACATAGTAAAGTTTGTATAAGAACATAAATTTAATGAGAAAAATCGTCATTTTTTGGCGTCTGGGACTGGCCCTGTGGAGAAAAAAGTATAATGAAGTTTGTATAAGAACATAAATTTATAGAGCAAAATCATCATTTTTTGTCATCTGGGACCAGCCCTGTTGGAAAAAATATAATAAAATTTGTATTAGAACATAAATATGATGAGCAAAATCGTCATTTTTTGGCGTCTGGGAGGTAGCCATGACCCCCAGGACCCTCATGAGTCCGACCCTGTCTCTGCTGCGGGCCGTGTGCAGCGTGTAGTACATGGATATGATACAGGCCACGCTGCTCTCCTGAACATACGCCTGCACGGCGTCTGGGACCGGCCCTTGGGGGAAAAAACCATAATAAAGTTTGTAAAAGAACATAAATATAATGAGCAAAATCGTCATTTTTTGAATCGAAAAAAAAATAATAATAAAGTTTGTATAAGAACATAAATTTAATGAGAAAAATCGTCATTTTTTGGCGTCCGCGGCCAGTCCTGTGAGAAAAAACATAGTAAAGTTTGTATAAGAACATAAATTTAATGAGAAAAATCGTCATTTCTTGGCGTCTGGGAGGTAGCCAGGACCCCAGCACCCTCATGAGTCCGACCCTGTCTCTGCTGCGGGCCGTGTGCAGCGTGTAGTACATGGATATGATGCAGGCCACGCTGCTCTCCTGAACATACGCCTGCACGGCGTCTGGGACTGGCCCTGTGGGGAAAAAACATAGTAAAGTTTGTATAACAACATAAATATAATGAGAAAAATCGTCATTTTTTGAATCGAAAAAAAAAATAATAAATCGAAGAAAAAAAAATAATAATAAAGTTTGTATAAGAACATAAATTTAATGAGCAAAATCGTCATTTTTTGGCGTCCGCGGCCAGTCCTGTGGGAAAAAACATAATAGAGTTTGTATAAGAACAAAAATTTAATGAGAAAAATCGTCATTTTTTTAATCAAAAAAAAAAAATAAAAAATCGAAAAAAAAAAATAAAGTTTGTATAAGAACATAAATTTTTTGAGCAAAATCGTCATTTTTTTTCTTGAGAGGATTATTCAAGACCAAGTGCGGGTTTCGAGGGCTGAAAACAGTGTCAAACTCACTAAAAACCCGCCTGTCTTATCACCCCGAACATACCAGGAACCGTATTGTACATTACTTTAGACCAGTGGTTCCCAACCTTTTAGACATCGCGGCACACCTTACAAGAATCTAATTTTCCCAGGGAATTTAAGTTTGTTACCCACCTACAGTACCTACCTACCTATTGTAAGAACTGAATCAATGAGATATCTGTGCCTGGTGTTTTTTGCACAGTTCGGCAATACGTGGAGGTATATTTGAAAGACACAATTTCATGCTGTCCTCAAGAGTGGTTGAAAGCATTTTTCCACGTCTCTTCGTTTTGATGTTTGTGAGAGCGGAAAAACAAAAGAAATTATTATCGTAGCTCCAGGAACTTCCCCTCCCCCTCACTCTCTTACACGTGTTACTGAATGTGTTCACTAATTCCCTAACAGAGAGCGCTACTGGTATTAATTTGTAATAATCCGTGCGTATCGATGAACCCTTGTGAGTGTACGCATGTAAAAAGTAGATTTTATCAATCATTAATTCGTTTTTTTTATATATATATATTTTTTCCTTCTCCCGAAATCTCGCGGCACACCTAGCGGGGCCTCGCGGCACACAGGTTGGGAATCACTGCTTTAGACTGACCTGAATGTTCGATGATGGTGATGGCGGACTCCCTCTCATCGGGTGGCATCTTGCTGTTCAGAGCCCTCACCTGATCATCCACCATGAGGGACATCAGGGCCGGAACAAACTTGGTCACCACTTGGCTGTCCAGTTTCGGCTCTTTGAATTCCTGGAAGAAAAAAATAATAGAATATACCTTGTTTATATGTTTATACTGCTGAGGTAAGTGTGGTAAGAGGAAAATAGGAACTTTTTTATAGTAATAATAATAATAAATTATTTGTTTTATTTTTCATTTGCTTCTAAGATTTTGGATTCTAAGAACAAACAAATCGCGATACGACCGGAAATCGAAGCTGTTACTTCAAGAATTTACTGATTTACAAAAGGCAAAATGAGCCAATAATAACGTTCATATCGGATACTTATGAGCCATTTTTTACTAACGTCTACAGTCTACACTGTTATCCGATTCACACAAGATATTTTTACGAATTTATGTGAAGAGCTTTTCTGTATTATTACTGCACACTGTATAAATTTCTACACCTAGGGCAGTATAAATAAAGGCGGTAAAGGCGGCACTATGTGAAAACAGACATTCCAGAGATCGCGAGTTCGAAACCCAGCCGGGACATGACAAGTTGTCCTTCCATTTGGGATTTTTAAAACATAATAATACGTCTTGGGCTTACTACTGGAAGAATGGAGACTAATTAGTCCTAATCGGGCAGTATAAATCTTCTTCTTCTTTTTCACTTTGCCTTTTCCCAAACCTACTTGGGGTCGGCATTTGTTCCATGAATCCTTTCCTTCCATATCTTTCTATTTAACGCGTCCACTTTTCGCCAGTTTTTTCTCTAAGGTCTTCTTCAACTTTGTCTCTCCATCTCATCTTTGGTCTTCCTCTCTTTCTTTTACCGCCTATTTGTATAGAAGTTCATGTATTCTCTTACTAACAATCCGGGCAGTATAAATAAGGCGATATTATTATAACTTGAGTATCAATCAATATTATTACCTGAGTATCAATCATGACCCAGGCACTGAGGCCGAGGGCCAGCATGCGGAGCAGCAACACCAGCACGGTGTTCTCCCGAGGCAGGGCCTCGTTGTTGATGAGATAGTGCAGGATCTTCATGGCGGAGGTGGCCAGGAAGTTGATGGCGTAGGGGTCACACAAGGTCATGGAGAGGTCACCCAGGACTTGCTCGTGGCCCCGCTTGATGCTGTCCAGGAAGCCCTGAGCACAGCGAGGAGGAATGCTTTTAGAATAAATAAATGTGTTTCTTGTTTATTTATTATTATTATTATTTCGCAAACTCAATTGCCTTTTTTCTTTAACACATATGAGACTGGTCCTATTTTCTATAGTTTGTACGCTGGGACGGCTTCAAATTACGGTATGTGTTCCAAAAATGACAACAACAAAAAAAAATTGGGACGGGCGAGTACAAAAAAATAATAATAATAGCATTATCTGTGCCACGGTGGGTCACGTTACAAGGGAAATTGAGAAAAAAAACGTGACCTACCGGTGGGCACGCCGTCTCATACGTGTTAAAATATCATCAGTGACATGCTTGATAGTAAAAAATTTCTTCTACGTTTGGATATCATGTATAATGCATCAGGATCTCTAGTAGTTTCAATGCATCTTCTCTTGATCCGCAGAATGAGCATTATGATCTTTTTAAATTTATTTTTGAGAGGATGGATCATTTTTCTTTCTTTTAAATTTATACACTTAAAATTTTGCTGATGAAAACTTTGAATATTTATTTAGAAACTCTTTATTAGTAAAACATATATATACAGACAAATAATGGTAAAAATTATATATAAAAAAATTATAAACAAAAATATATACATATGTCCTAACTAAAGGGCGGGGTTATTGCCTATGGCAATATATTGCCATAGGTTTCTTTGTTTTAGTTTCACCCTAAAACAAGTTTCTTTGTTTTAGGGCGAAATTAATAGACAAATTCTATATCACAAGTCATTGCTAAGCGTTGGTTTTCCCTATCTTTCACAGTACGCAATCCGTGACTTAGCGCCACAGAGGTATTACAAAAACGTCTATTAATTCCACTCCTATTATATCACAATTTAGTGAGTAGCGTAGAATCATAATAATAACACTATTTAGTGGCAGGGAACCACCAGGCGAGGTTAATGCTCAAAGCATTTTCTACCACCTAACCCTCAGAGTCTTATTATTATGTGGTCACAAACTCAAATTGACGAGAAAAAATTCTCATGCACTGGGTGAGATTCGAACTAACGAAATCATCGATGGATTACCACACTAGCGCGTTAACCACTTGACTACCAGTGCACATAATCATAGGACATCTATGTATGTTTAAACATCCCAATACCTTATTTTTGTCTGTAATTCCGCCACTGGTCGTTGCTCGATTAAAAGTAGCTTCTCATTTTTACTCACGAAGTATGAGTGGACACCGAACGTCCAACTACAGAGCAGAAAAAAGTCCTACCCCGCTGGGCATCGATGCAATGCCTAGCGCGCTAATTTCTCGGCCAAAATCTGTCACAACCAACCAACGTCAACCATGAGGTTGAACAACGCCAACCCCAAGATGGTTTGTGAAAAAGCAGTAAAAGAAGAAGAAGACATAGTGTCTAGGTTTCTACTAGCTACTAGTAACTCTTAAATTACCTGAAGTTCACGAGATCGTTTGATGTCAACATTTTTCTCCTGATACACGCATCCAGGCACCAAGTAAACTTATGACAGGGGTCTACTGATATGATGTCCTGAAACAAATTAACTCAATTAGTCATATTATGTGGGGAAATTTCTTGGGGACCATAATACTGTTAATGTAAATTAGATATTAACATGTTACGTGCGTTTTATTTTCTTTCGAGAAACTGATTAGGTAAGTAGAAGTACCTTAAACATGTTTCAAATTATTCAGCATATACATGTGAAATGTTTTGAATTTCAATATCTACAAACTATTCTACGAAAGGTAATTAAAATAAGGCAAAACCAGTGATACAAGGTTTAGCTTGTTCAAAATATCCTGAAACCCCAAGCTAACAAGAGTGTAAAAAACACTTGTTTTTATTCATATATTGTTATCCTTTGGTACTATTCACATTTCGCGAATTAATTTTTATAAATCACAAATCATCATGAGAATTTTTCCTGAATTTACAGACTAATTAAAAACTCTTATTGCTCAGTGGTAGGATACTTACTTGTCATGCGGAAGGTCCCATGTTCGAACCCCAGAGGCAACAAAAAATTGCAAAGAAATGCATGGTTGAGATACAGGATGGTAGAAAAGTTTGTGTACCAGGCTACCAGATGTACACAAATTATAGAATTCTCATAAAAATCGTACCTGTATTTCCAGGTCATCCAGTGTCATGAGTAGCTCAGCTCGCAGTGTACAGTAGTGGGCATTGTACTATAGTGTGATAAGAAAGTTAGGACATGGGTGTCTCATCAGATTTATTACATAATTATGAAAATTCTATACTGTACCTGTATTTCCAGATCATGCAGTGCCATGAGTAGCTCAGCTCTTAGTGTACAGTAGTGTACGTTGTGCGTGCGCAGGAAAAGGGTACGCAAGAACTGCAGCACCATGTCATACAGTTTCACACTGCTCCCTATCATATGAGCCAGCTTCTGTACTACTTCCCCTTGCCTTCGCACCTGTAAACACCAAAACATTAAAAGTTATGAAGATAAGGAGCTAGTTATTTATATTATTTTGTCACAATTTTCAGTGGGTAGCATCAACATTACGAGAACTCATACTAATCTTATTTATTTTTTGTCATTTTTAATTTTCAGCTTTTTTAAAAAATAAACATGGTTTTTTATATATTAAATTGTAAAATATTTATCCTATAAAATATATAAGACCTGTTTGACTGCTGGAGTAAAGGGACTTTTCAGTCTTACCTCGGCAGTATAAACAAGGTATATTCTATTCTAATGCATCACATTATCTCCAACCAACCATCATCATCCAATATCAATCTTGTAATGCACTGGTCGTTTCCCACTCAAGAACTACCCTAATTGTCCTCACAAGGCAAGGGTTGGCCCCGATATCCAAAACACAGAAGCTGAAAAAATTCTGACTCCGCCGTGATTCGAACCCAGATCACCTGGAGTGCAAGTCGACCGAGGTGACTACGGCAGAACATTAAGGCCCTCTGAGGTTAGGTTGTTTTGATTAAACTTTATTATGTTTTAAAGGTCTCTAACCAGATAACGAGTAATACTCGTATTATTAGCATGTTTTAACCTCCTTTGCTGTTTCAGTATTTTTATGACTAGCTCTAGCACAGAGTTTAAGGTGCCTGATCTATTTGGTCTTCCAATGACCCCTGTCAGACAGGCGAGTCAAGAGGTAGAATTGTTTTGTTACATTCAAATTTCTGGAATTAATTTAAAATAATGTCTCTATAATACTGAGGAACTACTAACCTTAGGCGTAGGAAAGAAGAAGAGATTTGTCAGGTTATGATGGTCAAATAAAATATTCTCTTTCTCACGAATGTATTGAGAGAGGAGAGGAGACACTTCGTCTCCAAACAGGGATTGATTGTCTTTCCAAATCTGTCTCTTTACTTCTGTGTCGGTGTCTTTGTACAGCTCTCTGTCTCTCACCTGAAAAGAAACAAGGAATCCTTAAATAAAAATAGAATGTTTTCCTGTACTTAACCAGGGGAATAATTATTTAAAAAGGGAATAGCTCAGTGGTTAAGCACTCGCTTGCCATATTCCGGGTTCGATCCCCCGTGCCGACAAAAAAGTTGTATTCAAAATTTGGTTACAGAAAGGGATACCTTCCGGTGCGCTCGTGTTGATCCAGCACCTAAATGGGAACTTCTCGCTCATCAGAGCGGAGGCGTACTTCAGGATGGGCAAGCTACAACACAGACCACACGTGTCTACAGTAGCTCCTGTTTCATGGCTAGGAAATATAAAAGGCTGTGAAACACCCATCTTTTTTTTTAAGACTAAGACTTAGCACAAGCAACCAAATTCAATATTATTCTATGGCATTCAATGATTCACTAAAACACTAAATAGCTATTCAACATTGGTCTAAATGTTGAGAAGATTCAGTCACCCACAAGCACAGGAGAATTATTATAAATAAGATTTAGAGACCTTTATAGATATAATTTCTTTGTCATCACTTTATACAAAACTTACAAAGATTTTAAATGTGATTTAATTTTGAATAAGTTTCTTTGCATTCAGATGGATAACTATTCTACACAGATATTATTTTCAAATAATGATGGGTAGCCTTGTGTGTGAGCAGTGAGCATATCCATGAAAGTATATTTATGAAAAGGTAGGCTGTAAGAAAATGAAATTTGTTTCCATAAAAACAAAGAAAAAAAAAAATGGTGTGTTAAATAAGCACATTTTACTCTTTATTGAATGCTAAACTTGACAAAGTGTTCTTCCTAAAGATACACTATTATTGTATGAGAGACACATTGGGACTTGGAAAATGATCATACTCACCAAAACTCTCAGGTACTTGTCATCAATGTGAGTAGTGTTCCTCAGTATAGCCATGACAACTGGCCTCAGCTGTTTGACCCGCACAAGAGGAAAACTTTTCTTTAGCATTTCATTGAGCTTTCTGTCTCTGTCTCTCCCTTCCTTCTGGCCAATCTCCTTGATGTGAGAAACCAGTTTGTCTCGTAACTCCTGTGTAAAATGTAAGAAAAAGTTAGTAAATATACAGGGTGTTTCAGAAAAGTGTGCATTAATTTTAACCACGTATTTTATGTACCATTTTAGGGGGGGTCAACTCTATAACAAAATGGGCGAAAGGGCCAAAAAAGTATGGCCTATTTTCTTTCAGTTAACCCCCTGTGGCCGTCCCTGAAAGTGCAATGACCTCAATTCTCACATCAAAATAACAGCGTCATCTTGTATTGGGAGTCAATTTTTTTCCGCGTTTCAATAACTCTAACAGGTAAGGCGTAATTCAAAATCTAAGATTTTTTTAAAGAACCTTTAGAGGTGTGTATCTCCCTTATGAAGCACTTTCGCCCATTTTGTTATAGAGTTGACCCCCCTAAAATGGTACATAAAATACGTGGTTAAAATTAATGCACACTTTTCTGAAATACCCTGTATATATTTTTTAAATAATATATGTGCCTTTGAAACTTTGATGTAAAAAAGGTACCTAATGTGTTGTGAGCATTTTAAAATAATATCAAATTTCTTAGAGTGGTGGAAAAACTTATAAATTGATTGTATCTTAAGAAAATATATATTTCTATAAGTGCTTATAAAAAAATCAAGGATTCTATTCATATTAAAAATAATGAAATATATACATGATTTCTGCTTAGTTAGTTATTGCTAGACTAGATTATAATCAGAGATCAAGAAAATAGCAATTTTTGTTACTAGGTAAAAGTTTTGACTCACAACTGCCTAAAACTTACTACATTTTTAAAACTGTTTTTATTCTCTATCTCCTTCAACTTTTGGTTGGATTTTGAGTAACAGACTGTAACTTTAGATTTTGAAAGGAGCACTACCAAAATAGAAAATAAAATATCATGTTTAAATGAAATACTACCAAAAAAAAAAAAAAAAATATCATGTTTAAATAAAAATAAAATGAAATACTACTAAAATCAGTCATTGCAGTCTGGTTATGTTTAAGAGTTTCAACATGTTGAATAAAACAGTCAATCTTCATAAGAGAGTAATTACCTCAAGAACAGAGTTGTGAAAGTCCAACCTCCGTACTCCATGCAAATCAAGTAGAGGCAGCATTTGTCGTAGTGATGGCAGCAAGATACCATTTTCCAACTAAAACAAAGAAAAATTCATTAGATAGTGCAAATAAATTTATTAAAGAAGAAGAAAAATATGAAAAAAAACGCTTGCATACAAGACTGCAACCATTGGGACATTTTCATCTTTACTATTCAAGGTCTAAAACTTAACTGACCAAATTTCGTATTGTGCGCATGACACATACTTTTTCTCTTCTCTCTTTTTATAATTTAATATTTCGTTACATAATTTCGTTACATAATTTTGGTTATGTGCCAGAGCAAATACATGAAAATATCAAAAAATACCTTATGAATCCTTAACATTATTTTTTTTAGTTGTACGCAATTTAGAAAAAATTGTTTTTTTTTTGCTAATAAGGGGTATTTCCATTATTTCTATGCCATAATTAGTATTTATAATTATGAATACACTTACTTTATTTTAAGTACTTACTTGGAATTCTTCTATAGCTTTGAGAGGATCAGTACAGCTCGTAAGGGATTCCCTCAAGAAGTTCTGGCCTGGAATACCAGACTCTTCTAAACCACTCATTGTAACTCAACAAATCAGACAATTTTCTGAAATAGAACCAAACAAAACAAATATTAATAGGAAGTTTTACAGATTTTAAGAGTAAGTTTTGACAGATAAATTTAGTTTCTGAGAAACTTAGAAAATTGGACTGATGTATTTTTTATTCTATTTTACATACGGTGAAGCTGAATCAGTCTCTCAAACATATTAATTGATATGTGCTTCTATATGGTATTTTTTTTAACTGTTCTCTTTTTTCTCTCTTTATCAACCACAGAAGCTTGATACATAGATAAGGTGGCAGGCTTGTTACCAGAGGTCAGTGGTTTGAGTCCCAAGTTCAGCATATTTAATAAAGAAAGTTTAAGTAATTTTGATAACATATCATGATTAACACAGATATGACAACTTATTTAATGTATAAATTTGGTTCATAAGGACTTGATCGGTTTAGAGCACTCAGATAGGTACATCTATTATTATTAATAATAATGCTTTTTCTTTGTGTTATTATGTCACAATTTTAGTGGGTAGCGCAGAATCATAGGTCTTTACCACTTTAATTTACAATATCTTGTATTATTTTTTTTGCCTAAGATTCTGCCACTGATCGCTGCTTCACATTAAAGCAGCTACTCATTTTTCCTCACGAGGTATGAGTGGACCTGAACATCCAAGTACAGAGCAGAAAAAATCCTCCCCCGCTGGGAATCGAACCCAGGTCACTATGTGTGCAATGCCTAGCGCGCTAACTCGCTCTGCCACAGTGACTACTCATCTATTATTATTTAGCACTACAGTGGGGCAAAAGATCTACTAATATTTAGCGCTGCACTGATTAATAGAGGTCAGTGTGATAATTTGTGCTTCTTTTGTGGAACTCCAACCAGGTAATAATAATAGATAATAGCACTAAAAATAGGTGTGGGGCGTTAATGTACAGTTGGTACTGTACCTCTTACTTTATAAATCCTTTTTACCTCTGACACTTTTAAAGGATTTTATAGACACCAATTATGAGTTAACCTTTTTGCCTGGACCACTAACCTTTGCTGGATTTCTTCTTCAATACTTGTGTTCTATCCTAGGAGGATGTCCTATCAGTCCTGAAAACTTCTTATTTTTGGGTAGTCAATACTCTTATCAGCTCCAAGACTACCAAGTTCTACACCAACACCACATCAAATTTAAAATTTGAAATTTCTTCAAAAATTCACTTTTGTTATTTTTTTTGGTAAGGTGCTTATCAAATCGGTACCGGTAGAAATGGTGAGATGTTAAACGTTCAACATGAAAATTATGACGTCATAAAATTAAGTATTTTTTAAATTTACATCTGTTGCATATGAAATTCATTGTGAACAGATTTTTACAATAATATATTTTGATAAAATGACGTCATCGGAAAAAGTTTTAAGGAACACCGGTCGATCGGTGTTTTTAGTTGAAATTTTTGCTTGGCGGCAGGCAGTCTTTCGGTTTGAATGTTTTTGAAACTTGTACCTTGTGCTTGTATGTATTTCAGTAACCTGAAGAACTAGAACTAGAAGACAAGACAGTGGCAGATACACTTCTCCAATAGGTGAGTATTCTACTAATTCTACCATTGGAAAGCTCTCAAAAGCCAGGGTAGAACTGAGGACGTTACAAGTAACTCCTATCCTTTCTAAGTATAGAAACTGCATTGTAATAGAAAACATGTTTTACCCTGGTTCCCTCAGAAATTACTGAGAGAGAGATACTAAAGCAGTCTTCCTGCCCTGCAACAGGCTGCCCAAAGACAAAGAATACTAGTTCAAATTACATCAAAATAACTCCTGTTCTTTTGGTGGGTTCATTTACATTCAGTGATCATGAGCGGAAGTGGTTATTGTGATAATATAAACACAACTCACCTGCTCACTTCAATTTCTTGTGAAGAAATTATTGCCATGTCAAGATGTGCCTGCCAAGTCCCTGCTCATGTGTACTAATATACATTATTATTATTATTCAACACTTTATTAGATATAAATGGACATATGTACAATACAAATAATTATTTTAACAATGAAAAAAATGGAAACAATATGTACAATAAAAAAGAATAGAAAATATATAGAAACATGTCCTTACTAAAGGACGGGGTAATTGCCTATGACAATCTCTTCCACCCAAATACATGAGCCTTAATATCACAATTACTCAAAGTTGCTTTATTAATGGCTAGGTCAAGCTGCAGCGGCTAGGTCCCTGTTCATATATATTAGTATATGACAGCAGGGACCTAGCAGCCACATCTCAACCCAGCCATACATCATTATTTAACATGTGACTTGACCCATGACCTCCAGATTACAAGTCCTCCACCTTATTGATTAAGCTATTGAGGTCAGAGTTTGTATCCAACAATGTTTTGTTACAGAACAGTTGGATTGTCTACTAGACACCCATGATTTCTCAAATTGACCTGTGGGGACTATTACCAGTAATGGTTTTTAAGTGATAATGAAAACATAGTTATTATGTTGAGATATATATAAAAATGTAACTTTGAGTCCTACTTTCACAGCAACACATTTTTCCTTTGTTTCTAGGATTTAACTCACCATGACAACCCCATCTGTAGCCACTAATCCATCAACTCTACTTCCTCTAGAGCTGGTGGACAAATGCATTGGCTCTAGAATTCACATCATCATGAAGAATGATAAAGAAATCGTAGGCACATTGAATGGTTTTGATGACTTTGTGAACATGTTACTAGAAGATGTCACTGAGTACGAGAGTACACCTGAAGGAAGAAGGATTACCAAACTTGATCAAATCTTGCTGAATGGAAATAATATTACTATGGTAAAAACATATCTTTTTTTTTGTTCAAGATACATGATTAAATCTGATACTTTGTCAGCACATTTTTTTGGCTGTTGTTGACATTCCTTGAGTTTCAGAAAATACTTTCTTATTGAATAAATATTAGACACCATAACCAACCTAAAATTTCAACTTCCTAGAGGTATTGTCAATTGATAACTTGTGTTGTTAAGATTCAGAACCCAAATAATTATTGAGCAATGAAGATACTGCTTAAGACCATGGTTGTACCTATGTTAAATGATGACATCATAAGTTAAACCAGGTCCAAGAAAAAATAGAACTTTTTATAATTTCTGTTTGCAGTCAATCTTTTAGTAAGGTTGAGTATTGTTGATATGTAGTCTAAAGTACTAGGATGGAAAGATTAATTATTAAATTACTTCTGTTTTCAGTTGGTGCCTGGTGGAGATTTGCCTGGAGAGTAAAGGAATGAACCAACCAAACAGACAAGTGGTATAAACTTCAAAATGTTTAATTGTAATATATATTATTTACAACAACAGATAATACTGTTTAAAACTAAGTATACTTAAGTATGTACAGACAGTTATGTATAAAAATAAAATACAAAGCTTGAAACAATTTTCAATTTTTTTGATTTTTTCTTTCAATCAAGTTACTGTAGACAAGTGTAAAATATTCACAATTCCAAAAAGAAATATTGTGTAATTTATATATACAAAATAATGTATGATCCATTTAACTCGAAATTAACAGACAAAATCAATAACTAAAGTTATTGTTTTCCCTATCTTAGTCAGTATGCAATACAAGACTTAGCACCACAGAGGTATTACAAAAATGTCTATTAATTCTGCCCTTAGTAACAAAAACTAAGGACGAAATTAATAGACAAATTCTATAACTTAAGTCATTGCTAAGCATTGGTTTTCCATATCTAACACAGTATGCAATCCATGACTTAGTGCCACAGAGGTATTACTAAAATGTCTATTAATATTGCCTTAAGTCTTGATATTACTTATATCAATTTTCAAACCAGCTCTTAAATGAATTTCTGTAAGGAGTAACCTATCAGGTTTTTTCTTTATTTACTAAGTTAAATGTAAGCATTTAAGAAAATCAATAAGCAATGTAGGTATGATTGTCTACAAAAAGAATTATTCTCAATGTCATCTCTGCTTTTGTGGAAGAAGATAATTTTACAAGCCAGGTAAAAACAGACAAGTGAAAAAAATTCTGTTAAATAATAGTATACAGATAATACCAAAGGAGTTATAAAAAATTAAGCGTATACAAAAAAATGTCTAGAAAAAATATATCAGTCATGTAGATCTTGTGCAGTGGGTACACGAGATTTTGAAACCACAAAGGTGACAAAGATTATCAAGGTACATTTGAAAGGCTCAGCTGAAATTAATAAGCACTTCAAATCAAAATTTTCAATTTGAGGGTATACTCAAACATGAGGAATGATTAAAAATTCCAGCCTAAGGCTCTGTCACTGCCCCATTTATGTTATGGAAATTTCATTTTCTTTCCTTGTGTTGATTGATATTGGAGATTCCCGCTTGGCTCCCCCATTGATCACAATGGGTGACCTCACCTCCACTTGGAGAAGAGTTGACTTCTCTGCACACCCATTAGCTAGTTTACCATCAATAGTGACTAGGGAATGTTTCAATGGGGAGACTCGATTGGATTCTGCATCACCATTGCTATCCTGGTCAGTTTTCTCTGGGGGTACGACCTTGAGGAGGACTTGAATAAAGTAGGTGATATTATCTGTAGAAAGATGGAGGGTTATTAATAGAAATTAATATACAATAGTGAGTTTTTGTAAAATAAAGTCACATTAGATTTTAGATTATACTCTATTTCAATTAATGGAATGTAGAAATTTTAGTTTTCGCAGTTTCACATTATTATTCTAAAGTGCATTATTGTAGACAGTACTGCATGAGACAATTGTATGTGTTAGTAAAATTAGCATAATATGCAAAACCCGAAAAATATGTGTGCATATGCAGGTACGAGCTCAAATCAACTAACTACTCCATGTTCAATTAATTTAACCTAATTTTGCCAGCGTCGATGGCATGTTGAATACACCGGTTCCCTTCAGAACACCGAAGTTAAGCGACATCCGGCGAGGTTAAGACTTGGATGGGTGACCATTCAAATTCTAATTCTCGTGACGCTGGCTTTTCCCGGCCCCACTCAGGCTGGGTGAGGTCAATGTGAGTAGCAGGTTTGTGAGTTTCCTGCGAATGGAGGGTAAAACCCCGTCGTGATATGACCATGGCAGTTGAAAGCGACGTTAAACCCCAATTAAAAAAAAAAAAAAATAACCTAATTTGATTGAAAAAAGTCTGTATTCATTAGTATTTCCCTCCTAATACATGATTAGAATATCAATTTTGTCATAAAAAGCAATAACTGAACTCAAATAAAAAGTTCAACACTACATACCCAAGTAAGGCATCCTGTACTGGTAGTAGACAAATGGAATGTAGACCAGAATGCCGAGCACAATGAAAGCCACTGCAATGAGGAACTGGGGGGCAGGCTTGGTTACAATGGGGATTACAGAGAGAACGACAGACATGGCTAGGACAAATATTGGAATAACCAGGGGCACCTGTGGCACAAACAATGAAAAAAGAAAATATTAATATTAGTGAAGATCGCACATTGAATACCAAAAAAGAAATTACCCAGACAGCACGCCAGTTGACTTCCAGTCTGGATTTAAGGTGGAAATATCCAGGTGTATAAAGTCAACTGGACCTCCAACTGTCCCGACAGCTGGATTTTTCCATCATGGATTAAATCAGTTGACCAGCCACCTGGATATTTCCAACAAAAATCCATCTAGACTCAGTCACCTGGGCAGTCAGCTGGAAATATAACGACTCTCTCCAGCTAGGACATGAGTAGAATTTAGTCAGTTGACCAGTCAGCTGGAAATGTTCCATATTTTTCCAGTTTACATAAAACGCGTCCTTTGTTGAAGACGCCATCTTTGATCTTTCGTAATTTCAGAATCATTGTGATATTGGTGATATGGTGATTGTAAATTGTTTTAAATAATTAATATTTCTTTTAAATATTAGGTATTTCATTTAGTTTTGAACATTTTTAAATACAAATATCATTTTAATTAGTTTTGATCTTTTTTATAACTACTGGAAGTGTTTAGATAAAACTCGTCCTTTAAAGGACGAGTTTTATCAACAATTGTTGAAGGAAATTCAGAAATTGTGATATTTTTGTGACAAATTGTGAATTGTTTTAAATAATTAATAATTCTCTTAAATATAATAGGTATTTCATTTATTTGAACATATTTTAAATACAAATAATATTTTAATTAGTTTTGAACATCTTTTTTATAACTATGAAAGTGTTTACTTTGTCATTTCTGAACTCCAAATTTGCTTTCGAGATGTTTCAAAAAATAGTTCTTAAGTTTGTCTAAATCGTGACAGAAGGAAAGGAGAGGACAAGAAGCAGTTAATACTGGATCACCTTTTTCATCTGACAATAACCATCCATTTCTAGAGACATCCACTTGGACCCTAATGAACTTTCTGCACTCTATGCTGTTCCTGGACCTTCAGTGGGATTAACACCTTCAGTTCACTTGGAATCATACCAGCTACCCATATTAATCTCACCTAGCCTAGCCAAGCCAAAGCAGGACCATGAATGCTAGTCTCATGTGTTAAGGGAAACAGAATTTTTTATGCTCAAGATCTCTTGACCATAGGTTGGCTAAAAAAAGGTTCTGGTTCAAGCAAAGAAACAGCTGAATGCATAGTGCTAGATAGTGAAATTTTTCACTCTGTGGATTTTATTTAGATGTACAATACTTTATAAAATATAAATATTCATTATAAAATGAATATTTCACTGATAGGTGGTTCTGCCACACTAAAAAATGATGTTTACTTTGTGACATGCTTCCTGATTACTTGATTTAAAATTAATTGGCCAATTTACTGTGCACTGTTCATAATAACAATAATAACTATTGTGCTCTCTCTACCACCTTATTACTATGAAGGCCCTTAAATTTTGAGTTAATTTTATATCTATTTAAAAAAAGTGTTCCACACTATTGTGTTTTATAATTTCACTAGTCTTAACAAGTCAATTTTGTTTTAATTTAAGTATAACAATGTTTTTTGGTAATAATTCTCAAAGCAAACAACCCAGCAATTCTAATTAGCCACAGCAGTATATAAATTGTCATGAAGGATTACAAATAGATAATAACATTCACTAATCCATGTTCAACCCCGTTAGACATTGCTTAACTTTTGCAATTTCATGAAAACTGGTGTATTCCATGCCCCATCTTCATTTTCTGCTGACTATTAGTTTATTTCTTTGTTATTTTTGGTTTCTCAAAAGAAATATATTTTAATTTACATAGTATTATTATTTTATTGTGATTATGTACATGTTATGAGCATATTTTATAATTGGATATCATTATTTTATTTCTATACTAGCTAAAACCTGGCATTTTGTCACCATTAAGGTTTTTTCTCATGGCCGGTGTCCCAATAAAAGTAATAATAACACTTTTAACTGGAAGGTAACCACCAGGTAAGGTTAAAGGTTATGCTCAAAGCATTTTCTACCACCTAACCCTCAGAGTCTTATTATTATGTGGTCACAACCATAATGAGGAAAAAATTGAAACAACGGAACCCTACGCTAGGTTGATTATCTGACTAGCGCATTAACCACTTGATTACCAGTGCACTTGAAAATTGTATTAGATATTTTAATTTTGATAATTTTCTAGTATGTTGAAGGTGGCTTAGGGGGGGTGAACTCTCAGTGAGAGTACCGTTTCATATTGTAACCCCAAGAGGACATAGTCAGCCAGACATGCACAACTTTGAGTATTATATATAGAGATTATACCTACTTAGGAAATACTTGTGATACATTGGTACAAGGTCTTGTGACATGGTGGAAATTTGATAGTGCATTTTACACTTTTGTGACAATTTTTTTATTAATAATAAACACTCTTATTGTAAAATATAATCATGTTAAAGAGTCTTATTTGAATTGTGTTGTTTAAAACAGATTAGTTATTTTCTTTTTCTTTCCAAATTTCTATAAAAAAAAATTATACCCAAATTTGTGTGTGTGTATGATGTGTTAAAAAAAACCTATTTAAAATTTATTACTTTATTTTTATACAAAAAAAATATTCTTCATGAGATTTGAATGTATGGCCTCTAAATTAAATAACTGAAATTGAATTTATGCCTAATATACATTTGTTTCTAGTATTTTTATTACTATTATTATTATTTTTTGAAGAAAAAAAAAATGCATATAATGGGATTTGTTGGAAAATGACCAACGCAGTTGATTTCTATTTACACATTAATGGGAATATTCTTTATTTACACACATTACAGAGTTCATACAAAAGGAAAAGCTATCTTAATCTTGAAATCTACTGGAAAAAACTAACATTCTGACTATATTTCCACATTTTCCCACCAAGAACTCTAGAGAAACTTCCCGACCAATCAGAATCGACTATAGCTTTGATACATCCTAAAATACGGGCGGGAAAAAGAATAAGACCCCCATACACAATCTAAAAATTATTTTAAGATTGCCGTCGTAACGCAACATACTCCCACCAAATTGTCCTATATAAAATATTAGGACAATTTCCACACTACAAAATTGGAAATAACAATGCTAAAATAATAGAAAACATGACATATTTAGTACGAAAAGATAAAAAATATCCTGAATAATCTAGGAAAAATATGATCAACACAATTACATCAGCCAAATTCAAGCAATTACAAAATAACATCTGACAAGTTAACGTAATCCACCAATTTCTTAACTTGACCACAAAGAAATCTGTTAGGCCGAGTAAATTACAATTTTAAACTTACAATTTTTAATTTGCAACTAATTGTCTATAATATTACCAGATTTCAAAGTCATACAGTTTGATAATAACCTGTAAGCTACTCATTATATCCTCATGAGGCAAAATACAAAATTGATTAAAACCATTAGTTCAGAAAAAAATAGAATATCAATATTCAATGATATCTTGATGGTTTTCTAATACGTCTTCCACGTCTGTTCTTTGTTACTGGAGGAGCAGTCACTACAGGAGCAGTGAGTCTTGACTTTTTGCCATCATCACTTGGTATAACAGATGGCAGCTCGTTTTGATCAGGTTCAACTGTCACTGATGTTGAAGGTTTGACATTGACAGTTTGACATTGGGGTTCTATTGTCTCCAAGGGGTAGATGCGTTGTACTGGTCTTGTCAGCATACCATTTGTTGTCTTGACTCGTACAACTCTTACACAGCCATCCTTTCCATGAATAAGTTCTATCACTTGTCCAACAGGCCAATTGAGACGTTTGGAGTTATCATCACCTAAGAGAACTACATCTCCTATTTTTAAGTTATGCTCTTTTTTTATCTTGGGTGAGAATTTCAGTTGTCCTAGATATTCTGACTTGAATCTCTCACGCAACTGTTTTCTGAGTTCATTTCTATATTTTATTCGTCGTTTCAAGTCCTTTGTTTCAATTAATTCATACTCAGGAAACCCGATTTCTTCTATATCATGAATAAACATTCCTGGAGTAATGACAGCTAGTTCATGGTCACTATCAGCCATATATGTCAAAGGTCGGTTATTAATAACAGCTTGACAGTCACAGAGTAATGTTTGCAATTCTTCATAATCCACAGTTGAACGTCCAAGAACACGACGCAGTAATTTTTTCAAGATTCCAATCAGTCTTTCCCACCAACCTCCCCACCATGGTGCAGATGGAGGATTGAATATCCAATGAATCTTCTTTGCTGAAGAATACTGTGTTATGGTTTTCCAATTTAATTTGTGGCATGCTGAATCAAATCCCACAAAGTTGGTTCCATTATCACTGTATACAGTATTAGGTCTTCCGTTTCGACTACAAAATCTTCTGAATGCTTGTAAGAAGCTATCTGTTGATAAGGAAGATACTACATCCAGCTGTATAGCTCGATATACAGCACATGTGAATATGCATACCCAAACTTTCTTCATAGAACCATTATCTCCTTTGATCATTAATGGACCTGCTAGGTCTATTCCAGTGATTTCAAATACCTTAGCGTCCCTGACACGATTCTCAGGTAAAGGTATAGGGGCAGCTTCAAGCGGTTTCACTGTGTATCTTTTACATATAATGCAGGAATTTAACACCTTCCTTATGGTCTTCCTACCTCCAAGTATCCAATATTTTCTCCTGAGAATTGACATTAGGATTTGAGTTCCTGCATGACAATTTGAATTGTGTTCATCAGTGATTATTCTGTTCACAACAGGATGATCTGCACAAGGTAACACAATTGGGTAACAAAAATCTCTTGTGTCTTTTAGGTTAGACACTTTAGTTTTCAATCTTATTAAACCGCTGTCATCAAGAGAGGGTAGCAAGCTTGAAAGTTTTGGATCGGTAACTCCACAAAAACTTTCTTTCTGTACAAGCATCAGGACTTTATTTTCAGCTTTAGTATACTCTGAAGAAGTTATCTCACCTTGTATTAGATTCCCTTTGTGTTTTTGAGCATTGTTCTTAAAACGTAGTATCCATGCAATGGTGCGGACAATCTTCTTATATTGGGAGAATTTCTTGTAATACCAATCTGATGATATATTAGTTGAGGTATCTATTAGGGAAGCTACCATGGAAGATACAATGGTTTTCCTTTTCTCTCTATTGATCTCGGTTTCATCAAATTTCAAATCTGTTTGTGGCCAATATTCTGGAGCATCTTTCAACCAATCTGGACCCTCCCACCATCTAAGTTTAATCAATTTTTTCAAAGTGCAACCTCGTGATGGAATATCGGCTGGATTCAGCTCACCAGGAACATGGCGCCACTCACAACCTTCAGACAACATCCTTATTTCACTTATCCTGTTCATCACAAATGCGTTCCATGGCTCATTTTGCTTAATCCATGCAAGAACAGTAGTTGCATCTGTCCAAAAAATAGTTTGAACTCCAGATAGCTTGAAATCTTCTACTACAGTTTTGTATAGTCTAGTGGCAATGGATGCTGCTAATAATTCTAGTCTTGGAATAGTCATTCCTCCCTTTGTCTTGGTTGTGGGTGTAACTCTTGCTTTAGATGATAATAATTGCACTGTCACTTTGTCTGTATGCTCAACTCTTATGAACACTACAGCAGCATACGCCAATTTTGAAGCATCCGAGAAAACATGCAATGTCAACTTATCCTTGTTAGTTTTCGCACCAAACACCCATCGAGGGATTTTGACTTGAGGGAGGAGAGGTACTTCAGCAATCCATTGCAAAAATTTATTTCTTGTGTCTTCATGTACTTCTTCTGTCCAAGTCAGTCCCTTTTTCCATGTCTCTTGTAGTAGCAGTTTTGGTAACAAAACATAACCGCTTACTATTCCAATTGGATCAAAAATACGGTGAGCAGCACTCAACATAACCTTTTTAGTTATTTTCTCCAAGTCCATTTTTAATAAACTCTCATTACTGATAGAAAGAGTATCTTCTTCTTTATGCCATAGCAGTCCTAATACATTGGTAGGTTTGGATGAATATTCACCACTTAGCTCCCACCCTCTCAGGTCGAACTGCCGTTCCATCATGATTGAAGAAGCAACTGCAATGAACTCTTCAACTTGTTCTTTATTATCCAGGCTTACCAAACAGTTATCAACATAGAAACTGCTTTGTAGTTGTTTAACTACAGGGATAGGCCAATTAAGTTTACCTTCCTCACATAGTTCTAAAGTACTCTCTAAGTGTAAACTTATGCATGACTCCAATAGAAATGGTGATGGGGAAACACCAAACACTACTCTACAGTGCCTGTATATTTTTAACTGGTCATTTTTATCTTTCCATAAGAATCTCAAAAAATCTCTATCATTTTGAGAGACACTTATTTGTAGAAAGGCCTTTGCAATGTCACTTGAAACACCAATTTGTCTTTCTCTAAACCGAGCCAAGCAAGTTGGTATTTTTTCTATCAAGTTGGGTCCAGTTTCAAGACAATCATTCAAACTATGTTTACCAAATTCCTTTGCTGAGGCATCAAACACTGGTCGCACTGGTGTGGTGGATCCCAATTTTATTACATGTCTATGTGGTAAATAGCAAGCAGAGTTCTCTAGCTCTGAGGTAGGCACTTCCTCCACAATGCCAATTTTCTCCCACCCTTTCAACACCTTTTGATACTCATCCAGGTACCTATCATTCTTCAGCCTCTTAATTGTCGATTGTAATCTCTTCTGAGCCAATTGATAATTTTCTGATAGTGGGGGATGATTACTGACAAAAGGTAAACGAACTTCATATCTACCTTCTTTATTAACTTTCACTGTTGAAATAAAGTGGTCTTTTGTAGCTTTATCAATGTCAGATTTTAAGGTTCTTTCAGTAGGATCAGTTATTCCCAACACATCTAGTGACCATAAATCTGAAATGTTACCATCTTTAATCAACAGTGAGGTTACCAACATAGCTAAATTCTGCTTATCTTTAGTTATCCCTGGTACCTTACCAGATAATGTCCATCCAAGGTGAGTTTTCATAGCTACTAACTTGGACTCCAGTTCAACCATCTCTCCGGTATACAGTCTCCCAGCCACATCTGAGCCAATGAGGATTTCGATATCATGGCAGGATCCAGTATCTTCAATAACAATTCCTCTCTTCTTGAGCTCAGTGAACCAGGGGCCTTTGGGAACTGTCGGGATGGTACTACAGATCTTTTCTTGATCTAATACATCAAAATCACATCTGTAATTATTATAAGATAAATGTAGTTTGTACACTTTGTGTTCCACAGCATTAGAAATATCACCACCAAACAATGCATGTTGTACGGTTTCTGTACGTACTGGCAAATAATCAATTTCTTTAGCAGTGCTAGACAATAAATATGAGCGTTGTGAGCCTGTGTCAATGAGAGCTCTTGCTTTTCTAGTACGCCCCTGAGGTCCTACAATATTGACCAACAATGTTTGCATCAGGACACTGCATTGACCAACTGACGCTGTTAAACTGCTACAATTGTTGTGGCCAGTACTATCTACAGCGCTACTATTGTTGCATAGCAATTCAAAATGACCCTTCTTACATATTGAACATTTTGGTTTACTCTGGCAACGAGAAACAATGTGTCCTAATTTTAAACAACCAAAACAAGCATGATTATTTTTTACACAGTTTTGACGTTCAGTCAAAGACATACTTTTGGCTTTATTACAGTCTTGTGCTTTGTGAGATTCACTAGAACAAAATAAACATGAATGCTTACTTTTAT
The DNA here is from genome assembly GCA_024516035.1 of Bactericera cockerelli. Classification (NCBI taxonomy): domain Eukaryota; kingdom Metazoa; phylum Arthropoda; class Insecta; order Hemiptera; family Triozidae; genus Bactericera; species Bactericera cockerelli. The sequence goes on along the minus strand of CM044959.1, from coordinate 16,140,064 downwards.
TAGAGGTATTTATTAAACCTGTGGCAGTTGGTACGGACTCACTATGTCTGTCTTGTCTCCTATACATAGTCTTGGCTGGGGTAGTACGCTGGGGTTCCATCAAACCAAAACCGGATCTAGCTAGCTCCAATTTCTGTACGCCTTCCACTTCAGATCTCAGGAATGCCATCAAATTGTCCAGGTAGTCCTTGGATGTAGGTTGAGCGGCTGACACTGAAGAAACACTCCTTCTTTCCCATATCTGCAATAATTCTTCCGGTAGACAGGATGAAACTAGTGGCATAAGTATTGAAGCACAGTTCTCAGAGGTCACGCCAAGTGTGTCTAAATTTCTCAAATGACATTGTAATTTGTCATATAACTCTACTACTGGTAACTTGGCTTTTGCGTTTTGAATAACTAGTTTTAGCAGCTCTCTGATGTAAAACTCTGTCAGTAAATCAGGCCTACCGTACCTAGCTTTCAGGGCTATAATCACTTCTGGGTACATGGCTGCAGTAGCTGGATAGCTATTCACTAATTCTTTAGCTGGTCCTGCTGACATACACATAGTGAGGTAGCCTAATTTATCACTAGGGCTCAACTTGGGGTCACTATCAATTTTTTCAAATTGAGACCAGAAAGGAAGCCAATCTTTCAAATTACCACTAAACTCTTTCAGCTTCAATATGGGAAGTTTGCACTGATACTGAGCTATATTACTTCCATTAGCTGATACAAAACTACCATTTTGATCATCTGGTGTATGTACTGTCTGACTACTCTGAATCTTACTCTCAACCAGATTTCTACATTGGTAGAACATGGTGGTAAATCTGTCGACATCTTCCTGCTCTGTTTCAAGTTCAATCTCAGACACATCTTTATCTTTTGACAACAGATTTAGGATATCATTATCCTTTATGGTCAGCTCTTCATACCTGGCCCTCATACATTCTATCAGCCCAGACAGTATGCTAGTGTCTGTTTCTAGTTCAATCTTCTTCTGTGTTTTAGTTAAAGATGTTCTGAGATATCCTCTCTGCCTTCTTAAATTGCTTAATTCAGTCATAATAGTGCTGTCCTAAGTACTTACAGTAATACAGTAACTGGTGTTGAGATTTCCTGCATGCCAAACTGGTACTTTAGTTTGTCATGCCAGGTCTTGTCACGGTCGCCAAATGTTGGAAAATGACCAACGCAGTTGATTTCTATTTACACATTAATGGGAATATTCTTTATTTACACACATTACAGAGTTCATACAAAAGGAAAAGCTATCTTAATCTTGAAATCTACTGGAAAAAACTAACATTCTGACTATATTTCCACATTTTCCCACCAAGAACTCTAGAGAAACTTCCCGACCAATCAGAATCGACTATAGCTTTGATACATCCTAAAATACGGGCGGGAAAAAGAATAAGACCCCCATACACAATCTAAAAATTATTTTAAGATTGCCGTCGTAACGCAACAGGATTCGAACCCACGACCTCAAAACCAAGAGCGTAGCATTTGATTATTATGTAGTATAATGTACAGTATAGGTAAATAGGTATGTCAACATTGTGGTAGTGAGTTACTACCCATCCACTAGAGAGCGCTACAAGTAGCTGGAAATAAGTGGAACAAATCCAGTTGACTTTGGGCAACTGACTTCCAGTTAAAAGTTGGGTTACTTTCCAGTTCATTTCCAGTTGATTTCCAGGTGGAGGTCAGGTGGAAGGTGGAAATCTCCAGCTGATTTCCAGGTGGGCAAGTAGACTTTTTCCACCTAACAGTATGGTATACATCCAGTTGACTGTGCTGTCTGGGTATTAATGAAGAAGATAAAAAATTAAGGGGAAAAAACGACACAAGTTATTGACCATCAAGGTTCCAAATCAACCAATGTTCTGCTGGTATTCTGGCTCTAATCTGCCTTGGTAAGAATATTATTATTATGAAACATTTTCAATCAAACTTTTCTAAATAAATTCACAATCTAATAGAATATTTATACAAGAAAAGAAAAACAATTTTTTGTGAAGGGATAATGCCAAGGGGAGATATGATTAGCTAGACAGTTTGTCGTGCCTTTCTACCATCAGTTTGGCAATTAAAAACGTAGGGATTTAAAATAACATACACCTCAATGTTAGAAAACTTCCAGTCTCACCTTGTAGGGTCGTGGCACATCAGGCTTGGTATATCGGAGTAGGATGAGAGCCCCCATGGCCATACCGTAGAATATCCAGCAGAGGAAACTAGCGAATTCTATCAGGGTGATGATGTCTCCTGCCAGGATGCAGAAACAGGTAAGGAAACCCTGGGACAAGAAGGAATAATAATAATAATAATATTGTCTCATTTACACTTCCTCATTAGCACTAATGAGTTCCCATTATTCCAGCAGTGAACCGACTTCCGTGGCTCAGTGGTTAGGAGCATTGGTTACAGACCCGGAGGTTGCGGGTTCGAATCCCGGCCGGAGCGAAAATTTCTGACCGAAATTTTCCGTTTCCGGAATGGCATGGATGTAAAGGTAAAGTGCCTTGAAGTAATGCAAAAGCTGTTCCGGGGCACAGTTACCTTTAAAAAAGCCCTAGATGTATTATTACATACCTAGTTAAATCCCCAATAGGGAGAATAACTTGTCATGTCCCAGCTGGGTTTCAAACCCACAACCTCTGGATTACCAAACAGACACCTTGACTATATTTTTCTGAGCTATTGGGACTGATATTTTTTAATGACAAGAAATAGACCCCACTATGAATTTCAAAATAACATTAGAGTTTAGATATTTATTTATACTGACGGATTAGGCAACTTAGAAGATAGTAAAAATATGGTACAGAATCATAAAACATGGAGAGAAGAGGAAAATAAAGGGGTATTTTTCTTTTGGATAATTTTTTTTCCAGGTTTGGTATTTCCATTTTATTTAAAATATTTCCAGTTTAGCTTCCCCACTCTCCGTGAAAGAAAAATGTGTACTTTTAAAGATAAACAATGGACTTAACCTATAAAAGAACTGGAAGCAAGAATTTTCTTCCAAAAGAAAAATGACTTGCTTCCATTTCGTTCATTTTATTCCATTTGAATCCACTTAGGTAAATACAGCTTAAGTATTCAAAAGTTTACCTGAAAGAGAACCGCAGGGGCTGGAGTAAGACGCTTCACATGAACATATGAGAAGGCCTGCAACATGTGTCCCTCTCTTCCGGCAGCATAACACAGTCTGGGGGACGATATAATAATAATAAAACTCGTTAGTGGAAGGTAACACCAGACGAGGTTAATGTTAAAAGCATTTTCTACCACATAACCCTCTTATTATTATGTGGTCACAAACTCAAATTAATCAGGAAAAATTCATGCACCTGATGGGAAATCAAATTAGAATGATGTTTTCTATCCAAGAACCATACAGAAAATAAATAATTAAAATAAATTTCAAGTATATGTATAAACCAAGATATAATAATTTTTATATTAAACATAAAAGAAGTAATATATATCTTTTTTTTTCTCATTAAAATCAATATGTAGTATTAAAATTCATGGCATTCCGGCTTTATTCTTTTTTTCTTAAAAAAGCTTTAATATCTTGAAGTAAAAATAAATTTATAGTTTTTAGTGTTCTCTCAAGCAGTGCACTGAATGTGTTTACTTCACGCATATCAGTCAACGTGTTGAACAAGCAATGTGAAAGTGATAAAAATAGTTTATCGTTCACAGTTGCCCCGCGCCGCGTTGAGATGAACTATAATCGCTCACGTATTTCCAAGCATCGTTGGTTCAGTGGTAGAATGCTCGCCTGCCACGCGGGCGACCCGGGTTCGATTCCCGGACGATGCAAGATTTTTGCACTAGAATCTATTCTAGAATTTAATACTCATAAAAATAATTTATAGAAATTGATATAATCGAACTTTTCTAAATAAATTATTATAGTACTAATAATTATTTCACCAAAACATTATGTTTTGAAATGCAGAGTTTTCTAATTATTAATAGTTCCTGTTTAATTTTAAATACTTTGCTATTTTGTAGGATAAAAAGCATGGCGTTTTCGCTGGATATTTTTTTCATCGTGTTTTTTATGTCTTGTATTACCTGGTCACTCCGAACTGAACGCTCAGGGCACACCCGAACGTGGCTAGAACCACACCTAGAGGCACAATGAACTGGAAGGGACCCAGGACTCTTTCACTGAATGCCTGAAATATGGAAATAGATTTTTTAATTTAATTTATTTATTTACTTTTAAGTGCAATACAAAACAGATGTATGTCAATTACAATGAAATTTGACATACACCCAATAACATTATAATACAGTGTTATGATTATGGATATTGTAGATAAGCTTTATGGTTAAGCTAGGATTTTTATGATTATTATAATCATCTTGATGAAACCATGATTTCAGCATTGCTCATGTGTCTCCAATGCTGAGGGTTGTAAAGCTTCCAACTGTCTATCTTGGGCCTTAAAAATAATAATGTAAAATGATTTATTTGGTGGCTAAAATAGCCCAGCCCATACATTCTTAAGGCTTTAAGAGTTTGGATATCACCCAGTGACCACATAATATTATTATTTTATAATTCTTATAGAAGATTAGAACGTTTCAGGAGGAAGTTAATGTTTTGGAATAAAATTTAGATGCATCCAGCTCCATTTCAATGAGAAAACACATGATTTGAAGCCCCAAGAACCCATGATTTGAAGCCCCCAAAACCCTCATGTAAGTATCAGCTATTTGTGTGCCTCCGAACAAAATCTCTTGATATTGGTTATAGCCCCACAGTTGAAATTTGATATTAGTCAATAAACCCAACGTGTCTTTTCAATTATTTTTTCTCTTATTTTTTAGGAATGGCAAAATCTCATTTCTTCTCTCATCTTTTAGGGATCTCATTTTTTAGGGATTTTTTAGGTCTCGAACATCAACTTCTTGATGCAGAGTCCACTCCTCAGCTACTTACCACAGCTACGGCAGGGGAGGATATCATATCTGGAATACTGAGTACAGTCATGTAGGAGAGATTCATGAACACATAGAGACCAGTGACTAGGGGCACTCCGATCAGAATACTTCGAGGAATATTTCTGAGGGGGAAAAAATTGTAGGTGTTAAATTAAAAAATACCCTTTTTAACATCAGTTGAACCTGTTCTCTGTCCAAAGAGAGCAAAGCAAATAATAACAATAATGCTTTTTATCTGTCACAAAGTTTGTTATTATGTCACAATTTTAGTGGGTAGCGCAGAATCATAACACTTTACCATTTTAATATACAATATCTTGTATAATATTTTTTGCCTATGATACCGCCACTGGTCGCTGCTTACATTAAAGCAGCTACTCATTTTTCCTCACGAGGTATGAGTGGACCCCGAACACCCAAGTACAGAACAGAAAATTCCTACCACGCCGGGGATCGAACCCAGATCACCATGCGTGCACTGCCTAGCGCGCTAACTCACTCAGCCACGGTGACTACCAAATCTTACAAATCTATTATTTTGAACACCTTCAAGTGCGGGGGTGTGTGTGTTTACAGAACACAATCCTATTAAGTTGTAATCTTCAGGTACATAAATTAGAAACAAATATAACGAAACCATACAAGAAGACGAGGGTTGCGACCTGTGTCAAGGAAAGTGGACGGATAATGGTTACAAAAAATTAAACCCTTTAATGCTTAACAGATTATGCAGTATACACTTAAACAATTCCTTACTTTCCTTTCTATAGGATAAGAAAAGTAAAAAAGAAACCAACCACAGTAACCGAGTTGTTAGCACGGTGAAATAATACGGACCGGGAAATCCTCATCCCAGTTCACGCCTAAAATTTAGTAGATAAATACCTTTTCATTTTAGACAGATAAATGTTGAAGAAAAATAAAGAATTTTTTTTTTTTTTTTACGTGGTATAAATCAAATAGTCAAATACCTTTAATTTGGGTGAAGTGTTATAAGTAATATACTCATGCTGAACCAGCACCTAATTGGGAAGTTTTGTGTCACTTCTCGCCCATCAGAGGGGAGGCAAGAGGCAAACTACGGGATGGGTAGGTTACAACACAGACCACAAGCGTCTACAGTAGCTCCTGTTTCATGGCTACGAAATAAAAACGGCTGTGAAACACTCTTTAAATAAATAAATAAAAAAACTGTAGAAAGGATCTCATACTTACACCCCGGGCTTCTTGATTTCTTCAGCAACGGCAGTTACTGACGACCTGAAATCACATTTTTAAACAATAGTCATATCAAACTGTCGAGAAAATCGACCTCCCTTGAAAAAAAATAACTTTAGGATTTAATTTGGTATTTCATAAAATTTTGGGGAGCTTTCTAAGCCGTAGCTATAAAAACACACCTCAAACATCTCGCTAGAGGACTGTAAACAGAGAACGGACAAGCCAGGAGAGCTTGCAGTTTTCTCGATCACACAAAGAAATAAGTGGTTCAGGACGAGCCAACGTTGAAAAAAAGTTGGCTGGAGACCATCATTCCCCCCTCCAGCTGTAGCCAAGCCGGCTATAACAACAACAACAACAACCTCAAACGAAGTAAACAAAAAAAACTTTTCTTTTTTTAGTAATAGATTTCATTTCTCTTTAAGTCAAGTTAAGACCTATTATTTCATGACATTTTTTACATTCAGTATTACATTTTTAGAATTTTACACGGTATTTCTTTTTTCTTCTTATTCTTATCGGGGTCTTCATTCCATACTAAGAGTCACAAAGCTGTGACCTTGTATCGGGCAAACATTTTAAATCTATGTATTAAAAAAGATGAGTGTTTCGGAGCCGCTTTTTTATTTCGTAGCAATGAAACAGGAGCTACTGTAGACGCTTGTGGTCTGTGTTGTAGCCTGCCCATCCCATAATATGCCTGCCCTCTGATGGGCGAGAAGTGACACAATACTTCCCAATTATTTGCTGGGTCAAAATTGTTTGTTACAATTTTGTAACAAAATTAAGAATACAATTTTTTGTCAGCACGGGGGATCGAACTTGGGACCTTCCGCATGGCAAGCGAGTGCTAACCAATGATCTAATCGCGCGCTCTGATGTAGGACTAGCTTACCAACTTACCATCCATCATAAGCCCAGAGTCCGCTGTATAGGGCGATCACAATGTTGTTTGGCGAGAGAGTGGAGCCTTCAAACCCATTTTGCAAGTGCTCGGTTTTACCTGTGAAATTCACAGTGAAAGGAATATGACTTCAATGGAAGTCCTTTACTAGAATTGATCGAGTAAGTGGAGCTAACGAAATTGCTTCGTTAGAACAATACTATAAAAAAAGTGAATGCAGAAAAAAATCAGCTATAGTCAGATCGCGATGCTAAAGGTTGCTTGTAGTGTAGGATGGGCTGGCTGAACTAGCCGAAGCGGGATTCCTTCCCGCACCAGAGGATGAATTAGGTACCAGCTATTTGGAATATTTTTCTCTGTCCCGGTAGCTCAGTGGTCAAGGTGTCCACCTGGTCATCCAGAGGTTACGGGTTCGAATTCCAGCCGGGACATGACCAGTTGTCCTCCCATGTGGGATTTTCACCACATAATAATACGTCTTGGGCTTACTGCTGGAATTAGAACTTAATAGTCCTAATCGGGCAGAATAAATAAGGCGATATTATTATTATTATATATGGTAGCTGTTAATATCTCTGTAAGGTAGCGTGAGATAGGTGGCTGGATGACCAGCTGGTTCCAATACATATTCCTCACCTTGATAGATATACCAGAGTCCCCCTAGTACTATGACCGAGCTGGCTAACACCTTCAAACTGGAGAAAAGGTTCTGGATCTTCACGTAGAGTTTCACACTCATGAAGTTGATGAACGTGATGATGCCTGCAGCAAGAGATGTTAGATTAGAAAATTAAGGGCGAAATTAATAGACAAAATCGATAACTTAAGTCATTGCTTAGCGTCGAATTTCCCTATCTTACACAATACTGAATTAATATGGCTGGTCTTTTAAAAAAGGGCTAATCAAGTAATCATATACCTCATAGATGGAAAAAAAAACTATAGGGACAGAATTATGTGAAGCTAAATCATTAAACCAAAGGACATAATTATGATCATATGTTTCAATGACTGTGTAGCTATATTCTTACTTCATAATTAATCGATTTGGACCTCAAAATAGTTGCAAATAACTGTAAGCTATAACGAATGATTATAATTATTCGTGTTATTCTAGGTTGTCCTAAATTTCTGTATTGAATTAATATTTTGCTCATAAGGTAGAAACTTTATAATATCCCTATTAGTTCGCTCGATTCGTTTAAATTCTGTTTCGTGAGGTATTAATTTGAGTACCTATCGTAGCCAATTTGTATGCATGTATCTACACTACATTGTTATGTCTAGAACAACAATTATTGCAGCTATGCTCTTTTCAATTATTATTCATCTCAATTGGATCTAGCAATGAAATCCTCTCACTATAAAGTACTATGTACGGAGATAGTAGGATTAATACAAATTTTATTATTTTTGTTAATAACTAACTATGAGTTTATCCAATCGATATAATTATTATGTATAATTTTTTGTGCTTTTTTTATGCCTTTTTCAATAGGTGCATTCTAATCTATTTTTTTCATTTACACTTTCACAACATTTTTTATCTTTGTTCTTGTAAGTGGAGCCAACAAAATTGCTTCATTAAAACAATACTGAAGAAAAAAAAAATTCAGACTGTCTTGTAACTTACCCAGATAAAAAAAATATTTGAGACTATCTTGTAACTTACCCAGTGTGAGTAGAATTCCAACTAGAACCAGTTGACTCGAGGTGGTATCAGAGCCCTATCTACAGAGGCTATGCAGCCTGTTAACTTACTAGACATAAACCGTTCAGGTCTTTGAAAAATAGAGGAAAAAGATTAGATTCAGAAGACCTTAAAAAAGGCCATTATTTGAATTTAATCTTTTAGGATGAAGGATAAGTGGATCATCTGCCGGCCTACCTGGAAAACGAATGTTGTTAATGTTTGTTGAAATACACCAAGAATACCAAGAGGCCTACGCAGGTGTGGATACCAAGCAACGAAAGAAAAGAGATCGAGGAAATGGACTAGTAAAGAAGCGATGTTGGATATCCACGGTTCGATTCCCCAACAATTCATTTTGTTCAAAGCTCAGTGGTAAAGACGGCACTCTGTGAATCCAGAGGTCGCGGGTTCGAAACCTAGCCGGGACATGACAAGTTATCCTCCCATTTGGTATTTTTACCACATAATGATTCGTCTTGGGCTTACTGCTGGAATAATGGGGCTTGATAGTCCTATTCGGGCAGTATTTATAAGGTGATATTATTATTATTTACCTGGGCGAAATTAATTGACAAAATCGAGATCACAAGTTCGGATTTAAGCATTAATGTTTCCCCACCCAATTTTAAGCAATTCGCAAAATCCATACTTAAGCCCTCAGAGGTATAACAAAAACGTCTATTAATTCCGCCCTAAGTGTCAGGTGAAACAGCTTTAAGGAATGACCTAGCATAGTGGTTACTTTTTACAAATCTATTAGGTAAATTAATTTGGTATTACTATCCCACAGAACAAGTGGACTGTATCCCCTTAGTGTGGGGTATGGGGTAATAGCATTAGACAGGTGTTACCTATTTTGTACAGTTATTAATGCAAATAAATTACAAAATACAGAATTACAAATTATAACGTGGGTTACAAAATTAGTACTGCTGCACTTACAAAGGCTAGTTCAGTAGTTTCTACAGTCTTATGTATACTACCTAAATAATTATGTAGGTATTTTAAAAGGTAAAAGAAAACAATATAGGCAAACATAAAAAAGATAAGGTTATCAGCTATCAAAGTTATGCTGCTATCACTTCTCGAAACACCAAATTGATAAGATGAATAAAAATGAACTTTAGAAAGGTGAACTTTGTAGAATTAACTACTTACTCCCAAAATAATAATTCAAGGTCCGCAGTTACTTTGATTTAATTATCTTTTTTTTTCTTGCCATGAATAGTGTTGTTAACAATATAAACAACAAGAACATCGAAAAGGCGTCACCACTAAACTTTTACTCCATGCAATCTCTCTATCTCCAAGCATGGTTAAATTTTCAGACATATTAATACTCGGTAAAAACTAGACTTTAATTAATTTAAAAACTCATAATTTTTTAACTTCAAAAACTCGATCTACACGTTGTTCCTAATTGAAATAAATTGAACGGGTGTCGGACGTGTCGGTATGTTTAAAACGTTTATCCTGGAATTAAACACTGCAAAAACCATTCCTTTGAAATGAGTTTTAAAAATTGAAAAGAAATGACCCAACATAAAAAATATAGGGTGTCTCAAAGAAAGAATTTGTAAGTTCGAATCTAACGCGTGGAATTTTCTTTTTTCTTACATCCAGGTTTTTCTAATAAAGGGATTACTTTCCCTTACAGTGAAGTAAA